>JAQFVV010000231.1:0-630000 GCA_028023455.1 Epiperipatus broadwayi
ACGTACATGATAATTCAAATATTAATAATATTATATTGATGTATGATTGGATTGGAAATATCTAGATAATAATAACCCACAAAAACATGGAGACACACGCAAATTTTATTTAAAACAAATAACAAATTTTATTTGACAAACTATAATTCAATACAAAAACATATACAGTACATTATATCTACACTTTCTTTTTACCTTAAATATAGTAACTCTCAATTTCTTCCGTTTTCAATGCTTTCTCTTTGTATTACAGATATATTGTAGAAAATACATAATCGATTTTTCCCCTAATGAAATTCAATAATTTACTTTAATAAATCTAAAGTCGATATTCTCTTGGAAATTTCTTGATCTTATCCGATCATCCTGATTAAATATTATTTTTTTGTCCTAATCTTTACAACAGAGATATCTTAATAATAGTGAGACTAAGTTATTGCAAATAAATTGGCATTAAGATCAAACATCATCATAGTGCACTCTCTATGTTCATGTTCTTATAACATAATAATATTTTAACAATACTACCTTTCCAGCGAAGTTCTCAGCTGGCCATGTAAATATTTATTAAATAAATTTATATATGCATTGCTTATGCCCAATCATTCGTAAGTTTTATTTAACCCTTAACAGTTATTAACTTAATTATTTTTGACTCGAATGCTAAATCAAATCTACAAAAACAATATTCAAATACACCAATTGCCCATACATCATGTGCATTCATTCAGACATTAAATTGAGTTTGCGACCTGGTATCCAATACTTATAATAATGCTTATCATGGCTATCCTTTCATACACATGTAAGGAATATCAAATATTAATATGAGGCAGGCAATGACCCGAATAAGAGAGAACCTTTTCACTAAGGTTGAGATATGCTAGGATTTTTATCACTAGTCATATAAAACATAGGTATACCAAATACCTCTGGCCATCAAAATAAGAAACCTTCTTACGGTGTAGAGAATATCCAAGTGGGAAAACTCTTCCACTGGGTTCAAATACTTTATGAATATCGCATAAATCTTAGTGAGCTAGACTTCACTGAGTTTCGTGGAGATCTTTGTCTATCCACACACATACAGGTTGAAACATCAAATTATACAAGTAAAACTTTCATAACCTTAGTATTCTTGCGAATTAGTGTACCGGAATATGAGCCCATAAATTTTCCAAGCATAAATCAGCTTGTTTCTGGCCTTAACTTTATGATAACAATAATAATAAGCAATAAGAAATGCGCGCAAAATTCTCACAACTATTTCCATGCACTTTTATAAAACAATAAAAATAAAAATGATGATGATACTCAATAGATAAGCAATTCATTTATAAGTCTAAGCATTTGATAATAACTTCTGATGCTAATAATAATATCTTTTAATTGTTCCTTTTTTTTAGATTGAGAAAAAAAATTGTTTGTAAAGAATTTTAAATAAGGCATATAAATTTCACCCCTCCAGATGACCATAATAGCAAAAGAATTTAAATAAACATATATAAAATCATCTGAAATCAATTTCTACCCCCAAAATAATCATAATAGCAATTATTACATGAATTAATTTTAAAATAGACGATATATGTGATACACTACAAAGATAGAAATTCATTTTTTTTATATATATGAAATGTCCTACACACATAAAGAGTGAATAATAATAATAATAATAATAATAATAATAATAATAATAATAATAATAATAATAAAATTATACTTATATAAGTCTTTTAGTAGGTGTTCTTCCAAGTTCCTGATTTCTCCTTTTTTTTCTCCTTGACTGGTTTATGAGAGCATATAAGTCCTTGTTGTAAAAAGTTCTTTTGATAGAGTTCGGTTCCTTTTCTCTCATATATACAGTTTTTATTTTGCTGAATGCGTTCCTCATTTCAAACTCTAGGTAGATTACCTTTAAACTTTGTAATTTTCTGCAGGTTTCAGTTAAACAGCCTTCATTTAATTTTTTCACAATATCAGTCTGTTTTTGATTGTCCTTTTCCAATTTTAATTTCATTTTATATGTTTAAATTGACTTACATATACATCAAACTTTTGATGTTTTAAATTTTACTATTTTCATATATATAAATGATATTAAACTCAAATTTTAACTTCTGTGGTTTAAATTTTTATTACCATCTGCTGAATAGCTGACTTTTGGAGGTTCAGATGTGTGCCCACTTAAAATTTACTCACTATAAATTGTTATATTTAGCCAAATTATTCTGAAGAAACAAAAGTACAATAAAATGATTTTCAATTTTATAACACAGTTTTCCTTAAGTCAATGAAGGAAAACTGCTGCAGATAAGTTTTAAAAATACAAGCCAGTTTAAAATAAAAAGAAGCCTTTTTTCCTTTAACACAGCTTTTATAGAGACATCCACCTGTGTTTATTATCTTTATAATTAATTGACATGTTCCCCCTTCTCAATTAAATTTAACCTTTTGCCCCTTCAGAAAAATCAGGCACAAATTCCATTTCAAACAGACAGGATTAATTTTACAATCTAACAATTGCCAATTAATTTTTGACACTCTGACAGACCAGACATCATTAATAGTCTAAATTAATAGTCCACTAAAATTCCTTAGTGAGATATGTGTCTTTTAAGGAATGATAATTAACTGAGTAATATAACACTTGAACCTATACTAGAAGTAATCTTACTTTTCCCCTTTAATAGTGAAACCAGATATATATTACAGCTGTTTCAAACTCAGACTTTAAATTACATTTAGCTGCTAATATTAAACTTATTAAAAATGATTTTAATTTCTTATTTAAAATTGCTTTACAACATGTAAGAAATGATTATTAATTGTAAATTGTGCCATTAAGATCTACAATTATATTATATACACACACATTGCAGGTATATAATTTTTTTTAATTAACCTTTAATTGACCAATTTACTGCCTTAATCTATAATTATAATCTTTAATTATTATAACTATATTATTATTATTATTATTATTTTATTTACTTTCATGAATTATTTATTTCCAACCTAGCATAAAATAATGACTATTCATCATCACTATCCTAATGTAGTTTTTAATAGTCACACACCTCCTTTTTCCCCAGTCAACCTATCAACAAATTCTAATATTTTCTTAATATTAATTTAACCCATAAATTAAAATAAAATAATTCTCTGGTTATAAACACATTAACAATAAATTCTTAGATTGCTTATTAGTCAAAAATTGCAATCCCTTTAAATATGGGTTCAAACTCGGTCTTGGCTAAAATTTTCTTATTACAGAAAAAAATACATATATTATGAGGAAAATTTAGATGGAACCTTCTTTGCATATTTAACTTAAAAAAATGGAGCCTTGGCCACATCCAAGGGCTACAATATATATATATTCTAACAATTTTAATAGTCCTCTAAATATATTATGGCTTATCAAATACATAACTTTGATAATATAAATACAATCATTACTGCAACAATTCACAAGCCAGATTCCCAAAGAATCATTTAAGCAAATATCCAAATTAGGTTTACATTTTTGTATTGATGCTAATTTACTAAAATGAAAGTGGGCATTATATACAAGTGTATTTAAATAATTCTTTAGGAATCTATCTGGCTTGTGAATTGGAATATTAACATGTCAAAATCTGGTCATTCAGTGAGTATAAACACCACTTCTTATAGTTATTTTTCAGTAAATTACATGACCACAATGTTGGTAAGGGTTTTAAAGATATCTTTCATACATATATTACACATTGATTATAAGGGTCAAGCTTTCTGCAGTCACATCTTTGAGATGATCCACTTTACATAAATGCATTAAGGATTATTACTAATGATTTATTAAGTTAAACCACTAAACATCATATGATCACCATCTCATACTAGCACATAATTGTTGTAATCAAAGGCAAAACTCTCCATACAGTAGTGCTACCATGTGCTAACCAGAGTAATCAATGGATGCCAGAAGGCTTGTGCACTAGATAGGGATTTTATGCACAAGCCTTCTGGCATCCATTGATTACTCTGGTTAACACAGGGTGGCACTACTGTATAGACAGTTTTGCCTTTGTTGATTTATTAAGTTAGAGATTCTCTCCATGCCAGATATAAAAGATTCAACTTATTATTTTGATTTAGTTATAATTTATTAATTGATTAAGAGAATATATATATATATATATATGGGAATCCACCTCTACTGTTAAAGGTTAAAGGAATGTATGACCTATATATATATATATATATTGTGCCCTTTTGTATGGGTCTCCATAAATTGTTGTATCCATTTATTTAAAAAATTTTAAATTTAAGATATATTTAGCTATATGATTTTAATTTTGTTTATAACAATCTTTTAAAAAGTGTAATTAAAGTAATTCATGAGTGTTTGATATGTGAAAATTGTGCTGATGTTTGAGAGAGACATTTCAATGGGAATGATAATAGTATATGGTTGGGAAAACTGGCCATAAGCAATACTGCATTAATAAATTTAATAAATAAATGTTTAAAGTTAAAGTTTTAAAAGACAAGTTAAAATTAAATGCATATATTTATTGTTGATAAAAATTAATATTTAATAAATGAATATAAATATTTTAATTATTAGTATTACATAATAGAAGATTAATATTTGATTTTAATAATATCGAATTATTATTTTAAAAATTGTTATAAGATATTATTTATTTTAAAAATATTTATTTTTAAAAAATGTATTGTTAGTTTATTTTTAGATTATTACAAGCGTCTGTAGCTCTGTTGTAAAAAAACAGATGTTAATTAAAATACGTACACACATGCTTGGGAGTTTTTTAGTAAAGTTGCAAAGCTATTTTAAAAATTCTGTTATAAAATTTATAAATATTATTTTGGCTATCATGAAATAAAAATAAAGATAATTAATGTGAAATATTAAATCTGATTTTTAAAATACTGTTTAAAAACATAACGAATAAAAATAGACTTAGTTTGTTTATAAAAATAATCTTATAAAAGTTAAACGTAAAAGTTAAGTAAGAAAGTATATTTTAAAAAATGTTTAATAGATTTAAATAAATGATAAAGATTAATTTAAGAATTTAATAATGTGATAAATAATAAATATTAAATAAGTCATTATTTATTTTTAATTCTGTCTTGTTGGTGAAATATGTAAATAAGCTAGCAAGTCAATTGTTTAATTCACCAATCAAGTGGGAGTTTTCTTCCGGTATAAAACCAAGGTTCAATTGTTAGGAGGTGACTTGTGATTGAAATTCTTAAAGTAAAAGGTGCTATTAAAAATAGCTAAGTGATTATAGACGCTCTTAAAATCGTTTTAAAATTATAAGAGAGTAGTTTTTAAAATAATTTATAAAAGTTACCGATGAATATGCAGTGTTAATTTATTGTAGTTCCCTATTGATCGTTTCCTATTAATGCTCAATTTACTATCAAATAATCATGAGGACATCATATAAGGATAAAATGTATTGGAGACTTTATACTGAAAATTTAACAAACGCTGGATTGACTAGCAGAGTTATTAGATGCCTAAAAGTAATACGTTGGACTTTGTATAAATTTAAAAGCTAATGGTAATTAATTTTTATAAAATAGATATTTAAAAAAATGAGAAATACTTCTTTATGAAGCAAGTATTTGTAAATTCTAAATTTAAATATATATCTTGGTAAAGATATAATATATAACAGTAATTGTATAAATATTTGCCTTGTTAAGTCTTTATGGTTTAAAAGACTAAATTCTGACAATTTTAAAAGGCAAATAAATTGGAGATGTAATAAGTAAAGAAATACTTATAAGTAAAAATTATGATATTATTAAAGTCTAAACGCTGGTCGTATAGAAGACTCTAAAAATAATCTTACCTAAATATCTGTTACGGAATGCGCAAATCAATTACATGTGGATATCCAAATAAAGTTAAAATAATTAAACAAGAACTTTATAAATTATAGACTAATGCTAAAAATAATAACTTTAAAATAATTTTCCTATAAAGAAGAGAATATGGATCCTATAAACTATTTTAATTTTATTTTGTTTATGGTGGAACTGACTCTGACTTTTTTTTTTATTTTATTTTTAAAAAAAAGAACGTTTTCATTTTTGTCATAAAAACTTTTAAAGAACACGTGATGTACCGGAAAAGGAAGTAATGTTTAGTGAAAATTTGTGCCTAGGAAAAAGAACAATGACAACTGGATGAAAACACCGTTGGATGTTATGTAATATTTTTATTTATTAACTAACATAAATATTTCATTAATTATTGATTTATTAAAGATAGGAAAGGTACATTTACATTTTTTTAAAAATAATAACTAAATACTAATATAACTTTTATTGCATAAAGTTTATTTTATAATTATACAACACGTAATATTTTAAAGAATAATTGTTGAGTGTAAATGTGAAATTATTTTGTAAAACTGGAATCCTGGAGGACATCGTGACGGACTGTACATTGAAGTATTATTTATGGTAAAAATTGTGTAATAATAATAATAATTTGATGTATTTACTATGTTTTCTTTAGATCAACCAAATGTTATATGATTATTGAATGAATGTATTAATATTTAAATAATATACACGCACAAGACTAATAATAGCAGTTTTATTTTAATATGCATATTTTAAATTGATGATATAAATTTAGTACAACGTAATATGAGAACCTAGAAATAATTATATGATTCTTTCGTGAATGAATTTCAATGTTTCTGTTCCAATATTAGAAATTAGATTTATTATACTAGTGTAAGTTATTTATTTTTTTCTTTTAAAGTTAGTAAGAAGTATATAAGGTCTATATTTTATTTTATTTTTATTAGATGAGTTACGTTAATTTTACATAGAAATTTATATTTTTGATTGAAGGCTTATTGTAAATAGATGATGAGGTATAGGAGAGTTTGGATCGTTATTATTTTTTTTGTTTTAAAATTGGTCATTTGTTTTACTGAAATTAAATAGGGTTAAAATGACTTTTGTAGGTAGTAGTTTTATAAAGGAATAGGAATAATAAGTAAAGAAAAGTAATGATTTAAAATGGAAAAGAATCATAGAATTTTATTTAACATTATACTTTATAAAAGTTGAAATTATTGAATAATTTTAAAATATTATTTTTTAAAGATACATATACGTATTGCATATTTTAATAAGACATGTAGTATGACATTATATCGGAATGAAATAAACAGTGATAGTCAATAATTGTTATTATACTACAAAGTTATATCAGTTGATACATTAATTAATATTTGAGTCATACTGATAATAAATGTAATACAGCCTTATACATTATAATATAAATAACAGTAGGACTTAAGTGAAATAGCATTTAAATTATTAAAGTTGGTTTATTTACATACATGCTACATGAATGATATCTTACATAAAATCTTTTCTTATATTAATTGATAATAAGTAATGTTTATGTAAATTAAAGTCATAAACTTAATTGAATTTTATTAATAAAACATTCTCTGAAATGTATAAATTATCTACTTATAGTTATGGAAATAATAACAGTGTAAAAATCTTGTATTATTATTTTTCTTATTTTTTTTTTTATTTTCTTTAGTTCCATTTAAATGTAAATAGTGTAAATAAATTATTTGTTAAAGTTAATGTAAATAAATTTGTTAAGTTGTTTAAAAGATGTGTTGAATTCATTATTTTACACCACAGCATTTGACAACAGATAATTTGAATAAACATAATATTTGCACAATATGAATTTATTATTTTATTATTTGAGAAAGAAACACAATATTTTCTTAATATAATTTATAGAAATTGATTGACATTAACATATGATATTACAATGGTCATAAAGTAATTATAATGCACAATATAAAAGTATAAGATTATTTATTGCCACAAATTGTTAAATTATAAGATTTTGGTTTATTTTAAAATTAAGATACTATATGGAAATGAAAGACATGTATATGATTTATTTATTTTCTTAATGATTAAAAGTATAACCCAATAGATAAGATTAAGATATACCCTAAAGATTATTATTGTTAGTGATTATTATTAGAATAAGTTAGGTGTATTTAGGTTTGATATTAAATCCCTTATCATTCCTATCTACATGAATTATTATTACTTTAAGATAATTAGAAGAACCTGAGATCATTTTAATTATATTTCCTTAACAATAGATTGAGATTTATTTATCTATTATTATTAAAGATAATTCATTTATAAAAGTCATAAGAGTGCTGTAGAGTTAGTAATGAGATAATGAAGAAGTAATAGTATTCTTATGCCATTGAGACAGTGTCTTGGAAAGACATTGACTCAATGTAAATCTGATTACCAATTGTAACTTCACTTCACAGTCTCATGATTTTAATTAAATATTTATTTAATTAGTACATAATATTGAACTATATTAATTTTTGATAAGTTTGGAATAAATCTGATAAGTTATAATATTATAAAAATATATTAAAGATAGTTGTACATATTTTAGCCGAGCATAATAATTTGATTGAGCTAGTCATATTTTAAATTATATCATATATCGAGAAGTGAGGGTACAAACGGTAGTTAGGATTTTGGCGCCCAAACGTTTTAGGCTTAGATATTTAGTTAAGGATTAGAATATACATAATTTTAGGGTGGTATATGTTAGGAGGATAGAGTGATAGGTATAGATTTGTTAGTATAAAATTGTGTATGGATTAAAATGTATAATTTAGGAATTAATGATTAGTATATTTATTAAATATAAATAGTTTAGTATTTTTATAATAGTAGTTATAAGTGATTAGATATTAATTGTAAAATTAAAATAAAAATCTTATTAGCAAAGTTATTATATTTTCATGTGGTATCTATAATATGATTATTTAAAAAAATTAAATACTAAGTTGATTTTAAATTAATAAGCAAATAAATATGTAAATGATGAAATGTGGCAAATAATTATTTTGTAATATGACCATGTCAATTCTTAAGATATTTTAAATGTATATTTAATATAATATATTATGTGCAAATTGTCTGTGGATCATAGGTGTAAAGATAATGATATGACACAATTTTGTTATTCGTAGTTATATAATTAGTTTATAATAAATAGTGTAGAGTTTTCAAAGATCCTATTTTGTGATTAATTGTAGAAGTGAATTGAGTGGAGATGGAAAGGTTGATAGGGAATTATTATTTTTGAAATATTGATAATAAATACTGCATACTAATAAAATTGAATTTTAAAAAAATATAGAAATGAATAACTGGGATAAAGATTTAGAAGTTGAGATGTCTAATTTTATTGTTGAAGATAATAGTTGTGAGGAGAGAAAAGAAGGGGAGAAATTAGTAGATTTTGAGACAATATTAGAAAATACTCAAAATATGGATAGTGAAATAGAGGAGGAGGAAGAGGTAGTTTTTAAAACAGTAGAAAAAGAAGTAGTAAAAACTGAGAAAACTATAGAGAACTTCTCAATGCTTGATTTTATGAAACATTTTGAATTAATGAGTCAAGGTATTATTAATTCAGTGAAAGAGGAGAATAATAAAAATAGTCTTAGATTAGATGCTATTAAAGAAGAAATGAAAAAGGAGAATAATTCTTTAAAAGAAGAAATGAAAAAGGAGAATAATTCTTTAAAAGAAGAAATGAAAAAGGAGAATAATTCTTTAAAAGAAGAAATGAAAAAGGAGAGTAATAAAATGAATATGAAGTTAGATTCTCTTAGAGAGGATATAATTGAGAATAATATAAAAGTAGAATCTCTTGAGGAAAATATTAGAGAAGTTAAAGAAAACTTAAGTAAAGATAAAGAAGAGATAAGATTTTGTATAGACAATATAAATAAAAAAGTTGAGGATAATTCTGAAATTGTAAAGAATTTTAAAAAAGATGTGGAAGATAAAATTAATAATCTGGATATCAAGTTTAGTAAAAATGAAGAAGTAGTTGAATCTTTAAAGTTAGAAATAATAAAAATTGATGATAAAAATCAAGAGTTGTTGGAAAGAAAATTTTATGAATTTTCAGAAAGTACGATTAAAAATTTGAAAGATCAAATAGCAGAATCTATTGATCAATGTAGGATCAATAACAATGATTTAGCTTTAAAAATTGATAGCTATAAATTAAAAGTTGATAGTGAGATTTGTGAGGTTAAGGACCATGTTAATAATGTTAGTGAAGATATTAAAAGTGTTAGGAGTGCCATAGTTCAGACCAAAGAAGATATAAAAGATGAAATAGAGAAGGAACTTATTGAAAAATTTAAGGAGCTAGATGTTAAAAGAATCGATGAGCATAAATATCGATCAAAGGTAGGAGAAAATTTAAAGCGTATGCAAAAAGATATAAAAGAGCATGCAGGTATGTTAGAACTAAACAATGATAAATATAAAGAAATTTTAGATAAGAATTTGGATGAATTCAGGAAAGAACAGAAAGGGTATGTCAAGCAAGTGCTTGAACAAATGGATTTAGAGGCGAAAAATGTAAATAATACAAAGACAGAAGAATTAAAAGGAAAAATAAGTGATCATGCTTATGAAGATTATGTTAGTTCATCACAAATAAATAAATTAGAATCAGGAAGGAAAAATAATAGTACTCAGTCAGAAAATACTATTGTGAAAGAAATTGATAGTAGACCAAGTAGAGAAATGGTTAATTGTGAAGGAAATGCTAATAATTCAATGGCTTTACGTTTTATGAAAGTCAAACCGTTTAAAGGAGAGTATATGGAAAATCCCTCAGAATTTTTAAATAATTTGGACGAATTATTTTCCATATGTTCCTTGTCAGAAAAAGAAAAAGTGGCAGTGTGTAGCAATCATTTGTATGGAGTTGCCAAAGATTGGTGGCAATCATTGTTTGAGAAACCAATAACTTATGGCGACTTTAAGTGTTTTATTGTTGGGAGTTTTTGGAACTCTGATAAACAAGATTGCATCAGATATCAGATTACTCAAGAAAAATACCATATTAGTAAAGGCAGCTATACAAGCTTTTTCAGAAATCAAGCTGTTCGGTTAAAAACGTTGACTGCTTGTCCATTATCAGAAGGACAGATTGTCAGAATTGTAAGGCATAACTTACCTAAAAACGTTGAACAGTTGTTGATAGCTGCTGATCGTGGTTCAATAGAAGAAGTATCTGAGGTATTAGATGCTCTTGAAGTTGCTGAATTATCTATGGATAATAGATTTAAAGTAAACAAGGATAGAAATAATTATCCGTTAGCAAATATCAATGTTAACAATGGTGTGAGACCTTCTGTAGGGTATAAAAGGAGATTTGAGTATAGAGGTAGAGATAGGATGTCTCCACACTTTAAAAAAATTGTTAAATTTGATACATATAGAGATAGAAGTGATGATCAAAATAATCAGCCTTCTACTAGTGGTGTGACCACAATTCTTAAAAGACCAGCTAATAAAGCCAATAGTAAGAAATTAAACTAGAAAGGTCTTTGTATGTTAGTTCCTCTTTGCAAGGACCCGGTGCTAACAAAATGGGGAACGATCAGATGTGGATGCTTAATACTTTAGATCTTGATATTGATTATTTAGAGCCCTTTACTATAGGCGAACCACCTATAACTTATCAATGTCCTATTGTAATTTTGTATATAAACAATATCAGAATTGAAGCATTAATTGACTCTGGAAGTCAAGCTTCCATATTATCAGAGTCAACGTATCAAAATCTGGTGAGTGTAGAAAGGGATATACCTTCATTGCCAGTAAAACAGATCCAAGTAACTTTAGCAAATGGAAAGAGGACAAAGTTATCAAATAAACAAGTCTGGATTACCTTCAAAATAAATAATACAGAGTATGGGCATGTTTTTCTTATTATGCCTGGATTAATACATGAAGCCATAATAGGAGCTGACTTCATGATTTTAAATAAATGTCAGATTGATTTTTGTAATAAAATTTTTATTTGTAAAGAAGAAAGGCTTAATTTTGAATATGGTATGCATAACCTTTCTAGTCAATTATTATGCATCCAGAACACATTAATTGATGCCAGCATAAAGGCTAAAATTGAACATGTTTATGCAATCAATTCTAAATTAGGTGAAAATTTATATCAATTAATGTATGATTTTAAAAATATCTTTTCTAAAATCCCTGGTATAATAAAGGGATATACCCATAGAATAAAATTGAAGAGTAATGATCCTTTCCATCAAAAGATGTACCCAATTCCTTACCAATATAAGGATGAGGTACAGAGTCAAATTGACAAAATGCTAGAGTGGAATATAATTAAAAAATGCCCTTCTCCTTACGTAAACCCATTGGTTATTGTGAAGAAGAAGGATGGCAGTATTAGAGTATGTTTAGATGCTCGTATGCTAAATAATGTAACTGTGCCAGAGCGTGACATTCCTCCACCTGTACATGAGCTCTTAACTAAATTTCACAAGAGGTCAATTTTCTCTACATTTGATCTGACAGCTAGTTATTGGCAAATACCACTGCATGAGAATGATCAGCAGTATACAGCATTTCGATTTCAAGGCCAGTCGTATGTTTTCAGACGGATGCCTTTTGGTCTCATTAATAGTGGTGCTGGCTTGATCAGATGTTTAGACATGATTTTTTCGAAACAATTAAAGGAAAAAATCATCATGTATGTGGATGATATAGTTATTGCTTCTGATAGTTTACATGAGCATCTCCAACATTTAAAATTATTTTTTACAGAATGTCAAATACAAAATGTCAAAATTAATATGGAAAAATGTTCAATAGCAGCTAGAGAAATTACTTTTCTAGGTCATTTAATAAATGAGCATGGAATCCAGCCCCATCCTGAAAAGATTGCAGCTATTCAACGTTTTCCCATTCCAAAAACAGTTAAGCAATTAAAATCATTTTTTGGATTGTGTAACTATTATAATAGATTCTATAAAAATTTCGCTGAAGATACAATAAATTTGTCTCGGTTATTAAAGAAAACTGAAAAATGGAAGTGGACTGCTGAACATGATAATGAATTTAGTATAATTAAAAGTAAATTTTTAAAACACGTGATTTTAGTGTATCCTGACTTTAATAAAACATTCTATGTGCAGACAGATAGTAGTTACTATGGTCTGGGAGTAGTGTTATATCAGCTCGATGAGGATCAGGTACCTCATGTATTGTACTTCTTAAGCCGACATTTAAGAGGTGCTGAGTTGAATTACACTATTACTGAAAAGGAGACCCTAGCTGTTGTCTGGGCTTTTCAGAAATTACGCCAATTTTTATTAGGTTCAGAAGTAATTGTATTGACCGACCATAGAAGCTTGGAATTTTTAAACAAAAGCTACCTCAGTAATGAGAGACTTGTTAGGTGGAGCTTGTATCTCCAGCAATTCAACTATAGAGTTCTCTATATTGAAGGGAGACAGAATATCCCTGCTGATATTCTTAGCCGCCACCCTATTTGTCTGATGTCCCAACATCCTAATGCTCAAAATATAATTATTAGTAGTGTGGATGTAATCAGGGATGAATCTATAGTGGATGATTATAATAATCTCACTATGATTCAAGGTCAGGATCAGAAATTAAATAGAATCATGACTATCCTAAATAATCATGATAATGTAAATAGTAAAAGTAAATATATAAAAAGGATTTTTAGCAAGTATAAGATGTACCAGAATTTACTTATGTATAATTTAAAGTCAAATCAGGGGGAATCATGGAGGATAGTTGTACCTAACTCTATGATTGATAAATTGATAATGTATGTACATTGTAGTTATGGTCACTATGGTGCACCAAAGATTATGTATGTTTTAAAATCTATTTTTTATTGGGATGGAATGTATAAACGTGTCATAAGGAAAATTAAAACATGTTCTACTTGCTTAAAGTCTAAATATTGTAATAAATCATATGTAGGTGTTATGCAGCCTATTATTCCAGATCGAGCTAATGAATTATTAGCAATTGATTTTTACGGGCCTCTCCCACCATTTAAACAACAGAAATTTATTTTAGTAGCCTATGATGTTTTTAGCAAATTTGTATCTGCATATCCTGTGCCTAAAACTAGTGCACATTTTGTAATAAAATGCATGCTTAATTATCAATTCCCATTAGTGGGAAAACCAAAAATCATACTTACAGATCATGCTACAGCTTTTATATCGGGTAGGTGGAATGAGTGGATTCAAGATCAAAACCTCAAACATGTTATGAGCTCCATAAGAAACCCTCAGTCTAATCCATGCGAACGTGTTATGCGGGAGCTTAGTCGATTATTCAGGGTGTATGTAGCTGATAATCATAAGAAATGGGTTCATAAACTCCCAGAGGTTATTAACTATATTAATAGTACGTATAATGAATCCACTGGTTTCACTCCTATTCGTTTGCATTATGGTAGACATGAGCCATTATTGATTAAAACGCCTATACCAATTGTAAGAGAACCAATTAATAGGGATGAAGATAATAATCAAGCTAAAGTAAAGCTTCATATTATGGGTGCAAAAAGAGTAAAGAAATCCCATAATAAACCACATCCATTTAAAATTAATGATTTAGTTCTAGTTAGAACACCCCATGTTAGCAACCTTCAAAGAAATCAGTTCAAAAAATTTCTTAGTCTATATGAGGGTCCATATAGAATATCTTGCAAAGTAGGTGAAAATGCATTTATGTTAACCACACCAGATGGTGAAAAAGGAACTTATAATGCAAGAAGTTTAATTCCATATCCTTCTGAAGTGTGAATTACAATTTTCAAAGGATATATTGTGGGTAAAGATTTAGTGTGGTGTTCATATATTTTATTTTATATAATAAAATAATGTATTATCAAATCAGTAAATGTTAATTTAGGGAGAAATTAATAATATGTAAGAGTGAGTAGATCTTATAAAAGATCAATTTATGAAAAAGTATGGATGAATTTAAGATTTTTCATAAAGATTGTAATAGTGATCATAAAACTAATAAATTTTCAGGGATAAAGATAATCTCTTTAAATGAAAAGTGTCTAAGTGTATTAGATAATGATTCATTAAAAACTGTTAATGAAACTAGCAACAAGTGTAAAATAAAACACAAAGTGTGATTTAAAAGATAGTATTAACTATAGAAATATGTATTTATAGTTTAGTTTGTGTACAAGATGTTATTTAAAGGAATATAAACATTTAATATTTCTTAGTAAGATTAGGGAAATAAAAATGACCTAATTAAAGATATAAATAAAAGAAAAGTGAGACTTAATTTTATCAAGTAAAAGAAAGTCATGATGATTTTATTTAGAAGTGTTTTCTGGTTGAGATTTTAATGTGAAGTTCCAGTGCTTTATAAAAATTCATGTTAAAGTGATTGATTATGATATTTAATGATATGAAAAATGAAGATGTTAAGTGTAGATTAATGAAGATGAAGGTAGATGGTTAATTTAAAATTTTTATCCGAAGGAGGAGGATATGTGCCCTTTTGTATGGGTCTCCATAAATTGTTGTATCCATTTATTTAAAAAATTTTAAATTTAAGATATATTTAGCTATATGATTTTAATTTTGTTTATAACAATCTTTTAAAAAGTGTAATTAAAGTAATTCATGAGTATTTGATATGTGAAAATTGTGCTGATGTTTGAGAGAGACATTTCAATGGGAATGATAATAGTATATGGTTGGGAAAACTGGCCATAAGCAATACTGCATTAATAAATTTAATAAATAAATGTTTAAAGTTAAAGTTTTAAAAGACAAGTTAAAATTAAATGCATATATTTATTGTTGATAAAAATTAATATTTAATAAATGAATATAAATATTTTAATTATTAGTATTACATGATAGAAGATTAATATTTGATTTTAATAATATCGAATTATTATTTTAAAAATTGTTATAAGATATTATTTATTTTAAAAATATTTATTTTTAAAAAATGTATTGTTAGTTTATTTTTAGATTATTACAAGCGTCTGTAGCTTTGTTGTAAAAAAACAGATGTTAATTAAAATACGTACACACATGCTTGGGAGTTTTTTTAGTAAAGTTGCAAAGCTATTTTAAAAATTCTGTTATAAAATTTATAAATATTATTTTGGCTATCATGAGATAAAAATAAAGATAATTAATGTGAAATATTAAATCTGATTTTTAAAATACTGTTTAAAAACATAACGAATAAAAATAGACTTAGTTTGTTTATAAAAATAATCTTATAAAAGTTAAACGTGAAATTAAGTAAGAAAGTATATTTTAAAAAAATGTTTAATAGATTTAAATAAATGATAAAGATTAATTTAAGAATTTAATAATGTGATAAATAATAAATATTAAATAAGTCATTATTTATTTTTAATTCTGTCTTGTTGGTGAAATATGTAAATAAGCTAGCAAGTCAATTGTTTAATTCACCAATCAAGTGGGAGTTTTCTTCCGGTATAAAACCAAGGTTCAATTGTTAGGAGGTGACTTGTGATTGAAATTCTTAAAGTAAAGGTGCTATTAAAAATAGCTAAGTGATTATAGACGCTCTTAAAATCGTTTTAAAATTATAAGAGAGTAGTTTTTTAAAATAATTTATAAAAGTTACCGATGAATATGCAGTGTTAATTTATTGTAGTTCCCTATTGATCGTTTCCTATTAATGCTCAATTTACTATCAAATAATCATGAGGACATCGTATAAGGATAAAATGTATTGGAGACTTTATACTGAAAATTTAACAAACGCTGGATTGACTAGCAGAGTTATTAGATGCCTAAAAGTAATACGTTGGACTTTGTATAAATTTAAAAGCTAATGATAGTTAATTTTTATAAATAGATATTTAAAAAAATGAGAAATACTTCTTTATGAAGCAAGTATTTGTAAATTCTAAATTTAAATATATATCTTGGTAAAGATATAATATATAACAGTAATTGTATAAATATTTGCCTTGTTAAGTCTTTATGGTATAAAAGACTAAATTCTGACAATTTTAAAAGGCAAATAAATTGGAGATGTAATAAGTAAAGAAATACTTATAAGTCAAATTATGATATTATTAAAGTCTAAACGCTGGTCGTATAGAAGACTTTAAAAATAATCTTACCTAAATATCTGTTACGGAATGCGCAAATCAATTACATGTGGATATCCAAATAAAGTTATTAAAATAATTAAACAAGAACTTATAAATTATAAACTAATGCTAAAAAATAATAACTTTAAAATAATTTTTTCCTATAAAGAAGAGAATATGGATCCTATAAACTATTTTAATTTTATTTTTGTTTTATGATGGAACTGACTTTTCTTTTATTTATTTTTAAAAAAAAGAACGTTTTCATTTTTGTCATAAAAACTTTTAAAGAACACGTGATGTACCGGAAAAGGAAGTAATGTTTAGTGAAAATTTGTGCCTAGGAAAAAGAACAATGACAACTGGATGAAAACACCGTTGGATGTTATGTAATATTTTTATTTATTAACTAACATAAATATTTCATTAATTATTGATTTATTAAAGATAGGAAAGGTACATTTACATTTTTTTAAAAAAATAATAACTAAATACTAATATAACTTTTTATTGCATAAAGTTTATTTTATAATTATACAACACGTAATATTTTAAAGAATAATTGTTGAGTGTAAATGTGAAATTATTTTGTAAAACTGGAATCCTGGAGGACATCGTGACGGACTGTACATTGAAGTATTATTTATGGTAAAAATTGTGTAATAATAATAATAATTTGATGTATTTACTATGTTTTCTTTAGATCAACCAAATGTTATATGATTATTGAATGAATGTATTAATGTTTAAATAATATACACGCACAAGACTAATAATAGCAGTTTTATTTTAATATGCATATTTTAAATTGATGATATAAATTTAGTACAACGTAATATGATACCCTAGAAATAATTATATGATTCTTTCGTGAATGAATTTCAATGTTTCTGTTCCAATATTAGAAATCAGATTTATTATACTAGTGTAAGTTATTTATTTTTTTCTTTTAAAGTTAGTAAGAAGTATATAAGGTCTATATTTTATTTTATTTTTATTAGATGAGTTACGTTAATTTTACATAGAAATTTATATTTTTGATTGAAGGCTTATTGTAAATAGATGATGAGGTATAGGAGAGTTTGGATCGTTATTATTTTTTTTTTTTTGTTTTAAAATTGGTCATTTGTTTTACTGAAATTAAATAGGGTTAAAATGACTTTTGTAGGTAGTAGTTTTATAAAGGAATAGGAATAATAAGTAAAGAAAAGTAATGATTTAAAATGGAAAAGAATCATAGAATTTTATTTAACATTATACTTTATAAAAGTTGAAATTATTGAATAATTTTAAAATATTATTTTTTAAAAGATACATATACGTATTGCATATTTTAATAAGACATGTAGTATGACATTATATCGGAATGAAATAAACAGTGATAGTCAATAATTGTTATTATACTACAAAGTTATATCAGTTGATACATTAATTAATATTTGAGTCATACTGATAATAAATGTAATACAGCCTTATACATTATAATATAAATAACAGTAGGACTTAAGTGAAATAGCATTTAAATTATTAAAGTTTGTTTATTTACATACATGCTACATGAATGATATCTTACATAAAATCTTTTCTTATATTAATTGATAATAAGTAATGTTTATGTAAATTAAAGTCATAAACTTAATTGAATTTTATTAATAAAACATTCTCTGAAATGTATAAATTATCTACTTATAGTTATGGAAATAATAACAGTGTAAAAATCTTGTATTATTATTTTTCTTATTTTTTTTTATTTTCTTTAGTTCCATTTAAATGTAAATAGTGTAAATAAATTATTTGTTAAAGTTAATGTAAATAAATTTGTTAAGTTGTTTAAAAGATGTGTTGAATTCATTATTTTACACCACAGCATTTGACAACAGATAATTTGAATAAACATAATATTTGCACAATATGAATTTATTATTTTATTATTTGAGAAAGAAACACAATATTTTCTTAATATAATTTATAGAAATTGATTGACATTAACATATGATATTACAATGGTCATAAAATAATTATAATGCACAATATAAAAGTATAAGATTATTTATTGCCACAAATTGTTAAATTATAAGATTTTGGTTTATTTTAAAATTAAGATACTATATGGAAATGAAAGACATGCATATGATTTATTTATTTTCTTAATGATTAAAAGTATAACCCAATAGATAAGATTAAGATATACCCTAAAGATTATTATTGTTAGTGATTATTATTAGAATAAGTTAGGTGTATTTAGGTTTGATATTAAATCCCTTATCATTCCTATCTACATGAATTATTATTACTTTAAGATAATTAGAAGAACCTGAGATCATTTTAATTATATTTCCTTAACAATAGATTGAGATTTATTTATCTATTATTATTAAAGATAATTCATTTATAAAAGTCATAAGAGTGCTGTAGAGTTAGTAATGAGATAATGAAGAAGTAATAGTATTCTTATGCCATTGAGACAGTGTCTTGGAAAGACATTGACTCAATGTAAATCTGATTACCAATTGTAACTTCACTTCACAGTCTCATGATTTTAATTAAATATTTATTTAATTAGTACATAATATTGAACTATATTAATTTTTGATAAGTTTGGAATAAATCTGATAAGTTATAATATTATAAAAATATATTAAAGATAGTTGTACATATTTTAGCCGAGCATAATAATTTGATTGAGCTAGTCATATTTTAAATTATATCATATATCGAGAAGTGAGGGTACAATATATATATATATATATATATATATATATATAAGAGAATATATATATATATATATATGGGAATCCACCTCTACTGTTAAAGGTTACCTTGACAACAGTTTGAAATTTTTGATTGTTATCTATATTGGAATTGTCTAAGTGTTGATTGGTTTCTAATGGTTATATATATATATATAATGCCAAGATTATCTTGGCAAAAAAAGGCGATAAAGATATAGAAGAGGGCAGTAGTTTAACACAGTGATATATTAATGGACTACAAGCTTCGGATTTTATTTTGAGCTAATTAAAGTAAAAAAAAAAAAAAGATCCTTGAACACCATAATAAATAACGTGAGTATTTGGAGTAATATAAAAACTTAAAAAAGATAATTTTACCTTTGCAGCATTGCATTTCTACTAAAAAAAACAGGTGTGAAATTCTGAGCAATAGGTTATATAACAAACAATGTCTCTAAAGGTAGGAATCGACTATTTTTTCATACTTCTCCAATAAAATTTATTCTAGCAGTGCACATCTAGGGAATACTTCAAAGATAATTCCCTCCTGCAGTAATCAAATCACAACAGGCATTAATTTTTAATCACATTTGGAAGTAAAAGTTTTGTAATTTGATTAGCTTCTTTATAAACAAAAATATAATGCAAAATTGTAATTAAATTTTAAACCACACCACTTCAGTAAACATCAGAGACTCGATCGACTTTGAAACATTTTTAATATTTTAATATTGAGTAAAAAAAAAAGTGTAAAAAAATATTTTATCAAGATGTTATTACTTTTTTTTTAAAAAATAAAAATATACTTTTTAATTAAAATTTTTCTTTTCATTAAACTGTGCTCCATTAAAATATTAATTAAGGTCTTTAGAGATTACAAAAATATTGATGGAAAATTAATCCATCTGTTATTTCTTACGTTGAAAATAAAATAATAAATATATATATATAATATACACACATCGACACCTATTTAAACTTTTAGAATATGGTATATACACATATTATTTGCCCAAAAGCAGATTAAGTAATTTGATACCCAAGTGCACTGTGAAAAAAAACCACGGATCAAATATTGATAGGAGTAAAACATATGATACAAGTGGAAAAGACAGAAGATGGTATATGCACATATTCTTTGCCCAAAGGTAAGTTAAATAATTTGATAACAAAAATGCAATGTGAAAAAAATCATAGGTCTAATGTCGGTAAGTAATTTGATAACAAAAATATCATGTGAAGAAAATTGTGGGTCTAATGTCAGTAAGATTATAACACACCACACCAGTGATTTAAAATACAGAAGGTATGATGATACCTCCTTAATCTTATAGAAAATGGTATATACATATATTCTTTACCCAAAAGCAGGTTAAGTAATTTGATAACCAAGTATCCATGAAAAAAACAATGGATTACATATTGGTAGGAATAAAACATATGACAATGGTGGAAAAGACAGAAAATATTATAATACCTATTTAATCTTAACAAGTATACATTTATGAATGACATCAGAAAGAAGTTTATTATTAACTAAAAGAATACCCATTGATTCCTCCTTGGGACTTTAAAGAGACTGAGTAAGACAAATCACTAACATCCATTCCATATATTCCTGTCGTAACAAGATGTTACTACTACATGATTCTTTATAAGACCAATGAACATGCATGGGTTTTTCACTAACATGGATCAGTCCATGCAGTGACTTTTAAGATCAATAATTACCATGATCTTTCCTTTAAATTATATAATAATTCTTAATTGAAACAGGACAAAACTAAATCAAATGACCACATTTATTCCCAAAAGGTCATAAAGTCATCAGCTCAGGGAGTGATTGGTGGGAGAAGGCAGAGGTGCTAAGATTTCACTGATTGCATGAGCATGACCTACATTTAGGTAAGTACAACTGCAGATCACAGCAAGTGAAGGAATATTACATGAGCTGAATGAAGAATTGGCTAATAATAAATGGAATGTTGTTGGACTTAATTAAATTAGAAGAAAAGATGAAGAGACAAGTAATCTGAAAAATGGATATGAACTTTCTTATAAGGGCATGCACTGGAAGCGGAAATGGAATAACATCTATTATAAATAAAAATGGAGGAACAACAATGAGGATATTAATGAAATATCAAAACAAAATGATAACATCATTTATTCAACTTAATGAAAGGCAATAAATGCCGATAATTCAAATTTATGCCACCAACAGGTTCTCGTTGTGATGAATAAAATGTTACAGATGTGCAAAATACTTTTGATAGTCATAAGGAAATCACCTCGACACGTGCTGTTTGAATTTATAAATCCGAGGAATACTCCCACTCTCCAAACTTAAAATAGCATCGTAGGAAAGATAAGAAAGAATCCATCTTATCTTTTTTATTTTAATTCATTGTCAAAAAATAAATACTTACAACATATATACTAAGAAGAGCTTGTTTAATACTCTAACAACATATGCTGAAAACAGGCAAAAACTCTCCATATAGTAGTGCTATCTTGTGCTAACCAGAGTAATCAATGGATGCCAGAAGACTTGTGCATAAAATCCCTATCTAGTGCCTAATCATCCAATATCCCCAGACTAGTTTCTGGCTTGTGGCCTTCATCAGTGAGGAGCCTTGGATCTGAGGGCACTGAGATGGAGATCATGTGATAGTATGCTGAACATGTTTTCGACTAACTGCTACTACCAGTTTTTTGAAAGCATGTGCAGTTAGTCGAAAGCAAGCTCAGCATATTATCTTGTTAATGTATTAAACGAGCTTTTCTTCATACACATATTGTATGCATTTATTTTTTGAATTATATTTTTCCAAGAAAAGTTTAAAAAGACTGGAACTAAATTCATATATATAGGTCGATCTAAAGCATTTAGAAATGAGAGAATAAAGATCTTAACCAATCACTTTTAATTCCATTCACTATATATTAATAAATGCTATTTGCAAACTTTTTACAATTGACTGCTTGCCAGTATTAGATGTAATACTAAATATATATATAACTTGTTTAGGAAGTGAAAGTAGTCCTCAGCTTTATAAATTCATGGGGTGCATGTGTCAGGGTGGGGGGGTTACATTATGACTATTATGAATAAAAAACACAGTTCTGTATAGATAAATAATTAGTTATGTATATTGTAACTGTCAGATTATATAAAAAAATCTACTACAACTGTCAGAATTATACAATCGCCTAAGAGCAATCTGTGTGTGTGGGTGCTACATTATGACATCACAAAACAATAATTTCTTCTATTACAGTGGGATAAAAGCATCTACACACATGAGACTCTTATCCTATCCTAATTAAATTACTGATTGCAAAATAACGCCAAATTGCTAAAAAAATAACGAGACATTACAATTTATATATATAAAGATAACACAAACGGTAGCAAAAATCGACTGCCTGGTCAATTTATAAACAAGTTAATCAGTTTAATGAATGATTGATTCAACAATTAAGTTTATTCATGTAATAATTAAGCTTATGCAAAGATGTTATATATGGTATAATACAGTTTAAGTGCTTCTAAACAGATACCAAGTAATTATGAAAAGACATAAACTCACTGCATAGACTATCAATCACAACTTATTTTTACAGTTTTAAGGCTAATAAACTTACAATCTGAGGAGACAATAAATTTATAAGCTATTTAAATAACTGGATTATCATAAATGCTTTCAGGCTGTAATGCAGGTAAGTAATTAAATACTATATAAGCAAATGTAAAATACAACACTGACATTACATTATTATTGATAGATGTGTATGAGCTAGAAGCATGCTATACAATATGAATTTATGTGTATTGCATATTAAGTGTGACCAGAAATTTTGCAAATGGTATCTTCTGCAACATGGACAAAGATAAGGCAGAGAATATATAGTAGGAATTTACATCTGCCATATATTATTACACCAAATAAAATAATAAATTATATATGAATGAATTCTGTATGCAAACAAAACAGCCCAAAATAAAGGTTACAGCAGTTCACTTACATCAATACTCCCCATTATCCTTCCTCAAAACTGGTGGGTAGTGTGCTTAAAACTGTAATTTATTAAAAGACACTTAAAAAGTTAATATTAATTTATTCTATCTATGCAGCAAAATTGAATTCCCTTCAGCGTTCATTAAATTACAGGTTTAATTGAAATTACTAAATCGTAAGCATGGCCAGAAATTAGTATAATAAACTTCAATTGTTTTATATAAAATTATCGCTGACTAAATTATGGCATGATCTCTTACCATACCCACTTATAAACAGATTTAACAAACAATTACTGACAAATATTTTCATTAAAGAAAAGATAAATAATAGTAATGCTAGAAATTTGTAATAATCTTTTAAAGTTCATATCTTTTCCTTTCAATAGTAAAAGTTCAAGCCCATTCTTTAGGTACTAGTATATTTCAGCGGACTTTATCTATTGAACTAGGTTTGGATCATTATTCAAAATTTATGAAGTATCTCTGACATTAGTTTATTCTCTGGTCAATGCCTGATTTCTCCCTGAAACTTTTGAATATTTGAAGTTTATGCATATACAGTGTATACATACTGGACACAACAATCAAGTTTTCTCTATTAGTTGATGATTTTCTTTTCTGGACTCAGCGATAGACTACAGCTTGCCTTTTCTGATTGGACAGGGTAACACAGATGGTGACTTCTCTACTCCTACATGGCATTGCCAAACAATACACATGAATAAACACAGTAGCTGAATAAGACAAGCTGGATTACTTAAAGCACACAGTAGAATAGTGTGAAGAATCAGAATAATAAAAAACTGGTTTACAATCCTTATTTATATCTTTTTGACCTAGCTTATCAGCAAAAATAGAATCCATTGGTAGTGACTTGAATCCTTCATCTATTGGTTGTAGAAAATATCTGCCCTCCATTTTGTCCACAGTTTGATTTGCCCTATCATACCATTTACAAGTTTTTAATCTTTGAAAGCGATTAATAAAATAACGTTCTAAATTATATCAGAATCTGTTTACAAGCATTTTAATTACTTTTTCTAAGAATTTCATTTCCACTTTGTAATAGTTAATAAAAAATATATATCTTGTTTTAACATACTTGTAAAATAAAGTTAACATTAATTATACTGTATATATTTATCTGTCTATATAAATTATATATATAATTCTTTTACTTATTAATATTGTTTAATAACAAAATTAAAAGTGTAAGAAGCACTTGAAAGAGAAGCTATAAAGAGTGCAAAATATTAAGAGCTTAGCACTTTCGAGGTGGGTTGCCTCATATTCATAGCAATACTGAGCTGAGCAGAACAGGGAAATAATGGCAATATGCAAAATACATGCAAATTATTTAGATAGCCCAGCGGTTGGAGATGTATTCCCTTCAAATTTTTTAAATTATGAATATGAAGCACATATAAATATCACTTCAATATATAAAATTTTTGATTAAATCAAACAACATTTTAAAATTGTCACAGGAGATCTTAATGCCAAAAATGGAAGATGATCGAAAGATGAAAGTTCTGTGAGTAAATTTTGGTTATGGAGACTGAAATGAGAGAGACATAGTTTTGTGGAGTTTTCAGAAAAAAATAAAAATTGCATGATTTCTTTCTTTGAGAAAAATGCTAAATGAAAATAGATAAAAAACATTAAAATAATGGTATGAAAACTTGATTACATTTTGATTAACAGAAAACGTATATTTCATGATTGGGATATTTTTAACAGATTCATCATATTGAATGATCATTGATTAATGAGATATAACATAGGTGGTAATGCAAAATAATATAGATGAAAATTATTAAAAAGATTAAACCATCAAAACATCACATGATTACCATTCATTATGCTTGCACAAGCTGTTTTTCACAGAGGCAAAACTCTCCATACAGTAGTGCCATTCAGTGCAAACCAGAGTAATCAAAGGATGCAGGAAAGTTCGTGCATAAAATCCCTATCTAGTGCCTACTTATCCAATATCCCCAGACTAGTTTCTAGCCTGTGACTTCTGGAGGGTTGCATTAGATTGTAAGCTTTAGGTGCAATGCTCTCAGACCCAAGGCTCCTTACTGATGAGTCACAAGCTAGAAACTAGTCTGGGGATATTGAATGAGTAGACACTAGATAGGGATTTTATCACAAACCTTCCTGTATTCATTGATTATTCTGGCTAGCTACTGTATAAAGAGTTTTGCCTCTATTAAAAGAGATAATAAAGTGGCACTGTGAATCACCTGTATTTAATTACATAACATTAATTATATACCATCCAAAGAAAAATGTAAGCAAACAAACAAAGAAAAAAACATTAAAATTGCAAAATTTTATGATGTTAATATGCAGTATGTGATTATTTTTTACTATAATTTCTTCAGTTTATGTTGAAAGCGCATATATTTTATGCTTCCTTTAATATTCTTTCTGTTGATGTTCAGTATTTTGTGTAATAAAATATTTTCGAGCATAATACTAAAAGTTTTACAAAACTTTAAATCACATTTAAAAATAAAAAGGTTCGAATTATACATCCTGGGGGAGAGAAGGCATCTCATGTTTAATGACCTATGATAAAAATGGCATGCCTTTTCTACTCTGGGATATATAATTTGAACTTTTACAAGTAAACAGCTGATTTAAAAATCTGGATTTTAAATGAGATCATGGTCTATTTCGCCGCAATGCCAATGAATGTTGACTTACTTAATAGTAGGCTTTAAGAATGGGTGGTTACTCATTATTTTAAAACAATTGATGTGGAGAGCTGTATATTCATAGTGCATGAGTGGAAAGAAGTTATCATCCATCTTAATAATATACATTTGAATGCTGTTATTTACTAACATGCACACACATATAAAAGTTTCAGTGCATTGAGAAATCATCAGAAACTTAACCAATATTAAATGAGCTCTCTAATCTCAACTCCATGCAGAATGTCTGACTAACTTCTCACTATGAATCCATTTCAGGAATAACATTCACTCTTCAGGAAGATCAGAAGTACCGAATACCTCAATCTCCACATGAACGTTATCAGCTTAATAACTTTCACTACAACACTCTCTTGCAAAATAACAGCCTGATTTCTAGACATTTTTTAATATGTTGCATGAAGATGAACCATAATTACACTATACTTAGATATTTCCAAGTATTTTTGGTTTTTTTATCAGGACATCTCTTATCTCAACTCTACCATATAGCAACGTTCTATATATAATACACCTAATTAAGTTTTTACATGATTTTGATTTAACATGACTTAAAAAAATTTCTCTTTTTATATGAGTTGTTTTGGAGTAAAAAGAACAATAAAAAAAACAAGGAAAAACAATTTATGCATGTTATTATCATTTCATTTGATTAAAAAAAAGTTTTCATTTCTTTATTCCCCATTATTTTTCAAAATTCCCTTTCTTGGCAATATTTCTTATATGCATTTAAACTTTTTTGAGATTTTGTTTTGAAAAGAAAATTACCTTGGTGTTAAAGTTTAGTTTGTATTTTGATCTTTTTAAAAATTAGGTTTTAAAAAGTGTAACTTGTCCGGTATTGATGTTGAAAGAATTTAATAAAAATTAAAGCAAGATTTGATTTCTTAATTTGGTCCAAAGATGTGTTAATTGACAGAAAGTGGTAGCAAATTAAATCTTATTACTGTAACGATCAGAATCGTCTATCTCGCTAACACACTTCAGAAGTCAAACCCCAAAGATGAAACTGAACACTCTAGGAAGGGTTGCCTTCTAGATATACTAAGTTCGAATCTAAAGTCTAAATTCCACAGCGCCACCTACGTGATAACGCCTCTGATGCTACTAATAATATATCCATTTACCGGTGCCTGGTGGTCAGGGAACAACAAAAAGACTCTATACTAAGATAAGTTTGGGTTGCTAATTTACGTCTATGGATGTAAGAAAAGTATAAAATAGATAGATAGACTGAGACAGTGATAGGGATCAATAAAATAAAAGATCAAAATTAGTTTTAAAAGATTTATTTAGATAGAGAAATATATATATAACGCCACTGTCTGCTTATATGAGACAGGGACGCTTACTAAAATGGCTGTTAGCATAACATTACATGAATTATTGTTAGAAATATATATTCTATCCCTCGGCTAATATAGTATTATGATAATGTGCTTAAAAGAGATGGGGACATGTGCAAGGTGCTTTGAGTAATTTTGAAGTTTAATAAAACATTTGAATATTAAGGTTTATAGAATATTTCTTGATTTCAAGAATAGCAAGGATGAAGGCTGACTAAGTGATAAAATGGAGATGTGATCAAGGCATTTATTTTATAATTATAATTAAAGTTATGTTGGGAGGTCGGTATTGCTAATAATGAATTTATTAAAGGATGGAGGTTGTGATACATTTAAATCATGGTTGCTTTGTAAAATATATAAGTAAAATAATGGAAAATATTTGAAATGACTACAGAGGGCATCTTGCCACTGACCCGTAGGAATGTGTTGTCATGAACAGCCAAAGTCTGGCCTCATCCATAACTTAGCAGCTGCATGACTGCTGTGTATAATTCCCAGGTGTGACATTCAAGTATACACTCTGCTTGGGAACCGCAGGAAGCGAAAAGGGAATGGACTTGGCTGTTTAAAAAAAACTTTGGAGAGAAACAAAGTGGTCTTGACAACCAATTCATTTACCAGCAATACTAGACTCATGTATATATAAAACATACAAAATGGATTCACTTAGATTGGGAAAATGCCCAATCAAATTCCCAGAAATTTATTTAAAAGGGTCTGTCCATTCTCGAGGTCAAATATGAAACTTTGAAATTAAAGTAGAAAATTTTAAGTTAGGAAAATGCATGTTTGTGGGTTTGAAAAGAAAGCATAGGTTTATTTATGCAATCATTCATTTGGGACACATTTAATCATTGACCTCGCACATACTCTCATAATAGGTTAAAATTGATAACATGGAGATTTCAAACTATTTAATTATTATACATATTAATTAAAGTTAGAATAGCCCTCGAATGACTGAGTCGCGAGGTAATAAAATGGGAACTATTATAAATTTAAGAAAGCCTTAATATCGGCATCTTGCTTTCAACAAGGGAATAACTCACTCGGTCAAAGACTATTCTGACACACTATCATAATAAAAAATAAAAGAAAGATTAATAAATAGAAAATATTAACCCAAGGATAGAGAGCCAAAATTATTGATTATATTAAAACATTGTAAAAGAGTACATAATAAAGTCAAGTAAAATGGAAAAACAATTTAAAATAGCTATAGCATATTAGTTATAGGAATCACAAGAGCTCTTGGGTTAATGTGGGGTTACCTCTGGATAAGCATTTGTAGGTAGATTGATGGTCAGCAAGTTTGATATGATTTAGCAACAAAATCTGGTATTGTTCATATTTCGGCAGCAGCAGCAGTTTCAGGGTTCCTTAGGTGACAGCTTTCGATGGTATAGAGCAGCGGCCGGCCATTCCTGAGGGGAAAATAGCCTTCAAAGCCGGCTCTATTCTGTCATTTTAAAGTTAGCAATTTTAAAAGGTTGGGTGATTCATAGGTGAGACTGTAGTCATGGTAAATTGATTTGAAGACAAAAACTAGGCTTCAAATTTCTGTTTGCAGGCACGTAGCTAGAAAATCTCAGGACAATACATATTAGAAATCCTGCTCGAAGACTAGATTGATATTAGAATCACTAGAATATTTGCTGGAATATTGCTAGAAACATTTGCTGAAATATCACTAGAATGAACAAAAGAAAACCCTCCTTTTTATAGTCAAATGGCCCAATACAACTGCCCTGGAGCATTACAAAAATATTTCAGACTTTGCTTACTTATCAGCTGTAATAAATTCTATCCGAATGTCTAAAGGAATTCAACAAAATTTTAATTAATTTTTATTGTTAATTTCCTTGTCGACATTCGAATTACAAATTTGATTTAATTAAAATAACTTTTACTAATTGAAAGAAAAACCTTAAGTGGACATCTGCTGTATTTTTGAATAAGCTCTTATAACATTAAATAATTAAACTATTGTTCCTACCAGCCCTCATTTATTTTAACAGAAATATATGGCATGACTTTTATTTAATCTAAAAGAAAATTATTTTACTTTTTAAATTTTAATATTTGAATCTATTTACTAAACGAATATGAATTTTATTTTAAATCAAAAATATATTACGACTGTAATACATTTTTGTAAACAGATTCGAACAAGATAATTTTAAATGACAATTTATAATCTTAACATCAGTTTTAATATACATATCACAGTGTGTGCACAATTATGACCTATATAACCTACTTTTAAATAAATCTAAATTATGTGAACATACACATAATCCATAATATTTTATTTATTAGGGCATGAGTTATACTTATATATAACATGAGCATTGTGCTCATGGTTTAAAATTGGGCGGGATTTTCAGTATATAAGCACATTGCAGACACGCTACGATACATTAGGGTTCAAACTAATGTATGAGGGTAGGAAAGAGATGAGAGAAGGTGAAACAAAGATCTGCAAAGCAGATCTTACTGTTTCATTACATATAACTCAGAGTACATATTCTACCAAATTTTTATTATCATTAATTCTTTATATTCTTTTGTTTTTCAAATGAAATTTATGTTTCTATAATTCTTTTTTATTTATGTGCAATTTTTATAAAAAAAATTGATAGCATGTAAAAAGGATAAGATTCTAACATGTTTCGGTACTTGCATATAATATGGCCAATCAGACTTGGAAACAGTTTTTTTAATTATACAGTTTCAGGAGCATCTTAAAACAAAATGGCTGAAAAGAAGCAATTCTATTTAATATTTTCAGTTTTATTTTTTTATTTTTTAAAAAGACACTTTTCTGCCAAAATTATTTATATTTCCACTTTAGTTATTAATAATGAAATTTTGGAGAGCTTGAACCATGTTTCTTTTCCAACAAATATTTTTCTGGAAAAAGTTTTGACATCACATCACCATTGGCAATGTTTGCCGATAAACTGTCATATTGTGGCCTTAACATCGACTTTCAAGGAACGCAGAATCCCATAGCTTTGGAAATACTCCACTGCATTTTGGTCTGTTTGAGGAAGAGCCCAAATTTCCAGCATTTTGTTAAAATGATAGTGATAGAAAAAGACAGTGACTTTAAACAAACTACAAAAGTGACTTGAGCATGTCAGCGTTTAACAGTTATAATATAAATATTAAAAAAAATTGAAATAAACCTTCTGAATAGAATTTATATTAATTTTTTTAAACTTAACTATTATCACATATTCTTTAAAATAAAATTGAAAAAATAAAAAAAGGAAGTATTTGTAGGGCACCTGAAACTGTATAATTAAAAAACTCATTTGGTTGACCAGATTATACATACGAGTATCGATTTTTCATATGGGTTATTTCATTATTTTCATTGATTTCTTAGGTCTGGAATCAATTTTCTAATTTTCCATATATATATATATATAGTATGTTTGGTTTTTTCCACATATTTCTTTTTTACATGTAATTTTTGGGGACCAATCAATCTATCATGTAAAAACAGAGTTAGATATATATATATATATATATATATATATATAGTGTTATTTTCAATCTATGTATAAGCTCTGGAAACTCAGGTGTTGATACCGTTGTAACACTGCACACATATTATTAAATGAAAATTAAAGAGTATAGGATAATTTCTAGTTTAATAAATGATTAATAAAAATCATTTCTATATAGTAGTATAAAAATTGTGAAGATACAAAGTTTGACACTGATAATCAAACTATAGTAAACTGCTATCTATGTAATATTAAACAAATGATGAACATATATATAAGAGATTGTGATTTGGGTGATAATATGAGTGCTGGCTTAGCATAAAATGTCTTACAGATCATTTATCTTTTTCATATATCTCTGGCCATGTTTCAGAAATGTGTGATGGAATAAAAATTTGAAACATATAAAATATATGCATATGAAGTTAAAGTATATCTGAAAAATGTTTATATGAAGTTAAATTACAATATGAGCTGTGAAAAAAAAGTAAAATGGATATTTCAAAATGAATTTAGAGTGAGAGAGAATAATTTGACATCTGGGATGATGAAGGGTGATTTGACATCTGGGCTAATGAAGGGTGGTTTGACAACTGGAAGGTTGATTTGACAGGTTGGTTGCATATCTGAGCTAATGAAGGGTGGTTTGATATTTGGGCTGATGAAAGGTAATTTGACATCTGGGCTGATGAAAGGTGGTTTGACATCTGGGCTGATGAAGGATGGTTTGACATCCGAGCTGGTGAAGGATGGTTTGACATTTGGGCTGATGAAAGGTGGTTGGATATCTGGGCTGATGAAGGGTAGTTTGACATCTGGGCTGATGAATGGTGGTTTGACATTTGGGCTGACAAAGGGTGGGTTGACATCTGAGCTGATGAAGGGGTGGAAAAATGATCCAGCTAAAGTGAAGAATGCAGTGGTAAGATCAAAAAAATAAGCACAGAGTATTTAAAATATTTATATGTAATCTCCAGTTTTGATTAATGAACCAAATACTGCTGAAAACATTTCAGCATCTCTACTTTAATAGCTCAGCCAACATAAGAGACAAAATTGATTATTGTATTAGCTGCTCTGGATGTATATTACGATTACAAGTTCAATAAACGTTTGAAACAAGAGTGAAAACACACTCACAGATAATATGGCTGTAGATATATTATTAGATTTAAAAAAGAAATACCCATTTGTAAAATATTCCGTCACCTATATAATGTGTTATAAATATTAAATTAAAATATGTATAATTAGAAAATAATACAGACATTCAATAATCTATTAAAAATTACAATACTTCAGATATATTCGTTTTTTTTAAAAAAATATTAATTTAATTAAATACCTACATTTTTACATTTAAATAAATGCTATTAAATTGTAATAAAAATAATGGACTTAAACTTACACACACACACACAATAAAATTAAAAAGAAAATAATCAAATCAATTTGACATAATTATTTTTTAATTTATAAATGCATTTACTAAAATGTTTATTAATTAGATTTTAATATTTTAGTTGAAGATATATTAACAAAAGCTTCATATATAAAAACATATATCCACTAATACAGAATATCTCTCCTTGTTATTAATAAATTTTCTATCTTAATAGGGCAAAAAACAGGTGATGTAGGAAAGAGAAAAAGAATAGAATAATAGAAAATAAACTAATTTATCAATAATTTAGAGTACAGATGTGTTTGCTATAACAAATTAATTGATCCCACTGTATTGAATTTCTCCTCAGTTCATTGTAGCATACACTGAAAAACAGATATTTAGGAGTAATCCATTCAAGCTCACAGCTTAGAGTATTGTTTCATAACCTGTGGTATATGTACTCATGTGGGTATACAGTGGACAAATTGGGGAATGTGAAAATTATGGTGGAAAACACCAAAAAAAAAAAAAGGAGTTAAAATTAAAACACAAAATTGTAGAGTTTGGGTTTACAAAGAGGAATTTAGGTGAAAGTTGTCTCTAGACATTCCTCCACTAGTCATATTGCACATTTGAACATATGTCCTCCCCCTCTTCACCAAAAACTGTTACTGTAATTGAATATCAAGTGAGTAGTGTACATTAATAGACCTAAATCATTCCTTTTTTATAAGTGCTTAATGTGAAATGTTTATTGTTTATTGATTTGAAAAAAAAAACTTTTTTTGAGGAATGTTGAGGCAATGAAGAAAGGGGATACTAATCAATGAGTAACATGAGAGGAAAAAATCTAATGAAGGGGTATGCAAGAGAGAAAAGACTGGGATCCATTAGCCTAGAGCAAAATTGCCATCCAAAACAAAAGACTAAACAATAAGAATCTAATACAAAATCAAAAATATAAATAAATATCACATGATCACTATTTCTTATGGAGAGTTTAGCCTGTTTTAATATAAGTAAACATATAAAATTGTTGTAAGTATTGTACAGATCGATTTTCATTAAGACTAGTTTTTAAAATGCATTAAATGAAAATGCAAACATAGAATAAAAATTCACAGAACAGTTGATTTACTATAAACTCATCAACGCTCCTTTAACACTTTAAGCAAATAATTTAATAACAACTTTGCATAACTTTCACTTTTAATTGGTGTTGCATTCTAATTCTATTTTCTAACTCATATAAAAAATTAAATCAATCTTCTAAACATAAAAACATGTATACTAATAAAAATCATTTTGGTTTCTCTCTTGAAAAAAATATTTTTTTCCACAGTAGTAATGAACTTTGTAACTCAGCTTTACAGAAAGATTATGAAACATTATGCAGACATGTGATCAATGACAACCAATGAAATTCATCATAGCATTTTTGTTCATAATTTTGTACAAAGTGAAGAGCTATAAATTTTAAAATGTCACAAATCACTCATACAAATTATTAATATTTGATTAATTAAAAATATATTATTAGTTATAAATAATAATTACAGATTCTACCAACATTACTTTTTTATTACAAGGAGGAATCTCAAAATTTAATGAAAAGTTTTTAAACAGTCAGTTTTAAGGCTAACAATTTCCCAACAGACCTTCAAAGAAAAAGAGTGATGAATATAAAATCAGATGAAGTTGAGCTTTTAAAAGCTTTCCATTTTAATGCAGTCTTTAGCCTAAGAATAGCTAGACATCCAATAATGGAGGAAAAGTAGTCAGCACCCTTATACAAAATAGTAATTAGCACCCCTCCCTAAAAAACAAATTCTACATTATTTTATATATGTAATATACACATATCTGTTATATAGGTTGTATTTAATACCCATCTAAGTTATTAAAAGTTCATCAGAATAACATTCTTATCCTTATAGTATGTGCTCTATCCATTTAATAGATAAATTTTACTGCATCTTTATCTTCAAGAAGGAATTCATACATTATAGATTAGAGGTTGCAGCACCCAGAAAATAATCGATTTCCCATCTAATCCTAAACATATCTCATAATGTTGATATTAGTGGCATATCTGCTCAATTCACTGGTTAGAAAAATCACTAATAAATTTTGTGAAAAAGAGCAATGCACTATATCAAACCATAGTCTCAACTACTGAACTTATTTCTATATGCCCATGAATCTATGCATTGCAACTTGTATGAATTTTTCTAATGATATTAATTGCTGCTCAAATGTAATATGTTGATATATATATATATATATATATATAAACAATATGGATAGTAACAGCAAAATGAACTACTCTGTTTTTGTATCACATAGCAACATGATCTGAAATACAGATCATACAAAGCCAGCATAAAAAGACGTTATTGAGAACATCATAAGAGAAGAACAAATTGTAGATAACTATAATGGACAAACCACATTTCAAGTGATTGTTTATTTTAATATGTAATCAAGTTGCATTAATTAATATTCACAACATAAAAATGTATTCTTAATTTTGCACCATTTTGATACCATCATGTCTTGTTTACTTCTTCTGCCAGTCCTGTAGACACCCATTCATTTCCCATTTGTGGAAACTAATAGATTGGCTATGAGTCAGTTCCACAACTGTTTAAAGCTCCCCAAAAAACAAATTGTGTTTATTGTAAGTTACAAAATATTAACTACTATATATAGGTGCAGAAAGCATAGATAATGAAGCTTGTGTGTGTGTGTAACATTTAATATCTACATCAGCTGCATTTCTGCACACTTAGACTTATTGGAAAGTCTATGTTTCATTCATTTTTACATAATTTGAAATTATATGTAAGCAATAAAGTCTTTTAATATTCAATTTTTTTTTCATGAATAAAGTTACAAAAATATTTATCTATTACATTCTAATATTCAATTTTATTTACTGGTGTAGAGATTGTATGTAATTTAAACAGAAAGGATTTACACCCTAAGCATGTGCGCTGTAATATTTGTTATAATAGCTCAATGATGTCTTGTTGAGTACTGGGGATACTCTCAAACCAAAGCACAAGATAAGACAAGATGGCTGCTCTTATCTTTTCAAAAGTCTATCTTGTGCTTTGGTTTGAGAGTATCCTCGGTATTCAATGAGACATTGTTGAGCTGTTATAATAATGTTACAACGTATCTGCTTAAAGTGTAAATCCTTTAAGTTTAAATGGTAACATTTTAAGTAATTTATTTATTTTAAATGTTGCACTTTTTTTTAACATTTCCTAGCAGCCATTTTGAAATAAATTTGAAACTTTTTATTTTAACAAATTTATCTTTATTCTTTATTACATTTTCACAAATTGCAAATCATTTTTAGAAATTTAAATTTACAAATCAAAATCAGCCTCAAAAATAATACTTTGACTGTAAATATAGAAAACAAGTAATAAACTGAAATACTTAATCAAAACAATAAGTTTTGATTATTGCGTTTATTGATCATTAAAGTGTTTGAAGTATGAAATAAACAATGTTTTAACTCCATTTCTAAAGATTATTGAGATTGCTAAAAGAACAAAATTCTATTTAAAAATTTAAAATTCTCTTTATAATTATTTTAAAAAATGACAAAAAAATCATTATGGTTTCTGTGAAGCATTGTTTTTTCTGCCAATCACAACTTCCATATGTTATTACTATTTCTCTCAACTTTTATTCTAAAAGCAAATACTTTCAAATAAATTCTGAGTTTAATTGTAAATAATCTTGTCAAAAAATAAATATTTTGTCAAAATAATGATAATTATATAAACTACGCAAAATATATTTTCATTTTCAAAATCTAAACAAAAGAATGTGGCCATTCAAACGCCTTTGCTTCTCTATCCAATATTTTTGTATTTTCCCAACAACATATGTCCATTAGTGCATATATGGTCTGCTATCTTGGATACACCTGTTTTCTCTCTTCTAATCATCAGTTTGTGTTCTTGCAAATGCTTTTTAATGGATAGAAAAGATACAAAGAAGAAAATTTAAAGAAGCTACTCATATGATAATGGCAAACAATTCCATAAGTCAATCTAGTGTGATTATACATAATGTATTAACCAATGTTGCTCCTAGAAAAAAGTGGAGAAATCAGGAGGAATCTCAAAGATAAGTATATGAAATTTCTACTGACTGTTGTCTTTGAAAGGATGGCTCAGTTTGTTAGAATCTTATCTTAAAATAGATGTTCAATAATCTAAGTGTCCCGGTTCAATTCCCATGTTAGTACTGTCACTGGTCAGGCCAGCAACTGACTGTTGCCTTTAGCAAGATGGCTCAGTTGGTTAAAACATTACCTTAAAATCCAATTCCAATGACAGTACTGTCACTGGTCAGGCCAGCAACCTGAAGAGGAGGGGAGAATATTTCTTGAAACGTTGTGCATATACTAACCTGTGTGCTATTACTAACAGTTGAATGTATTGGGACTATTTAAATAAATTTTTCTAAAGACATTTAATAATTTTCAATAATTATATTAGATGATGAATCTTCAGGAAAATGTCAATCAATGGCATTGTTGTCTTCTTTATCTTAGGTTTCTCAGTATGATATTGATATCTTGAGATTTTTTAAAAAATAATAAATCACTTTTGCTTTAACTCAGATTTTGCCATCAAATTGAATGAAAATTAGCAAATAAATACTAAAGAATGCCCAAAAGATGAATTTAATCTGAGGCAACCAAAGTGTTATCAGTATTTTCACCATCTCATGGTCAGAACTCTCAGAGAATTAAAATTATTGTCATATATTCCAAATGTAAATACATTATTTATAATAAAATTATGTTTAAATATATGGAAATATCTGTTATATTTTATTGTAGAAAATCTGCACAACATTATTTGATTCTTTCAGCTTATAACAATGTAAACAAGAATAGTATTTTTGTCTCTGCTATATTAGCGCCATCTATGGCAAAATAGAGTAATTAAAGATTACCAAATTGCAGTACGATTTACTGTATTATCCCTAATACCCAGACCCATTTCTGACTTTTGCCTTTATCAACCAGAACTTGGGATTCAAAGATGGAGCAACTGTAGTTATGTGAAGACATTGATGCAGGTTTGAATTCAAAGTTTCTAATAAAGACAGAAGTTAAAAACTGGTCTGAAAATGATTAATAAATCACACCGATTTAGTAACCAGTGATTATTCAAGTATATAATAGATGTCACTAGAATAGTAGAAGACAAAAAATTAGACTGTTCTAAATATTGAATTTTTAGTTCATGGATGAGGCTATGTTTTTCAGTCAAGTAAAGAAGAACTGTGCAATTTCAAATTTAATATATTTTTTTTTCCATTTTATCAATAATTTTCATAGAAGAATGAAGGATACAAAAGTTAAAAGTTTTATTTAATTTATTTTTATAAATATTTTAATTTTTATAATACTGTAATTAAATTCTATTCTTAGCACAAAATATCTCATAATAAATAATTGGATTATTCATATTTTCTGCTTTAATATTCAAGACCATCTTTTTTATACACAAAGAGAACCAATAAAAAAATGAAACCACTTTCTTGTCGTTTATTGTTAAATAGTGAAATGGGGGTGTGTATTATTTATTATGACATAATTTACCATTTAAAAACAATAGTATTTAATGTTATATATATATGTTGAATACTTTGTTGCTATTTGCGTACAGAATTCTACTTTTTTAATACTTATTTTTATTGATGTCTTAATATATATAAATTCCAAATAAAATTATATAATAGGTGTGTAAACAAGACATTTATTTTCTTATATAGCGCGATGTTTTTGTTCTATAATCTGTAATATTAATAAGCCAATAAGCTGATATACACATGCGCTTTGCAGATGTCACTATATAAATGAATACTCCCACTTTTTCAAACCCAAGATAAAGTCTTTAAGAAAATATAGAATGAATCCACCTATATTTTCGACCCAACCGTATATGTATGGGCAAATCTGAAGTGTTTGAAATATAGAGCGTGTGAAGTTGTTAATTGATCACTTTAAATTATTTTTCTACATCGTAAATGAATGACGCCAATGAAATTTCTAGAATTTACGATACGCCATTCTTATAATTAAACATATGTAAACAAGACATTTATTTTCTTATATAACGCGGTGTTTTTGTTCTATAATCTATAATATTAATAAGCCAATAAGCTGATATACACATGCGCTTTGCAGATGTCACTATATAAATGAATACTCCCACTTTTTCAAACCCAAGATAAAGTCTTTAAGAAAATATAGAATGAATCCACCTATATTTTCGACCCAACCGTATATGTATGGGCAATCTGAAGTGTTTGAAATAAAGTGATCAATTAATAACTTCACGCTCTTTATTTCAAACACTTCAGATTTACCCATACATATACGGTTGGGTCGAAAATATAGGTGGATTCATTCTATATTTTCTTAAAGACTTTATCTTGGGTTTGAAAAAGTGGGAGTATTCATTTATATAGTGACATCTGCAAAGAGCATGTGTATATCAGCTTATTGGCTCATTAATATTATAGATAATAGGTGTGTGTACATATTATATATACATGTTGAAAACATGTGCATTACTTATATGTGTGTTAAAAGTGTAAAATGTATATTATACGTTTTACTATTATTTGTATTGAGGTTTGGAACCAAATCCTGTAAATGATAGGGGGTATTATACATTTAAATATGGAAAGGTTAAATTTTATTAAAGAGGTGTTCTTACATACCAATAATATATTCAGCAATAATATATGTGAGTGGTATTCTTTATCTACTTGTGGGCTAAAAAAATATGATATATCGACATATATATATGTTAAATCAAATGTGATTTATATAAACACACATTTGAAAAATTATTACGGTTTAAAAAACATTGTTTTTTTTTTATTGATTTCTTTAGTAAAATATACCCAAAACATGAAGATTAAAATGGAATTATTTTTTTATTTTATGGTATTAAAAGTAAATAAGAATTAGCCGAGTTAATCAAATTTTTTCAAGGAGAGTTATATGATTTAATATTTTATTCCATGGTTTTAATTGTAATCAATATAATACTTTATATAAAATTCTACATATTAAAAGAATTCTTTTAAAGTCTAGAGGTTTATCAAATCCTCTTCACTTTAATATATTGCATTCTATTTAAAAAAAGTTTAACAATATTTGTAATAAAAACGATTTAATTCTATTTGATTTTTTTCTATTAAAAAAAAAAAAAGGGAAGGGGGGAATAGATTAATCTAATAAAATGTTTTACGACTCATTTCATTGACTATTATCAAATAAACGTTTTATTTGATGATAGTTTTTTAATAACGTAAAAAAAAAAGAAGAAAACCTAGTTAGAAATTAGAAAATTTAATATAAAAAGTAAAGGTAATGTTTAAAAAATATGGAAAATATTTTGAAGAAGTAAAAATATGTTTTAGTCAGCATTTTTTCTTAAACTATTTCCACCTGTCAAGCGTTGGTGGCCGAGTAGTTAGCACAGCTGCCTTACAAGCAGTTGTCCCAGGTTCGCTTCCCAGCCGATGCTTTAACCCATGAAAAAAAAAAATCTCCACCTAAATGATTATTAATAATTTGTTAAGTGCATATTCATTACCTAAGTAACATATATTAAGGCTACAATCTTAAGACTGTGTGCCTAGATGCGACAATCTTAACACAAGATTGCTCTTGACTTTTAAAATTAATCTTGTGTTAAGATTTGTAGAGATCCCTACTGTCATATCTAGGCGTATAGTCTTAAGGTTACAGCCTTAATATATATTACTAAATTATTATTGGGAAGCATGTTTAATTACAATAATGCCACTGATTACTCAAACTTGCAACAGATGGCGCTAAAGTAGAGACCTGCTCTTATTTATAATATAATACATTGTACAGGCTTAAATCTGTATTAATATATGTAATATATGTGGGATTCGAACTCAGACTTTCACCCAACCCACTACTCTCAGTAACTGACCCACCTGATCACACACATGTTGAAAAGATAAATAATCACCAATATAAGTATTTCATGCTAAACCAGCAATCATCAGTTGGTCTAGATTACTATCCTCACACATATATATATAATCAGTGCTCAGCTTTATATTAAGATAGCAAATCTTCATACTTTAATGGACAGGCTTCAAACTATTCCAACTCACAACTCTTCAGCCTTCCCGTATTTATAATATAGTAATGGGTGGAAAGGTCAGGATATTAACATTCCTGATCAGGGGGAAAAGATTTTTATAGTTAGAAAAAAAAACATAAGTTATTAAAATATATACAATAAAGATATCTAATATATTTTATTGCAAGTTCCCCCTGCATACACCCCACATTGTGTTTAATAGCTAATGTTTTAATGAAAAGCTTTGATTATAATAATTCTTTACTGTATTGCAAACATATATATATATAATTTTCAGTCATTATCGATCTACTGCAGGATAAAGATTCCTCTACATTTAAGTCAGTTGTTCTGATCTCTAGCTTCTCTTTTCCACAACATCCCAGTATACTTCCTTATATCATCCATCCATGTCTCATGTGGTCTATTTCTAGGTCTTTTACAATCTCTTGGAATCCAGTTTAAGATCTAATATAATTTCTTCCAGAAATATGTGTATAATATGCATATATAAATTAAGATTACACCATAAGCAAAATTTAATAAATAATAATGTAGTTATTAATAATAAATTGATGGGCATATTTACATATATACTTATTGTGTGTATGTTCACTTATTCATATTCATTCAAAAAATAAAATGAATAAAAAATTCATTGCATCATATCTTTATTTTTATTATTAGTACTATAAGCTAAGAATACGAGAACACAAAGCTCTTGAAAGCAGTAAGCAAGTGAAATAAAAAGAGTTATTATTTTAATAAAGTGATTAATGAAGACAAGCTTTCATCAAAAATAAACATGCTCTGAATAATATTCTTTTTTTAGTATCCCTCCTCTACAAACATGCTAATTCTATATTTAAATTTTATATTTATTTCTATAAAAACTAGAATGAGATTTGTTAGACCCTTCACTTGGAGTATATTGGCAAATGGATATGAAACCTGGTCTTTGGGAAACTGAAAAGAAGATGACTTGACATATGGATATGAAACCTGGTCTTTGGGAAATGGGAAAGAAGATGGCTTTTGAGTTAATTGTTTAGAATAAGTTGAATGAAAAGGAAGACAAACGATCAAATGATGAAAGAATTTGGGTGAAAAGAGATGTACTGAGCAGAATAAAAATGAAAAAAGTTAAATTCTTGGGACATATTTTAAAAGGTAAAGTTTTGGGAAGATGATTGAGAGGCAAGCCAAAAAAAATCTTATCTTAAAAATAAGATCAGTGAAACAGGATATTTTTCATAGGCAGATATAAAATGAATTGCTGAAGGTAAACAATGGAGATGCAATGATAGGATATTGCCTTTAGAATCTGATAATAATCTTCTAAGTATAAATCTAAATTATGTCAAGCATTGGTGGTCAGAGGTCAGCGATAGCTGCTTTACAAGCAGTTGTCCCGGGTTAACGGGTTTGCTTCCCAGCTGGTGCTATGACACATGAGAAAAAAAAAATCTAAATTATTTTAAATGGCTATGGACTTATAAATTTTCCCTAAACTTAATTTAGTATCCAATCCTGTATAATATGTATTTCTGAAATTGAGATGCTAAAGTAATTGTATTAAAAGATATAAAGCAATGGACAATTACTGCTGATGATGATCAAATGTTATCATTTGATTATAACATTCTATTGGTTAGTTACTCAACTGGAAGAAAATTTCACATATATGCATATTAATTTTTAATTGAGATTTAAAGTTTATATCTGGGCTAGAGATAATCTCTAGATTAATATATAATTAGTGGTAGTCATTCCTGTATTTATCTAGAGTGGATTATGTCACAGTTGTGGATTGAATAAATTTGACATTTATAAGTCAGTATGTAACAATTTAAATGATAAATACTGAACGTATGATAAAGATATTAGTAAGAGATAGTCACCAGGATTAACTGCTGACTGATCTTTCAATAGAAAATGCATCTTGCGAATCATTTGTCTTTTAAAATGTTTTTATTCATGGTGTTTCTGGAATGTGTGAGATTATTAAGTACATCTGTAAAAGATAATACACATGGAAAAAGAAAAACGAAGTTGAATTACTCCGTGTGTGTGTGTTTAATTAAAAAAAATCCAAATATATTAATCTTTGGTGGAAGTTTAAAGATTTTATCTGGACTAGAGATAATCACTGGTTTAATATATGATTAGAGATAATCATTATTGTATTTATCTGGAGTGGATGCTATCAAAATTGTAGGTGGAGTAAGTATGATATTTATAAAACAAAATTCAACAATATGTACAGAGCTATTAATATAGGAGTGCAACATTTGGAATGAAGGGGTAACATGAAAAGATAGAAAAAACATTATCATCCTAAATAATATCACAACCATCTTAATTAACATTGTTTTTCACTCAACCAGTTTTGAGATATAGGGGTTTTTATAGCATCATACCATTTTCGGTTTAATTACTCAATTTTCCGCTAGATGGCTCTAGAGTAGAATGAAGATAACCACTCTTGGAATACAGCAATTGATCAACTAAATAAATTTTTTTACGCACATGTAAATTCACAATCACATTTTAAAAGCTATATTTACTTTTACAGAACGTAAATTGAGTGACAAACGCATATGTATAAAACACACGCAGTATAAATTGGATTTAATTTTTTCCCCTATATATCACCCAGTGCTCAATGTGAAAATTAATAAGACACCAGAGAGATTTAGACTAATGGATTCATACTTTGTCGACCACAGCCGAGACTCAAGAAAGTGAAACTTAACACCAACAAATTGACAGGATTGAAAAATCTCAAGATTTAAAAAAAGAAAAAGACAAATTAATTTAAACAAAATATTTGACAGCAGCATTATATATATACGGCCATAACTTTGATAGCGCTAAGAATATATTGCCTTGTTTTTTTTTAAGTCAAATTTTTCCTCTTATACTTGAATAGTATTTTTAAAATTATAAATATTTAATACAATCATATCAGGTAGTACTGCATATAAATCACAGTATTCTTTGTTAAACAGTGAACAAAATAGTACTAGTTATAAAGATTACAGCAATAACATTTCATTTGCAGTTATAATATGACCACCAAACATCACATGATGGTCACCATCTCTTATGCTAGCACACAACTGTTATTAAACAGGCAAAAACTCTCCATACAGTAGTGCCACCCTGTGCTAACCAGAGTAATCAATGGATTCCAGAAGGCTTGTAGATAGGGATTTTATGCACAAGCCTTCTGGCATACATTGATTACTCTGGCTGTATGGAGAGTTTTTGCCTCTTTAATAAGTTATAATATGATCGTTGATTCAAAAGCTAATGGGTCTGGACCAATTTTCAGCTAAGAAAGTTTATCTGTGTTCAATTAAATGGAACTGCTGCAACTCCATTTATCAAATAGGTACTTAAAGATCAGATAATTCCATAAGGAACTAATTAAACACTTACTTTTTGGAAGGGGACTCATTTTAGTTAGTGACTTGGTTAAAATTTTTGGTCCCCTATTCAAAATGTCATAAAAGGCTTTTCTTAGGCAATATTTTTTTCAATATATGAATGTAACAAAAGGACCTGCAATATCCAATATCCCATACACATTGCCTCGGTTTACTTCATGATAGTTACACCAATGATTTTAACATACGTTCTATGTGATAGGACCACATAAAAACAATATGGCTTAAATCTTTGCTTCATCTATTCAAACAGAACTATTTCTAAACAGAAGAACTACCACTTCCATCTTGTCCAGCCTTTGGTTTCTGAGGGATCATTCTACTTTTACAGAAACCTCTCTGAAATTACTCTTCTTTAATTTATTTAGGGAGTAAACTTTCTTATTAGACAGTTTGACTGCTAGTAAAATATCATAAAACAATCTGCAGAAATTCTAACCAAGAGATAAAAGGATTGTGTGACTTTATCCAGCCTTTCCTTTTTGTCATTGGAGTCATTGATTCAGCATTTACTGACTGTAATCCATGGGTTGTGTTTGTCTACATCTACATAGGTAAATGATTCTGGCTATAAATCAAAAACTAGTTTGAGGATAAGGATATCAGAAATGGATCAGGATTTAATGATTATAAATATTTCCATATTTCACCATTCTTTTTTATTTCATAAATAATTTCATATAAATAAAGATACAATAAAAGACAAATAACTCCCAAGATGCATTTCGTGCAGAACCAGCACTCATCAGTGGGGCCAGGTTATCATCCCTCATATAGACCTTTATTACATGAAGAGTATTTATGTTGAGCACATTGTCTCATTTTAATTTTCAAGCGTCAATTTACTCCTCTCCCAACTTTTACGTTATCAACTTTTTGATAAATAAGTAATGATTATTACTAATCATTTATTAAAACTAGAGATTTTCTCTAGAACAGATATATACTTTAATCCAAGTTAAAGATTAATATATCTGATTTTCAGCACACCCACACACATGGCTATTTATGTTTCTCTTTCTCTCATCATAATATCTTTTTTTATAGATACTTCCATATTTCTCCATTCCTTTTTTATTTCATAAATAATTTCATATAAATAAAAATACAATAAGACAAATAACCCCCAAGATGCATTTTGTGCTGAACCAGCACTCATCAGTTGGGCCAGGTCATCATCCCTCATATATATCTTTATTATATGGAGAGTATTTATGTAGAGCAAATTGTCTAATAATTAATAGCATCTATTGATTACTAAAGCTTGTGGAATGGGGTGTAAATAGTTTACTCCAGAAAAGAATAAAAAAAAAATTCAATCTAATTAATACTGCCATCTGATGATGAGATCATTGTAAAATTAGATAGGTGTATCTACCTAGAAAACTTCTTCACCTGAAATTCAGGTATAAAAGAAGATATATATCTGTGGTATAAGAGCCTAAAAGGCTGAAAATTAAAGCAAAATTGTGGTTGTTCGAGATGTAAATCCTGGGAAAATATGACTAATATGGAAGTTAGAATAATATTTTTGTTTACATAGTAATTGAGAGTAAAATCAAATAAAAGATTTAATAGAAAAAAATGATGTACAAAGTGTGCAAATAGAGAATAGACGGTGAAAACCATAATGGAGATGAGATTGCAAAGAACAAAATATATTTCAAGGACAGATATAAATTAGTTGCCATATAGATTTCAACATAGAGTCAGGTGTGAAATAACATGGAGAAAACTGCAGGTCAAGAATTACAAATACTGGAACAGCTGTGGGATGAGATATCAATGAGATGGCAGAAGATAATGCTAATAGAGAAAACCTGTTGCAGTCTTAAACTTCACATGAAAAGCTAAGAATTATAATACTTATGACTAGTAAAAAAAAAAAAAAACAGATATAAAGAAGAATATAAAAACAAAATAAAATAATCAAATGATTTGTTGTTTGAGGGAATGCATGGTGTTCGAGTATCAAAATGGCCGAGTTGAATTTGTGATTGATCCATAGACTATAAATTCTAGAACAGGTATGCCACTTTAACAGTGTATTAAATCTCTCAGGGAAAAAAATAATATGATCACAAATTTCAGTAATATTAAATTGTTTAAGAATTTTAAGTTTTAAGTCTCGAACAATAGATGCTTTAAAAATGCATTACACTCAAGTAAAGAATTGACTAATTTTAATTGATTCGTTATAAGAAAATATTACTTTTAAAGTATAAACATTTCTTTACATCATAAATAATTCTGATATTGTTTTGATTATAAGACAGTAAAAAAAATATTTTTTAGGTACTAAAAAATACGCAAGTACGCTTTTTATTTTTGTACACATGCTGATTTAAATTTATATATTTGCTTTAAATGTTTTATCGATAAAATTGTATTGCATTTTAATTTTCTTTTCACACATTCTACATCTCATTTCCCGCCTCATTCTTTTTTTGAAAGAGTAATTCTGTAAAAAGAAAATTTACATTTATATACAAATTTTTTATAAATAGTAATACATATTTAGGTTTTTGTAAAAATAATAATAATAATGGGCAATTAAACTACATTCACATAAATTGAGATCTTCTGTATATATATACACAAGAATATAAGTAACAACCCTTATTTAATAATTTATAGAAGCCGATACTAATCTCTAAGGTTATCTTTAATAAAATTAATCTACAATCTCGCAATACGTCATAATCCAACTTTCTTGAGCAGACGAAAATAAAATCACGTCATAATCTAACTTCCTCTAGCAGACGGAAATGAAACGGTGTCATAATCCAACTTCCTCTCAGTGGACGGAAATGAAACGCATCATAATCCAGCTTCCTCTAGCGGACAGAAGTGCAACCGCCTCATAATTCAACTTCCTCTAACAGACGGAAATGAAACACGTCATAATCGAACTTCCTCTAGCAGACAAAAATGGAACTATTTCTATCTGCTTCTTAAGATCTTACAAATATGGCAGATATAGATAAGAATATTTACCAGTTGCAGTAATCCTTAATGTAAATATTTTTAAGGCTTGGTTCTATATAGCCAGCAATCATTTTCACAATACCAGAATATTCATATTGATATGCTTGTGAATTTCTAGTTCATTGCAAATATTTAATATATTGTTAATATTATTTAATATGTAATAAATTCTAGAAGCCTGTGGTTTGTATTCAATCGATCAATCATTTTGCAATAATCATCGCCCAATTACCTCTACCAGAAGAAAACAGAACCACATTCATCCTCTGCTTAAGATATTATAAACATGGAAGTATAGATAATGATGTTTACAAGCTTCAATATTATCTTAATGTAGATGTTATGAATGCTAGATTTTATATAACTTTCAATAATCATCAAAAAATATAACATCAGACTATTTATTTTAATGTCCTTGTAAATTTTTAATTCGGTGTCATTATGTAATAGATATATTAATAATGGTGTTTATTTAATAAGGAATAATTTCTAGATGTGATGTGATGTACTGTAGCTTCTTCTTAAATGAAGTCAAGAATCTCTCAGCAATTATACCAAGAGAAATTTGTTAGCTACTTAATTTTACATTCCCCAATTTAAGTTTTCCCATATTCTGCTCCATCCCATTTCCACACAATCTTTGTCAACTCTACAGCCTTTATATCTAAATCCCCTTATCTTTTTCAAAGCCAATGCTAACTTCTACTCCCATCTTTAAATTAAATTAATCAACTAACTTGCATTTATCTGTTAAAAGCAAATGAACGATGATATATTGCAAGATATCTGATAAATTTAATTAAAGATGATGATGTTTCTAGCAATTATATATATATGTATGTGCACATTTAGTTACTCAGAACATACATGTAATAATCTATCTCTAGAAAAAAGAGAGAATAAAAGAATAAAAAGTTTAAAATAATTTTTGTGACGTTTATACAAATCATTCGGTGAATAACAAATTCAGCCACATATATCAAATACCTTGCTTCGTTTCACATCTTGTGATCCTTTCTTTTTGACATCTTCAGCCCAAACACTTACCTCCAAAAGTGACCAATCCCTTGTGTAATGGTATCTTTCTGTAATGCTTTATGGAACCATATTTCTCTAATTAAAGCCACTTCTACTGTCACTCTACAAACTTCTGACTTTGAATCTTTATATTATTGTTCTATAACAATAGAATGCTACACATTATTTCTAACCAAATCGCTAGCAATATAGTCATCATCAAACAAACAATATTTTTCTTAAGAATATACCAAGAACAGATGTATTTTTAACCCTAAACCCTCTTTAAAAGATTACCATGTCTCAGTAGTATGACAAATTTGAAATGCTTACTGGACAAGGTTAATGTTTAACAGCTGTTGAGATGTAGCATCGGTAATACAGTTGCTTCTAATGAATGCCAAACTCTGTGCCTAATAGGTTGTTAAGAAATAGGATTAATCTATATTGTAACAATCATTTTCACTTTAGAAGGTACTAATCTATTATATGGTTTAAATCGCTGGTAGTAGGGTAGACTCTTGAGCTCAAGTGGCATAGATCACAACTGCTCAAACTTCATGCGAGCTGCTTAGCAACAAGCTTCAATTATTTATCTACAATATGTCCAACGTCTTTTATCCATAAGTTATCAAGTAAATAGTATCTGCAATCTGGATCTTAACTATATAATATGCCATTCCTATGAGCATGAATGCATCTAAGTTGTTTTATAATGATTTTCCTGCTTCAACAAAATATTTGTCTTGCATTGGTGGTCGAGAGGTCAGTGTGACTGCCTGGCACTTGCAGGCAGTTGCCCGGGTTGCGGGTTTGCATCCCGGCCGATGCTATGACACTTAAAAAAAAATATTTACAACAGTCAAACTCTGTGTGCAAATATTTAATAGCAACAGGCCACACAAGTTCCCAAAGCTGACTCCATTACTTCTAATTTCTTCAGGACATAGTTTAGCTTTCTGATCAATGCCGATATTACAAATTCCAAAAACAGATTCTGTCTTCTCATGGACATTGATGCGGTAAAATCTTTCCTTCTTTGAAGCTTTAGAATCTAACATTGAAACAAAGCCGTTTGCACAAACAGTTTTCGATATTAATACCTTTTCTTTGATCCATCCAGACATTCCAAAAATAGATTAGACCAAATTAGACTTCAACTAATCCCAACACCATGCAGTCTCATTTCTTTAATAAACTGCTTATCCAAAAAGATTTATACTCGTTTGATTGTTTACTTAAATTTGCTGCCTAGATAGTTTAGTGCTGTGTAGAGTGGAAGATTTAGAGCTAAGGATCCATAAACCATAGCTCTATCAGTTTTGCTGCTCAAATATTAAGTGATTATTTGAAAGAAAAACCCTTTGATTACTTTTTCTTTTCTCTGCAAGAAGTTTTGCTCAGAGCAAAGATTGCAATCTTACATTGTGATGATTCCTTAGCTATAAGTTGAGCCCTATTTTCAGTACTGTTACCTAAGAACTACTGATATTACAAGTATTCCTAATATGTCGATCAGAAACATATATAATGACCTTGCCAGATTTCATATATAAATCATTTGAGATCACATTATTTAGAGCTTTCCACATTAGCAGAGAACAGGAAGATTTCTAAATAGATCTTTCAAGTAGACAATCATTTGCTAAGTAAAATTCTTACATGACTTCCAGTTCTAAAATGATACACTGTTAGTTGTACAATTTCATGAAAGGGCACAATTAAAAACAAAAATATAAAATACTTGAAAGCTTCTCAAAAATAGTTGAAACCAAAACAAAAAAAGATTGGAATAGAATTTGTGGTTGATTGAATTTGAAAATGTCACAAATAGGGCAGAGAGAAAAAATAGGAGAGAGAAGGAAAAGGAATAAGAGGTAGAGAAATGTTTAATGGCATGAAAAGTTGATAATAACAGAGTAAAATACCTAAAAAAAATCAAATGAGAGAAAGGGTTAACAAAACTGTGTTGGAAATAGTACATGACCATATTCTATAAAAGAAAATACTCAAGCAATGTCTTTGGTTATTTTCAGTTAAATCTTATATTTCAAAGTCAGTTCCTTATGCATTGCTCTAAATATTATATAAGTAGCCTGGTTTAATATTATATTAATAGCCTGGTTTAACATCTGACACATATATATCGATATTGACCATTTTGAAAGAGAAATACATATTGTAACATTAGAAGTCAACTTTATGGCTCCAAAGAATATATACTGAATTTAATATCTCCATGAATTGTTATTATAATATATAATAGAAATGATGAGATAATACCCATGTAAATAGACATAATGTTTTCCTGAAAGTTTGTGATGATGGTGTTCTAGTTGTATTTTTATATTGGACTATTTCCATCATCTAATATGTGTATTGAATGTCTTTAAAAAAATTAACATTATTTAAACATTCCAAATACATTCAACTGTTAAATTTGATATACAGGCATTTGTAATATAGGGGATTTGAACTCAGACTTTCAAGCAGTCTTCAACTATCTCATACTACTGAGACAAATGACCACATATATGTAGAAAAGACAAATAATCCACAATATCCATATTTTGTGCTGAACCAGCACTCATCGGTTCATTCAGATTATCATCTCCATATATATATATATATTACAAGCATAAAGCTAAACTAGTCAATATAAAATCAAAACTACCCCAAATCTAAAATTAAACCAGACCAGCATAAAAATAATATTAAAACACAACCTAAGGTTTCACTGCTACAAGCAGACTTCTCAAGTGTAAAGAACTACAAAAAAACTACACAATATATATACTATTAAAAACTACCCACAAATCCATTCACTTCCCATCCACCCTTAATATTAAAAGAACTCTTAAATAAGTTAATTGCTTCAGAATAATAAATTTTCAATAATAAAGACTCTTTGAGAGAATTGAAATCAAAAGAAGAATTAAAGAGACTTTACTATTGAATATTTATTATTCTGAAGCAATTAACTTATTTAAGAGTTCTTTTAATATTAAGGGTGGATGGGAAGTGAATGCATTTGTGGGTAGTTTTTAATAGTATATATATTGTGTAGTTTTTTTGTAGTTCTTTACACTTGAGAAGTCTGCTTGTAGCAGTGAAACCTTAGGTTGTGTTTTAATATTATTTTTATGCTGGTCTGGTTTAATTTTAGATTTGGGGTAGATTATATATATATATATATATATATATATATAATCAGAGCTCAGTTTATATTAAAATAGCAATCTTTATACTTTAATGGACAGGCTTCAATATAACTCTTCAGTTATCTATACCATTGAAAAGCTGATGATAGAATTCAACTGTTAGTAATAGCATGTCAAGCAGGTTACTATATGCACAATGTTTCAAGAGGTATTATTGTTCCCTCTTCTTTAGGTGTTGCTGGCCTGACTAATGACAGTACTAGCATGGGAATTGAACATGGACCCTTAGATTATTGACTATTGAATTTTAAGATAATGCTCTATTTAACTGAGACATCCTGCTAAAGTCAACAGTCTGTAGAAATTCCATACATATATCTATGAGGTTCCTCCTGATTTCTCAACTTTTTCCTATAGTCACACTAGGTTGGCTTATAGGATTTTTTGCTATTGTCATGTGAGCAGCTTCTTTAAATTTTCTTTTTTGTAGCTTTTCTCCTCTATCCAATATTTTTTATTTTCCCAATGGAACATATGTTCATTGGCAATACATGGTCTGATAACTTAGACACATTTTTCTAATCATCAGTTTGTGTTCTTGCAAGTACGTTTTAATAGGATGACTGGTCTCACCAATAAATGTTCTTCCACATTCACATGGTATTTCATAGATGCATTTTTTTCAGCAATTCAAGTTTAGGCTTTGTAGATGCTAAAATTCCTTGTTGGGTAATATGGCTGTGGAAAGGTGTTCTGATGTTATATTGATTGCAGATTTTGGGTATACTACAGTACCAATACTTGTGTTTTCTCTTGATGGTTCTTTTTGTTGTCTATTTAATGTTTTCTTCATAACAGCTGATGGATAACCATTTTTCATAAAAGTTTGTTCTATATAGACCTTTTCTTTTTCCAAATCACTGGTTTCTGAACAAACTTCTTTTGCTCTGTTCCATAATAATAGTATAACCCATGTTTTGTGTTTCAGGTGTGATTGGATGTATAGGCTAAGTATTTTCCTATATGTGTAGGTTTTTGGTAAACTGTAGTTTTGATTTTGCCATGAGGGAGTCTTGTCACAAGGACATTTAAGTATGCCAATTTTTGTACTTGTTCTGATTCTATTGTGAATTTAATTGAAGGGAATATGTTGTTGATATGTTTCCAGAAAGTTTGTAGCAGTGCTTCACCATGTGGTCATACAAAAATGTATCATCCACATAGCAAAGCCAAACTTTAGGTGGATATGGAGTAGCTTTTTATGGCTGTTTCAAGTTCCTCCATGTAAATATTTCTAATCAGGGGAGACAATAGTGAGCCAAGGCCATTCTTTGATTTTGTTGGAAGAATTCTGTGTTATATTGAAAGTTCAATTGGGAAAATACAAAAATATTGGATAAAGAAGAAAAGGTACAAAGAAAAAGTTTTCAAGAAGCTGCTTACATGACAACATCAAAAAATCCCATAAGCCAAACTAGTGTAACTATACATAATGTATGAAAAACACTAACCAACTTTTCTCTTAGAAAAAAGTGGAGAAATCAGGAGAAACCTCATAAATAAATATATGAAATTTCTACAGAGTGTTGCCTTTGGTAGAATGGCTACCCAAGAATCTAAGGCTCCAGGTTTTAATCCCATGCTAGTGCTGTTACTGGTAAGGCTATCAACACCCAAAGAAGAGGGGAGAATAAAACCTTTCAAAACATTGTGCATATACTAACCGGTTTCATGTGCTATTACTAACAGTTGAATGTATTTGGAATATTTAAATAGTTAAATTTTTCTAAACACATTCAATACACATATTAGATGATGGAAATAGTCCAATGTAAAAATACAACTAGAACACCATCAGTAAAGCATTAAGTATTCAGTGTGGAACTGATACTATATCCAACTTTGGACATTAAGAAAAATTATATCTAAAGCTGGCTAAAGTAGAAAATCATTTAACTTTCTTATGTAAATGTAAATCTGAAGGGATAATTCTTAAAGGTTTGAAACTGAAACCTCCAATTCACTCTCAGAAAGCTGAGAACATTATTCAGAGAGCAAGTGAAGCTCTGTTAAGAGAAAGAATAAATGCTCAAAGGCTTTCTAAGTATCAAAAAAGTACAGTCCAATAATAATATAGAATAGTAAGAAAATTATATTCTACATTACATGAAAAATAAAAGAAATGCCAAAAGAAGAAATTTGCTAACCTACATGGGCATATCAAAAATCATAATGTGCCAACTTCACCTGTTAAAAATCTCAATTCTAAACATCTAACATATACTGAAATTTCTGTTCTTGAAAGAGGATTAAACATTGCCACAACACTGTCTAATATCCCTTTATTAGATGTAATGGCAGCCATTGAGGAAGTCACTCAAAAATTGTCTTTAGAAGAAGCAGCAGATTCACACTGGAGAATAAAAAGAACATTTGACAAGCAACAAAAATTGAAGTCAAACATATCCTATGGTGAAAGAAAAGCAATTAAATCTCCCAAAATAGATAAATCTATAATTGTTCTCCCAGATGACAAAGGCAATGCAACAGTTTTAATGGATACAACTGATTACGACAATAAAATACAAACTTCTCACAGCAAGCCTTATATAGAAAAGTGCCAAAAAAATCCAATACCGAGTATGGAAACAAAGTTACAAGCATTACCCAGAAAGCATCACAAATACTTCACTGATTCAGAAAAAAGTAAAATAACAATATTTCAGCAAAATTCCTCATCTTTACAGTCTAGCTAAAATCCATAAGAATCATATTCCATTAATATCTATTATTCTTGAGAATCACATTGCCAAAATTTGGAAAGATTGAGAAGTCCCAAGTCCTTTGACATACAAGATCCAGTCATTTGTCAGGGATTCTAGACACTTCGTAGAATTAATCAAGAACATAGAAATTAAAAAAACTAACTTACTGGTGATAAGCTTTGGTGTGGAAACTTTATTCACGAATGTATTATGTGAAGAAGCATTGTCTATTAGATGGAAAAAATTAAATGGTGATAATAGTTTACAAACCAAAACAGCTCTCCTATTGGTAGTATAATACAACTATTAACATTTTGCATAAAAACAACATACTTTCAATATAACACAGAATTCTTCCAACAAAATCAAAAAATGACTATGGGCCCACCATTGTCTCTCCTGATTAGAAAATATTTACATGGAAGAACTTGAAACCTTAGCCATAAAAACTACTCCATGTGAATGATATATTTGTTGTATAGCCACATGGTGAAGCACTGCTACAAACTTTCTGAAAACAGATCAACAACATATCCCCTTCATTTAAATTCACAATAGAATCAGAATAAGAACAAAAATGGGTATTCTTAGATATTCTTGTGACAAGACTCCCTCATGGCAAAATCAAAACTACAGTTTACCAGAAACCTACACACACAGGAAAATACCTAGCCTATAATCCAATTACACCAGAAACACAAAACATGGAATTATCCTATCACTATGGAACAGAGCAAAAGTAGTTTGTTCAGAAACCAACAATTTGGAAAAAAAAAATCTATATAGAACAAACAGGTTATCCATAAGCTATTATTAAGAAAATGTAAAATAGACAACAGAAGAACCATCAAGAGAAAAGACAATTATTTGTATTGTAGTATACTCATACATTCCAAAAATAGGAAATTAAAGAAAATCTCCAATCAGTATAACATCAGAACAATTTTCCAGAACCATACCACGCTACAAGGAATTCTAACATCTACAAAGCCTAAACTTAAAATGGTGAAAAGAAAAAATTGCATCTATGAAATACCATGTAAATATGGAAGAACATATATTGGTGAGACCAGTCATCCTATTGAAAAGCACTTGCAAGAACCCAAACCGATGACTAGAAGAGAGAAAACAGATATGTCTAAGATAGGAGACCATGTATGTGCCAATGAACATATGTTCATTTGGGAAAATACAAAAATATTGAAAAGGTACAAAAAAGAAAATTTAAAAAAGCTGCACACATGACAATGGAAAAAAAATCCTATAAGCCAACCTAGTGTGACTACACATAATGTATGGAGACCACTAATCGACTTTGCTCTTAAGAAAAAGTTGAGAAATCTGGAGAAACATCATAGATAAGTATATGGAATTTCTCCAGCCTGTTGCCTTCTGGAGAATGGCTCAGTTGGTTAGAGCATTACCTTAAAATTCAAAACTCAAAAATGTAAGGACCCAGGCTCGAATCCCATGCTAGTACTGTCACTGGACTGACCAGCAACTTCTGACGAAGGTGGAAGAATTTTACCTCTTGAAACATTGTGCATATGCTAACCTGTTTGATGTGCTATTACTAACAGTTGAATGTATTTGGATTATTTAAATAAAGTTAAAATTTTTTAAAGACATTCGATACACATATTAGATGATGGAAATAGTCCAATATAAAAATACAAATAGACATAATCCATAATCTTTTGATGTTGTCAGAAACTATCAAATGCTATTAATCCCTGAAGGTAAACAAGTTTTCTCATTAAACTATAATATATATATATATTAATTTACTTTCATAGTTATAATGACAGAGAAACAATATATATATATCAATACAAATAAATGCTGGGATATTTCGGCAGCACTATATATACTTACAAACACAAAGTCTGAATAAAGCGACATAGGTAAACATTAATGCCTTATCTATTAAATTCATATTGCTAAGTATAGTGATATCCAGACCCCTGTAAACATGAAGTGAGAATTTTAAATAAACTAAGATCTTAAAAGCTAATAAACAAACATATTTCTTGCAAGATTAATAAACAATTAATTTGCACCTAGATTTATATATAGAGAGAGAGCAAAATAATATATGAGATATTTTAAAAATTATCAATTATGTATGAATATTATTTAAATTTTAAAAAGGCGATTCAATAGATGAAAGTCTTCCTGTCATTTCAAATATTCAAAACTCATATAAACTCTCAAGGAATAAAACGTTGTTATTATGAATAGGATGTTTCGACAATAATAATTTTATTATTAAATTTTGTTTACAAAAAATACACAGGTTTGATTGCAAGGGTTATAATGACAATCTTTTTTCTTTTCTTGGGTTTAAATTGTTCAGTATTTAAAATCACATCCATCATTTGTATTTTATATTTAAGTATCAAAGTTTTTAAATTATTAATGTATCTGTAAGTTCTATCTTCACGTTTCTAGAGCAGAGGTCAATATATAAACACCGACAACACTAACTGTTGAGCGGATGTATGTACAGTTTTAAATTAGAGGCTTGCTGGTTGCTTGAGAAGGGACCAAGTTACCGCATGTATATCTGCAGGAGCAATTCTGGAAAACCTCTCCTTAAGTTTGTTTATAAATGTTGATGGATGTCGCCTGGTATTATTACCTAGAATAAATGTGCACCTAGTACACCCAAATGCAAATAGTATAAATATATTACCCAGTGCTATGTGTGGTAGACTTTTGATACGAACTTGTTATTTAATGAATTGAGAATTTTGGTTGCCTATATGCAGTTAAGATGAGATCGAGAACTTTGTGCAAGGCTTGACAGGAGTAGAAAATATATTGCTGTGTTTCTTCAGCAGCATAGCACAGTCCACAAAATGGATCAATATGTTTCTATACAGCCGTCGATATCTGATAAATCACGAGGTAGGTAAATGCAGGTTAAGTCGGATTAGAAAATCAAATAATTTTGGCTCAAATTTAGAGCAGAAAGAGTGTTGGGGTAGAGAGCAAAGTGTATTTGCCGGTAGGTGTATTTACCAACAGGATGTAGAGGTATTTAAATGTATATATTTAAATACTTCTTCACTTTTCTTTTGACATAAAAAATTTAATAAATTATTCAATAGATTCAATAAATATATAAAATGCAACAACGTGTAATCAGAATGCATAATTTGCTGTTTGAATAATAGTTTTAAAAAGTAATATTTATTATCTTATTATTTTGTAATACTTTTTTTTTTTTTAAAAAAATATTTATATTATTTATTTAAACAAATTCTGAAATGTGTAAAATTAATATCCATAGAAATGATTCCGTTTAGTAGAATGGAAGTTTATAAATGATAGAAAAAATAGTTTTAGTTTAATTCCATTAGAAAAATTTATCACGGAGATAAAAAAAAATTCGGTATCTATACTGATAACATTTTAATATTGAATACGATTTTAAAAGAATAAAAATATATTATAGAAGAAGAAATTAGATTTATTGCAGTTTTCAGTATGGAAAAGCATGAAAATAAAATAAAAATTATATGGAATAAGTTTCTACACCATAACTTAAGGAAGAGAATAAATCAATGCTTTAATCCTGGAAGCTGAATATATTCGTTTGAAGGTTTCTTTAATTAAATTTATTATCTGCTTTTGAAGTATATGAGAATAGGTAGTTATGTAATACTATTTATCGCCAATAATTTATATAATACATATGAAACTCCACATGAAAAAAAAAAACATATTTGCTTACAAACTTTTTAATATTTTAAATACAAGCTTAGATGTAATATAGGGTATTTGAACTCAGACTTTTTATACATTTTTTAAAAATTAGACTTCGCAAATTTGGAAGATTCAAGAACCTTCAGAAACAAAAGTAATTATAATTAACAATGAGGATTGCCAATTCCTCTACAAGCTTTACGATAAATGCTTAGATCTAGTGTTTGAACCTATCCCAACACCGCTCTGAGAGTGCCACAACACGAAACCATGGTCAGGGGTTGGGGGGGGGTCCTGACAGAGATATTTTAAGTGCTGGCCCTGGCTAAACATTTATCATAAAGCTTGTAGAGGAATTGGCAATCCTCATTGTTTATAACTTACAAGCTTAAGAGATACTGTCATGTGATATATGACTCTTATTTTGACTAATTATATATAATTAGATTTAAAAAAGAGATTTCACCTCTTTAAGCAGCCATTTACGTATTAATTGTATACTATATTACTTTTATTAAAAAATTATCCATTTGCCATATTTACTTGTCTCTTTACCTACCTGTCTACTTATTACATATGTACTCACCTCCAGCACAACCAATCTGCTTAACAAAACCCTCCCGCTCTACGTTTCTATGTACTTTTCCATTCTTTTACTTATTGACCTAAAATTTCCATCCACCTAATTACTTATCCATTTATGTATATGTCTAGTTTTTATGTATAAAAAAAGCTATTATTTAGAGTTTAAAAAAAAAGGTTATAATATTATTAAAAGGTTTCAAGATAATGGCAGTATATATGAGATTATGAAAAAAGCGTGGATAAATGATTACTAATATTAAATACAAGATTATTTTTGTAACTAAAGAAAAGAGTGAAATTTTAACACCCTGTATTAATATTAGAAGAAGAAAAATGTTAAAGTTGTCCTTTAGTTCTCATCACAAATATATTCACTCTTTGTGTAATTCTCTATATATCACAAACTATAGGTTATTATAGTTGGATTATTTCCATTATCTAATATTATTTGTTAAATGTTTTCTAAAAAAAATTCAAAATTTGTTTCAACTTTTCAAATGCCTTCAGCTACCAGTAAATGGTTCATAGGTTAGTATGTAAATTTATGTTATCAATAAGTATTATTCTCTATTCTTCGGGTCTTACTGGACTGACCAGTAGCATGGGAACTGAACCTGACATCTTTAGATGTGAATTCTGAAATTTAAAGTGGTCTTAACAGATTATGCTATTCTGTCAAACAACAGACAACAGAGAAGTATATATTTAGGTACGAGTGTCATCCAATAAACATCACATGATCACCACTTCTTATGCTTGCGTATAACTGTTTTACCTGCTTTAATATGAGTGTCATTGTGACTTGTCTTCTTTGTCTTGAAATTGAAGACAAAGGTATGATTTCCAATTATGAATTAGTATACTAGATTGTTTTATGGAGATAAATGTCACTATCTTATGATATGCATATTTAATTTTTTTTTACTTTTTTCTTTCTGTCCAAGATTTTTGTATTTTCTCAGTCCAACATACAATCATCGGTCATCTTCTATTTTAGATATATCTTTTTTTCTCTCTAATTATAAATACATTGTGCTCTTTTAATTACTTTTCAATGCGGTCACTGCTTCTTCCACATTCACATATTTCATAAAAGCAAGTATTTCAAATTTAGATATCATAGAGATTAGGATGAGACTAAAGAATCAAACCATGCATGTACCACTGAATGTATGTTCAATTAGGAAAAGACAAAATATTGGCCAGAAAAGAGAAAGTTAAAAAAAAAATTAAAAAAGTTACTCATAAGACAATGGCAATTAACACCATGCGATAATCCATAATGCTTGAAAATGACTCCTTAATCCTGTTTTTTTAAAAAGCCAATGAATATCACAGAATCACCATTTCTTATGCTTGCTTATAACTGTTATTAACACAGGCAAAACTCTCTATACATCTTGCCACTCAGTGTAAGAGTACTGCACCTAGATTTTAGGATCTAAGATCCTAAGATCTAGGTGCAGTGCTCTCAGATCCAAAGCTCCTCACTGACAAAGGCCATAAGCCAGAAACTAGTCTGTGGATATTGGATGAGTAGGCACTGGATGGGGATTTTATGCACAAGCCTTCTGGAATCCATTGATTACTCTGGCTTGCACTGAGTGGCAATACATATAGAGTTTTGCCTTTTTTAAAAAAAAAACCCATAGAAATCAGGTGGATCTATGTAAATAAGTACAAAAACATGTAAATGATCACATGGTCACCATGTGCTACCCATAGGATGAAGGTGACTATGGTTTTTTTAAAAACCCAAAACACCAAAAACATATAGATATTGAACTGCGTTCAGTTCTATATGACTATATAAGTGAATGAACTTGGATTAAAAATGTTATAATCTTTTCATCTTGGATTCATAGCTTTATAGTTAACTAAAGAGATAAAAGGCAGCTTGAAGGGGTTGCATTAGATCATAAAATGTAGATGCAGTGCTCTCTGATCCAAGGCTACTCACTGATGAAAGACATAAGCTAGAAACAAGTCTGGGGATATTGGATGAGTAAGCATGAGATGGAGATAACAAACCTGCTTGCATCCATTGATTACTAAGGGTTGTACTTGATGGCACTACCGTATGTAAATGGAAAACTATGGATAATTTAGTGTGCAAATTGTGTAAGGAAGGTAGAGAAAATATTAGGCATCTGTTGATTGAATGTAAATGCTTGAAAGCAGAAAGGGTACAGATAATGAAGTCATGGGAGAACAGACATGAACAAAGTGACTATACAGAAAGTGAGTTATTAGTTTTTATGTTGGGTTTGCGAAGAGATAAGGCGGATTTAGATATAAAGGCCATAGAGTTGACAAAGATTATGTTGTGGAAATGGGTTGGGGCAGAATATGGGAAGACTTAAGAGTGAGGAATGGAGAATAAAATGGCTAACAGGTTTATCTGGGCATAATTGCTGAGATATTCTTGACTTCATTTAAAGAGAAGCCAAATATATCACATCACATCACATACTCTTATACATAAATACATACAATTTCTACTGATTGTTGTCTTTGACAGAATAGCTTAGTTGGTGGAGCATCAATTTAAGTTCAGTATTCACAAATCTAAGGTCCAGATTTGATTCCTACATTAATATTATAACTGGTGAGTTCAACATCACATCAAGTAGAGACAAGAGTACCATTCAAAACAGAATGTTATATACCAAACTGTGTGATATTACTAACAGCAGAATGTATTTCAAAACTTTAAATAAAATTTGAATATTTTTCCGTAAGACTCAAATAGTCTTAGACGATAGAAATAGTCTGATATAAAACTGCAAATAAAATATCATTTCCACAAGCTTTCAGGTAAACATTAACGATTCTTATTTTATTTGTTTTAAAAAAGTTGAACGTAAAGTGGGTTCCACTTTTAAAATTATCTATATAATAAAAGACAATAGAATAAAAGATAAATGTGAGAAATAATCTATTTAATCAATTTCTCTATGATTGGATAATCTAAAAAATAATGCCTTATCTCAATTCATTATCATTATTGCATGAAACAAATTAATAATCAAATGCTTCTATTGTTCAGGGACTCATACAAAGTTCATGGACAGGAAGTGCCAAAAAATGGAATCAATCTGAAAACAGTACCCTCCAGAATCTGAAACTCTACTACAACACTAAACTAAACAGGGTGATATTTTATTAATGAGTACAAATTAAATTTATATCACCAAACATCACATCCCTGCACTGTTATTAAATGTATGTAGAGAAATTCAAGTGATGTTTATTAGGAACAGTACTTACTTTACTGAAGCGCCCTCTATTTTGAAAAATAACAACTAAATTTAGTATTGTACTATCTTCACCTCTAAAATAATTTCTAAGTTTATGAATTTTATAAGTTAAAGTTGTAATTATAAATTTATTCTACCGCACAGTGATTATGTAAGTAATATTTACTAAGGCAATAAACCTTTAAACATATGCACTTGAAAATGCAAAGGTAGGGACCTCTACAGGTCTTAACCACAACCTCTTTGGAAGAAAAGAGGGAAACTCTTTACTTCAACCTACTTTCTATATAAATAGGTAAAGCTGTGGTTAGAACTGAGAGTGTGAAGCTATTCAATACTTCACTGATTAAGTTCATGATTCCTATTACCCATTAGATGAAGCTGAAGCAGTTAGAACTGAGAGCGTGAGTATCGAATAGCTTCACACTCTATATTGATATAAGTAATTTACATCAAATAAATCAAACTCAATATAAATATTTCGAACAGAAGAGGAACAAGATCTATCAAAGATAGTGTGCAAAGGATAATTTTATACAACATGCAAAGAAGATAAAATATATGGAGAAGCATTACCCCAAATAATGATATTTTAAGATAAAATACTCTGATAACAGGCAATGTAAATAAAAATGAGAGCAAACCTATGAAGAAATTTAACTAAATAATAAAACATAGTTTAAATTACATAACCGTTGACAAAGATAGGTAATATGATTTGTCCGGGACAATCTGGAGTCAATATATATTCCCAAATAACAATAATTATCTACCAAATGAATATTCTCAATGAAGTACGTATACTATTAAAATGCAAAATATAGTTACAGCAAATTTTAATCTTAAGAAAGAAAAAAGTATGCTTGTAAGAAAAAAGAATATCTTTTGTTTTATCTATATTGACCAACAACGAATTATATTCCAGCCATTTACCAACTGAGACCAAATTCTCATTTACTAATTTTCAACAAGACTATAAAAAACAGCATTACAGGATAAAGCAATATCATCAGCAAAAACAAAAATCTTAGAATTATATTAAGGCTACAACCTTAAAATTATGCACCTGAAAAAACGACAGTAGGACTCTCTGCAAATCTTCAACACATGATTTATTTAAATGACAAGAGCCTTAATATATATTACTTTAAGTAACAAGTATCTTAGAATGTAACTTCAGTGAAAATAAATCAATATAAATTAAAAACAACAGAGGACCAAGTACTGAACCTTGCAGAACACCACAATTAATCAAGACCACATCACTAACAATACCATAAATATTAGTAAACTGTTTTCTATCTTTTAAATAACTCTCCAACCAACTACCAATAGAACCACACAAACAATACAAGTAGCAATGCTTAATCAAAATATTATGATTAACAGAATCAAATGCTTTAGATAAATCAAGATAAATAGCCAATGTTTACATATCATGTACTAGTTTCATCATATCTTTTATTTGTAACATGGAAAAAGATTATCAAATTTTGTTCATCCCTAACATAATGATTAGCAATATAAATATTGGTTTGTTAATTGTGGGGTCACCATTCTACCTGTTGATACTTGGATTTACTATACAATTATGGTTTTAACAAGTAAATTTCTTACTTTCTTATATAACACTATTTTGTAAATCTCTTATTTGATCATACATTTATTAGACTTAATCAGCATATTAATTACAAATTTGGCTTATCTAAATTAGCCGTTATGGATAATTTTGCAATTCTTCTGAAAATGTCTGTAGCTTATAATAATCAAGTTACTAAGTATGTTAATAAACTATCACATAATAATTTAAATAAATTATTACCCAATTAGAGCTGAGTTTATATTTTTGGTTTGTGTAACGTAGACGTGGACTTTTTACAATTTCAAAATATTTGTATTTCTTCAATTGATAAAAGCAATTTATTATATTAAATTGAATAATAAAAGTAAAAAATGTTTTCCATGGATATCATATCAGATGATTAAAAAAAAATAATTTGAGAAATTGTTAAAAACATTCTGGTAATTTAATTGCTGTGAAACAGTTTAATAAGAAAATTAAATACATTATTAAAATGGCGAAATCAAGTTATTATACGGAGCATCTTTGTAATAAAAATATTTCTCTGAAATAGAAAACAATTAACTCTGTGATTAAAACATCTTCTAATCAAATTAATTTTATTAAGAATAATGATAACATATTAGAAGTTTATGAAATTTAAAAACATAAGTCTGATCTTTTTATTATTTTTTTACCTGATGCGATGGACTATGACTTCTCCTTTTATCGAAGTCAGGAATCTCTTAGTCACAATGCCCAGAAAAACCTATTAGCCACCTTTCCTCCCCCTTTCATTCACCACTCTACGTTTTTCCCATATTGTTCCCTATCCTGCTCCATCCCATTTTCACAAAATAATCTTTGTCAACTCGATAGCCTTTATGTCTAAACCCCTCTTATTTCCCCCCAAACCCAGCATAAAAACCAAGAACTTACTTTCTGTATAATCACTTTGTTTATATTCATTTTCCCACAATTTCATTATTTGTACCCTTTCTGCTTGCAGGTATTTATATTCAATTAACAGATGCCTAATATTTTCTATGCCTTCTTTACATAACTTGCAGACTAACTCACCCATATTTTTCCATTTACATGTATTCCCTTGTTGTGAAAGATCCTGTTCAAGCTTTAAACAGTAAACTACTTTTCTTGCTATTATCATAAATTAACTCTCACCCAATATATATTTAAACTTTTTTATTCACTATATTAATTCTCCATCTCTCCAACTCCCTATTCTTTATTAATGCATCTATTCTTTTATCCATTCCTTGCTGCTATAATACTCAACAATTCTCCTAACACAATCATCCCACCTTTTGTATAAGTATATTGACCTAAATGCTTTACCCAAATCTTCTGCACAATGTACTACAGTTCTCACCCATGTTGTTGCCTGCTCTTGATGTGAACATACACATATGCTATATGTTGAGCCATCTATTGATGATTTGACTTATAATGGACTCTTTCGTTTGCTTGGCTGATTCTGATACTCAGTTATCATTCTTCTGCTTTTATATTTGTTTTAGTTGATTTATTTAATCTTTCTTTGTCTGCTTATGTATTTCATGAATGTTTAAAAGTTGATGTTATTACACCCATTTTTTTAAAAAGGTGACCCATTAATTATTAGCAATTACAGGCCTACTTCAATCATTTCTATTATTGCTAAGTTATTTGAGATAATAGTCAAGGGTAAGAGATGCCATTCTTTGTTGCCAGAAGAGTACCTTGGATGCCATTTACAGTCATATACACAATTCAATTTCATCATTGGATAAGAGTCTCAAGACAGTAGCTATTAATTTGGATTTATTCAAAGCATTTGATTCAGTTAATCATGCAATACACTGTTTTCTATAGTTTTTGAGGTTATTTTCTTCTAGGTTAATAAGTTATCTAAATAACAAAAAAAAAATCCAGGTGACTAAAATGCATAGTGTTATTAATGAGTTTAGATGGCTTAATCATAAAGTACCCCAGATCTGTACTTGGTCTTATATTATTTTTACATATGTAATTGACATTTTTGGTTTACCGTTGAATTCAGTAATTTATGGTTTTGCTGATGACATTGCTCTGCCTTATTCTTGACTAGGTAATTAACAAAGATCTGCATTAAATGGCAACTGGCTTATGATTAACTACTTTACTGTCAATCATAGTAAAGTGAGTGGTATCCTGTTTTCTTATAAATATTCTAAATATAGAGGATTTGAACTCAGACTTCAAGCAACCTTCAACTATCCACACTATCTCATACCACTGATACACATGACCACTTACATGTAGAAAAGATAAATAATCACCAATATACATATTTCATGCTGAACCAGCACTCATCAGTCTGAATTCAAATCCCTATATTTACAATTAAGTTCCAGGTATAAGAATACCTGTATTTCAAATCTTATAAATATTCCGCATATTCACTTAATATCAATATTTGTAGTCAATATAAAGGTCATTTTAATATTATTTGTACTTGTAGTAATATCATTTTAGTTGATCACTATTGTTATTTAGGTGTTTTCATTGATTTGAACTTATCTAGGTCAAGCCATATTGCCTATTTATGTTCTTGGTTATGCACAATTAATTGTTTTATTATTTAGCAAAATTACTGCCTAAGTCTACTTTGACATTTATGTTGCTTGTTATCAAAATATATTGCGTTATATCTCTGTTTGTGTTTGTTATGCTGTTTGCTCACTATCTTCATTATACACTTGACAAAATTGTGCCATACCTATTATTTTTGGTAGGCTCAGATTGACTTTTGGGCATGATATTTGTGATAATTCTTATGTATTGTCCATTGTAAAACTTTATAAGAATAGAGTAACTATTTGACATTGCTAGATTTTACTTGAAGGAAATTTGTCACAGGCAATTTGTAACGTTTATTACCGATTACTCATTAGATGTTGACTATTTATCTTTTATCTATTTAAGAAACATTTGGAACATTGGTTATTGTATTATCTGCAATATTATTGTTATGACTGTTTTAATATTTCAAAACATCACATGATCACTATTTCATATGCTTACACATGCTATTAATAAGAGTACCAAACTCTCCATACAGTAACGCCATCAAGTGCAGGTAGGCACTACATAGGCATTTTATGCACAAACCTTCCTGCATCTATTGATTACAAAGGCTTGCACTTGGTGGCGCTATTGTATGGAGAGCTTGGTACTCTTATTACATTTTAATATTTGTACGTATTGTGCGTACTTTTTGTATGAATGTGTAATTAATCTTTATATCTATTTCCCATATTTATAATTTGTTGTTTGTATTAATGTTTGCAAGTTATTTTGTGCATGGTTTTTCTTTTTTAGTTGATTAATATATATATAATCTTATCTTTTTATAATTATTTTGGAACATAATGACTCATGAATAACCCCTCACACAAGATCTGCTTGTTTAGAGTTATTCTCATTTTGTTATATATATATTGTTTGTTTAATAAAATAAAAATATATTATTATTAACAAAATGGCAAATATAAATATAATTGTTTTATTTTGTGTCATTGGCATATGTTATCCTTATGTATTGACTACACACAAGCGATCATTAACTGAATGATTATTGAAGCCATTTTTTACTAACAGGTAATTAATTTATATCACTTCGAATTGCTATTAGTATGTATGCAAATAATTTAGAATTAATTAGATAATAATTTTTAATTAAAAAGATAAAAAAATGTTTTAATTAAGTACAGTACAATTTTTTTTTTAAAAAATCCTTACCTTCCCGTTACTTTCCTTTCCTTTCGATAGATATTTATTAGATGACGAATTAATTTGAAACTAGCATATGTATAAATTACCATTTGCCCATTATATCCTGTGCAGTTTGACACAGTTGGTAAAGCAGCCGACTTAGGGTTGGGAAGTCCCAAGTTCGAATCTAGTGCATGCAGATCTAACTGCTTACGAAGTTCCGAACAATAAAGCCATTTATATTTTTATTATTATTAGCTTATCATATAATTGTAACTGATGAGTCCTGGTTCAGCATGAAATACATATTGGAGTCATTCGTCTTTTATTGTATCTTTCTTTATATGAATGTAAAAGAATATGTGGTCGTATTGAGATTATTTAATATATTTATAAAGATATTACATGTGGGAAAGAGAAATGTGAATATCTCCGTGTGTGGGTGTGCTTAATTAAGAAAATAAGATGCATTAATCTTTAATTGACTTTTGAAGTTTCTATCTGTGTTAGAGGCAATCTCTAGTCTAGTAAATGATTAGTAATAATCATTATTGTATTTATCTAAAGTGGATGGTGTCAAAGATGTGGGTTGAATTAGTTTGACACTTGTAATTCAAAATGTAATAATTTAATATAAATAATTTTTCATATAATAGAGATATATATATATATATATGAGATATGGTGACCTAGATCAACTGATGAGTGCTGGGTCAGCATGAAAGGCATCTTGGGGATCATTTGTCTTTTATTGTAATATGTGAAAGTACTGAGGTTATTTAATATATTTATAAAGTTATTGTATGTGGGAAAGAGAAATGTGAATAACTCCATGTGTGTGCTTATAAATCAGATATATTAATCTTGGAGTTTTGAAGTTTATATCTGTGGTGGAGACAATCTCTAGTTTAGTAAATGATTAATAATAATCACTAGTGTTTATCTAAAGTGGATGGTGTCAAGAATGTGGGTTGAGTTTGTTTGATACTTGTAATTCAAAATGTAATTAGAAAAATAGTTCAGTAATTCAAGGAATATTTTTTTCTACGTAATATTAACAAATAAGAAATCCGTCTAAATGAGTGTTATGGATTTAGTGAAATTCATATTTCAAATTGTAAAATTTCTCTGATCTTCTTTTCACGTCACTGACTGCAATAATCTTTGGTACATTGTTAATGCCTATATCAATTTATTGAATTCAGATGAATTTTTGAAAGGAATATCAAATAGCCTGACAGACTGTCAAATAAAACAAAATAATAAGAAATATTTTACATTATTCTAATATATATATATAAAATATAATTCATATAACGGCCGTATAGAATTTGACTTAGATTTATTTTTATAATTACAGGAAATAAATCATTAATCCAAATATCTATTATTCAAAAACAATTATCCACCCAAATTTTTAAGTATGATTTGTAACATTTTACAAGCGCCATATTGTTTAGTGCAGTGATAGAATGGCAGACTCTGGAGTTCAAAGTTCATAAGTCATGGTTCGGCTGTTTGACTTCTGATGCTATATGGTTTTCATGAATTCCAAAATAAATAATAAACCATTTAATTATTTTTTGTTCTATATGATTCGAGGCAGTGGTAAAGGAGTAGATCTGGAACTTGAAGCCCATAGGTTATGAACCACTCTTATTACTTATGGTATCTGAACTTCTTATGAATTTCTAAGCTATAAATCATTTGGTTACATTGGAGCTTGAAGTCCATATATTATGGCTCAGTATGGTTACTTACAGTACCTGAACTTCTAAGCTAAAAATGATTTGGTTACATTATTCTGGATCTTGAAATCCATATATTATGGCCCAATACTGTTATTATGGTACCTGAACTTCTTGTGAATCAGTTTGTACATATGTTTACATATAAAAGCAAAAAAAAATCAGTTATCATCATCATCATTTCCAACTATTTTTGATTCACTGCAGGATGGACAGCTCTCCAAGTTTAATCCAATTTCTCTGATTCATGGTCTTCATTTTAAACAACATACCAGCAAATGTCCTTACTTTATCCACTCATCTCACATGTGGTCTCTATCAAGATCTTTCACAATTTCTTGGGATTTAGTTTAAGGCTTCAACTGACCATCTAATAGTATCTTTTCTGAGAATATTTCCAATCCATTTATTTTAGTGATAGCCATTTGCTCTCTCACTTCTGTTATTTGAACTTCTTATGAACTCCTGAGCAATAAAGCCATATAATTAATTTGCGTTCTGTGTAGTTTAACGCAGTAGTAAAGTGTTACACTCTGGAATGTATGGATCTCAGATCAATTCCTGCTCTCATATTTCTGGTGTTTGAACTTCTTAAGGACACCCAAGTTACATTAAAATTTTTATTCATAATGGAAATTAATAAACTTTAGACATCCTTCCTGCACACTTTTAACCATTGCTAATTACTTTTTTTCAAGTTATTTTGGGGTGCCTGGTTTTGGTCAACAGCATTGCAAGATCTTTAAGCATGGATTAGCTGATTGAATTTCTTTTGCAACATTTTATTTTTAATTTACTAAAAGATTTTACAATGTCAGTCACAGTTTCTGGAAATGTAAAACGTAATTGGGAAATAGTATATATATTTATCAAATTAGTCCATCTTCTCTGATCTCTAGTCTCTCTTCTCCACATCACCCCAGCACACCCCCTTATTTTATTCTTCAATCTCACATGAGGTCTTTTTCTAGGTCTTTTATAATCTCTTAAAATCCAGAGATTTCAACTGGCCATCTATTATCATCCTGTTCTAGCAATATGTCCATCCCAATTCCAAGTCTCAGACCTTTAAATAAGAACTCATTGGAGAAGATGGATTGAATTTAGAGAAACCTTCATTCTACAGTGGATTGATAATAATTGAAAATTATGATGATAATGATGATTTATAAAATTCCCTTTCCAAAATATCATAATCTATAATTTAAAATTTTGACAGTTTTTTGATGTTCTTTTTTTCAATGTTGAATATCACTTGTATTAACTGTTTATCAAATTATTCTGATAAAAAATTGGAACAGTAATTATAATTTCAACACAGATGAAACTTTGAAAATATGTCATCAATAGCCTTAGGATGAAATGGAAATAAAGTTTTGAGTTTAAGAGTATCACTCAAATAAAGACATGGACACTCTTATTTTGCTGCATGATACCTACATAATGAATTCCAGGGAAAGGTGACTGGTTCTACCCCCATGCTTCTTGCAGTATAACCAATGCATACACTTTAAATCAATATAGTTCATTTATTCATCATAAAAATTACAAGCTCCCAGAATATCTGAATAATGAGATATCTCATATGGTAGTATGTTTTGTATCTTCATTGACAATTTGAAATGGTCTCTGCAGTCACTAAATCTTGAAAATTACTTTTAAAATATTCTTGGAACTCATGAATTCATTGCCATACACAGTTTGAATCAGTTGGAAAGGTGTCAGTAGCCTTTTTTCCAATTAAAGTTAATGTATTGTTCTATTGAGGATTAAGTCTTACAAAATCTTATATTTTCTTTTGTTCACCTGGTGAGAGATTTTGAAAATGCTCAATCTTTTATATCTGTATAAAATTTTTATTTTATACTAAAACTTAATAAATTGGACTTGATTTCTTTTAAATTTAAATTTTATAGATGTATAATATTTTTAAAAATTACATTTGACAACAAAATAAGGTAAATTTCATCTACAATGTTAGTTCAAACATTGTTTCAAAAAATGAATAAATTCTTTTTTTTTTAATGTGACTGAATGAATGTTGAATTGTGATAAATCTATCAAATTCTGCTTTAAAATCAGAAATTTGCTTTATAATTATCAAAATGTTGAAAAAATTTGAACACTGTCAATTTTGACAATTGATGATGTTGGCAATGAGTTCATGATAGGAGTGTCAAGAAGAAGGAAAGAACCCTCTTATAATAAATTTTTCTTTAGAGAACAAAAGAATAAAGTCTTAGATGTTAGGCATTATCCATAAAATACTGACCTCTTCAGATTGTTTTCAAGAAAAGCATTATGGGAAATCTACATTATAAAAGAAACCTAGTGTTAATACCACCTGTGATAATGTTAATACTGTTATTATAAAGCTTCAGAATGATTAAGCTTTTTCTGAGTGGAACTCCCAATAATTATCAACAAATATAAAAGTTATCAAGTTAACGTACAGAACATTTCATATTTTATGTCATAAGGTATAATGCAGATATACTAGCACCTTAAACTTTTATGGTGAATAGCAAGAGTATAGCATTATCAAGCATATGCATTGATTTAGAGATGGCGCTGTAAAAAGCATGAAGAAAAAACCTGCTACCTGTAATGTTTTCACTGAGACACTCTGTATACTGCTGCATTTTTATTTGTTTAGAAAATGATGACAGATGTAAGTGTTTTTGAAGATTCACTGACTTGTTTAATAAAAGGTTTTATTTTAACAGCACAACTTCATTGCTGTCAGTTTTGATATTAATTTTATTTGGTTTAATTTTCATGAGATCTAATTTGCATTGTAAGAATTATATCTATAGCACATTAACATTAACAGAGTTTAAGGTTTAAAATTGGCTTCTTAATAGACAAAAACCAAATTTTTTTTTTAAAGAAGCTGCACACATGGAAATGGCAAAAATATCTCATAAGCCAAACTAATGTGTTGATATAAAAAGTCTAGAAATCACTAGTGTAACTTTTCTTTTAAGGAAAAAGTGGAGAAATCAGAAAGACTCATCAAGTGTTGATAGCCGAGAGGTCAGCTCAGCCACTTTGCAAGCAAGAAGTTGGTTGCAGATGGTTGTTGCAGGTTCGCCTCCTGGCCAATGCCATGATATACTGACTATTGCTTTTAGCTGAATATCCCAGTTGACTAGAGCATTAGCTTAAAATTCAATATTCAAGAATCTAAAGGTCCAGGTTTGATTCCAGTCACTAATCAAACCAACAACACCTAAGGATGAGATGAGAATAATACTGCTCAAAATGTTGTTATGTACTAATCTATGTGCTATTACTAATAGTTGAATTTAATTGAAAGTTTTAAAATTTTTCTAAAGCAGTCCATTATAATAATAAATACTAAAATTTATTAGGAATTCATTTTTAGAAAATATATCCTATGATTCAGAAATTTAAAAAAAATGTTACATCAGTTGTTGAAAAATTATATTAAAAAGCTTATTGTAATAAAAAAATAATCAAATAATTTATTGCTCAGGTATTTACAATAAGTTCATCCATTAGAAGCATTAAATTTGAGATTTGTGAAACTTGGCATCTAGAATCTCCCATTCCCCCCATTTTACTGTTATACAGAATATTATCATAGCTTTGCGCCTTACTATACTGCCTTTTATCTATAATTCTTTATTGCAATTGTCGAAAGTATATACTCTTTTCATACAATTATGTAACTCTAACAAACTTTAACGTTCTAGTTAATCTGAAAAGATAAATTAGCCTATAAAAAAGTCTCAAAGGCACAGGGTCAGCTTTCTGCACTTCACTGCCATAATCATAATGCTGAATAAGAATATGCAGTTAGAAATATGGTTTACATTAGTATGCCTAATATGTAAATTAGAAAATCTAATTTGCATATTTGACCACACTAATATAAAGGTATATTTCTAACTGCATATTCTTATTCAGCACTATGATTCTGGTAACCATCTGTCAGAAGCTGGCTCATTGCATTTAAGATTTTCTTATTGTCTAATTTACCTTTTCAGAGTAACTCGAACATAACAAGTAATTGAGTCTTTAAACGACTGGGTAAAAAACTTGCTTTTTATACAACAAAATCATTTTTGTAAGCATCATTAAAAGTAAAAAAGAATCAAATGATTCATTGCTTAGGAGTTCATAAAATGTTTAAGCCTTTAAAGACTAAAAGCTGAAATCATGATCCAAAGACATTGATGTCCAGAATCTGAGACTCCACTAAATCATGAAACCACAATCCATAGACAATGATGTCCAGAATCTGAGACTCCACTAAATCATGAAACCATGATCCATTGACATTGATGTCCAGAATCTGAGACTCCACTAAATCATGAAACCATGATCCATAGACATTGATGTCCAGAATCTGAGACTCCACTAAATCATGAAACCATGATCCATAGACATTGATGCCAGAATCTGAGACTCCACTAAAGCATGTAGGACTATAATAATGGGGTGGTTATTGATTAATGGATGGTTATTGATCAGGAATCCATAAAATGTTTTACGCACTGAAAATGACAGAGCTGAAATCATAATTCATGTCCTTGGTGTTCAAAATCTGCCATGTTTTACGCACTGAAAATGACAGAGCTGAAATCATAATTCTTGTGAGTTTGTAAAAAGTGTTCGACTGCTGGAAATAATGAACTACACTATAATCCATGAATCTTGCACTCCAGAACTTGCCTTTCTGTACTATATCAAACTACATAGAGTAGCATAAGCATAAGTTATTAATGCTTATCATGTCATATTGAAATGGATATAAGGTGGACATGCTGCTAGAAGAGATTACCTTATATGGACAGATATAGTCTTAAACTAGATCACAAAAGATGAAATACCTAAAAAAAACCATATATGAGATGGAATGAATATCATAAGGAAATTTGGTGGAAATGATGCATATAAGTTACATATCCTTAAAAACTGGATTACACGTAGAGACACCATCATTCTATAGTAAATTGATAATAAAAGATCAAACTATAATCCATGATCTTAAGCTCCAGTTTACCATTCTACCACTACATCAAACTACACAAGGCATCACAAGCATAAACTATTAATGGTTATGATATCATACTAAAATGGATTTCAGATAAATGTGCTTACCAGAAGAGATGATCATACATAGGCAAGTAGAATCTTAAATGGATCTCAAAAGATTTTAAAAGATCTAGAAAAAGACCATGTATAAGGTGAATGAATGTGATAAGGACGTTTTCTGGAAATATGTGGACAATGTATGAATGATTAGAAATTGGATCATAATTAGAAAGGCTTTCATTCTATAATGAAGTGATAATATAAGATTGGGTTATAAACCATAAAGATTGAATTCCAGAGTTTCCCATTTTCCCACTATATCAAACAACAAAGAGCATCATAAGCATCACTTGTTAATGATAATCATATTGGAAATGGATTTGGACTGGACAAAGATTTTAAAAGATCTAGAAAAAAACTATGCATGAGATGGATAAATGTGACAAAGATGTTTTCTGGAATGATGTAGGCAATCTATAGATGATTAAAAACTGGGTCACACTCAGAAAGTCCTTCATTCTTCAGTAAATTGATAATAACAAATTGGACTATAATCCTTGAAGTTTCATTAAACCACTATATCAAACTGCACAGGTCATGTCAAGCATCAATTATTAATGAATTATCATATTATATTGAAATGGACATGAGATGCTACTATAAGAGATGGTCATAGATGAACAAGATCTTAAACTGGATCTCAAAAGATTTTACAAGACCTAGAAAAAGACCATGTATAAGATAGATAGCTATGATTAATAATGTTTTCTGGAATGATATGAACAAGCAAGCTAATGATGATTACAAACTGGATTACATTTGGAGAGTCATACTACAATGAATTGAAAATGATTCAAAATAATGATGATGATTATATCATAATGGTAAACATATTGGCAGACTGATGTTTGTTTTATTGATATTACGATGATGGTTTCAAGTATGTGGAAATGTATTCATATTTAAAGTATAATAAATATGTTGTACTGTTAGTTCAGAAACATCATAGCTGAAATAAACTGTTTGTATTCCCATACAAAATTATTATAAAACTATTAAATACTTGTTTTGAATAAGCAGATTGCAAATGGCACATTAGAATACATCAAACCATTATGAAATTTTATTTCATTAAGTAGCACATATTTCACTTGCCTGATATTCCTCAACTGACAAAAAGAATATTAACACATTGGAATCAAGCCTCTATAAATGGCTTTACTACCCAGGAGTTTTTAGAAAGTTCTTCAAGTGATAGAGATACCAGAACTGGAATTGATGTGAAAGATGATACCTTCCAGAAGCTGACGCTCTACTACTATGCTTAACAATTCAGGGCACTAGACTATTATTGCTAATATGTACAATTTTTTGAATTGTTGACCAACATTAGCAGATTGACAAAAGATAGCTAAAATAATGATTTTATTTTATGACCTTAGTCACCACTAATATCCTTGTCAATTGCCCTTAGTCTGTTTTCATTTTTAATTTAGTAATATTTCTTAACTGTTGCAAAATATTAGCCAAGGGAAATCTCTATTTCTAGGATATTGTTTTAGTTTGCCATCCCAGAGCGAATTTAGAAGCATGGATTCATCAAGTGAATGTTAATGCATTGACTATGTAGCCAGAGGCATTGATGGGTATTGATTCACATTTTACTTTTAAAGCCTCATGAATACCTACAAGCAGTGTTTGAATCCAGGACTTTCATTTTCAGATCATATGCAGCCAAATTAGTAAGTGTTGAAATATTGGTCAGTAAATGGGTATCCAACAATTATTACCGGGACAATAAAAGTCACAGCTTAATCTGGGTTTGTCATTTGAGTGGTGATGCATTGATTGTCAAAAAAAAAACGTTGAGGTATACTAGAATGAATAAAATTGGTTCTAAATTCTTAATCAGTGTAGCAGCCATTCATTTGAGCACTCATTGAAATAATCTGGAGTGCATGGTCCTCGGATTGATATCAGTTTAGGCACTTCAACACTCGAACTTCTTATGAACTCCAGAACAGTAAGCTATTCATTTATTTACATTTTTTCACTATAATTAAATTTTCTACAATAAAAAAATGTTATACACGTGAAGAGTATAACCCCCCCCCCCGCCCAGATCCATATTATCGATCTTTTCACTGTCGATAACCATTTCATAGCTAAAATTATAGAAATAAAACAAACTAACTCCTTTTTAAAACTTGATTTTTTATGACTATAATCATGAAAAAGAAATCCAATGTTTCGACTATTTTTTATAGTCTTTTTCAAGGCACACTAAAATAAAATATATATATACAATAAATATCACATATTCCAAAAAAAAAAAAAAAAAATTAAATTAATTAAAAATTACAAAATATATTCATAACCAAAATTTTCTTTTTTTTACCTTATCTCACTCCCCTTTCCTATTACAATCACAACTTAAACACAACTAATTCCTTTTTAAAATTCTATATATATCAAATAAAAACTTTTAATTAAAAACCTATTATTTTCTTTTATCTTTTTCTATTAACATCCTATTTAATTCTGGTTTAATTTCATTTATGTATACACCCTCTTTTATTATCCTTTCATTCTATGACTTAATACATTCCAAAGGTTTTATTTCAAAATCCCCATGCTTAAATTTATTCTTATGAATGTAAATAGCAGAATTTTTATCACCTAAATGCTGTTTTAATCTAGTTTTTAATTTATTTTTACTAGTCCCAATATATGTCATTTCTACATTCTTTCTAAACCAATTCAAACATTTTATCAAATAAACTGAATTCATAATGTCTAATCTATTATAATCCCCATTATTATTAATTAAAAAATTTAAACTTGCTTTCTTTTTATAAACTGGACAAATTGAAACATTATATTTCCTATTAATCATTTTAACTAATTTCTTAACTTTAATAAATAAATCTTTAGATATATTAAAACCAACATAAATAATATTTTCTCTATTTCTATTCCTATCTAATCCCATTCTAAACACAGATGTTTCTATAATAACACTACCATTCCTATCAATTTTTTTTAAAATTTTAACATCCATATATTCAATAACATTAATATATTCTTTTTCCATAGTAAATTTTATTTTTTCAACTCTACCATTAATATAACTCAAAAAATTATCTGCATTTCTTTTATTACCATTGAAAACCATAAAATAGTCATCAACCTATCTAACATAAAAAATTGGTTTATTCCTATTATAATTAAAAAATTGTTCTTCAAACTTATACATATATATTCCTGCCAAAAAACCACTCAGACTATTACCCATACTTAAACCCTCTTTTTGCTTATAAAATTCATCCCCATATTTAAAAATCAGGTCCCTACAACAAATCACTAATATTTCATATAAAAGAAAACCCTCAATTTTTAATTTTACCCCTTTATCTTTATTATATAAATCCATAAAACAACAAATAGCAACCTCCGTATCAATGTTAGTATACATACTAACAATATCTAACTTTACAAAAAACAAAATTTTAAAAATCTTACCTTCTAAAACAAACTTTCAATTTACTAATAAACTGAATAGAATTATTAACACAATTTTTTTCAAACAATGTAATATATTTTTTAAAAATATTATTATACAACCACCTTGAAATTTTCTCATAATAAGTATTGCAACTACTAATAATTGGCCTCATTGGAATACCAAGCTTATGTATTTTAGGTAAACCATATATTTTTGCACATTTTATATCCATTCTTTTTAATTTAAGCATGACTAATTTTTCCACACAACCTTTTTCTTACAACACAGTTAACATATTATTAACCTTTTTATTCATTAACATACTTTCATCTTTATTAATTATTAGAAAACAATCTTCCTTTAATAAGTTTAACATTTTTTTAGCTAAAATTATATATTTATCAGCATACGTAATTTCAAAATAATAATTTCACTTCTAAATATGCAAATAAGCCGATAATTGAATTAAAGTCGATAGGTGAAACGTCCAACACTAGTCAAATAGGAAAAATGAAAGTGTTACGCAAAGCATAGTAGTATGCTGCTTCCTCGAATAACATTCATTCATGTTTATCATCAGCAGGAGGATGAAGAATTCTCCAAGCTCAATCCATCTTCTCTGATCTCTAACCTCTGTTCTCTATTATCCCAGAACATTTTTTATTTTATCCCTCCACTTCACATGTGGTCTCTTTCTAGGTCTTTTACAATCTCTTGAAATTCATTTTAAGATTTCAATTGCTCATCTATTAGCACGTCTTGTAGCAATATGCGCAGTTCAACTCCATTTCAATATTTTAATTCTTCAAATGATATCAGTAATACCTGTTTGTTCTTGTATCCATATATTTGAACTCTTTTTTGCTACTCCTAACATTCAACTCTCCATACTTCGCTGAGTGGTCTGAAGTTTCTGCATTGCATTTCTATTAAGAGTCCAAGTCTTAGATCCATAAGTAAGAACTGGTAAAATACATTTATTAAAAATCTTGCTTTTCAAACGCAAAGGCACATTTCTTTTTAATATTTAAATTATTTCTACCAAAACCACTTCAACCAAGTTCAATTCTAACATTAATTTCATCCCTTATGTTTCCATCTATAGTAATAATCTGACTAAAATACTTGTAGTTGTTAACTTCTAACTCATCATTATTAATCTTTATTTTCTACTTTTGAGAAAGTTCATTTCTCTATTTATTAAGGTATTGAATGTATTATGTAAAAAGACTACATTCGTTATAGCATATATATAAAGTTTAATGACATGTTTCAATATTCAAAGATATAATAATAAAAAAAACCCCTCTATTATTATACTGCAGATCATTTTCAAGTGAAGAAAGTTTGCATGAATTACAAGAACTCTCTAACAGTAAATGGGATATTATAGACGTGTATGTTAGGAATAACAAGAAAAGATTAAAAATGAAGTATAATGGCGAGAAAACAAACAGATATTACTGAAGTCATTGGGAAAATTAAGATGCTGAAGCAAAGCTGGGCTGGACATATTGCTAGAAAAGATGATAATAAATGCACAGTTGAAATATTAACTGGATACCAAGAGATTCCTAAAACACATAGAAAGAGACCACATGTGAGATGGGTGGATCAAATATGGACGTTTTCTGGCATGATGTGGAGAAGAGAGGGTAGAAATACTGGATTAAATTTGGAAAGACTTTCATCTTGCAGTGGATCCATACTACTTGAAAATAATGATAATAATAATCATCACTATAAAAGCAATTTTAATTAATTATAACTACAACCTTATATGATTTTTTTTATGAATGTGTAATCTTACGGTTAGTTGCTCAGCAAGTCATGTAATCTTCAAGAATCGAAGTTAAAAGTTAAACACAGTAGTTCCATGGAAGTCATGTAAGCTTCAAGAATCGAAGTTAAAAGTTAAACACAGTAGTTCCATGGAAGTCATGTAAGCTTCAAGAATCGAAGTTAAAAGTTAAACACAGTAGTTCCATGGAAGTCATGTAAGCTTCAAGAATCGAAGTTAAAAGTTAAACACAGTAGTTCCATGGAAGTCATATAATCTTCAAGAATCGAAGTTAAAAGTTAAACACAGTAGTTCCATGGAAGTCATGTAATCTTCAAGAATCGAAGTTAAAAGTTAAACACAGTAGTTCCATGGAAGTCATGTAAGCTTCAAGAATCGAAGTTAAAAGTTAAACACAGTAGTTCCATGGAAGTCTTCAAAGAATTGAAGTTAAAAGTTAAACACTGTAGTTCCATGGAAGTCATGTAATCTTCAAGAATCAGAGTTAAAAGTTAAACACAGTAGTTTCATGGAAGTCATGTAATCTTCAAGAAATCGAAGTTAAAAGTTAAACACAGTAGTTGCATTTATTTAAATAAACTAACATTTTAAAAAAACTTTTATTAAAATAGCAAAATAACTATATGACTTCATTTACCAAATAAAAGTTTAATTTAGAACGGAATACTAGAGACAAGTTAGTTTATTATATATATAAAATTAAATGCAAAATGAAATCCGAACAAAAAAAAATCTGGTTTTAAATATCTAGCTGAGGATAAGAAAAATTTCAATTTATTATACTTTTTTTTTTTGTTTTTGTTCCTTAAATCATTTCTAATTAATGACAGCTATAATTTTCCTATTGTGAAATGACATGCAATTAATTAAAATTATCATTATAAATTATGCTTATTTAAATATAATAATCAATACTTATAATATAAGTTGCAAAATGTAAAATAAAATAAGTAATAAAATTAGTTAAAAATTTATAATTATGCAAGTAAAAAAAAGGTTCTTAAAATTATCTGAATGAGAGAAGGAGAAAAAAAAAACATTAAATATGAATAAATTTGCATAAAAAAGTACTTTGAAAAACAACCAATATTTAATCAAATTTAACAGTTATGAATTTACAATAATGAATATATAAACAAACTCATAAGCGTCTAAAAAATTAAAATAACACTAGTGCGGTAAAATCAAATGTACGTCATTAGTGTAATAATGAAGATCACAACCAGAGCTATTCTAATTAATATATTTATATACACCGTGGTGACTTCAACGTTGCAAAAAATGGACAGTAGATGGCGGTCACCAACTATGCGATCTAATGTTATCTTTAGTAGTAAGAATGTGTAAATTGGAATCGTGATATTTTATTGCTTTTATATCAACACTGCACAGGGAATAGAAGTGCCTATACTTGTCAAAAAAACTAAAAACACTATATTATATAGACAATGAACTGATTTCAGATCTATATTATCATACAGGCAAGTTGGATTAGATTGAAAACATTTACACAGCACAGCAGTAAATGATGGAAACTAGAATGAAGTTGCATTAGATTCTAAAGTCCAGACATATTAATCCAAGATCGAAAGATCTTCACTGAAGAAATTAGATATTAATCTGGAGATATTGGATAAGGCAGGATTGAATAAGGATTTTTAAGCACAAACATCAAGTATTTTTGATTACTAAATCTTACACTAGGTGGCATAGTGGTGCTGAAAAAATAAGAGTATGCCACCGATAAAAAATCTTTACTTCTTCAAATAGAATAATTTGGAAAATCAACGAAAATGATCATATCTTCCGAATGTTGTGTTTTTATTTTTTCATTTGTAATGAATCCTATTCTTTCCATTGTGCTTTCAGTAATTGTGTTTTAATAAACAAAGCTACTACCAATAACATTTTACCTAAGTCACAGATTAGCCTCCTGTATATGCCTAGCATGTCAACTAAGCTTCAAAAAATTTTCTCAGACAATGATCAGATAACATTTAGAACACTGCCCTCTGTTAACAATCTTCTGAACAATACTAAAGACAGAACTCCATTTGAATATGCTTCTCAAATAGTTTATAAAATTTCACGACCATCTCCAGTGTGTAGAGGGACATACTACAGGGATTCGTGAAATAATAATCTATGAGAATCACCCATTCATCTTTATAAGAAGGCAAAACAAAACCAGCAATATAAATCAATTTTCCTGGAGCATGAGCTTGCTACAGGACACATGCTTTCCCTTTTATTGTTAAGACCATCTACACACATAGAGGATGATCTTAAGAGAAAGTTCATTGAAACATGAATTATTACAAGAGATCTGAATTTAATCAACAGGAAGGAATCTCGCATCCCTTTATCAAAACAATGGAACATCTAACTTTTATAATTTATATTTTTCATTGCAATAATTTGCATATTTTATAAACTATATAGTCATCCTGTTTCTGGTATTGTTAGTTAATTAATTTTGCACTATGATTCTGGTGAGAAGTCGTCAAAAGTTAATTCACTGCTTTTAAATTAAAATACATATATCTGGTTTAAAAATATATTTTCAGAGTTGTTTGACTTAGCTCAAGTTTTTGGAGTATTTCATTAGCATAAGAAAAGAGTGTAAAGTTAAATAATTACATTGTTACATAGCTATGGATGTGCATAATTTATTGAAGAGGGCCATTTAAAATGGATAAATCCATTGCCATTAAATAGGAGAGAATTCAATTATTAAAATCATGTTTGGCCCACAAGATTTTTTCCAAATTGTTGTATACTGTGGATCAACCCTAATGTTTATAATCGGAATAAAATGATTTTTAAATTAAAAGTTACTTCATAATATCATCACGGGATATATTGCAAATTATGAAATCAAGAAACGTAGACTAAAAAACAAATGGAGAATATGTTTAAAACCCTGATAGAAATCTTAGATTATGCAGAATTATAGCACTTAAAAGGAAAAATAAATATGACAAAGAATTAAAGTTTCCTTGTTGTTTTGCTTTTTGCAATTTCTGAAAATTACAGAACCTATTCCCCATTTTTCAAGGTAAGTTAAGTCTATTTTTGTGCAATATTTTTTTAATGCGGGTTTTCTGCAGAACCTATCTACTGCATAAAATGAGACCCAGGTGTATTTGAAATTCAGTGTTCCAGCACTGTTACTTCAGAAAAATGATACAATCCTAAAATATTGCATTGTCATTGATATCTAATATGCGTACAACATTTGAAAAGAAACCCATTTAATAAAAATATGTTAAAAATAAGTTACAAGATTTTATCCAAACAAACAAACTAATGGAATTTTTAAGTTAAACAAAAGCATTTGATGTATTAAAATTCAGAGACTTCTAAAATGTGATTTATAAATACTTAACATTTCTTTGTTTCATTTCACATGTGTGTGAAAACTGTGAGGACCATGTATGCATAAATTACACCAGTTTTTCATCTTATAAGCTTTCAGATAGTATATGACATAATAAAATTTGAATCTTTTGTGAATTTTTATTTAAATAAAATCATTAAAAATTTTTTTTCCTCTCACGTTATTAAAGAAAAGATTGCATTAAATTTTTAGACAAAAAAGAGATAGGAACCCAGGTTCAAACTTCAACAATTCTTTGCTTCTTTATAAACCATTGCATTCACAGGATACTTTATATCTATCTTAGTTGTATTCTTAGAAAATGAACTACTTATATTTTGAAAATATAGTAGTTAAAAATTCAAATCCTTGAGCAATTATATGTTTACATTTATTATTTATTTTGGAAATCTGGAGTGAGTTCACTCATGGGGGTTAGAGTTTTATAAAGACTCAACTATATGCGAATGCATTTTTAATACATGCCAATGCAATTGGAAGCATATTTTTCAGCTTCTATCATTCCAATTTTCAGTTCAAAACAGTTAACTCTTAGTTATCGAGTCTCTTCCAATAAAATATATATAATAAAAGATATAGGCTTTTTCACTGAGTCTCCAGATCATATGTTCCTCATTACACATGAGTGTTAAATTATATATTTTGTATTTAGTGTAAGATAAAATTATTAATGAATTCTTTAAATATGCCAATAAAAAAATGCAGAATCGGAAAAATGTCAAGTTGCAAATTGTTTTGATAAGACAAATTTTTTTTAAGGCATTCCAAATAAAATGGAGGATAGAAAAGGTTAAAAGAAGATAATAAGATCTGATGAAGACTGCATGGCACAGCTGAAACTAATTAATAACAAATGTTTTTTTGCTGAAAAGTAAAAGATTTTTGAAATTCAATATTATATATGAAGATAACAAAAATAAAGGTGAGAGTAAAATAAAGGATAGAGAAGGTTAAAAAAAAGAAAATAAGATCTGATGAAGACTGCATGGCACAGCTGAAACTGTAATTAATAATAAATGTTTTTTGCTGAAAAGTGAAAGATTTTTGAAATTCAATTCCAAGTCTGCATATCAGATGCATAAAGAAGTAATGGTTGATGAAGCAATCGTTAAATTCATTGGTCATAATGCAATGTAACAATATGATCACTAAAAGTCAATAAAGTGAAAGTTTGTATTATAGATCTGTGCAAATAACCATAATGGATATGTGCACCATATCAAGTTGAATACAGATAAAAATATAATTTTAAATGCTAGCCAGTGACAGGATATTCAAACTATATTTGTCTACCTAAAAAAAGGCATAAAAGTTTTGTGGAATGATTAACATAGAGCAAAAGTGCATAGACAATTTAACTTTATTGCTTATCAACTAAAACTGAGGTAGGCAATTCACTTTTTCAAATTTTACTCCATTTAGCTTCTTCAGAGTATTGACTTGTGTGCCAACTCCACCCAACATTTTTCTATGCAGAAGATTCAGCTTTGTCATCAGAAGACAATGAGTTATGATCAGTTATGTTGGATAAGTCATATCTGCATTTTTATTTATATGTTTTCTTTATTGCATGGTTATTATAACATTTTATTATTGGTAAGCAATCATTCCATAGTAATCCACTGATTTTATATTTTAGATGTATCTAACAAAATCTTTATCACATTGTGAAAGGTAAAGCAGATGAAAAAAAAGCACTGTTATTATTAATATTTTACATTGCACTAAATTTAACCCCTTTCTTGTCTGCTTAGCTATACCATACATTGAATCCAAGCCATTTACAGCCTGAAAAATACTTAGATAAACTTATTCATCTCTGACATTTTCTCCTTATTTATTATACCCAGATTCTTACAAGAAAAATTTCTTGTGAGGTCTCATCATTGTCTATATATTTTGATATTTTGGACTAAAGATTTGTCATAGATAAGTCATGTTATATATAATTTATTAGAAATTTTATAAGGAATATAATAAATATGCTAATATAAAAATAAAATTAAAATTTATATAATAAAATTTAGAAATTCTGATTTAGCATAAAAATAATAGATTTTAAAAAAAATGTAATTTTTTAAATTATCTATTATTTTGAATGAGAAATGACATTTTCTCAAGGTTATTACATTCCTTGGTTTTTTTTTTTTTTCACAATCGTTACATTTCTTGGTATTTTGTTTTTCTGATGACATAAACTACACAGTTTTTGCATAATGCAAATTGAAGTTATCTTAAAAATTGTGTCATAAACCAATTCTCCAAAAATCCAATATGGTTTCTGATACTTTCAAGAAATTAAATGATGATTGAAGACATATGTATTTATAATATATCGGTATAACTACTGTATACATCTATATAAATATGTGTTAGTACTTTTTGAGTGTGTCAAACCTCATATGTTTACTACTAAAAATGTTTACCTCCTCCCCCCAATACGTTTGTGTTTGTGCATTCATGTGTTAATATTTCTGAATGTGTCAAACCATATATTTTTTACTAAATATTTTACCTTCCCCCCCAATGAATAAGAAACATTTGAAAATATGAATTTTTAATAGTTACTACTTTCCAAATAAATCCACAAAAATAAAATACTTTCCAACAAAGAGAAAGGTCTGGGCTCATTTATAAAATATTTAAACAAAGAAACAACATTTTAATAAAACAAAGAGGGTTTTATATCTAGCAATAAAATAAGAATTCTCTTTTTAACATTTTGATTGTCAAATATGCAAATTTCGTCAGCAGTAATGATTTCCAATTATTCCACTCAGATGAATAATACCTACAAACTAAAACTTTCTAATATCATTTTCGGAATTGATTTGAATATTTAAGCTATTTAATTTGATTTTAAACGTAAGTACACAATATATAAATTCATACATATTATCTTAGCAGAAATAAAAAAATGATATGGTAGCACATAACACAGCTTTTAAATAGACAATAGCAGGGCAAAGACCTGTTTAGAAGCCCTCCACAGCTTTATTGACAATTTAGATAAAAATAATATTTTCAATTCTGAATATTAAAAAATAAAAATTCTAAGTTCGTTATAAACCGGAAAGTGAAAAAAAAGATTTACTTAGACTAGATTTGATCCCACTTTGAGTACATAGCAGACAGATACTAATAAAAAGTAATGAAACTATACATATATTGAAGTAGTTTATTCATTAGTATCCTCTTTTCTTCAGGTACCAATGGTCTCATCAGTGATAAATATGGGGATTGAACCTGGATCTTTAGTTTTGTGTATAATGAGTTTGTTAATGCTCTAACCAGGCTATTTTGACAAAGGCCACGGTCATTAATATTTTCACAAACTGATCTATCAGGATCCTCTTATTTCTGCCCCCCCCCCCCCAGGAGCAATGTTGATTAGTAACTTCCAGACATTATGTATTGTAACACCAGATTGTATTATCAGGTTATTTGCCATTGTCACGTGCACAGTTTCTCTGAATTATTTTCTTTGTACCCTTTTCTTTTCTATGCAATATTTTGTATTCCCCCCCCCCCCAAAAAAAAAACAAAAAAAAACAAAACTTGTCTACATTGGTACAGACATGATTTGCTACTTTAGATATGTCTGTTTTCTTTTTTTCTAATTTTAAATTTCTGTTGTTTTAATTGCTTTACAATGATGTGGCTGGTCTCATTCACAATTATATATTCTTCCACATTCATAACTTATTTCTTAGAACATATGTTCATTGGTGTAGACATGATTTGCTACATTAAATATGTCTGGGTTTTCTTTTTTAATTATAAATTTGTCTTCTTTCAATTGCTTTTCAATGAAACAACTGGTCTCACCATTGTATATCCTTCCACATTCATAAGGTATTTGACAGAAATAGTTCAGCATTTTAAGCTTAGATTTTCTAGATGTTAAATTCATTATAGTATGGTTATGGTTATGAATATTATTTCCCCCTAGTAGTTTCTCTTTGCACTGTCATATATCATTTATAACCAAAATTTCCATATAGAAGTTGATGTCAATTTAGAGTCTGAAATTACTTTCTTTCATAAGTACTTAAGTTAAATAAAGCCCAAACTCAATGTTATTTTGAAAACTATTGCCATACTCTTGGGTAGATCATATCCGATCACAGTTTTATTAGATGCCATTCAAAACTGGGTGATTGAACCAGTCAGCAATTTCATCTCAAATTAGTGACTGTAGTCTTATTAAGATTTTTTGTTGTTCTGATGAAGCATGCTGGGCAATAAAACTGCAGGAGAGTAAAGAAAATGAATATTGAAACATTGAATAAAATGTAGCTGAAAGAAAGTTTAGCTACATTTGTTATTAAAATCAATGCATAGAAGATGAAGAAGAAAGAATGGAAAATTAGTATTAGCTATTTTCTAGTCATCTGACTATTATCTCATCAGAGCCCATAGATTTTATTTACCACTTACATTGTGAATTTTAGAGATGGAATATAGATGGTGTTAGTGTCAATAATGTAATATGTCTAACAGGTTTCTCTGAGCATAGTGATCGAGAGATTTCTGACTTGAATGAAGGAGAAGCCATAGCACATTGCATCATGTATAAAAATTTAAAAATAAAGAAATGAAAGAAGTAAATAAACATCGCATGACCACCACCTCTTATGCTTGTGTATAACTGTTGTTAAAACAGGCAAAACTCACTATACGTATTGCCACACACAGCAATCTAGGGTAATCAATGGATGCCAGAAAGCCACAAGCCAGAAGCTAGTGTGGGGGTATTGGATGAGTAGGCACTAGATGGGATTTTATGCACAAGCCTTCTGGCATCCATTGATTACTCTAGTTTGCTGTGTGTGGCAATACGTATAGTGAGTTTTGCCTGTTTTAATGAAAGAAGTAGAGATTTGTATGATTTTTTAATTCACATCTTTATAATGAAAAAGGAGCATATGAGAATAGGATAATGGAAATAATGGACAATTATTAAAATGGGATAGGGGGCAAAAGGAAATAAACCAGAGTTAGAAAAATGTTATTTATAATACAAAGTAATAAAAAAAAAGATTTTATTCTGGTATATAATAGTTTTGGAAGGAAGAAGATGTTTAACATGGTATCATGTAGCCTATGCTTATTTAAAAAAACCCAATTTACATCACATCATAAGGATAGTAATAGAAAATAGCTTAATAGTTTTGATTGAGTTTCAGGAGGAAAAAAACAATTAAGAAGGTGACCGAGAAAGATAATACAATATAGCAATAAATTTGATAAATATTTTCTATCAGTTTATTTGTGTTTTAAAAATGAGATAAAAGGTTTATTATAATTGGTGCTTATTATTTAGTAATAAATATTGGGACAATGGATACCAAAAAGCTTGTGTATAAAATCCCTATCTAGTGCCCACTCATTCAATACCCCCCCAGATTAGTTTCTAGCTTGTGGCTTTCATTAATGAGGAGCCTTAGATTTGAGAGCACTGCGCCTAGATCTTAGGATCTAATCCTTTAGCAACAAACTTTTATAAGGCCACAAATCCAAATTGAAAATACAGTAATGTTTCCATTGAACACCCATTTGCTCATATATTCATCCATATCTTGACCAGTTCATTATTATGTGATATTTAGTGGTTCAAATGCAAATATATATATGGAATACTACAATGACAGAAAACTTTTTCACACAGGGCTTAAGCTATCAATTTAATTTGGTTACCTGTCTATTTGTAACTCTAGTGATGAAAATATACTGTACTTTACATTATTTTGTAACTATTCTACTGCATATGGGTAATAATTATGGCACTATGCCTAAAAATATGAATTAAAAAAATCAATTAATGTTATCCTGAAAAAATTCCAAATGAAAAAAGTAAAACCATCAATGAGCAAAAATGCTATGATAGTCTCTATTTGTAGATATTGGCTGTGATTGACAAGAGATTTCAGAGCCTTTCTGAAAAACTGATTACTACCGTGAAAAAAAATTTCCAAGTAAGAAAGTAATTTTTTTAAAATTAATATAAGTTTATTTACACTTTTAAAAGATTGTAGTGAAAATTAAGAGTTAGATAACAGAATTATGATGGAACATTAAGAAAGACATTATCATTTAATAAAAATGTTATGATGAAAGTCATTGGCTAACAGAGATCACATGTGCATAAGATATTTCAGGGACTTTCTTAGAGGCTGCTTACTACTGTGAAAAAAAATTTACAAGTAAAAAAGCAATTTTTTGAAATTAATGTAAATATATTTACACTTTTAAAAGATTGTAGTGAAAATTAAGGGATATATATATATATATAATAGGATTATAATGGAATATTAATTTTAAGAAAGTAATTGCCACTTAATGAAAATGTTATAATGAGAGTCATTGGCTGACATAGATCACATGCACAAAATATTTCAGGGTCTTTCTGAGAGGCTGATTACTACTGAGAAAGAAAAATTTACAAGTAAGAAAGTACTTTTTTTTTTAAAAAAAAATAATGTTTGTTTTAATTTTAAAAGATTGCAGTGAAAACTGTAACAGGATTAAAATGGAACATTAAGAAGGAAAAAAAATAGCCAATGAAAAGGCTGTAAAATTGGTCATTTAATAAAAATGTTAGGATGAAAATCATTGGTCACTTAGGTCACATGTGTACATATTTTGGATCTTTTTTGAAAAGCTGAGCAGGTCAATTCTCCAAGCAAGAATGTGAAGTGATTTTTTAAATAAACATAAGTTTTTTTTTTCTTTTTAAAAGACCATTTTAATTTTGAGTTAGAAAAAGACTAATTATCAAGAAAGAAAAAAATTCCAAACAGGAAAGCAGAATTACAGCAATTGAGATGGCTGAAAAAATCTTCCACAAATTTTTATTAGGATATAAAAGTTTTTTACATCCATACTTCATGCTTTTATAAGTTTTATTTTAGTTTCCATTAAAATCAAACTACGTTTAAGGATAAATATTCCTGATATGTATCATATTTTTCCTGATTCCCTATGGCATTGCTTCTGAAAGCATGAATATAAGGAACAATCAAATAGATGATATAATGAAATATTATCTGGAACCAATCAAGTCAGAATAGAAGATGTTGCATATAAAAATCAAAAAAGTTGAGAACAGATGTGAGAAACAAAGAATTTGAATCATATAAAAATAAACAGAACATTAGGAGTGAATCATTTTATAATTACAGTAAAAAAGGTAAATCAAACAATAAAGGAGGAACACTGACAAAAAATGGAAGAGAAAATAAAGAGCATACAGTATGATTGGGGGAGAGTCATTGACAAAAAGAGAGAAAAAAACGGCATAAGGCTTTATTACTCAGGAGGTCATAAGAAGTCAAGCATTAGAATCAGTCCTGGAATCTCCGAATCCCATGTTGGACACCCTACCAACTCACCAAACCACATACAGCACAAAAATAATATAGTTATAAATAGAGTAGGTTGTGTTATCTATCTAAATACACCTATAAAATATTAACATTTATTACTAAAACATAGACCCAAGCAGAAATGCAATTTAATTAAAATATGGTGAATTAGGTATAGATTAAAGGAATTCTGATGATTTTAATGAGCATATAAATATTTTTATGGCTTATCAAATGTGTGACACAAAGAATGTGAACAAACAAGTCTGAATTTTAAATGAACTTGTACATAACATCCATCATCATGTTATATTGATGCCAGCATATTTTGTCTGATAAAACATGATCATAACAAGAAGGTGGGTGTTGTTTACAAGTTCATTTAAAATGATTCTTTGAGAATGTAGCTTGCAAATTATCTAAGTAATGTACTCAAATTTTGTTCTATGAATAGGTACAGATTAAGAGGATGTACAAAAAGAGATTTCTGTCTTCTATGCTAGAATTGGATAATAATAACAATAATTTTAAAATTACACCATCGAACGGACAAAAGTTTTTTGAAGTTATGTAGGTTATGACAACAAAAAATGTGAAGATAACAAGGATTTTTTTTTGGACTTAGTAACTCAAAGATATGTCACATCAACAGAGGAGAAATCATGTGTCACTACATCACACTGTATTGCATGAAAACTATATAATACTAACACTGATGGGTGTCAGGTAATAAAGGAATTGAAATCATATTTTTGGTCTCATTTCAATGTTGTTTTCATGAATATATATACATGTAGAATGTAATGTTTAATATTTTCAAGTCTGATTTTATCAGTGCATCCTTCATCTCAATTCAACTATTCATATTCAAACAAATTCTGGGTTTATAAGTGTACCCCTTATCTCAACTCCACATTCACAACCATCAAGTAATATGAAGATTCAAACAAAATCTTGTTTTGTCAGTGCATCCCTCATATCAACTCCTCTATTCACAATCATCAACTAATATAAAAATTCAAACAGTGGTTTTATCAATGCCTCCCTCATATCAACTCCACCACTCACAATCATCAATATGAAGGTTAAAATAAAGTATATTTTTATCAGTGAATTCTTCATTTGAACCCATCATTCCCAACCATCAACTAATATGAAGATTCAAACAAAGTCTGATTTTATCAGTGCATCCCTCATATCATCTGCACCATTCACAACCATCAACTAATATAGAAGTTCAAACCACTCTGATTTAAAGTGCAATTTTATTAGTGCATCCATCATTTCCAAACCATCCTGATTTAAAATTTACTTTTACTAGTGCATCCCTAATGTCAACTGTACCACTTCAAAACAACTATTACAGATATTCAAAGCACTTTGTTTTAAAGTTGTTTTTATCAGTCCATCCCTCGTATCAACTCCATCATTCCACAACCAACTAATATTAGAACTTAAAATCACCCTGGATTGAAAGTCTGTTTACATCAGTGCATCTCTCATCTCAGCTGCATCCCATGTTATACCCAATCATTGGTGAAAAACACAGATTATCCTTTCACTGTGCATTTATTTTACAAACACCTTCACTCATCAGTATGAAACACTTGAATTCTCACATCCATGCTGACATTTTAATATTTATCCATTATTCCACCCTCACACATTCTCCATGAGAAAGGATTACCTGTCTTTTTGCATAGGAGTATAGTTGAGATACGGTGAAGATGATAAATACACTGACGAAAAATGCCACCAAAACTTAATGTTTAATATATTCACAAGCAGTCGTTTAGACCGTTTACATTTATGTGTATTTATATATATTCCCTATACGCACATAGATAAATGTAAATTAGTCCGTTATTTATTTCTCTATTTCAAGCATTTTCAAGAGCTTTTATCACTCTTTCCCTCTTCCGTTAATACTATTTTAATCAAAATATATTTGCATTAGTATTCAAATCGCTCATTCCATGTCAAAAGCTTTTAAAATTGTTGGAAATTAAGTAGTCTTATAACAAGTGTGAAATATTCAGACATGAAATATGATAGCCGACGTATACAGTTAGCTGACAAATAGAACAATCTATTTTCCTACTAATTTAATTCCATCGCTATTTTGCTCTACGTAAATAAAATAAACAGAATTATTTAAATATAACTTTTATTTTATCACGTTTATTTTAATCATTTGAATAAAGACATCTAAGGTAGGTAAATGAACCCCCACACCCAATGAATTTTACGTTGAACCAGCGAATTTCAGCTGGCTCAGGTCACAACCTCTCACCTGTGTTTATAATCATTGTTCGGTATTTGTCAAAATCAAGTAATTAGAAATTATTGTGAAAGTGTCAAACTTACTGCATATACAACTATGACATCATAATCTCTCAAAAATAACTTTATTATTATTAACATTAGATATATTTAATTAATGTTTAAAGTGTTTGTCTAGCCTATAATTTATGATAATTTCTAGCGTAGAATATGATTAATATTAATCGTTAAAATATGCATCTAGGGAGAATGATATTCTACTTAAACTTGCCCTAAGTTTGGCACTTTCACAATACATTATAATAATTATCGAAATACTACAGTCCATTTTATTTCTTTATAAAAACAAAAATAACAATTACCTTCCATTCCTATGATATAGGATTCTAATCTTAACCTAGCAAATTTTTTTGTAAAAGAATACTTTTTTCAGATCCTGGATTGGCCTAGTAAAACTCGTGGGTTGGGATTTTACTCACATTACTGGTTCATAGTCAACCCAGTGAACCATCGGAATTAGTGGGTAACTGGCTATCTAGTCAATCGTATAAAATAAGAATAGAAAATTGTTGAAAGGAAGCATTTATTTTGCATTGTGTTGTATTTTCATTGTAATAATATGAAGAGTTAAAAAAGTTTATAATTTAATTCTTAAGTATGGACACCTTAAAATAAATTATCAAATGGAAAGACTCCTGACAATAAGGTATTATTGCTTAATTATTAAAGTTAATATTTTAATTATTATAGCTTCTAACACACTTCTAATTTTATTATTTTAATTTAGATAAACAGTCCATAGATAACCCAGCTAATAATCTAGCTTTGATCAGTAAAAAAATATTGTTACTAGCTAGAAGATAAGGATTTATATATATATATCAGTATGCTAACTGAAAAAACAAAAGAGTATGTGATAATAAACAATGAGGATTGCCAATTCCTCAACAAGCTTTGTGATAAATGCTTAGCCAGAGAAAGCATTTAAAATATCTCTGTCAGGAACCCACCTCCCCAAACCCCTGACCATGGCCGCATGTCCCGGCACCTCTCAGAGAGGTGGCAGGGCATGCTCAGACACCAGATCCAAAAATACCAACCCAAAGCCAGCATTCATCCAAAAGTCATCTATTGAGTGGAAAATCTGAAATTTTCAGACAATAGGATCATGTGATCTATGACTCTTATTTTGACTATTTATAGTCTCTGCCTTAAATCTTATGTAATGTTATATTGCTAAGACTACTAATATATGGTATGGCTGAAGATCTATGTCCCATATAGCTATTTGAGTTGGATAGCTGGATTTGAAGACATGTAGGTGTCTGAAAATTTCAGATTTTCCACTCAATAGATGACTTTTGGATGAATGCTGGCTTTGGGTTGGTAGTTTTGGATATGGTGTCTGAGCCTGCCCTGGCACCTCTCTGACAGGTGCCAGGGACCGAGGTCATGGTCAGGGGTTTGGGGGGAGGTTCCTGACAGATATTTTAAATGCTTTCTCTGGCTAAGCATTTATCACAAAGCTTGTTGAGGAATTGACAATCCTCATTGTTTATAACTTAAAAGCTTAAGAGAATAGTGTCATGTGATCTATGACTCTTATTTTGAGTATGTGATAGTATATTGGACTATTTCCACCATCTACCATTAAATGTTGAATGTCTAGAAAATTTAAAATGTAATCTTTTCAAATACAAATATAAACAAATTGTTAATAATAACACTCAAGTAAACAACACAGGTTATTAAATTACATAATATTTTGAGTAATATTTTGATCCACTCTTCTTCAGGTGTTGTTAGTCTGACCAATGACAATATTAGCATAAGAGTCAAATCCAGTCTTGAATTCATCAAATTTTAAGATGACACTCTAACCAACCAGTATCGATTTTTGAGGCTATGCTCTGGTTAGAGTGTTGCTTTTAAATTTTAACATTCATTAATCTAAAGGTGTGGGTTCAACTCCTATGCTAGTATTGTCACTGGTCAAACCAGCAACACCTGAAGAAGAGAAGAAAAATACAACTCAAAACAATGTCTAATTTCCTAACCTGTAAAGTCACTTTGTGTATTATTATTAGCAGTTGTTTATATTTTGAAAAGATTAAATACAGTTTTAAAATTTACCACCATTTAGTGATGATAGATAATAGAAATAGTCAACATATTATCACACGTAATATACCATCATCACAAACTTTCACCAAAACAAAAAATGTAAGATTGTAATAAAATGCAATCTCCCCTATTGGTGGGGGAGGGTAAGGAGTAATTATACTTCTACAAGCTTCCACTCATGATTGAATTCCATATTTATATTTTAATTAGACAAAATATCTGGAAAAGAAAAGCAAAACATATATACAATATTAGGTATTTGTTAATTATACACCACATATTGGTTGGTGCTGCCGTTTCTCTTTAAAAAAATAGCGATATAATGTTACCGGGCCTTTCAACTTTTTTTTTCATAGGTTTTTTTTTCTCAATATGGTATTTTTACATACGGCTTTTTTTTGTTATAATACATGGTGTTTTTTTTTTTCCCCTACAAAATGGACATTAGGATGGACATTTTTTTTTTTTTTAAAAAATGCAGCTTTTTTTTTTTTAATAAATGTTTTTCTTTTTTGTTAGTTTATGTGACATATCTTTTTTTTTTTTTTAATTATCGTACATGTTTTATAAAAAGTTTTTGTTTTTTTTATAAAAAAATACCTTTTTTTTGACATTATATGACAGGTCGGTTTTATTCAAAAATCTACTTATAGTAATTTTATAAAAAGATGTATTGTCTATAAATGAAAAGGCTTTTTTTTTTATATCAATCAAAATAGTCAATAATCTCCCCCCAAAAAGCATGTTGTTTGATTTAGAATAATTAAAAACAGTCAAACAAATGCCACCTCACTTTCCTCAACCTCCTACCCTTCAACACTGACATTCTGGGTGTTAATTGAATTACACAGCTACAAAATAGATTCATTGAATAAATAAATGAATTAACGACACTACTAGAATTTATAACAGAACTATTTCTCATGAAATGAACCAACAGTTGACCAAAACATTTGCCAAAATAAAACAAGTTGTTAGTGACTGTGTACCCTTGTGAATGGACACGGTTTGCCTGCAGGCATGCGATTAGCATACAAACTGCCAAGCTCATCAGCTAAGGTTCATAGATTTGTCACATACACATTGAATGTCATGTGGAAGGATGTTTTGGGCTTGCAGAAATGTAACTGCATCACATTCGGTGTTTGCGACATCCTACAGTTGAAATAATGTGTCAGCCATTTTGTTATTCTCATATGAGTTATGACAGAAATGGTACTTTTTCACCAACACCTGCAATCATCCTGTGACAGAGTCCTTTCCATATTTAAAATTAAAAAAATGCTTTGGGAAATATTTCTGCTCCACTGATAGTTATTACTACGCAAAAATACATCAGTTGGGAAATACCGAAAACCATATACATCAACAAATAAACACACTCTCATATTACATTGTAGCAAAAATAAAAATTTTGTCAATATGCATAGGAACTGATGCCACAATCTGCTAAATATACAATCATAGTGTTGTTAGTAGCTGTAGTGTTTGGATGTGGAAGAATTTGGCCACGTTTAACCACTATCAAATGGCTACTATGACCGCAGTCATATATTAGCCATAGGTTTGGCCACGAAAGCAGAAATATTCTGTGTTTTCACACAGAAAAAGTGCCACCAAATGATATACAGTGGCTATTTAACAAATACCCAATATTATAAATGGGTTTTAGCTCTCTGGACAATTGTGACCAATCATAATACTGCAATTGAATCAAATTTCGGTCTTCACATACATGTTCCTTCTTGATACTCTTTAAAAGAAGTTATATAATCATAAAGAAATAATACTTTAAATAAAAAAACATTTTTAATCTGATCATGATGAAACTGATGTTGCTTTAGTCATTTTGGCTTGAATTCATTTTCCTGAGCTATCTTTTGTGTTTCATTACCAATTTTGCATTCATTAAATAAAAAGTGGATAATAAATGAAACTATCTATCACAAAAAACCCAACAGTGCCACTGAGTAGTTGCTTCTTTGTTCTCAGACCCATGAGTGCTTGTGAGTGCTTTTGAGAGCACCCATTCTTTGGTTTAAATTTCAAAAATAAAAATGTATGTTTTGCATAGGTTGTTTATATATTTTTGAAAAGTATTTATTTTTTTTAGAAGATGATTATGATTACACTCAGATTTTATTCAAAAGAGTTTGCTTTTAACAGTAAAGTAAAATGAAATAGTAATAAAGTAAAACAAGTTGTGACCAACTGAAAAAGAACATTTTCATAAGTAGCAGTTTTTTTTGTCAGTTATAAAATAATTATAAGTTGAGTTTTAAATCAGAAAACAGAATTTCACTGCTTTATATAATCTTAACAATAATTAATTTGCAATTGAGGAATGGAGTTAAAACAGCTTTTATTTCATTCGATCAATTTAACTAGCAATTGTAGCAATAAATGCAATAACAGAAACCTATTGTTCTGATTACATATTTCAGTTTATTCCATTTCCCCTGTATTTGTAAAGTTGAACTATTATTTTTAAGAATAATTTGCATATGTAAATTTATGCTTCTAAAAAATAATTTGTGGAAATCTAATAAAAATAAAGATTAATTTGTTAGAATAACAAGTTGGAAAAAAAATTTAAATGATCTGAAAGCACTGTCAAAAATGCAAAACTGTTAAAAGATTAAACTAGAACAACAAATCACAAATACATAAAAATGTTATTTATTTAGCATATGATATGAGCACTTTAAAATTAACACCAGCAATTAAGAGTCAACCCCTTTAGATACATACAGTAAAGAGGCCCACAGGAATCTGGTAAATTGGACATTCTCCGAAAATACATACCATAATTTATAGTCCACCATATTCACCATTTGGAGAGTCTATAAATCTCCACTTACATGACATATAATGACATTTATCTTAGCCTGTTCTGGTTCCATCGATCTTTGACCAAAGTTTTTTTGGAAGGGAGAAACCAGATACTTGGAAAGTAGGGTCACCTAGTAGAGTACAATTATTTATATTAGAGTTAGAAAAAAAAAGAATAAATAGTTGTTTGGAAAGCCATGTGATGTGGAAGCACCAGAAATGACAGACTTGGCTTCGATAAAGAAAACCGTAGCGTTAGTCCGTCCGTCACTTTACACCTGCACAGAATTTTAAAAAAAATCATAATAGCAACAAATATTAAAAGGTTTTACTACTTTCAATAAATAAAACATTGAAATAAATGGTGCAGTAGTTGATGACATCAAAATAAAATATCTAGGTAACAACAAATACACTTAAACACTGTACAATTGACTGGAGTGATGGGGTTATTGGCTCAACAATTAGAAGTTTGCAGATCAATTCTTAGCTGAGTAAAACAATAAAATCTTAGTTTGAGCAATTGAGATATTATGATCAGTTATTGTTTTGACTGTTACATTCCGAGTGGACCTTTCAGTTACAATATATATATATAATCATTAAAAACCAGTCAACTTAGCCAATCCCAATAACAATAACAACCAACAATTCTAACTGTTGTCAAGGCAACCTCCTTTTAACAATAAGGGTGGAATCCCACCCTTCTTAATGGTCTAATATACTGAATAGACACTAAAGTATATAGACAATAAAGATTGCAACTTGGCTGCAGACATTTAAATTACTGATACAAAGAAGTTTAAATAAACTTCTTTAAGCAGATAAAAAAAATACTATTTTGAATGCAGACTAATAAATAGTAAATTATAAAATTACACACTGCAAGTATAAATTTCAAATTGCACCCAAACTATTACTTAAATAATAAGCGTAATAATGCTGAAGACTAAGCAAGTTTATAAGTAATCATTGAAAACCATTCAACACTTAAAGAATCCCAATGATTACCTATAAACCCATTTAGCCTTGAGCATTATTTGCGAGCTCTATATATAACATTTGTAATACAAGCTTGTCTAAATGTTGACTGGTTTTTAATGATATATATATATATAATTACCCAATTCATTCAGTGTGCTGAATGTTTACAATATTAAATAGAGGATTGAGCATTCCATCATTGGTTTTTCCATGAAATGGAGAGTTGAATTGTCGGAAGGGTGAAAAGACTAAAGCCTGTCCATTAAAGTTTAAGGAATTGCTATCTTGACATCAGCCGAGCATTAATTGGGTAGATGTGTGGGAAATTATGATCTGGCCCAACTAGTTCTGCATGAAATATGTATTTTCGTGATCATTTATCTTTTTCACGTGTGCGGTCATGTGTATCAGTTGTCTGCGATGGAGTGGAGAATAAATATAGATTACAAATTCTGAGTTCAAATCCCTTTATTTATATATATACATATAATTTTACCTGTCGATCTAATTATTTATAATTGCCTGTTATCTATTTGTCTGTTCAATTCTTAAAGTTCATTAATTCTTGCTCTGTATGACTTATCATAGTAAAAGAGGGTCAGACTCTTGAGGGTAAAGTCTTTGGATCAACTCTGATTCTGGTTCTTCTGTATCTGAACTTCTTATGAACTCCTCAATGGTAAAGACATTCAATTGAAACTACTATTGTTTCTTGAGTAATAAGTTCACCCTTTTACAAATTATAATCAGTAAGAAACCTGCTTACCTCTCTTCCTTCCCCACAGTTGGTATCTTGCCACCTATTTGTGTGTCTTCTTTTGTCTTGGTTTATTTAATATTTTAGCTAAAAGAAGCTTGATACCTCTTTGCATCAATAGGTAAATGATTTAGGATGTCTGGCTAAATCAGATCCTAAATCAGATTTAAAAATTGTGATTTAATTAGACATCACACTGGTTTAAATTCCAAATCATGGCAAATACGTACCCTAATCCCCATATTAGCCCTCCTTTGATTGCAGCTATCTTATTGTGATGTCAGTTCTTAGTTCACTAAGAGCCATTATGAGTTCATTACTGCCAAAAGGCATTCCATAAAACTTATGGCCATCCTACTAGTAGGGATTTTTGTCCAGAAGCCCCTCTAGTAAGACTTCTGGCTATTTCTTAGTCTGACATTTAAACTAAACTATGACCTTAGTACCTATAAGAGCATGACACCATTTGTTTTCCAGCTAGTGATGCTCAACTGTCTAGTCAATTATAGCTAGATATCCACCAACTAATATTGAACAACTAATCAAATTGTCTGCCCAATGTGCATTTTAAAAAAGATTATCATTGTTGTGATTTGGAAAAAATTTCCAGGACTCACCAAGGTCAGACTTGGTTTATACATAGGCAAAATTAACTAGAACCTTTACAATTAGATATCCATTTACTAATCAATATTGAATATTTGCCAACACTGTCTGTGCGAAGGCTCTCTGAAAATAAAATCCTAACCTTGGTTGTAATTTGAAAATTTTCTGTGATTCACCCATCCTGGGTTTGAGCCCCAGGGCAGATAAATTTAATTAAGGTCTTTTATCATTTAGGAAAATACTAATTACATATCTATTCATTAATTAAAATTGGAACTTTAACAAAGCAGTTCTTTGGAAGGTTTTCTGAAAGAAAAATCCAAATCTTGTTTGTGATCTAAAATATTTCTGTGATTCAGCCAGGATGAATTTCAAGACTAATAGACAAATTTAATTTGGGTATTTTACCAATTAGTCCAATTAATAATTAGATACCATTTGCTAACCAATATTGAATACTTAACAAAATTGTCTGTGGAAGACTCACTGGGAAAAAAAAAATCCTAATTCTTGTGATTTGAATTTTTTTTTTAAGGAATCCCAAATCCTACTATGGGAGGCAAGTACGCCGATCTCATCGTTTATAAACGAAATTTAACATTAGTTGATGGTCGAGTGGTCAGCACAGCTGCCTTACAAGCAGTTGTCATGGGTTAGCAGGTTCGGTTCCCAGTCGATGTTATGACACATAAAACAAAAAATCATTTTCTGATTTTTGTTTTTTAAACATATTTTCTTTTTTCAAAGTAAAAGAAAACTCAAAAAGTTTTTTTTTTTAATAGTCAATTTTTTAAAATTAAATTCCCATTTCAATGTAGATATAAGCAAAAACTTCATTTAAACTTTGACCAAAACAGCACCATTAACTTAACGTTATCATACAATAAAACATATTTCTTTTTTGTTTTAAATACCGTCTTATAGCTTCACTCCTCAGAGTAAAGAAAATAGAAAACTTATCAGGCAAAAGTTCTCATTAAAGAAACAATCAAATGACTTTAATCAAATTCTTTTACCACATATTCGCTTTTTTTACGATCTTTTTTCTTTCTTTTATAAAGTTACTTTTTGGCTTAAGTACTTTACATTCCTTCTATATTATCAAATAAATCAACTAAAGGTCAATGATACTACATATATAGATTAAATTATCTATACAAAGGCAAATGTAATAACTAGATAACGGGGTACTACCGCCAAGCAATATAGCCTGCCAATAGACTCTTATCAAGACCAGTAATTTGTTTGCTGTCACGTGATCATCTCCTGTCACGTGATCATCTCCGTAACGGAATTTATTCGTAGATTTCAAAATTTACAGCCACATCAAAATATACATACTACACCCTTCTGCATTTTAAAAAATCGCACAAAGACATTTTAAGAACCTCATAGTACAAACGTAGCATTCCTTTAACTTGGGTTTGAATCTGACTTAAAACAAAGTACAAATGCATTACTAAGATAATTTATAAGCCAAATCCTCGAATACTCATTTAAAAGAACTTGTAAATAATGTCATCTCTTGCTATATTAATACCAATCCATTTTGTCAGATAAATGATGATCATTTTACTTGACCGTGAATTATCTTAATAATGTACTAACTGAAACACACAGGCTTATTATATACCTGGGTTTATATATGTAATATATAGGGTATATGAGCACAGACTTTCACACGACCCACCATTCTCCACACTATCTCATAACACTGATACACTTGAACACATATATGTTGAAAAGATAAATAATCACCAATAACCGTATTTCATGCTAAACCAGCAATCATCAGTTGGTTCAGATTACCATCTCTACACATATATGCTATAAGTGCTCAAATATATATTAAGATAGACAATCCTCATACTTTAATGGACAGGCTTCAATCTATTCCACATTCCAACTCTTCAACTGTCCATCCAATTGAAAATCTGATGATGGAATGCTCAAAGGCCACCCTAAGACTGATATTCTTGTCACACCCATGTTGACCTAAAGTCAATCTGACCTCTCATACACAGGACACAATCCATTTAATACAAGGGTAGGGCAGTACTTGGACTGGTTTGCTCTGAAAATAGGTTTATAGTCTTACCAATACATGCTCGTTAAAATTTCATCTAAATTAATATTTGAAAGTGTAAGCTGGCTTGATTAATATAAAATAAAATTTGTCATTTTTTTCGAATATCAATGCTTGTTTATTACTATACAACAAACCGAAAGTGGGTGTTACTTACAAGCTCTTTTAAATAGTTTATTGGGAATATAATTTGGAAATTATCTTATATTTTGGAAATTATCTTAGTAATGTTTAGACTGGTTTGGTCTGTAATTAGGTTTATATTCTTAACGTTGCATATTTGATAAGTTGCAAAATTTATTTACTTTCTCGTTAAAATAATTAGAATTTCGTCTAAATTAATATTTGAAGCTGTAAGCTGGCTTGATTAATATAAAAAAACAAAAATCATCACCAATTAAATGTTTCAACCTTTTCGAGTATCAATACCTGAGCTACTGCTATATAACAAACTGCTAGTAAGATAAAAGTATATTTTCTCTGACAAAATGGATTGGCATTAATATAACAGACGGTGGGAATTATTTGCAAATTATATGAACTTTATGGATCTAGCTTGTGAATTATCTTAATGATATATGTAGACCTCCTAGTAAAAAAGCATTTTCAAACTAAACGTAAGTCAATGGAAATGACTTGGTCCAAGAGCTATGCTGCAAATTAGATCATTTATTAAGAAGTTTGCCTATTTATGATCTGGATTGCAAGAATAAAGGTTCACTTTATTCGTACAGAGTGGTATGCAAGTCACTTCAACTGTCTTTCTATATATATATATTTAAAATGGTAACAGATTTTTTGCAAACAATAATGCCACCTGGTGCACACTTTAGTAATTAATAGGTGCTACAATGTTGCACATTATAATCTTTATCATGTATCTTCCCATCAATATCTTCAGAATGGTTTATAGCTTATGACTTGGGGAATTTTGGATCTGGACACAGTGCATTTTGATTTTTTGGAACTAATGCACCCCTCCAGAATCTACTTTTCATCTTTTTGATTAGCTATAAAGCTGTCAGCCCAAACTGAAAACCCAATAGTGTTATCAATCCAAGCCAATTCCCTTGTATAATCATACAGATCTTTGATTTTTTAATAAGTACTTTTTGGATAGATTGGTATTAAACCATTAAAATGTCACATGACCATCTCTTCTTATGCACACACAAACTGTTAAAACAGTAGTGTCTTCATATAATAGTGCCATCTAGTGAGCAGTTGACTTATATTCATAAAATGAGACTATATGTAAATAATATAGGCAAATATTCTAACGATGTAGTAAAGTAAAAAAAATAGATACCATTCTACAATGATTCAGATGAGATGGAAATAATTGAATATATATGCATAGAATATACTAAAATATAATAAGCACCAATAATATTTGTTTTTTGGGATATCTTTTTTCTACTGCTCCAAACCTCACTATAGCTTACTATAAAGTAGAGTGAAAAGAACTGATCCTAAAAACATGTTAAATGAGCACAGATAAAAGATATGTCCAGCATGGCTTAATGCAATTATAGCTCAAAATCCATGGTCTGTAGCCACACTTGTCAATTTGGTGCTCAAACTTCATATAAACACCAGGGTAATAAATCACTCAATTATTTTTTTATTTAGAGAAAACCATGATGCTTTATAAAACATACCCTGTATACAACTAAATTAATTACACACTGCATATAATCATACACTATGGACAGAGACCATTTCAATCTGATTTCACAAATACCTTTTCCAACTTTTGGGATCTTCCATTTCTCAGGCTATTTCTGACCTGAAGATAAGAATATTTAAGAAATTTCTGATGACAATCTTGATTAATTGTTTAATCATGAAGTCGATGTCAAAAGGTATCTCAAACATTACTAACACTGCTATTATAATCCATAAATTACCCTCTCTTGATACATTCCTAGCCCTAAAATAGAATGAAAGTTGCCTATATCTGGGAGAAATTAAAATACAGGCATTCTTTATATATCTGGAGCTTAACTATAAACATAGGGGATTTGAACACAGAGTTTCAAGCACCCTTCAACTATCCACACTATCTCTTACCACTAATACACATGCCCACACACATGTAGAAAAGATAAATAATCACCAATATATGTATTTCATGCTGAACCAGCACTCATCAGTTGGACCAGATTATCATCTCCCACACATGTTTATAATCAGTGCTCAGTATATATGTGTGGCAGATGATAATCTGGACCAACTGATGAGTGCTGGTTCAGCACGATATATGCATATTGGTGATTATTTATCTTTTCTACATGTGTGTGGTCATGTGTATCAGTGGTATGAGATACTGTGGATAGTTGAAGGGTGCTTGAAAGTCTGTGTTCAAATCCCCTATATTTTCTATATCTGAGAGATCCATGCTTTATTAGTATGTGCTGAAATGAAAAAATAGATTTCAAAACATTGCAAATTTTCTTTTACTATATTTAATATTCACGTAAATGTTCTGGGCATTTATACAGAAAAGACAGTCTATATGTTTTAAATTTAGCTTTCATTCATGTTTAGCAATACTTTTGAGGTATAACATATAACCACATAGCTCTTTCAATTACTTCATGCTCAGAGCTTATATGTATAATTGATAAAACATTTTAAAATATTTAAATTCCACCAAAGAGTCCACATCTTTGGTAGGAGGATGCTTGTTTCTTTTTTGTTTTGTAGAGAATTGATCTTTAATTTTTCATTTTCTTTCTTCCCTCTCAGTGCACACAATTCCAGCTTTAGACAAATCAAATTTATGTCCAGAATTTTGTTCATGGTCTATAAATATTGAGGAAAATTCATTGGCCTTTCTTTTCTCTATTGTACAAATATCTATGCATGGCCAATCTATTTGAAAGATTAGCCCTCGATTCCCCATAACCCCATAATATTCAATATTACACATAGCTTGGTTGTATTTAATCTCGTAGATGATTTAATGAGCTGATTCCATGGGCAGTTTGTCTTTAGAATTGTTAAGCAGTTTTTTTAATGAAGGGAGAGTATGAAAATTTTTTTTTCTGAAAATATTCTTTTTAGTTTCTGAGAAACTTTTGGGATGTATGGGAGGATTGTGCATTTTTCTTCTCCATGGATTGAGGCTGAGCAGGTTTTTTTTACTAAGTTATAAAATCCCCCAATTGTGTTGAAAATTTTATTAATACTAAACTCTTAAGTTATTGTGAAGAATCAAGGGCCAATCTTTCAACAAAATTGGCCCAGCATAGATATTTGTCCCAAAAAAAGCAACGAATAGTCCTCAATATTTATAGACCATGAGCAAAGTTCTCGCCGTAAATTCTATTTGTCTGGTGCTAGAAGTGTATGCATGCTAGAAGTGCATGCACTGAGAGAGAAGGTAAAAAATGAAAAAGTAAACTAGCTTGGACAATAGGTAAAGATCAAACTACAAACAAAAAAGCCACAAGCAACCCCCTCTTGAAGAAATGAGCTCTTTGATAGAATTTAAATATTAAAATATTATCACATATACATAAAAGCTCTGAACACTAAAGAAAAAGACAAAAAAGATATACTGTAAAGAAGTGAAAGTGCTAAGATTGCAATAAGTTAAGTATCAAAAGTACACTCAGAATAAATAAAACTAAATTTAAAACATAGAGACTATTTTTTCTGCACACATACCCAGAACATCTATGCAAATTGTAATTACAGATACCCAGAAAAAAGAAACAATTTTTGGTTTTATTAAATTTATATATTATGTGTAACTGAAATGGAAAAAACTACCCCCCCCCCCCACCGAGTTATGTGACATCAAAACTAGAATGGTATTTATCTTTAAGCTGTATTGTCATACAGGCTTAGTTTCTGATGTAGTTTTAAAATTATATGGTGAATTTTGTTTACTGTTTTAATTTATGTATAGACTAAATAATGTGAAATCACCATTAATATACACAGAGGCTGAGGAATGAGTCTTATTTTTAACAACCTCTGAAATGGTTGTAATAAATGTAATAATAAATAATCATAACACTGAAAGATAGAACAGAAACACTCTGTTTAAGCTCTGTAGTATATGTATTATATTATGTTGGCTTACATCACGTAAGCTCTTGAATTACATAGTCAGTCTCAAAAAATTAAACTTTGTGTTTCATGTCAGGAGATACTTGTTTATTTATTTGTTAAGCATTGAAAATCCTAAATGCATTTAATCTATTACATCTTGGTTTTGTTCAAGGTAATATTTCATGTTGATGAAGTCAGAGCTAGCCCCTTTGTCAGTTGTGACAGGTCTGATTCATGCAGAGGGAGAAATCAAAGCTATCCTCAATTGTGGTACCAGGAGGTTTACAAAAGAAATTGCTATGGCAATAATTGGTATTCTGATTAAGGATATTGTTACTATGATGCACCCTTTTTAAATGTAAGACCCTACCATGCACCCTTTTTAAATGTAAGACCCTACCATCCAAATAACTTTCCTTTTCAATGCATGGAAACTTAACACATTGGCTGAATTTATGTCACAAATTATGATTTCAGATTATTTAGACTATGCATAAATTAAAACAATAGACAAAAATCCTCACCCTATAATAACTATACCATAAAATAAGCCCACATAACAACAGAACTTAAAGAGCAAGTGATACCATTCTCTCTTTCAGTGTCTTGACATCACAATAACTCCGTAAAAGATAGCTACTACCATCTCAATTACAGATATTTAAAAAGTTATGATTATTTATTATCATATATTACATAATTTTTTAATTCATTTTCAGTTACAATCTAGTAAATATTAAAGAAAGAAATATATATATATATATAAATCATGGTCAAAACAATTGCAGTGACAATTGTATATATCCGAGAGGTAAGAATATATGGAGAAGTATGTAAAAAAAATTAAAAGGACTATGAATTTGCCTTTACTATATTTTAACAATTAAAGTATTTGAAATGTCCCGTAACTATATTATTCTAGCTACACTACCCCTTTAAAATAAAGAAAACTCAAATTTTAGCATCATGCTTTTCTCTTCAATGGTGTGTGGAATGATCTAATATTGATTAAAATTTAAGCTAATTTAAATAAGAAGTGTGAAATAAAAAAAAAACAAAGACCTTACATTGCAAGAAAATAAAAATGTTTAATTTGCAACGTAAGATCATTGTTTTCATAGTTTCACACTTCTCCTTTAAATTAGCTTGAATTTTTTTAGATTATTGTGCATAACATTGAAGAGAATTTCCTTTTCAGTGTGTTGCTAAAATTTGAGCTTTCTCTATTTTAAAGGGAGAGTGTGGCTGGAATAATATAGCTATGGGGCATTTCAGGTTCAGTTAGCATTATGCATTGTTTCTCTTTCCTACATAATGATTTATTTTTGGTTATAATGTGGACGTTTTTTTTCATATGTACACTAATACTGACGTCAGAGGTTGTGCTACCTTTCAAATACAATTTATTATCAAATACCCCACATCATAAGAAGCATTTTTTATAATGACAGTAGAAATATTAGATCTTAACATTAGTTACATGAAATTGCACATTTAGTCATGATCTTGAACTTGTGCAGTGGATATATTTAATAATATTTAGAGAAAAGTGTCTGTATTTTTCAGATTATCCACAACTTCTACAGGATAAAAACACACAGAGCATTGCTGTGAGTGATGCATTTAAGAAATTAAGAAAGTCATAGAAAGGAAACATGACCAACAAATATTCTTATCTTTATTGAAACTTTTGTTATTCTCATATTTTCATCAAAACAGAGACCACTGAAAGATAATTAATGAGTCTAACAACTAAACCTGTCCTTTGAATGTGTACAGATTCTTAAATTCAAAGACAGATTGTTAAATAATATTCAGTTATCTGCATAATGATCTTTAGGGGCAGGGTGATTCTTTCCAAATTTAAATGCATTTGTTTAAAGGAAGATGGATAAAGAAAAAACAATATCAAAACTCAAACGACCTTTTGTTAATTTCATCTCTTTGAGAAGGTTTAAAAAATTATATTTAACTATACATGAAAAGAATTATATTAAGAGTGGCTATAAATATGAAGTTTAGATTAAGTTAGTTTCTGAGTTTGGGAACCAACAGATTTTGAAATCAACAGAAAGGAGATTTTATGTGTATTTTTTTCTGTATAATGAATAAATTTGGATAAATGCTAAGAACAGCATCTCCCTATATTTAGTTAATCAAGTTTTTATATGAGAGATGCAAAAAGCGAAATGAAAATGTTAGATAGATTGCAATTTATGGATAATAAAAGAATAATCAAAATAGTAATTAATTAGATTATGAGTAAAGGATAGGCAACAAGATAGGTCAGAAAGATAGTATGGTATGTAAAAGATTTAAATAAAGATGGGATGATTGTGTTAGGAGAAATGTTGAGTGTTATAGTGGCAAGGAATGGATAGAAGAATAGATACATTAATAAAAAATGGAGAGTTGGAGGGATGGAGAACTAGTATGAAGAGTAAAAGGAGTTTATATATATAGAAGTAAACAGAATATTGGGTGCAAGTTAATTTATGATAACAGGATCATTAGCAACAAGGAAATATACACATAAATTGGGAAATGTAGGTGATTTAGTCTGCAAGTTATGAAGAAAGACCTAGAACATATTAGGCATCTGCTAATTAAATGCAAATTCATACAAGCAGAGAGGTTACAAATAATGACATTGTGGGAGAATAAATATAAACAACGTTACTATACAGAAAGTGGGTCCTTAATTTTTATGCTGGGTTTGGGAAAGATAAGGGGGATTTAGATATAAAGGCCATAGAATTGACAAAGTTTATGTTGTGGAAATGGGATGGAGCAGAATAAACATGGGAAAACATAGGGTGGTGAATGGAAAGAAAATGTAAGGTGGCTATCAGGTTTCTCTGGGCATAGTGGCTGAGAGATTCCTGACTCCAAGAAAGAAGGAGCCATAGTGCATCACATCACCCTATATCTATTTTTGTAAGATTGAATAATCAATGGATGTTAAATAGTAATGTTACATTCAAATCTCCAATGAAGATCAGGATGGTATTCATACATTTCGCCAGCAATTTTAATAATTTTCTATTACTGAAGTTAATAAAGTGAGATTTAAAATGCTTAAGCTCTTGAAACCCAACTGACTTGCTGTAAAATATTTAGGTCTAACACTAGCCTAATAAGGATTTATTTTAGTGACTTCATTTTTGTTCATAAATTTAGATGCCTTTGATTCTTTGGCAAGGATGGTATATGCCAACAATGTATCATTTGATTTTATCTCTTTACGATTATCATCACATTAAGAATAGGTAATAATATTTTTATTTATAAGATCTGTTTGCTCATTCAAATTAGTGTAAAAAAATAATCTTTCCACTTTTTTTCTAGGTAGTAAATGGGCCATTGTAATTTGTTTTGACATAAATTTTCCTTTAATAGTCTGTTTTTCTTATACTATTCCCTTGTGTTTAAAATGTGATTGCAGTAGTGCGTTTGTATTTTAGAACAACACATATTTTTCATTTTTTAATAGAAGTAAAGATTTTTCTTTCTGTGAAGATAAATAAGTTTTTAGAGAGTTTTTCCATGTTGAGAGATTTATATATATCGCCAAACCTTTGTCTCTGCTTCTTAGTAGTCACTTTCAGCAATGTTCTTTTAATTTCACAAGTAATATTCTCCAATGGTAATTTTATAGCTTGACAACACAGTTGAAACCTGCCACATTCTCAAAATTAACAAAACAGTTTATTTTTAACCAATAGGGGAAAGACTTTATTTGTATTCAAAAATGATCAATTTATAACTGGTCTTTCACTTTATAAAAGCTATTTTGTGTTGAATTTAAGCATAACTGATTATTACAATAAGTATAGTGTTAATCAAACAAAAATACACACACACACTTATTTAGCTGTAAAATAAAATTATATAAATTGACAATCAAAAACTTTTATTTACATAAGTGTACTAAAAAGTAATTTTTTGTTTAGTCTTCACATATAAAAGCAGATGGCGCTAGTTTTACTTCCTGTCAATTTTTTATATAGACTTCTTACCAAACAAGAATTACTATTTAACATTTTTATGAAATTTTTTTTTTTCAATATAGGAGTTTGAACTCATACTTTTCACACGACCCTCAACCATCATCTCATACCGCCATTTATGTAAATACAACCCATATATTTGTTTGAATATTTTAATCTTTTTTTGTTTATTTTCTACTTTTTAGTTTTGCATGTAACACTGAATTATTGAAATTATGTGAATTAATTTCAGTTAGATTTTATCTAGACAGAACAACTAAAAAGCAAAATAAGTAAAATAAAAGTATATAATAAATAAAAAAAATCAGTTGATTTAGTTTTCCATTAATCATCCAGTTTTAAATTACAATCGAATACTTAGGACATTATTAGCATCGATATTGCATGCAAAATTGAACACTGTTTTTTTGCTCAATTTTGGTTAAAATTATTTACAAACACTACAGAAAGACACTGCCATCATGAATATATATGTAACCATAGATTCAACTACATTAGAAGTGAAGAAGTGGTTAAAAATTGAGTTGCAGCATTTTATCCAAACATATAGATAAAGAAACTAAGTAAGTTAAAGAATATATAAAAAAGATTAAACACTACTTCTTAATACTGATCTCAAAATTATCATTCATCTTACACCAAAGAAAACAACATCATATCTTAAATCACAACAATCAATCGATCGGTTAATCTTATGATGTAAAGATTCTGTCATGGGTCAATTTTCAGCTGCTCTATTTTAGCCCAACATAATTTGGAATATCTGTGTCCATACACAATTTATCAGCAAAGACAAAACATGGCATACCTCTCATGCATTTTGCATTGATTTTTCTTTCCAGCATTTCTTTCACAACTTAGCAAAGATGAAGCATGACCTATCTTTCATGCATTTTGCATTGATTTTTCTTTCCAGCATATCTTTTACAACTTATCAGCAAAGATGAAACATGGCCTATCTCTCATGCATTTTGCATTGTTTTTTCTTTCCAGCATTTCTTTCATCATGCTTTTATGTCTCAGAGCATATGCAGTCTTCTTGTCTCAGTTATGACAATTAATGACTTTGTCCCCCCCCCCCTCCAGACTTTTCCGGACATCAGTATTGAAATTTTTTACCATCCAGTTAATTGTTTTCATCCTTTACCAAAATTTTACTTCTCAAATGCTTCCAGTTTTCTAAATGTCAATGGATAAAGGGGGCCCATGTCTCAGCAATGTATAAATCCATTGACCAATTGTATGATTTCATTAGTCTTTTTTAATTTCAGATTTAAAACTTTGACTTCAATAAACATCACATTATTTTGATCCTTCTACATATTTCATATTCATAATGAATATTCTTTTTAAATAACCGGTCAAGGTATTTGATTAGATTTACCTGCTCTGCTATCAAATTCCTGACTTAAAAAAGCCAATATCTAGATTTCATACAACCATTTTTTCAGTCTTCTCCACTGCTTGTAAATAGCAATTTTATTTCTTCCACCATTATGACCAAAATTCTAGGATTACTAGAAATTATCTTTGATCCATCTGAATATTTAAATGGTTGGATTATGTGACCATCTGAATTTAAACTCAGTCTTAGTTTTCTGATTGCTCGATCCATTACATCCAAAATGTACAACTTAAAAACCTCTTTAAAATTAAACATAAGAGATGTTAGCTTATCACTTTGTCCAAGTGTCTGCTGATATTAAAAAGTAGCATGGCTATTAGTAAAGGTTAAATATCAATAATCTAGGACTGTGTTTGGATGATTTGTTTATCATATTTTTGAATCAAAAGAAGAATATTAGAATAGTAAAGAAATTTAAAAATATTTAAAAAGGAGTAAATAAATTTTTGTTTACAGTTTTACTTTTATAACCGAATAAATAATCATTTATTTGTTGCTTGTGAGGTCATGTGACATTTGAGCATCATTTGATTAATTTAATCTGAATTTATAAAATTATGTTTTCAATTAGTTCTGGAATATTTGGCATGAAGTCTTCCCATGACATCATTAAGTATCAATGTACTGACTGTTAAACAGAAAATACAATCGTAATATGATATTATTTTGAAATATATTTGAGAAAGTTATCATACTCTTACATCTTTAGAGCCTATAATCTAAGTTTATTTTTACCCTGAGAAAAATGTCAGCTAAACAAAGATTCTTATAATTGACTTTAACAATTTATTTATAAAATTTATAATGTTTACATATTGACTACATAACAAACTAGTTTATGATAAAGCACCCACTAAATTTTCCTAATGTAATTAGAAGGGATTTGAACTCAGACTTTCATGCTCCCTACAGCTATTTACTCCATCTTAAACAACTGACACACATGACAACATATTGTATGTGATCATGTGTGTCAGTTGTATAAGATAGGAGTAAATAGCTGTAGGGAGCTTGAAAGTCTGAGTTCAAATCCCTTCTAATTACATTAAGTTCAATATAGATAATGAACTTGTATTTAAATATTAAATTTCACGAAATAAGTTGTCATAGGAACTTATATATAAAATCCCTAAATGTCCATAATGCTGTCACATGATAACCGAGTTAAACTTTTCTTTGTTGAGGCATATTTTTCAAGGAAACGAAATATTATTTGTTCTGTCATTAATATCCCATAATAGTTTTTTTTTTTTTTTACAAAATATTTTATGCAAATGAAGTAATTGTTAAAGCAACCAATTAAAAAAACTATTACAAAAATGACGGCCTTTACATAGGCTGGGTAAATATGCTGGTATATATTATATATTAGATGAAATTCTAATGATTTTTAACAAGCACATAAATATTCATATGGATTATCAAATATGCAAACACTAAGAATATTAACCAATTCATGGAATAATAAATCCAAATATTAAAACAGGCAAAATTCTCTATACGTATTGCCACTCAGTGCCAGCTAGAGTAATCAATGGATGCCAGAAGGCTTGTGCATAAAATCCACATCTTGTGCCTACTCATCCAATATCCCCAGACTAGTTTCTGGCTTGTGGCCTTCATCAGTGAGGAGCCTTGGATCTGAAATCACTGCACGTGTATCCCCAGACTAGTTTCTGGCTTGTAGCCTTCATCAGTGAGGAGCCTTGGATCTGAGAGCACTGCACCTAGATCTTAGAATCTAATGCAACCCTCCAGCAGCCACCTTTTATCTCTACTTAATCACGAGTCTTAAATTGAAAACACTACAATATTTTCAATCCAAACTCATCAGCTTACATAGTCATATAGGTCTGAACTCAGGTCAGTACCTATACATTTTGGTGTCTTTGATTTTTTAATGATGATCATGTGATGTTTATTGGGATAAATCCGAATATGTTATAATTCACAAACTAGATTCCTAAAATACCATTTTTTTTAATGAACTAATGAATATTTCCCATTTTTGTCAGATCTTTTATCTGATAAAATAGATTGGCATTGATGTAATATAAAGGTAGGCATTATTTACAAGTTCATTTAGAAAATAATTCTTTAGAAATTTAGCTTGTGAATTATCTTTAAAATATTTAAATTTGTTTGTTCCGTTAATTATATGGATGCAAGGTATGGATTTATTTTAGAGTTTGTGATTAATTAATACTGTATTTGTCCGAACTAATTTTTTTTTTTCGTTAATAATTTTAGATATGCAAATAAGTATCAAACGTGTAAATAATACTAACAAAGCTACCAATTTAAGACAAACAATATATATAAACACATGCATACACATACTTATATACTTTCTATCACAGCTTGAGATTAAGAGAGGATGAAAAATTGTTAAGATATAATGTAATTATACTCTTAAAAAAATCCTGAGGGTTTTATCTTGAGCATAGTTTTCTTTATTTCAAGTTAGGCAAAGCTTATAAAGAATATTGAAGTCAAGGGGGAGAAAGAAAACCATTACTGAAACTGAAGAAGGAAGAGATAAGCTGCATGGTAATAGGAATTTTATAAGAAAAAGTTTTCTGGAAAAAGTTAAGATGAATATTTAATTTATTTATAACCCTTAACTCCCCCAGTTATGAAGAATTGAAAATGCTTCACAATTCTTATTTTTTAACGTGACTATTTAAATAGTAGAATTTTTACTTACATATAATACCAAGAATACATTATCATCAGTACCTGCCAAAATTCATCTTGAACATCCTTTTCACATTATCTTTTTGAAGTATTCCTATCTTTTGCTCTACTCCTATTAGTTTACATGCTTTTCTTTATAAGATCATCAATTGGTACCAAAAATACATCATCATCATTGCCAGTGATTTGACAAAATTTACATTAAACCCATTTGTCAAATCACTTTCTGGAAGTATTTCTGTCTTTAGCTCTACTCCTATTAGTTTACATGCTTTTACTTATAAGTTCATCAATTCATACCAGTAATACATCATTATCATCATCAATCAACAGTGATCTACTAAAATTCACATTACACACACTTGTCAAATCATGTATCTTAAAGTATTTCTGTCTTTAACACTACTCCTACTAGTTTACATGCATTTCTCTATAAATTCGCCAACCAGTTATTTTACTTTTACAATCCTTTTTATATTTCTTCCAATATATCTTTTATAATTCAATTGCATTAAAAAATTACCAAATGCAATTCCTGTTTGTAATTTTATTGATAAATAACCTTTTTGCACTAATTGATTGGTTGTTGCTTGGGAATTCAAATAGAGTTCAAGTGAAGATCGAACACTAGCCAGAGTTGAGCTGTAATTAATGACCCTTAAGCTCTATTGTCTATCAATTTACCATTGCATTAAACTACACATGACTTTCTTCTTTTTCTCATATGCTCCTTTTAATAAGACAGTTGTGAAGATTCAACTTGGCAATTTTAGTGTTTAATAACTTTTGAAATTTAGTAAGTAGAGTCAATTCTTCTAAAGAACATCTATTTTCTTGTGAATATGATTGGAACAATGTCTATTTTTTAATGCAACTACCATTTTAATCTTGGAGTATACTAATCTATGATCTGTCCAACAATATATACTAATAAGTACTCATGTAATGTGAATTTCAACTTGTATTCTTGTTCGCTTCTAAAATCCACATCTTAAAAGCCTCCAATCCTTTCTCAATTTTCCTAATTGTCCACATCCCAGCATCATTTAAAGATGCAGCCTAAGCAAATAAAAATAAGAGGTCAGTTTTTTAAATCTAATTTAATGAGTCAGGTGATAATCTACTACTCTTTTTAACTATTATTAGGTACATTTCTAACTTCCCTATCACTACTTCCAAATATTCAAAATTTGCACTAATCGATGCATTCTTATTTTCATTGCTTTCGTTCATTTGCAATTATTTCTGTTCCTAATATAATAAAACATATTAGTCACATGATCAATTACTCAACAAAACACACAGTGTTAGAACTCCTGAATGCAGATCAAACATAATTGTTACAATGAAATAATCACGCTTTTCAAAATTTTCCTTCATTGAGAAACAATACAAGGACTTTTAGTTCTTCAATTTACTATCTTACCATTGTGCTTATCAGTATTGAGTATGGTAATTTTATCACTAATGCAACAACAAAAAGAATATAAATACTTTGAAAGCCTTCTATGTGTATCTTAACAGACTATGATTTGATATGGATAAAAGTAATTTGTGCAACCCATCAAAAAATTTATGAGAAAAAAAAAGATTATACTGTCTTCCGAGAGTGGGTTTCTCCACCCTACACTTAAAACATCCACTGTCAGTTTGAATAATAAATAATCACCTGATAATTTAATGCAAAAGTTCCCTAGCTTATGTGTCATATTTTCCTCTTGTCAAAAAACTTACTCAGTACTTCTTAAAATTTATCTTCTTTAAGCAAACAAACAACAGAGATACATTCCTTCATGTATCCAAATTTCTATCTATATTCTATAATATGACATATAATGATACCTTGAAGCTTGAAATTATTAAATAATTTTTTGAAATCGTCCATAATAAAATTCATATTATGTACAGAAAATTAAGCTAATAAGAATAATAGAAAAATCACTAATATTAAATTACTAAAACATCATGTGATAAGCATTTCTTATGATTACATAATCTGTTAAAATAGTAGCTACTCTCTCCATATAATAGTGACATCTAGTGCAAACTATAGTAATCTATGAATGCTAGAAGGCTTGCACATCAAAATCCCTATCTTGTGCCTACTCATCCAATATCATCACATTAGTTCCTAATTTGTGGATCTGGGAACACTGCACTTAGTTCTTTGAGTCTAATGTAACCCTCCAGCAACCACCTTTTATCTTTCTAGTTAACTATAAAGTAAATTGTTACATTTTTATTTATAACTGTCAATCACTCTACTCATAACTTTGACACCATCCACCTCAGATAAATACAATAATGATTATTACTAATCATTTTGTAACATAGATATTATCCTAGCCCAGATATAAAATTTAAACCTCAGTTAAAATTTAATATATGTGATTTTTTTAATTTTAAACATACACACTCATGGAGTTATTCACCTTTCTCTTTCCCATGTATAGTATCTTTATAGATATATTAAATAACCTCCTACCTCCCCATTCTTGGTAAATTCATATATATATATATATATATATATTTATATAAAAAAAAAATATATATATATATATATATATATATATATATATATAAATAAAGATACAATAAGAGACAAATGACCCTACAATAAAGCTATGAGACCAAAATGTATAGATACTGCATGACTACACAAGCAAATTACCTTGGATCAAAAACATTATTGTGTTTTTATTTTAAACTCAAAGCTTTATAGTTAATCAAAAAGGTAAAAGGTGGATGCTGGAGGATACATTAGATCCAAAAATCTAGGTGTTGTTGTCTCAGATCTGAGGTTTTTCACTGATGAAAGTCATAAGCTAGAAACTAGTCTGGAGATATTGAATGAGCAGACACTATATAGGGATTTTGATGCAAAAACCTTCTAGCATCCATTTATTACTATGGTTTACACTAGGTGGCACTATTGCATAGAGAGAGTTGCTACTATTCCACAAATATCATTAAAAATAATCTAAAGCAAAGGATGAATCTGATGCACTGCTATCGTTTAATTAAAATAAAAATATAATTATTGAACGGCTTTATTGCTCAGGAATTCATAAGAAGTTTGAATGCTGGAAATTCCAGAATAGGAATCCATCCAAAGACCTTAGATCCAGAGTCTAATATTCTACCCCTATACTAAATCTTAATGCTCAAATCTAATCTTGTCAGAAGAATTCTTAAACTATTATGATTAGCTATTTGCAGTCACACCAAACCCATATTCCAGAAAATAGGATCAAGGAAATACAATTAAAAATTTTGTCATTATAATCCCTAATCCAGGATGAAGTATAGATATCTGTTTTTCCATCCAAACTGTAGGTAGAATTTTTAAGTTTAATTTTCCAATTCCTCATTTGTTATTACTTCTATCAGTTCTTATAATTTTGGAGATTCTTCTACGTTTGTATTTAAAAAAAAGAGGTCCAAAACTCAGGTATGTTTATTTTAAGAACATCTTCAAATCATATGTCAGATTGGAGAACCTTCAAGTTCTGACAATGGGTAAGCACATCTTCACTTTTTTCTATTCTGATAAATTTGGAATCTAGCTGAATTCCACTTATTGTAGTTTTGTTTATATAGAATATTTTTTAGCCACAAATATAGAAATCATGTTTTTTTTTTGATTAAATGCAACTTATTATCTTGGACCTGAATATGCATTTAATTAAATTTATTAAATATGTCTGTCAAATAAGCTGTTATTGTTAAAATGAATCGAGCTATCTTTTGTTTTCTAGAAACTCTGGTATTGAGTTTATAAAAAACGATCCAAACATTCACTCTTTTGATAGCCAATGAGCTTCTGCATAAATAGTGTGATTAAATTCTCCAATCATTTTCTATACGAAGTTGTTCATATAATCGGTCATTCAATGAACTGCCTCTGATTTTGTTGATTTCTTTATTGGATATAATATAAAGATCTATACCCTGTGTGGTTTAGTGCAGTGGATGTATCAGGCTCACAAATGTGGGGTCGTAGGTTCGATTCTGGGTTTGGACCTTCTGATGCTCAAACTTCCTATAAACTCTCGAGCGATAAGGCCATTAAAATATATTTTGATATATGATCTATGCCAGGGTTCATTCAGATTTATGACAATAAAACGTTGATGATGTGAATAACATAGTATACAGCAAATATACTTAGAAACACTTTTTTAAACATGCAAGAAAATCTGTGTTGAGTTTTATCATTGCTGGAACACTGTCAGTAGCAACTGAAAGATATTACTCAGGGACAATTTCTTTTTAAAAAAACTTTTCTAATGTATGAGTATATGATTCTCTCATAGAATCACTACAAATTTTACACAAACAATAATTGCTAGGAATTCTTTTTTTCCTTTTATGAAATACATGTATGTTATGACTAAGACTTTATTACATGGAAACTTAAGTCATTGAACTACATAGAGAGTCAGAATTCATTTAACCACTAAATATCACATGATCACCATTCTTTATGCTTATACAAGCTGTTGAACACAGAGGCTAAACTCTCCATACAGCAGTGCTCCTCACTGATGAAGGCCACAAGCTAGAAACTAGTCAGGGGATATTGAATGAGTAGGCACTAGATAGGGATTTTATGCACAAACCTTCTTGCATCCATTGATTACTCTGGTTTGCACTGAGTGGTGTTAGTGTATGGATAGTTTAGCCTCTGTGTAGAGTACATATGAATACTCACATAGCAAATCTTCTACATCTTGACCCATTTTATCAATTCTTCTTGCACTGTATTATTGGTCAAAATTTTTTCTTGATGATATAAGATGCTGGCTTCTATAGCATAGTGCATATTATCTTACTTATAGCAAGTAGAATTAGTTCTTGACCAATACTATGAAGTTTTCATTATTTAATTATTAGTAACAAAATGTGAATGAGTAATACAATTCATCACCCCTTGTTGGAGTGCTGTTGAAAAGAGTTTTACCAATGTCTACTCTCTTAAAAATTTCTTCAAGTGCTTGCAAATAAGATAAATATCTTTCTTATCAACATGAATTTTTGTCAACTATTCTCATAATGTTGATGGCTTTGTAGCTTCAAGTAATAAAATGTTTTGGGAAATCAGGCACACTGCTAATATATTGATTGCAGGCAACTGAATAAAGCCGTAATTCACATATTCAACACTATAACGTCTAATTTATTTCTTAAGATCAGCCATAATATTACCTGTAAAAGACTAAAATTTATTTATCACAATAGAGTTATAAAATTATGAAGAGATATAACAGTTTATGTATTTGAAATATTGCAGTTTTATCTTGCTGGAACCAAATTTTTTTCCAATGATTGTACTATTAGAATAGTAATCAAAATTACCCCAAATTCACAACTCAACCAGACTAGTCAAAAATTAAACTCTAAAATACTACCAAGATTTCTAAAGTGTAAAAATTTACAAAATAACAATATATTATTTTATATAGTTATTTTGTTGTTCTTTATACTCCAGAAATCTGCTTGTAGCAGTGAAACCATTGGTAGTGTTTTAGAATTTATTTTCTTTGCTAGTCTAATTGAGATGTGAATTTGGAGCAATTTTGATTATTTAATGACTAGTTTAGCTTTATGACTTTAATGTTTATTAAAATAGTGTACTTGACATCAGAATACTAGTGAAACTAATAAAACTTTTATTCTTTATTGAATTTTAGATATATGTATTTGTTATTATAATAAATAATAAAAACAATATACAACAGTTACACACTACACACACACACAGATATATATATATATATTACTAATTATTACACATAAAAAGCATTATTGGCATATTGTTTTATTCCCATTTTGAATGTTAAGCATTTACTTTAAAGTTAACGTGATGTGATGTATTGTGACTTCTCCTTAAACGAAGTCAAGAATATCACATCAATTATGCCCAGATAAACATGTTAGCCACTTTATTTTCCATTCCCCACTCTACATTTTCCCATATTCTGCTCCATCCCATTTCCACAACATAATCTTTGTCAACTCTATAACCTTTATATCTAAATCCCTTTTATCTTTTCCCAAACCCAGCATAGAAACCAATAATTCACTTTCTGTATAATCACTTTTTTCATATTTATTCTTCCATAACTTCATTATATGTACCCTTTCCGTTTTCAAGCATTTACATTCAATTAACAAATGCCTAATATTTTCTATTCTTCCTTCCTTACATAATTTACAAAATAAATCACCCATATTTTTTCATTTACATGTATATTCTCTTGTAGCTAAAGATCCCGTTCAAGCCTTAAACAATAAACTACTTTCCTTACTATTATCATATATTAACTCGCACCTAATATTCTGTTTATTTCTATATATATTTAAACTCTTTTTACTCTCCATACTATTTCTCCATCTCTCTAACTCTCTATTCTTTATTAATAAATTTATTCTTTTATCCCATTCATTACTACTATAACACTCAACAATTCACTTAACATAATCATCCCGTATTTTGTACAAATATACTGATATAAATTCTTTATCCAAATCTTTTGCATACCGCATTACCTTTCTCACCCAATTGTTGCAGATAGAATACCATCTAGTGTTCTATAATGGAAATAAAATAACAACACATCAGTAAAATAGAATAAAACCTTCATATAGAAATTCAATATAATTTCAAAGAAATTGATTGTATAACATAACAATATACAGAATAAATAATATATACATTAAGCAACTTTATATATACTATTTGATCTCTATATGAAGGTTTTATTCTATTTTACTGATATTTATTTTGTTTTTATTTTATTTCCATTATAAAACACTAGATGGTGTTCCATCTGCAATAATTGATTAATATTAAAATAGATGCTTAATGTTTGAAAAGAGCACAAAATCATGTGCTGAAAAAGGCTTTTTATGTGTAATTATTATTAATATATTTATACAGTTGTCTTAAATGATTTTTATTATTTATATGAAAGAACAGTATAATGGATTTCATTAATTTCCATTTTTGATGGTATTTGTTATTATTAAAATGTCACATATCAAACTAAATTTATTAAGAAATAATTAATTTTTAAAAAATGCACAGATATGCATTTAAAAATCAATTAATAATTTTAATTTAGTTGTCTTATTTAAATAGTGTTTCCTTATTTACACATATTTTATTTGCTAATTAACACATGTGATTTAAGGCATTAAATAAATGCCACTTGTTAATATTTCTTTTGCGATTTTACTCTCCTGTTATATTGTAATAAAAAATAAGACAAATATATTAACTATACACTAAGTAGTATTGTACTGACCCAAGTCTGGTATAATTTTATTATTAGTAAGTATTAAAAGACATAAAAACATATGATCTAGTGTCCTAGCTTTTTACTGAAGAGAGCCATAGCTCGAAGTCAGTCTGGGGATGGGAACAATCCTAGATAAAGATGATTTGAATGCCTTCTCTTGTAGTAGCATTTATCATAGAAAAATAAAATAAAAAAAAGCTTGTTTAGAGCTTACTAGCACACTCTTAATTTCACATATTTGTAAATACAAGCTATATATAAGTCATGTGACATCTGACTTTCTTTAAGCACTACTCAGTATTGCTATGAATATGAGGCAACCTGCCTCGAAAGCACTAAGAATTTAATATTTGTGCATTCGTTATAGCTTCTCTTTCAAGCGCTACACACACTTTTTATTTTATTTATTATATTAATATATAAAATATGTAAAATAATCATCTATAAATAGTTGTTTTACTGAATCTACAATATATATAATTTGCTTATGATTCATTAAAAATGGAAGATATCAAATACAAATTAAAAATTTTTAAATACTATCTTCTTTACAAACTATTATCAACTTATCCTTCTTTATGCATTGAAAAATTGCAAAAAATTAAATGAATACGCCTTTCTTACTACTGTCACAATGCTTACTTTATTCAAATTAATCAACCTTACAGTTTCAATTGGCTAGAAATCTTCTTCAGAATTAACTGGGAGATCATGGGTATTGATATTAGTTAGCTCTGAAGAATACTGTTATTCAGTCAAAATTGTATGGTTGATTAATTTTAATAAAATAAGCATTGTAACAGTAATAAGAAAGGTGGATTTTTATATATGATTACAATTATTTTTTATTTCATATATTTTATAGCTCTGAAGAAGGTTGCTGTTCAGTTGAAACTGTATGGTTGATTAAATTTAATAAGCATTGTAATAGTAACAAGAAAGATGGATCTATTTAATTTTTTATAGTTTTATCAATATGAAGAAGGTAGAATATATTGGATAATTGAAATAATAAGAGAACAGCTGAAAAAACTGGGTAATAAAGAGGAGGTGATATTGATATTAGTCAGCTCTGAAGAACACTGCTAGTCAATCAAACTATACAACTTAATATATATATATATATATGTGTGTGTGTGTGTGTAAGGGTTAAACAAATGATATAAAATGTTTATATTAAGTAATTTTAAGATTTGTTAGCTTATTTTATCAAGTTAAGACATCTATGTCTACCCTGTGTGGTTAGGCACAGTTTGTAGAACTTATGACTTAAGATTGGGAAGTCCCAGAATTAATTCTGGCTCTCATAGATCTGGTATTCAAACTTCTTATAAAATCCCCAGTAATAAATCCATATACCTTTTGCCTTGGGCAGTTGGGCACAGGTGATAGAGCATCCAACAGGATAGGGAGGACCCAAAATCATTTCTGGTGTGCTCAAACTTCTTATGAACACTCAAGCAATAAAACAATATGTTTTCCTTGCCCTGAACAGTTTGGACTAGTTAATAGAGGATCCAACTTGGGATCAAAGGATCCCAGAATCAATTCTGGTACTCAATCTAATGAACTTCTGAGCAATAAAGCCGTATGCGTTTTTTTTTTATCTATTGCCCAGAAGTTCTGAGGTCATTATAATCATTCTTTGGAGCATTTTTTTAAACTGCATTTTTTAATTTTAAAACATTCCTTATTACTTTCCTGAAGATTTGTGATGATGGTATTTCACGTTTGATAACATGTTGGACAATTTCCATCAGCTGCAGTTAAATGTGTAGAAAGTTTTAAACTCACACAAACAACTGTTAGTAATAACACATGAAGACAATACAGATTAGTAGATCACCCAATGTTTTGGGTGGCACTATTCTCTGTTCTTCTTCAGGTGTTACTGGCCTGACGAGTGACAACGCTAGCATAGAAATCGAACTCACACCTTTAGAGTCTTGAATATCAAATTTTAATGCAATACTATTAGTCACAGAGTTATTGTGTATTATTACTTATACTGTAAATAAATAAAAAAAAAGTTGTCAAGTGTAGATGGCTTAGCGGTTAGCATAGCCACCTTCCAAGCAGCTGGCCCGGGTTCGCTTCCCGGTCAATGCTTTGACATATATGTATATGAAAAGTTTATCGATCGGAAGTTTATTAAAAAATTCGAGCATTGGAAAGGTCAGTTGGGCTGTTAATTTATGGATCTTGGAGTCCAGAGATTGTATCTCTGCCACTGCACTAATCCACGCAGGACACCTCTCCCCCTAATATTTCAAATATAGATACGTCTACGTCAAATAATTGAAATCGTTATATCCTGTAAAATACACATTACTCGATAACTCACATTATTATTAATAAAAGTATTCCATTAAAATAATGAACAATAATAAAAAGTCGATGTTGTATTAATCACACGCAAGTGAATTTAATTATGTATACAAATATATATATATATGTTATTAAATTATACTACTTTGTAATTAAATTACGTTCCAACTTTATTTTTTTAATTCAATTTCTAATTACTCTTGAGTATCTCTATTATCTTCTTTTCTGACTCAATAAATAAGTTCTCTAGAATTTTAGCATCCTTTTCATTATTTATAAATTGTAATACATCAGTTTGTTAACGAAAATATTTTTTATGTTGGCATAAAAAAAATTTGCGATACTAATATTTTATATTTTCGATTTTTTTATAAACAACAAAAAAATAAAAATAGAAAATAATATAGTCATCTCCTACTTATATGAATCTTCTATAAAAATTGTAATTCCAAAGATAACAAAAGACGTTCAAAGCTAGGAACATGTATATCATTACTTAACACTGTCAATTAGAAGATAGGAGTCTCGAAAACCATGGATCTATGTATTAATATCTAGTACAGCTAATAAGAAGATAGAAGCTTTTAATACTATTTTGAAGCCCTAGGACTCTCTAAAATCATGGACCTATGTATTAATATTTAATACAGCTAATGAGAAGATAGGAGCTTCTAATACTATTTTGAAGCCCTAGGAGTCTCTAAAATCATGGACCTATGTATTATTATTTAGTACAGCTAATGAGAAGAGCTTCTAATACTATTTTGAAGCCCTAGGAGTTTCTAAAATCATGGACCTATGTATTAATATTTAGTACAGCTAATGAGAAGATAGGAGTTTCTAATACTATTTTGAAGCCCTAGGAGTCTCTAAAATCATAGCTAATGAAAAGACAGGGGCTTCCAACACTATTTCTTTCCATATGTCATAGCATTTGCTGGGAGGCGAACCTGCAACTGTCTGTAACAAAGTGCTTGCTTATAAGGTGGCTGTGCTGACCTCTCGGCTAACAATGCTTGACGACTTCTTTATCACCTATGCTGAACTTAAACCATATTCTTTTATTCGCATTCTTAAAATATATGTAGAGTTCAAATTCAAAACATAAAAAGGTTTCAATCCCATAATCTTTGGACACATTATTTAACAGATATTGACTCATACCAGGTGCACATTTAAACACATAAATGCTGAGAACACATCAAACAGAAATATATATTTTGAGATTTTTCTTATAACGGATTGTTTATTATTAATATCTTTTTTTGTATATCCACTATCTTTGCAAAAACTGCTTGAATGCTTTTGATGTTCTCTACTAATGATAGGTATGATTTGATCAAAACGTTTTTGCAACATTGTTAGCCGAGAGGTCATCGCAGCAGCCTTGCAAGCAAGTAGTTGGTTGCAGACGGTTGTGGGGTCGCGTCCCGGCTGATGCTATGACATATGAGAAAAAACTATTTATATAGGTAATACAAATATAAATAAATATCAAGATTAACACTTCAACATTGGTTTATTAAATAAATGAAATACTCTCAACCCAAAGCACAAGACAAAACTTTTTTAGAGAAAAGAATGGTCCATCTTCTCTCCTTAATCTGTAACACTTTGGAAAGAAAACATGAATATTTTAAATCATTTGCATTACTTTTAAAGCTATATTTTAAATTGTCATATTATTTTAATTGACATTTGGGGTAAAGAGAAAAGAAGGATCGTTCTTTTCTCTAAAAAAGTTTTGTTTTGTGCTTTGGTTTGAGAGTATCTCATTTATTTAATAAACCAGTGTTTGAGTGTTAATGGAGCTATACTATATAATATTAATTGTGGGATTGTTTATATTTTTATATATAAATAGTGACATCTTTTACCTATAAACATTTTGTAGAACATTAGGCTTCTATACTTAATTTTACAAGATAAAACTGATATAACTTTACTTAATTGACTATGTCTAAAAACCAGATAAGATTTTATTCTACACTAGAGACATCTACTGTAATTTTCTGTAATCATTAGACAACAGATAATAGCCTCACTCCAGATCAGTTTCTGTCTTTCAGATTCATCAGTTGAGGACTATGCTCTTACGTCTCTAATAACTATCTTTTACTTTGTTATATCATTTAGACTATTCCCTATCTCGTAAATGGTCCATGTAACATCTGCACATAAATTTGCATAATTTTACAGTTAATAATAGAATAAGTCGCCATGAATATGGGACTGTAAACTGTCCCGAAAGTGCTTGGTGGTAAATTTTAATAATTCAATGACAATTAATAGCTTCATTATCTGTGCGCAGAGCACATATATATATATATATATTAATTTAGACTATCAATCTGAAATTCAAAAATACAAAAAAAAAAAAACCTCTAAGAATTTGCATAGTTATATAGATCTGATATTAACTCAGTTACTATATATTTTAGGGACCTCAATTTTATGCCAACTGTTGGCCCCATTCTTTGACTAAAAAACATAATACCACAACAATATCACATGATTTCCTCATATACTTACAAAAGCAGTTCTCACCATTGTACACTGGATCCAACTATTGCAAGCTTAAATAATCAGTAGACAAGAGATAGCATAGAGTGAAAAGAACTGCTTTTGGGAACATAATTAATCTTACAAACAATTAAACCATTGTAACATCACATGATCATCTTTTCTTAAGCTTGCACAAGCTGTTTAAACAATAGCATAAAATTTCCACCCAACAGTGCCACCTAATGCAATCTCATGATCGTGTGATGTTTTAATGGATTAATACCAATACTAGCCATAGGATGAAGGTGACAATGGTTATTAAAAAAAGTAAAATATCCCAAAATTTATAAATATTGAACTGGATTCAGATCAGTTTAACTACATAGGCACATTAGCTTGTTTTGAAATCATTAGCTTGTTTTCAGTTTTAGTCTGAGCTTTATAAACAAACTAAAAGGTAATAGGTGGGTGCACGAGCGGAAGTGCATTAGATCTGAAAATCCAGGCGCATATCTTCCATATCCAAGGCTCCTCAGTAATGAGAGCCATAAGAAAGAAACTAGTTCAGGGATATTGAGTGGGAAAAAAATTGGGTAGGGATTATAATGCACAACTGCCTAGCATCTATTCACTATTAGCGCTTGCATTAGATGATACTAATGTACAGAAAAATGTTGCTACATATGAAAAATTCATGTGTTATTGTTGTTGGTGATAATCATATTTTCTTTAGGCTATAAGCTATAATAAAATTAAACACATGGTTAGATAAGAACCATAATTTTTAAGAATTCAATATAAAATAACTTTTTAATAATTATTTACTTCACTATTTGTTATTTTAATTTTTTATCATAATTATTATCACTGTCATAATAGTGTTTATTATTACATTTCCATATAATTATAGAACTGCAATTGAAAATACAATTTTAATACGAACATTTAATCCAAAATTTAGTAAGATATTTTTGCTTATTTTTTACCACTGAATTCATATCTGGTGTAATTTTAGTAGTCGTGATGGTGTGGCCCAAGTTTTACCAATTATTTGGGATCTTTTTGAATTTAGTAAATGTCAATAGCAGAGAGATTTGAACCCAGACTTTCAAGTTCCCTACAATTATCCACTCTATCATATACAACTGATATGACCACATACATGTGAAAAAGATAAAGGATCTTCAATATACATATTTCGTTCTGAACCAGCACTCATCAGTTGGTACAGATCATCTCCCCCCCATATATATATATATATATCATATATATAAGCAGTGCTCAGTTTCAATGATATGAATGGCTGAAGAGTTGGAGTGTAGAGAATATTGATGCCTATCCATTGAAGCATGAAGATTTACTATCTTAATATAAACCGAGTACCGCTTAAATATATATATATATATATATATGTGTGTGTGTGTGTGTACAGGAGATAATGATCCGGACCAACTGATGAGCACTGGTTCAGCACGACATACATAAATTGGAAATCATTTATCTTTTTTATATGTATGTGATCATACAGATTGTACATGATAGAGTGAATAATTTAAAAAGAGCTTGAAAGTCTGGGTTCAAATCCCTCTAATTATATCTAGCTTAAGAATATATACTATACTTGTATTTAAATAAATGTCATTATGTAAAAAGAAATATATACACATATGTTCTGTAACATTTTTTATAAGCACATTCTATCAAAGACAATCTTAATATACCTATTTTAAAATGTATATGGACCAGAGCATGAACATTTGAGGGCCAGGCTTGGTCCACAGGCTGGAGGTTGCAAATTTCTGAGGTGCATCATAAAATTTTATAAGTTTTAATTTATTTAAAAATAGCTTTATTGTTTTTCTTGTTATAATATAAGGAATCATCATCAATAGAAAATTGAAATGAAGAAATTGGAATAGAAAATATAAAAATATGGCGTTAAACCTTAAATGACACACAATCATCTTTACCTATGCGTACACAAGCTGTTATAACAGAGGTGGCACTATTGTATGAAGGTTTGCTCTGTTATAACAGCTTGGGTAAGGGGGATGGTGATCATGTGATGTTTAGTAGTTTAATACCAATCCTGCCAACAGGATGATTGTAACTATGGGTATTAAAGAACCAAAGACACCAAAATATATAGATGCTGAACTGTGCTCAGATCTGTATGACTATACAATAAATGAGCTTGGATTGAAAACATTATTGTGTGTTCATTTTGGACATTTATAGTTAACTAGAAGGGTAAAAGGTGACTGTTGGAGGGTTGCATTGGATCCTAAGATCTAGGTGCAGTGCTCTCAGATCCAAGACCCCTCACTGATGAAAGCCACAAGTGAGAAACTAGTCTGGATATTTTGGATGAGTAGGCACTAGATAGGGATTTTATGCACAATAGCTTCTTGCATTCACTGATTATTCTCGCTTGCACTAGGTGGCACTACTGTGTTAAAACTATGGTGCAGGGGCCAGTTGTACATTTTCACATTTTATTTTGATAAACATATAACAAACAATTAATTAAAGCACAGCCCTGCATGATCTTCTATAATGCTGGACTGTCAGATACTGGAGGTCTCAAAGTCATTTCAGTTCTGGTATTTCTGGATGTACAAACTATTTATAAATTTCCAAGGAATAAAGCTTTTTTGCTTGTTTTAATTAAGGAATAAAGTAAAATATATTCCAGATAAAATTATGACTGTTTTTCTTAAACATATTAATTTTTTTACGTTATGCCAGTGTGGTTTAGGCAGTTGTATAACAGTAGATCGTGGAACTCAAAGAATATTCATCATGATTCAACTCCATCGTTATCAGAAGTCAAACATCTTAGAGACTCTGGAGCAAGAAATTATTCTTATCATTTCATGTCACAATGCTTTTATGAATATTCATAAGATTATAATATGGAAAGAAGGAGAGGGTGATTGGTTAATAGACATAACCTTAAGCATATAAAGTAAAAGTTACTACATCAAATTTTAAATAATAAGATTTAATATAAATAAAAAAAAATATATTATGACTAAAAAATATAATTATAAATTAGTATTATTGAGAAGAGAGAGGGGGCAACAAAAATATAATTAAAAGTTGAAAAAAAATATGAAAAATTAAAATTACATTGTAAATCTGTTTACCTGTACCTTTAAAATGTTAATTTCAAATAAATGCTAAAGCCCTTCTTACTAATTGTTTCATTTCCTATGGAGCACTTACTACTGGAATGATCTTCATCTCCTTCCTTACTATATTCTTATCACTGATATTACTCATTCAAATTCAGAAACAATCAACAGTCTCATTTATAAATTCCAAAGAGGTCTTTATCCCAATATAAGAATCATTACCGTTACTTTGTTCCCACTCTGGTTCATAAGATGCAGTTTAATCTTTAACCTTTCATCTCAAAATGGTAAATTACTCTTTATTAAAAAATTAGAAAGTATTAAAATGAGACACCAAATATGTGCACCAACTAATACTTTTACAGCAAATTGCAATCTTATCTCATTTCACAATAATTTATTTAATACACAAATACTGTACATTTTAACATTGTTTAAATATTACTAATATGTATAGCAACATGTACCTTTTTTAAAACAATATATGTAAAATTTATAAGATACAATGTAATTTTATTCTAGAATGTAAATAAGCCACAACAAATAAAGATAATTTAAGACTAACTAAATATTCTTGAATACTCCATTACATTGGTGAATATGGAAAGTTACATTTATGCAATATATATATATTAACAAAATCTTTTTTTCCAAGCTGAAAATAAAGCTAATGTATATTTAAAACACTTTTTAATCATTCATCCTAGTTAAACAAAGGTTTCTCATATGAGAAATTAAGAAATTCAATTTGAATATATAGTAATTTATTAGATATTTCTTTTTTCCAAAATTAAAATTCACTTATATTTTATTCTAACATTTTAATTCCAAAAAAATCAAAAGATGTCAGGATAATCAAAAATATGGCAACATGAAAGATTTAAACTTTGCAATTATGACCTTGTATTATTACTTGGAAGTCTCAAACTTTGCAATATAACTTTGAAAAAATATTTCAAATGAGATTTAAAATTAGATTTTTGGGGAAAGTTTATTAAGATTCAGGATTATTTTTCACACAATAATTGTATAATAATCATTACAAATTAAGAATATAATTGCATATTTATTTTGTTCATAAATATTTTATTTGTAAAAATAAAAGGTCACATTTTTCTGCATAATGTTAACAATGCAACTTAAGGAGTATCGGTTATGAGCTATTTAATATCCCATCATCACTGACAGTCTGTAAAATATAATGCAATATTGTAACAATTATTAAAAGATTTAAATCTTTAAAAAATAATTTGATAGATTTATCAGGTATTGAAATTTATTCATAAAACCTTTAAATACAGACATCAAAAATAAAAGATTTTGTTCATTTTCTGAAATCAATCTGTTGCCCCTGGCAGCTGAATAACAAAACAGTACCCTGTTTGGGTTAAATTCTTTAAAATAATTGTGAAATTCAAATGCGATTTTTAAAATTTTTATTTCATTTCTAAACAAAAATATCTATCAAATGAAGTCAAATTTATTATATTCTGATATACTGACATATAACAAGGGTTAACCAATCCATTCTTCCAGGCTCGGGTGTAACGTATGAGAAATCTAGAAATGTAATTTGCACTTTTTGAAGAGATTTTGCTCACATTTTTTTCCAGCTTTAAATTTCATATATTATATTCTAATATTTTAATTTTAAAAAAATTCTGAAAATGTCAGAATAATCGAGAAAGCAGGAATTTCAATGTATGGTAAACTCCACAATGATGAGTGCTCATTGTGTTCTTGGCAGTCTCAAATTTTGCGATATTACTTTGACAAAATATTATGAAGGACTAAAAACTTGTTTTTTTTGGAATGTTTATGATTATTTTTGTATAGTAATTGTGTAATAATTATTAGAAATCAAAAATATGTATTATTACATATTTTCCACAAAAATGCACTATTAAAAAAAACAAGACTATATTTTGCTGAATAACATTACCATGGAAATTACATTCACATGAAATTTAATGTGTCTAGAAAATTAAATAACTACACAGCTGTTAGAAAATATAACATTATCATAAAATTTACTAAAAAAATTTAATCTTTTAAAGCATAAGTTGATAGATTTTCTAGATATTAATTCATTGAGATTTTAAGAACAAACATCAAACAAAGAAAATTGCATTCATTATGCAAATTCACTTTGCTCCTCCCCTAATTTGAATGATGAAATGGTGTTTTGTTTTTATTAAAATCTAATTTTTAAAATAATTCCAAAAATCAAATGTGAATTTTTTAAAATTTATTTAATTTCTAAACAAAAATATCTATCAAATGAGGTCAAATTTATTCTGATAAATAATAATGGTTTAATATTAAAATGAAAATTGAAAGCTTACAGAAAGTGAGAACAAAGAAATCTATCGAAGGACAGGGGAGTTAATAGTAAAATTAAAGTTGAAAGTTTATAACAATTAAAAAGAAAGAAAACTGTTATGCTGCATAAGAGTTAAACATTATTAATAAATAAATAAATAATACATACAGAGTAAGTCAATAATTGAAACATTGTGATTCATTAAGAGAAATGGACTTTTAATACATTTTATAAAAGAACATTGAATAATAATCAAAAATAAAAGCAATTGGAAATTTATTTTTATATTTTTCTATGTAGTAAATAGGCTAAAAAATAAAACACCATCAGCACAAACTACTTGATAATTAAATCAAAATACCGTTTGTATTTATAGAAAAGAAATATAATTGAAGATTTTCATTAGTATAAACCTTGTCACAATATTCATTTAAAAAGCCTGAGTGATTATATTAGCAGAAGAGATCATTTCTCATGGTTACAACATCTCTATAATTGTTTAAATAAAAACAGATAAACCAAATAGAACTTAAATTACAATAAACTTTGTAATAGTTTTAACAAGGCTGTAAACCTTAGCAATGAGCATCTGAAAAAATCGTCACTAGAGACCTCTGTAGGTCTTTAAAACACATGCATACGCTATGAAGAAAAGAGAGAAAAACACGACACAAATTATGCAACTTGCCTTGAAGCTTGTGCTAAAACGTACACTAGATGGAGCTTACCACTAGCTCCAAACAAGCTTTAATTATAAGTGCCAACAGAGAAAGAATTCAAAATCTCTATTGGAAAATCATCATCTCCGGACCAATTGGTTTCGAGCTTAATGGCTCACCTCAGTGAAGAGTTAGGATTTCATAAACTAGATCCAAAACTTCAACTCAGAGCACTTATTTTATACATTACTATCAGTTTGAAAACTTGAATTTTTCAGACAAGAAATGTCTTCAAATCCAGCCTTACAAACCAGATAGCCATATGGGTCTGAACTCAGTTCAGTTTCACCATATATTAATAGCTAAAGCAATATTACATTGCAAAAGCCTTCAACATTTCTGCACAAGATTAAAGGCAAGTTTCACAATTTGTCTTGTTTTATTAATTATTATAAGTGTACCCTAAAAGGCTTTTGTGATGTAATATTGCTTTAGCAATTAATATATGGCGAAACTGAACTGAGTTCAGACCCATATAGCTATCTGGTTTGTAAGGCTGGATTTGAAGGCATTTACACATCTGAGTTTTCAAACTGATAGTAATGTATTAAATAAGTGCTCTGAGTTGGAGTTTTGGATCTAGTTTCTGAAATCCTAACTCTTCCCTGAGGTGAGCCATTAAGCTCGAAAACAATTAGTCTGGAGATGAGGATTTTCCGATAGAGATTTTGAATTTTTTCTCTGTTTGCACTTATAATTAAAGCTTGTTTGGAGCTAGTGGTAAGCTTCATCTAGTGAATAAACTTTGTGATAACTAAAATGAATCTGAGAGTTTATGACAAAACTTTCCTGAATTTAAAGTTGGCTGAAAAATCAAAGAAAATATTCTAATTATATTTGCACTCAAAATATATATAAAGAGAAATTCATGTGTCTCATCAACTGGGGCAAAATGCTATGATGCATTGTTACATGTTATAATAATATATATATATTTAAAAAATTAATTGCCAACATATACATATACAAAATTTTGGGTGCTGATTTAGTGTGCGCTCATCACCATTATGAAATTTAAAGACCAGCCAAAACCACTGCTGACCCATCCAACCAATAAATAACATAAATATCGAATAAAAATTTTAAATTCATATTTTAGAAATTATAAGCTAGTAAAAATAATATGCTTTATTTCTTATGGGCATATAGTATAATCTTTTAGTATTTGAAAATTATAAGCTTGGTTTGATCAGGCTTCTGCGTCTTTTGGATGATACTTTACATTGGCTAAACCATCCTCCCCCCTCCCCGCATATTTCGGTGCTTTGTGCCATAATCAAACCAAGCTTATAATTTCCAAATACTAAAAGATTATACTATATGCTCATATGAAATAAAGCATATTATTTTTACTAGCTTATAATTTCTAAAATAAAATACTTTTATTTAATATTTATGTCATTTATCAATTGGATGTGTCAGTGGTGGTTTTTAGATTTCAAAATGGTCATAAGTGCAAACTAAATCAGGACCAAATTTTGAATTGAATAGTGTACAGTTTGATTTATTACGAATTATAAATACCAAATTATAATAAACTGTAGTCAAACTTTGGGTAGTCCTTTACCCCAAATTGTGCTAAATTTTATGGATTTTTCATACATTAAAAGTTAGCTTCGCAAAAAAAGATGAAATTCCAATCTTGCATTATTTTTGCTTAACTCACTTGTGAATTAATAATAAAAATAGGACGGGGGGGGGGTCATATAAAAAAAAGAGAAAGTATGTATAACTGAGATATATTCAATTGTTAAATGCATTTTTATATTTGACAACAATAAGTGCCACAGATAATTTTTTTATGTTTTAGAACTAATTTTAGTTGGTGATCTGTTTTATTTCTTAACTAAGTAGAAATTATTTATGAATTAATGAAAATATGATTTAGTACAGCGTTTACATATAGATATAAAACATGGACACTTAATAAAAGAACCATACAAAAAATTATACTTAAAATTATCAAAAATTCAAAAAAAAATTATACTTGATGATCTGTTTGTTTATGTTTTTAAATTAAAAAGTAAAAGTTATTTATAAAAATATATGACTTAGTACAGTGTTTACATATGGATATAAAACATGGACACACTTAATAGAAAAGCAATACAAAAAATTATACATGGTGATCTGTTTTATTTTTTTTAATTAAAAAGTAAAAGTTATCTATTAATTAATGAGAATATGACTTAGTACAGTGATTACATATGGATATAAAACATGGGCGCATTTACTAGAAGAGCAATACAAAAAATTATACAGCAAAATATAAAGATTTAAATAGGAATCAACAAAGAAGATCACAAGTGAGATATAAATGAATACATGGAAGAGAATAGTAACAGGTATCACTGATAGAATTAAGCAGTTGAAATAATGGATTGAAACCCCCCCCCCCGTGTAAAAGATCTATAGGGACCATGTGTGAGATGGATAGGAAAGTATTGGAAAAAAGAAGCTATGAATGAGAGAAACTTATTTACATGTAGAGAAATCTTAACCCTGCAGTGGATCAATAATGGTTGAACTTGATCACAAAGAGAATGGTTTTATTCAAGAACAAAGATTCTTGGATGAAAATAATCAATTGAAGAAAATAAAAAAAAAAAACAGTTTGGTTAGCTGAATGAAATATCACATGACTCTATCACATGATTCCAGCTTACATATTGCTGTTATAGCAAGATACATTTTTCTTTCACCATCTCTATGCCACCCACTAAGTTTTAATAACTAATAGATGCCAAATGATAGAGATTTAACATCTGGTATCTATTAGTTACTAAAGTTTATAGAAGTGATGAAAGAAAAATGTAATTGAATTAAAGTGTTGTGTCTGAGGTGACATTTTGGTGCTCTTTATCACATTACCTCCTAGACAATACGATTATCCCTGTATGATTTAATGCAGTGGTTGAATGGTTAACCATGGGAATCAAAATCCATGGATTATGGGCCATCTCTTTTAATTCTCATTTTAATAAACACCCGAGTAATATACTATTCGTTTATTCCGCCCAGCATGGTTACGTTCCGGGGGAGAGTAGCAGAATGCGAAACTCAGGGTCCTATGGCTTGCAAATCCAGTTCTAAAACTTTCAACGCTCAACTGTTTTATGAACTTCCGAACAACAAACCATTCGGTTATTTTTTTTCACGAGACGCTGAATTTTGACTTTTAATAATCAAAATTAAAAAAATGAAAATATTTCTTCAAAACATGAAGACTTTAATACATGAGCAATTAAAATATGCAAACGCCAAAGGTATGTTTATATTAATTAAAACAAACAAACATCAGTAGGTATTAAAACCGATTTATTTTTCCATTCGGATGATAGCTTTGCAGTTTCAATGCATTTATTAATTTTATATATAAAAAAACATGACTACATTAGTGAACGTGATGAATCCGCAAAGATTGATTCGTAAGGGTGGGTGAGTTGAGGGGGGGGTGATTTGTTTGTCAAAACAAAACGTCAAAATAATAAACTCTCCCTTTTATTCCATCCTCTTTTAAATTTCAAATTAAATGAAATAATTAACAGAGAAATCACGTGACAGACAATCCGCAATCGGTTTTTCTCAAGCAGTGTAATTAACGAAATCATTGTCAAACAATGCCACGGTCAGCTGCGGGTTCTGAGTTACGTAATGACATAAAAGAAGAACCTCATACCAGCCATAGAAGTCAAGCGTTGGTGGTCGAGAGGTCAGCGACAGCAGCTTTACAAGCAGTTGTCCCGGGATAGCGGGTTCGCTTCCCGGCTGATGCTATGACACATGAGAAAAAAAAAAAAACCAACAAGTACACACACACACACACACATGTATATAACAACATTCCATAAACAAAACTTTTTTACGTTTGTTAATTACTTTGAAAGATACAGTAAATAAATAGGTTAATAAAAGAATCAACTAATTTACTTTCAAACAATTTTATAGCTTTAAAATACTGTTGTTAAGTTACTTTAGAAAAAAAAAATCAATTTTGCAATTATAAAAACAGAACATTAAATACAACTAGTAAACTCTTAAATTAAAAAAAAGACAGTAAGGTCTTGTTATCACTTAGAATTATTATCTCAAACTACTCGTAAAGGTAATAGAAAGAGACTAACAGAAACAAGGCTCCGCTAATAGTGTTTGCTCACGGTCTATCATCAACAATCATAATATCAGAACGAACGATAAATCTGCCAATTTTATCACGTGGTTAAATTATTAGCATCTCAGAGGTGTACTTTAGACTATTTTAAATGATCTAAACGCTACCCGAAATCAGTTTTTATTGAAAGAATAAGTTACGAGATTAAAAAGAACCGCAAATAGTTGTGAAATTTTAACTTTTTACTACAAACAATATAAAAGAAATACTGAAAGTAAAAGAATAATTATATTTTTTTCCATATATATATATATCGCAGCAAGGACTCCACGATGTCGCGACTTTAGTATCAACGCGCCATACTTACAAACTCGTGTGAACAAAAAATTTTTTAAGTACCAGAGAGTTTAAAACCATCAAAACAATACATGATCACCATTTCACGTGCTTATGCAGACTGTTAGTAACAACGACACACTTTCCATGCAGTCGTGCCACCAACTGCAAGCCTTCGTAATCAATTGATGCAAGAAGGTTATAATAAAATCCATATCTAGCGCCTACTCAGCCAATATGCCAAGACTAGCTTCTATCTTGTGGCTTCCATCGTCCTTAAATTTGAGAACAATGCATCTAGACCTTGGGATCTAATGCAACCCTCCAATAGTTACCTTTTACCCATTTGGTTAATTATAAAGCTAGGAAACTAAGATGAAAATACAATGTTTTCAATCCAAGCTCATTCGCTTGTAGTCATAGAGATCTGAATCAGTTCATCATCTATACTTTTGGATGTATTTGGTTTTCAAAAATCACAGTTAGCAATACCTAGGGGCACGATAGGTATAAAACCATCAAAATATCACATGATCACCATCTCATGTGCTTATCCAGGCTGTTAATAACAATGTTAAACTCTCGGTACAGTAGTGAATGCACAAGCGAATGAGGTTGGATTAATAATATTACTGTATTTTCATCTTGGTCTCCTAGCTTTATAGTTAACCAAATAGGTAAAAAGTGGCTACTGAGGGCTTTCATTAGATCCCAAGGTCTAGGTACAGTGCTCTCAAATCCAAGGCTCCTCATTAATGAAAGCGACAAGCTAGGAACTAGTTTGGGGATATTGGATGAATGGGCATTAGATAGGGACTTTATGCACAAACCTTCCTGCATACATTAATTATGAAGGCTTGCACTTGGTAACAATACTGGATGGAGACTTTGCCATTGTTATTACCCAAGTGTTTATAAGATAAAACTTATTTTTCAAACACATGGCATAAACCTAATCCAGTTAATGAGAAGTTGCTGGGATGGCATAGGTTTTGAAAAAATAGGGGCTATTTTATTTTTATCACAAAGTACTTTCCAGCCCTTTTCTGATAATGGTACTCTCACTGGTAAATTTTTTTCTGTGACCCCTTTACTTCTTTATGTAATTTGTATTGAGAATAAATAATATATTATAATCATCATCATCATTATTATGGAATGGATATTTGTAACCAAATTCTCCATAAATATTATATAAACATGCATTAACATTTGATTCTTTCAGTTCTCATATAATAATATTGAATTTTACAAATAATATTAATCAGATGAATCTCCAATCACACACATGTCAACATGGCCTCATTCAGTATGGCAAATAATTTAAATTCACAAGATACAATTAATTGCTATTCATTTTAATACTCTTATGAATAAACAAACAAAAATAAAATAATTAAATATTAATTGACATAACACTTATAAAAATATATAATTACAGAAATGATAAATTTTTACCGTGTGATGTGATGTGATACACTGTGACTTCTCCTTAAACGGAGTCAGGAATCTCTCAGCAACTATGCCCAGAAAAACCTGTTAGCCATTTTACCTTCCCTTTCCATTCCCCAGCCTGGGTTTTTCTATAATCTTCTCCCTCCCATTTCCACAACATAATCTTTATCAACTCCATGGCCTTCACATCTAAATCCCCCTTAACTTTTCCCAAACCCAGCATAAAAACAAATAACCCACTTTCTGTATACACTTTGTTCATATTTATTCTTCCATAACTTCATTATTTGTACCCTTTCTGCTTTCATGCATTTACATTGAATTAACAGATGCCTAATATTATCTTTGCCTTCCTTACACAACTTGCAGACTAAATCCCCCATATTTTTCCATTTATGTGTATATTCTCTTGCTGCTAAAGATCCCGTTTGAGCCTTAAACAATAAACTACTTTCTTTGCTATTATCACAAATTAACTTGCACCCAACGTTCGTTTACTTCTATATACATTTAAACTATTTTTACTCTCAATACTAGTTCTCCGTCTCTCCAACTCCTATTCTTTATTAATTTATCTATTCTTTTATCCCATTCCTTACCACTATAACACTCAACAATCCTCCTAATACAATCACCCCACCTTTTTGTACAAGTATGCTGATAAAAATTCTTTATCCTAATCTTTTGCACACTGTATTACCTTTCTCACCCATCATGTTGCCTGCCCTTTACTTGTAACCTAAGTAAATATTATTTTGGCTATTCTTTTATTACCCATAAACTGCAATCTATCAAACATTTTCATTTTGCTTTTTGCATCTTACATACAAAAACTTGACCATCCCATTTCTCCTTGAATTGCCTGATTTGCTGTCCACACATTTGCATCTAATGCATGTCTTCCTACTTGCCCTTGTACTTTTTCTAAGTAATCTAACCCCCTTTACTAACTCATAACACATCATTGCCATATGTTAACCCTGCTACTGCAACTCCCTTCCATACCATATGTGATGTGATGTACTGTGGATTTTCCTTAAATGAATTCAAGAATCTCTCAGCAATTATAACCAGAGAAACCTGTTAGCCACTTTATTTTCCATTCCCCACTCTAAGTTTTCCCATATTCTGCTCCATCCCATTCCCACAACATAATCCATATTATTTATAACAACGTGCTGCCATCTGTCATTAGATTTTGACATGCAAGCATAAAATGAATTAATTTGTATGTGCTTTTTTCCAGAAGCAAATATATAACCATTAACATTTGCTTTTTTCAGTTCTTATAAGAATATCTAAACTGAAGAGCAATATTAATCAGAATACATCTTCAATCATATTCATATATTAAAAACTCTTATTCAATATGGCAAATTATTTAACCCCATAAGATGGGATTAAATGCTACTCATTTTAATATTCTTGTGAATAAAAAAACAAACAAATATAAAATAACTAAATTTAATTAATGCAGCACTTTTAATAAAACATAATCACAGAATTTATAAATTTATTGCAACCACTGCCCTCTATTGTCAAATTTTACCTTGGAAACAAAATAAATCCGTTTACATTTATTTTTTTTCCAATAGCAATCAACATTGCCCTACATAAGTAAAGTATATGTCATTTTTTGATACGTGAATATAGGTTTGCCTTTATTAGTAAGACTTATCAGATTTGTTATTTTCATAAGTGTAAAAGGTAAAGGTAAATGGATCCATTTACACTTGCATGATGAAATGGAATAATAGAGAACACTATATATTGCAATAATTAATGGATTGAAAATTTATTATTCCCATGATTCCATATTATTATAAATGAGTTAATTAATATCTATATAAGATTTGAAAATACAGGCATTCTACATATATTTGGAGCTTAATTGTAAATATAGGGGATTTGAACACAGACTTTCAAGAAACTTTCAACTATCCACACTATCTTATATCACTGATACACATGACCACACACATATAGAAAAGACAAATTATTTCTTGCTGAACCAGCACTCATCAGTTGGTCCAGATTATCATTTCCCATACACACATATATAATCAAATGAGTGCTGGTTCAGCACGAAATACGTATATTGTTGATTATTTATCTTTTCTACATGTGTGGCTATCTTAATTTAAACTGAACACTGATTATATATTTGTGTGGGAGATGATGTGCTGGACCAACTGATGAGTGCTGGTTCAGCATGAAATATGTATATTGGTGATTATTTATCTTTTCTACATAGGTGTGGTCATGTGTATCAGTAGTATGAGATAGTGTGGATAGTTGAAGGTACTTTAAAGTCTGTGTTCAAATCCCCTATATTTTTAATATCTGTATATACATAAAATTAATGAGAGAACATTTATATAAAAGATGAGCATTTATCTAAAGACGTAATTGATTATTTGATATTTCACCTGGAATATTAATAATAACTGATTTTTAAACCAATGTTATAAGTAAAGTTGTATATCCAAGGGCAGATTGAGGTAAAAAAACTTATTATACAACATATTTAAATAGTAATCTTTACTTTTTTTTTCTCACAACATTTATGTCATCTAGTGTAAGCTTTAGATATTAGTAGATACCAGATGGAAGTGTTTAATAAACCCTTATCTAGAGCTGTCCTATCTAAAATCCCTAGATTAGTTTCTAGAACAGCAATGGATTGGAACTTTTAAAGCAATATAGTGACTTAGAGGTTATAAAAAAGCCTTTACTGTTGAATAGTATTTGTATAAACAGATATCATGCAATGTTTTGCTAGTTAACTCTTCTTCAGAGTATCAGATTTAATTGTTCTTCCTGGTGAGAGTTTTCAAAGCTGTCAACATTTGACATTAGTATTAAACCACCTTTTTATATGAAAATAAAATAAACTGGACTTAATATAATAGAAATTTGCATTTCCAAATGCACCTTTGATCTTTGTAAATATTGGAAAAATATTATTGTATTATAAACAATGAATGGTTTTGTTTTCAGTGATTGGGAAGAACAGATTGATTTAATAAAATCAACAACTGTTTTTTTTTATTGATATTTGTTATTAAAATGTGAATAAATAAATATCAATATCTCATAAATCTATCAAATTATGTTTTAAAATATCAAAAAAAGTTTACAATTTTTACAATTTTGCAATATATTCTAAGATGGTCAGCGAGAAGCTTTAGTGATCCATTTGAAAAGAAGTATTTATCACAAGCTTGAAACTTGCTTTGCTAATGCTATACTAACAATTATTACCATCTATTTTTAAAAATAAAATGTATACTTATAAAATAAATGTGTAATCAAATATATTTTTCATTTTTAATAATTATTACACAATTATTGGGCAAAAATATTGAATCTTAATAAACTTCACAAAAAAAAATCAATTTTTTAGTTATTCTAAAAAAATTTGAATCTTGCAAAGCACATAAAAATCTGATAACAGTGAAAAAACTATCAAGGTATGGTTAAAGGGACTGAAGTAAATACTTTCAAACTGTCAAAATTAAAATACTATGAGAAAATTTTGTCAGAACAATATTTTTCTTAATTGTTCATTATTTTAACCCTTTCACATAGCATGAAATTTCAGCATTTTTCTTTGTTCTCACATTTACCATAAAATTTACGATTAAACCATTATTACTTAACAGAAAATAATAAATTTGACTTCATTTGATAAATATTTTTTGTTCACTACTGAAATAAATTTTAAATGTTTACATTTTTTTTCTATAAAAATTTTAAAAAATGAGATTGTAATCAAAACAAAAAGTTTATGTCATCATTTTAGACAGATTATTTTCATTTTACATAATCAATAAAACTTCATTATTTCTGATTATTTTTAAAAATCTGAATGAACATTTATTTATTTCTGTGATATATAATGAAATATGCTTTAAAAGTTTAACATTTTTTAATATTTATTGCAAAATTATGATATTTTCATATTCATAATTATAATTAGATTGCTTACATAGAAAGTTATAAATATTAATTCTTATTAAGTGCAATGTCAGCACGTAATACTTATATAAAGCTAAAGCTTTAGTACATGCACCTTGAGTGCTTAATTTTAGCAAGAGACCTCTACAAATCATAATACAAGATTCGATTTTATAAAGATAAGAGGGACCCCTCTTATCTCTAACCCATTTTTCTTAATTATATAGGCAAATCTAAAGCATTTTGATTTGGGAGCATGAAGCAATAAATTCTTCACTGATTAAGTCCACTATTTCTATTAAACATTAACATTCACGAAATCTTCCAATTTACAACGAGTCAATATTCAGATATTAAATTTAGAAATATTTTGAATCAATTTAAAGTTTATAAATATTAATTCTTATTAAGTGCAATGTCAGCACGTAATACTTATATAAAGCTAAAGCTTTAGTACATGCGCCTTGAGTGCTTAATTTTAGCAAGGGACCTCTACAAATCATAACACGAGATTTGACTTTATAAAGAGAAGAGGGACCCCGTGTAAATCGAAAGATTTCATGAATGTTAATGTTTAATAGAAATAGTGGACTTAATCACAGAAGAATTTATTAGCTTCATGCTCCCAAATCAAAATGCTTTAGATTTGCCTATATCATTAAGAAAAATAGGTTAGAGATAAGAGGGATCCCTCTTATCTTTATAAAGTCGAATCTCTCATTATGATTTGTAGAGGTCTCTTGCTAAAATTAAGCACTCAAGGCGCATGTACTAAAGCTTTAGCTTTACATAGAAAGCTAAACTTTTAAATAGCTTCAGGTCATATTTACATTAGCTGCCAATATAATATTCTATTTTTGAAAATAAAGTATTTCCATTCAAAATAAGTTATTAATAATTTATATTTCTTGATATCTAATAAATATTATGTAAATTATTGTATAAAAAATATCTAAAATTAAAAAATAAATAAATCTAAAATTGAAATAAATTTGCAAATAAACATATTTTTGGTCATTCAAAGCAGTTATAAAAATCAGATGTTTAATTTCCCTGCCATAATAAAATAGAAATACTTGTCAGAGCAGAGCTTAATTCTTTTGTTTAGAGGAATTTTTTGATTTCCTTGCCATCTAGTGAATTTTTTTGAACTAAAATTTTAATTATAACGATAGGAAAATGTGCATATTGCAATATAATTCTTGCAAAAATTCTCACTAGAGGGCGAATTAGTCAAAAATGAAGTGATTCATCCAGACTGAGTGGAAAGTTAAAACGATGTAAATTATGCTTTAAAACTGAATTATTGTATATTCCATCAGATACTAGTCATAATAACTATATTTTATAATCCATACACCATCTGTCATATAAAAAAACCTTTACTTATGTTAATAATTATACATAATTTGTAATTAATAAAGCTTATTTTATAAAAAAAATTGGTTTACTACATTTTTACTAATACTCAGTAGATAGCTGTATATTTTTTAAAATATGCTTTGATTGAATTTCGTGAGTAATTCATTAAAAACATTTACAGTTAATCTGTTAATTAAATAGAAGACAAAGGAGTGATGGGTGAAATCTTAATTGCTCTTGATTGTTTAATAAAAATTGCTTTTCATAAAGATCAAAAATTTTATAAATGATTTTTAATATGCTTGAATTTCGTTATAAGTACTAAAAAAATGGCGGCCTGTTTACATTCTCAGTTTTTAAATTTGAATATTAATAGTTACAAAACATTAGTTGCAAAACAGAATGTATATAAAAATATTTTGCAAAACATTTTCTATTTAATTTGATGAGTAATACGCCAAAAAGCAAAAAAAAAATATTTTTTTTTCTTTAAGCACAATTTTCATTGTTATAAGTAACTTGAAATAAAAGCATGGGCATCCATAAATTAATTAATTTAATCACTAAAAGTCCATTTTTTTTTCTTCATCTGCAATTTTGTTTGTTATATGTAACTTGAAATAAAAGTGTGGGCATCCATAAATTAATTAATTCAATCATTAAATGGTGAAAAAAATTTTTCTCGCCAAAATTTTTGTTGATATATGTAATTTAAAATAAAAGCATGGGACAGCCATAAATTAATTAATTCAATCATGGTTTTTAAGACTAGTGATTGAATTAATTAATACAAAGATGTCTTATGCTTTTATTTCAAGTTAAATATACCAACCCAAACTCAGGCCCCCCCAAAAATTTTTTTTTAGCTTTTTAGTACATTGCACATCTAATTAAATTAAACCATTATCTATAAAATATTTTATGTATATATTACTTGATTTACAATTCTTCTCTACATTACTTTGAAAAATGTTTGCACCTCAACTGTTTATATAACGTGGTTCTTTTTAAACTTCTTAGGATCAGTTTATAATCTCAGTTATTCAACTACATCACTTCTAGAGCCATGTCCAACCCAAATAGATTCCACGTCTGTCAATGATATTTGTGATAGAAATTTGTTTACAAACTTGTACATTTTGTTATTTATAATGCTTTTGGTTAACCTTCCTGCATATGTTCTTTTAAAACAAAAGCTTGTCATGGGAGAGAAAATTGTGTGAATATACTTTTTTCTGTTTTGTGACTGAAATTAAACTTTATTTAAGGCTTGATGAGATTACAAACTAGGTTAGTAGATACCATAATATATTCTCAATACATTTTATCACTTCCAGCCATTCAGCTTGCCTTATGAAAAGTCACATATTTCAGTTAGAAGCCTACTGTAGGTTTAAGCAAGCTGGCAGCATTTTCCAAATAATATGCACTGTGATTTACTGTTCAGAGAATAATCACAGACAGGTGAATTACTGTTCTGTAAGTAAACTGATTTATTGCTAACTTCTTTCAAAAGGACTTCAGATCTTGTAGGCAACTTGGCTACCTTAATCATGCAGAACTTATAATCAAGAAAAGTACAGCAGAGATCATGTGTATCAGAAGAAACATTCTTACTAGTATATATATATATATATATATATATATATATATATATATATATATATATATATATATAATTAAAACACTGACATTTGTTTGTATTATATTTGTATAATAAAATACATGATGTTTTATTTTTTCCAATTACAATTATGAAATTATTAATTCAAAATATATACAACAGAGGTCATGTGTAGCTGAGAGTAACATTCATTTCTAATGCATGTTGGAATGGGGATAAAAAGTTTAAAACATTGTAACTTTGTCTTTATAATATTTATATAGTTAGAAAGATTTATAAGTAAATTCATAGACACCAATCAAACTTAAGACAATCCCAATATCAATAGCAACCAACAATCTCGATCTGTTGTCAAGGCAACATCCTTGAAAGGAGGTTGCCTTGACAACAGATTGGAATTGTTGATTAATATTGATATTGGGATTGTCTAAGTGTTGAATGGTTTCTATGAACAATTTAGAATTTATTTTTCGACTATAGTAACACTGACTTTAGAGTTAACAGCATCATTCAGATATAGTTTACTCTTGAATATTACACATTCTTATGAAATACATGTTATAAACAAACTGTCAACCTGATCACTTTGGTTTAACATTAGTCATGTACAAACATGCAGAATATCATGCTCTTAAATTCATGCACTTGATATATGTGATTAAAAAAAGCTGTGACCTCTGAAAAATTAATGTAAATAATATCGGATTCACTGAATAGTTTACTTAATTGACTTGTTTGTGTCATTGGCTATTTCTTTACTCTACTGTTACTTAATGGGTCAGTCATATTGTATTCTGAATCTAATTCTAGAGAAATCTATTAATTGGATTAGTTCATTACTGAAGGTAAGCTTTACACAAGTACACAGTGTAAATACTAATGTTATATAAATGCATTTTTCTTTTCTTCACTCTTTCTCCTTCATACATGTGTATATATAAACACACATATAGATAACAACTTCAAATGTTTTAAAAGCTTCAGGACAAAAATCGACATATCTCTTTAAAAGGGATTGTCATTTTCATTTTCTTTCTTATTGCAAATATTTTATCTTAAGGGTATGATAGTTTTTAAGATTCAATTTTAGTAAAGTATATATAAAAAGTGTTTATAATAGGTTTCACTTACTTGCTGTATTTGAGAGAGTTATTGGGAAAATGATTCACATTGTCAGCATCTACAAAAATTCCTGATGGAAAGTTTTCAACATTAGTTACAGATGACTTGATCTGGCTTTGAACCCACACATCATAAAGTTTAGCAAGATCATAAGCCAATCTTAAAACCTTCTCTTTCTTTTTTTGAAAAAATAATCCTGCAAAAAGATAAAAAATAATATATATAATGTGTTTGATATATATACATACACACACACGTATATATACATGCATGCAGGCACAATAATGTGAGTGCAACATATATGTACATATAAAAATAAATATTATTTAAAAAACTAAAGGAGACTGAAAAATGATTTAAAATATCCAAAAAGAACAAATGAAACAAAAATATAGTTATTTTATTTAAATATAGATGAAGAAGATATAATTAAATATACTTTGCTATAGACACATTATATTATCAGTCTTCATGTTTAAATGAACCAATAGAATATTAATTGCTTTACTATAGACTTTCCTTGGCAACAGACTGCTGAAATTCTATTGGCTTATTTTAGCATGAAGACATTGCAATATAAATTACTTGAACTAACCAATTAGCTGTTAGCAATTAACGTTTGTTATAGATGAATATTGTATTAAAAATAACTGATAGATTAAGCACTTTATAAAAATCTACCAAAATTGCCAAAGTGTGTTTTTTTGTAATAATCTGAATATATATATATATTTCTAAAAAAAATTTATAACAAAACATTTAAATAAAAAACATATAGAATATATAAATCTAAAATTTTTAATGAGCAGGTAGGTAATTTTATGGCTTATTAAATATGTATATGGATTTATTTGTTTTGTGAAATAGGAATTATTAATGTTCAAATTTATTTATCAAGTACATAGGACATATGTAGCTAAAGAGAAAGGATTTCACCTTTTCACATATAATTTATGTTATAGCATAACAATCTCTGTGCTGAGTACAGAGGAAACTCTCAAACCCAAACACAAGATAGAAACTTTATGAAGATAAGAATGGCCTTCTTATCTTTAACCTAAATTCTTACTTATATAGGCCAATCTGAAGCATCTTGGTTTGAGAGAGTGAAAATGTTACTCTGTTCACTTTTCTATCCATTACTTTCTTTCATATATTAACATATGAGTTAATTTTAATACTTAATCAAAACTATATAATGTTAAAATTTATTTATCAATGGCATTTAACAGTCAAATAAAATTTAATAAAATTTAAATTGATCAATTGTATTCAGAACAAATCAAATCACATGTTATTGTATAAATAAAATTAATTATGTAAATTTATATGGCCAATATATCTGTAAGTATATATATAAGAAATAGATCCACTGTATATTGCTAGCTGAAAGCTATGTTTTTCCAGAAAATGATACCTTGTGATTAAAGATTTTGGTCTGGCCATTAAATGCAGACTTTATGTTTACTCACAAGATAGCATTTTTTAGGAAAAACATAGTGTTAAGTGAGTGATGGTCATTTTATATTGTAATGGAATCACCTTAAATGAGATAAAATATGGTTGTCTAAGGTAAATGGTTATCTGTTCAATAGTAACTAATGGCAATCTATGTACATGATTGAATGACTATAACTAAAATTTATTTTATTTGTTAATAAGTCTGCCAATACTGTTCAGTTCAAAAATCTGAAATATTGCATTGCCATTGGTAGTGAACCTATTCGTCATGTATAAAGTGTGATAAACAGAGTAGCTAAAATTCAAAAAATGTTAATCACAAAAACCATTTGCCATGGTGATATATTGGAACTGCATGGTAAATATTCCAGTGTATGCTCAGTTGGAGACTAGTGTTACACTGATGACATATTGGAACTGAATGGTTACTATGCCAGTGCATGCTCAGTGGAATATTAACCATTCAGTTCCAATATATCACCATGATTCTTCTACTGAGCATGCTCAGTGGAATATTAACCATTCAGTTCCAATATGTCACCATGATTCTTCTACTGAGCATGCTCAGTGAAATATTAACCATCCAGTTCCAATATGTCACCATGATTCTTCTACTGAACATGCTCAGTGGAATATTAACCATTCAGTTCCAATATATCACCATGATTCTTCTACTGAGCATGCTCAGTGGAATATTAACCATTCAGTTCCAATATGTCACCATGATTCTTCTACTGAGCATGCTCAGTGAAATATTAACCATTCAGTTCCAATATGTCACCATGATTCTTCTACTGAGCGTGCTCAGTGGAATATTAACCATTCAGTTCCAATATGTCACCATGATTCTGGTACATGGTACTGAAAACACTTGGCTTTTTGTTTTTTGAATTTTAGCTATTCTGTTTATCACATTTTATATGTGAAGAATAATTTTCATTATCTGACAGAGTTTTTGTATTGTTTATTTATAGTGAACATATGTATAAAATTTGAAAATAAAATGTTTGGCAGAAATAGGTTAAAAATTGTGTACACAATTTGACCCAAACAAACAAATAGCCATAAGAAAAAATGGAAGATATTTTCTCAATTTTAGTTGAATCATTTTTTTTAAAATATTCACCTTTAATAGTTATATTGAATAATGAAGAAGTAAAGATGATTTGTTGTTAATGAAAAAAATGCTTCATCTTTTCTCTATCATATTCCCAAGCTATGTTGCAGAATATAATATAACTTGAATATTTTATGTGCTTTCTGTAAATTTAGCAAGTTGATACACAGAGGCAAAACTCTTCATACAGTAGCACCACTCAATGCAAGCCAGAATAATCAATGGATGCAGGAAGGTTTGTGCATAAAATTCATATCTAGTATTTACTCATCCAATACCCGCAGACAAGTTTCTAGCTCATGGCATTCATCAGTGAGGAGCCTTGGGTCTGACATCACTGCACCTAATACAATCCTGCAGCAGCCATATTTTATTTTATTAGCTAACTATAAAGCTTTGGGTCCAAAATGAAAACACAATAATGTTTTCAACTCAAGCTCATTAGCTTGTATAATCATATAGATATGAACTCAGTTCAGCATCTATACTTTTTGGTGTCTTTGGTTCTTTAATAACCAATGTTGCCATAATTCTATTGGGCAGGATTGGTATTAAACCACTATACATGATGAACATTCTTTATGCTTGCACAAGCTGTTTACACAGAGGCAAAACTCTCCATACAGTAGCACCACTCAGTATAAGCCAGAGTAATCAATGACCCCTCGCTGATGAAAGCCACAAACTAGAAACTGGTCTGGAAATATTAGATAAGTAGGCAACTAGATAGAGATTTTATGCACAAACCTTTCTGCATCAGCTGATTACTCAGACTTTCACTGAATGGTGTTATTGTATAGAGAGTTTTGCCTCTGTGTAAACAGCTTGCGTAAGATGATATAGTGAGGGTAAGATATTTTTAAAAAATTAGATACAGATTTATGTAAAGTTGATATTGTTATAATATGGCCATTTTAAAGTTTGTTAATTTTATTATAACTATCATTTCAACAAAATATCCTGTCCATCTAACACAATTATTTATTTATACAGCATTTGATAATTATTTTACAATATTCTTCATATATTCAAAATGAAAAATTGCTCCCCTTTGATACAATGCAGAGTAGAGGTAACATACCTTGAGCAGGGATGGGGAATATTTTTCCTGCTAAGGGCTATTTGGATATTTGTAATATCATTTGCAGGTCACATAAAAATTATCAACTCAAAATTAGCCTATATTTGATCAAAATGCAATTTACCTCTAATCATTAGGGATAGGTCACCTTTTCAAGGCCTATTTCAACTTCCTTATCTTTAAAATGAAGGTTATATATTTTTTTGTGAATTAAATATAAAGTAGCATCCGAATTTTTAGTGACTGTTTCACATTTAATGGCAATTTTCATAATTTACCTTCTAATTATTCTTCATGACATTTATATTCCCAAATTTTATTTTATACCCTAAACATATTAATTCTACAGCAAATAGGATGCAGTCTTTATAAACTCACAGAAAATGTTTTAGAATTATTTGCTTTTTTTTGGAAACAGTGCTTGCTTTCACAGAATTTTCTGACTTAACAAAAGCAAAACTCTCCATACAGTAGTGCCACCCTGTGCCAACCAGAGTAATCAATGGATGCCAGAAGGCTTGCTTACTCTGGTTGGCACAGGGTGGCACTACTGTATCATGAGTTTTGCCTTTGTTTACAACAATTATGTGCTAGTATGAGATGGTGATCATGTGATGTTTAATGGTTTAATTTTCTGACTTGTTTGTACTTTTTATGAAACATGTCAGCTACTTGATAGATCTTTTCAAATCTTCTATTTTAATATTTATTTGTTCCCCAACAATGTTGTTGTAATCAGAATGTTTTGATAAATAATGTCTCAATGTTTTCCTGAAGGTTTGTGATGATGGTGTTTTAGTTGTATTTATATAATGAACTGCTTCCATCATCTAATTGAATATTGAATGTCTTTAGAAAAAATTAATATTATTTAAATATTCCAAATACCTTCAACTGTTAGTAATAGCACACAGGTTAGTATATGCACGATGTTTTGAGAGGTATTATTCTCCCCTTTTCTTCTGGTGTTGCTGGCCTGACTACCTTAAAAATACAATATTCAAGAATCCTGGTTCGATTCCCATACTAGTACTGTCACTGGTCAGGCTAGCAACATCCGAAGAAGGGGGGAGAATATCTCTCAAAACATTGTGCATATACTAACTTGGGTGCTATTACTAACAGTTGAATGTATATAAAATATTTAAATAATATTAATTTTTTCTAAAGACATTCAATAGTCAGTTAGATGATGGAAATAGTCCAATATGTAAATACAAGTATCACTGAATATTGGGTTTTCTATTGAATGAAATATTTTCCAGACATATCAGGCATATTGATCTATTATTTTTTTTTTGCTATATAAAAAATACGAGTTGTATGATTTTGTGCTGATTTTTCTTATCTTATTCAGTGAAGACATCTTAATAAAAAAAATTAAATGCATAATAATAATAATAAAATAAAGTAAAATTCAAGTTTTATAGTTGTCAGTATACATTCATCTGAGAATATCACTATAAAAACAACAAAATGGTTTCAGCATCATAGATTATATTCATCATCAGATAATCCACACAATATGGATAATTTATTGGAATATTATACCATTTGATAGAACGAATTAAAACTATTATAAAGATTGGAGATAGGAAAAGATGTAGTTGAGAACATAATTACTTTATTTTACTTACGATTGGCTCATATAATTACATTTGAGTTTGGAAACAAGATGGCCGCTCTTATTTCCTTAAAGTCTCTATATTGTGATTGGGATGAGAGTATCCATGCAGACTGAACAATACTGTTTGATGATACTTGTAAGAAAAGAATGATTACTTTCTATAGTTTGTCACAATCTAAATCAGTACTTGTAAAATTTATCAGATGTTATTTAATTCTTAATTCAAAAGCTGCATTATGTATGTTTTAAATAGTAGTCTTATACAGAGCCATATTATATATGCTTCTGAAAATGTCACAGGCCATATTGAGAGCTTTGAAGAGTTGGAGTTGGTTCACAAGCTGGATGTTCCTGCCCCTGACGGAATATAAAGTCCTTGGATCAATTCTAATTCTGAAATTTTCATAGTTAACCTTATATTGTGAGACAACAGAACTTCATCTGAGATTTCTAAAAGTAAAATATTTGTTTTTTTTCCCCTGGTGAAAATAATATGAAACTTTTTTTTACAGCTTTATAATTCACATATATTTATTTTCTAATATTTTAATTACAAAAAAAAATCAAAAGATATCAGGGAAAATTAAATATTGTATTACAAATGCACTGAAACTATGGTTTGACAAATAGACATTGTTTGTTTATTTGGCGATCACAAACTTTGCTGAGTGTATATTATGAAAATATTATGGTCATCGAGGATATATTATGATGATCTAAAAACTTAATTTTTTGGAAATTTTATGATTATATTTGTATATAATTGTGTAATAATTATTAAAAATCAAAAATAAATATTATTACATATTTATTTTTTACAGAAATGTTTTATTTTTACATATAAAATAATATTTTCTTCTGAATATTGTTACTATAGAGATTATGATTGTGAGAAAACACAGTTTTCTATAAATGAGGTTACTCAGCTGATTTTGATAATATTCAGAAATATCATAAAAATTATGAAAAAATTCTATAACTTTTAAACCATAAATTGATAGATTTAGTAGTAATTAAAAAAAATTCATTCAAATTTTCAAATCAAACATGAAACCAAGAAGCTCCACCTGAAATTTGATGATGTGACAACATTTTGTTTTGAATAAATATAATTTTTAAAATAATTCTGAAAATCAAATGTGATTTTTTTTAAAATTTATTTAATTTCTAAACAAAAATATCTATTGAATGAGGTCAAATTTATTATATTCTGATAAATAATAATGGTTTAATATCAAAATGAAAACTTAAATCTAGTGAGAATAATGAAATCTGTCAGAATACAGGAGGGTTAAAGGATAAGTTGAGAACACATAACCATGCTGAATAAATTTTGTAAGCATATTAAAATATTTAAACATATTACGTATACCTTTATGGCATAATCCACACAACTATATCTTTTTAGCATTAACCGATATTGATACTTGATTTCTTATTAAAATAAAAAATACTTTAGCCCATACACAAGGTTTTCTCATAAGGATATAACTATTAAATGAGTTCAAACTGATATCTTTTAGCAACTACTACAAATAGATCTCAGAAAAGATACAAGTGGTTCTCAAAAAGTGCCTAAATAAACATATCTATCTTTTTTATTATCTTATATTTATCAATCACAAAGCATAATTATTAGCTATCATGTTTTTTTTATTAAAACTAGGTATGTACTTGTGCATCAGAAGCAGAAAATACTGTAATTACTCAACTCTAGAGCCATTTGGTAGAAAACTTGAGTAATAAGTGAATATTAGATGATAGCACCATTTCTATATTCTCATATTTGGATAAAGAATTTATTTCATTATATTTACACAAAAAGTGGGATGATTGTAGTAGAAGAATTGTTGAGTGTTATAGTGGCAAGGAATGTGATAGAAGAATAGATGCATTAATAGAGAATAGGTAGCTGGAGAGATGAAGAACTAGTATGGAGAGTAAAAAGAGTTTAAATGTATATAGAAGTAAACAGAATATTGGTTGCCAGTTAATTTATGATAATAGCAAGGAAAGTAGTTTACTGTTTAAGGCTCCAACAGGATCTTTAGCAACACATAAATGAAAAAAATGTGGGTCATTTAGTCTGCAAGTTGTGTGAGGAAGGCATAGAAAATATTAGGCATCTGTTAATAGAAAATATTAGGCATCTGTTAATTGAATTTAAATGTCTGAAAGCAGAAAGGGTACAAATAATAAAGTTATGGAAAAATAAATATAAACAAAGTGATTGTGCAGAAAGTGGGTTATTGGTTTCTATGCTAGGTTTGGAAAAAGATAAGGGAAATTTAGATATAAGGACCATGAAGTTGACAAATATTATGTTGTGGAAATGGGATGGAGCAGGATAGAGAAGAATATGGGAAAAACAGGGCAGGGAGTAAAATGGCTAACAGGTTTCTCTGGGCATAGTGGCTGAGAGATTCCTGACTCCATATAAGAAGTCACAGTGCATCACATGGTATTGATTAATTTCTAGCTGCTGGCTTTTATCAATGAGAAGCAATACATTTTCATTTAAAAACTACTTCTATTTACTAAATACACCCAAGTTAATAAGATTCAAACATCATTAATTTTGGAATCCAATCCATCCTGCTTATATAGGTACATAGGTCTGCCATTAAGTCAGCAATTATTTATTTTAGTGAGCTCAGTTTTGGCAACTTTGATCCTATGGTAAAATATGCTACTTGCTGAGCGAAAAGGTTTCATAACTTCTCATATTATTTTCAATGCAAGCACTATAGCAATAATACATCAAAACTGAATCTTTTTTGAGAAAGGTTCTTATCTCGCAATATCCACTCAATAATTGGCCTAATCCATCTTTTTTTTTCTTTTCTTGTTCATTCACCGCTTATTTCGATTTCTTTTCTTGTTATGTGTCCAATCCCTTAAAATTTAAATGACATAATTAAAAATTGTTTTGGAAATTCCGGTTTTTTTTTTTAATCTAATTTTCAATTGTTTGTTAACAAGAGGAATTCTACTTCAAGTTTATTAAAAACATTTCTAGATATTTTAAATTACTGTTAATATATATATTACCAATTTAGGTCAAAGATCAAGCTGATTTTTTAGTAAATAACCCACTATATGTCAAAGACCTCTCCAATAACCCTCATATAGGAGAAGTGAAGAGATGGTACTCAATTACTAGATAAAGAAAATGTTAATGGTAATTTTATTTTTGTTTTATCGTTTGACTAAAGTAACCAGATACCCATTTACTAACCAATGAAAGATGATCATTTGTGTTACTTGCAGACAACTCCCTTAATAAAAAAATCCCAAACCTCTGGAAAAAAATTCATACGACCCAGGTTTGAACTCTTGATTATAGGTAAAGCAGATAGATGCGCTATTTCTGTACTCTGAAACGCTAGTTCGAACTCCAGATCGTAAGAACGGCAAATAGATGTACTATCTCTGCATCACGAGACCCTAAATTCGAATCCCAGATCGTAAGGCAGAGAGATGCGCTGCGCGATCATTGTATCACACGGCCTCGTTTGCAACATGCTTAAAATCTAAAATATGATTTTAATTTTTAAAATTCTAGACATTAATTTGTATTTATCAAAAGTTAAATGGGATGAGTAAAATATTTTAAATCATTCGCAAACCATTAAAAAAAAAGTAAAGATTTAGCCGAGGAACAGGAGAGATTATTAGGAAGCCAAGATAAGATTCCGTCAGTAAAAGAAATGCAATAAATATCATTAGAGAGATAAGAGATTGCTTATTACCATTCACCCAGCAGAGTTTAATTAATTTTACAGACTTTGAAGAGGAAGGTTATTGTAGTGAACATTTTAACTTTAGAAGAGGTTTTTCTATATAGACTTCACGTTAAGCCACTGATGAAAAAAGAAATATATTAAATTTCTACTTACTCGAAGATGGATTAGGTATGTGTAAGATCATCTGTCTTATTTTCAAAGTAATGCATCATTTCAGAAAATTATATTAGATTACTTTTTCTTTTACAGAAAAGAGAACAGTATTTAGTTAAAAATAATGTATCAAACAAAAGAAAATCAAATAAATAAAAATAACCGAAGGATTATTTGCTCAAGCGGTCATGCATCGTTTGATTACCGGAAGTGCCAAATTGAGCTGCGATTTAGGACTAGCTTTCGAATCCATCATTCGACTATTGGCTTAAATCTTATAGTGGCAATTAATCATTGCAGAACATAGCCTTTCCACCTTGTCCCCGACTGTAGAAAAATCATGAAGGCAATATAATTGAAAAGTAACTAAAATTTATGCCTTTTCTTCTTTGTATTCTCTAACAAAATAAACATATCTAGATATCCATTAACCGACCAGTGATTAGATGGTAAACAAAATAGATTAGCAATTATCTATTTGAGTGGGAAATATCTAAAACCTGTTTAGAAATTAAAAAAATCCCATGTTCAGTCTTGATTCGAATCCTAGGTCATGGCAAGATGAATGCATTAAAAATGCCTCTACAAAGCTGATTACAATTGTGGTACATTAAAAATATTTAAAAATCGTGTTTGTCACGCCTACAATTTTGAATTACCATAATTTAATTTAAAAAATCTATCTTGAGTGAGAGCAAACACCATCTCTCCTTTTAGTTAGGAATTGAATTTGGAATTTTTGCTCATAGGTAGGTAGTTTACTTCTTTTCCTGTTTGATCCAGACTAACTTGTGGTCCTTCAGCTAAGAATGGTATTTTAAAAATTAAACAATAATTAAAAGGCTATCCGAGTTTCCCCTGGTTCATTTTTTTAATAATATATTTTAAATTGTTTCAAAAATCCTTAGATTTAAAAAAAAAATTCAAACCTCTACTTAAGTTCAAACCTAGGTCTCAAACATAACTGGTAGATAGATGGTTTAGCCACACCAAAACATCAAGCTCATAACATGGGAATTATGTTGATGCATTTGAGTAAAATATAACCATTATGTGTGATATGAACTTAGATTTTTCTTCTTCCAGATTCATTTGTTGCTCTATGAGTCAAATCAGGTATGTTAATCCTGTTTGAAAAGGAAGGTTTTTAATAAATGTGTTTTACCAATTCTTACTTATGGATCTGAGACTTGGACACTTAATAGAAGAGCAATACAGAGACTTCAGACCACTCAAAAAGTATGGAGAGATGTATGCTGGGAGTAACAAGAAGAGATAGAAAACATAATATATGGGTAAGAGAACAAACAGGTGTTACTGATCTCATTTGAAAAAAATTAAAAGACTGAAGTGGTGATGGGCTGGACATATTGCTAAAAGAGATGATAATAGATGGACAATTGAAATCTTCAACTGGATTCCAAAAGATTGTAAAAGACCCAGAAAGAGACCACATGTGAGATGGATGGATGAAATAAGAAAGTGTGCAGGGGTGATGTGGAGAAGAGAAGCTAAAGATCGGAGAAGTTGGATTGAACTTGGAAAGACCTTCATCCTGCAGTGGATTGATAATGATTGATGATTTTTTAACCCCATATAATATTTCACCTTTACTTTATCTAAAATTAATTTCCCTTTAACCGGCCATTTTTCACTTTCTTGTTATTTTTCCCACCCCAAACTTCAATGCACAACTTAATTAATACTTGTACTATCTGCCAGTAAACTAATCAAATATCAATTGGCATTTATTAATCTAATACTTTACATTTCGCCAGTTATATGTTTTATCCTTTTTAGCAGTATCTCTGTATAATTAATATGTTTCAGCAACTGCATCAGAGCTAGTCAAAACATTGCCATGGTTAGCATGCGATCCACTTTGAACTTCTTGTGCAGCATGCATAAAGTTTTTGTTGCTTTTGGATGAAAAAATAAATTAGCAATTTGAATTAAATGCGTCGTAGATATTTTAATTTATCACTAATTAATAATCTTAACACTAATTATAAACAGTTATTGTACTTTCTCTGCTGTTTTATTACAAACTATAAATGTTTTTATTGAAACAGTAAATGAAAAAAATAAAATAAACACCATATATATATACTGCATTTATTATTTTGGATGTGTCCTCACAAATATAAATGTAATATCTTGACTTTCAAGCGCTTGGACGCTATGATAAGAAAAGCCTAGAATTTAAGTGTTTTAGTTAGCGCTTTCGCAATCTATTCATAGTATTAGCAGTTGAGTAGAAGGATGGGTGTAAATGTAATGTAAGTTTATTTAAATTTATTCAAATGTATGCAGTGAGTTAGATAGCTCACTTTTTTGAGAGGGGGCGGCAGGATTCCTTTTTGTTTAGGGAATTGGAATTGTTCCCCTCTCAAAAAAGTGGGCTAACTCACCGCATACATTTAAATAAATTTATATTATATTTATTCCACTCTCCTACTCAACAGCCAGTACAGTACTATGAAAGCGAGACCATAAACACGTTTCGAAAGCGCTAAGCTTAATCTAAAACACGTAAATTATAAGCTTTTCTTATCACAACGTCCAAACGCTTGAAAGTCAAATGACATTTGTTTAAGAAAAGTTTCTACTTCGGATAATTACAATATAATATCTTGATAATAGAAAAGTAAACCGAACATACTTTCGACATGTATGCGTCATAATGTTGGTTGTTCTGCTAAAAATCTACGTTATCCATTTCTTTCTAATTTGAATACTATTAACTCTTTGGTTCTTATATATTCATTGGGCGTGACAAACGACATCTTTTTGATTTTATGTTTTCTATTGTTTCTTTCTTGACATATTATTTTAACAACACTAAAATTAAAACGGTGTCTTTCAAGATTGATTCAACAAAATTATCTGTATTTTACAACCACGAAAAGGAATGTGAATACAGTTTTAATCCTAGTGTTGTTAAGATAATGTATGAAGAAAGAAATGATAAAAAATGATGATCAAAAAAGCATGATTTATCCCATAAAATGCAAATATAATGAGCCAAGAGGCTAATAGTATTAAATTAGCAAGAAATGAGTCTCTTAGGTTCTTCAACTACAATGATAATCACGCACACACGCACGTGTTGAGAGATTATTCGGTTTATTTAACTTAATATATTTTTATTCTCTATTATATATTTCAATGTGGTTCTTGGATTACTTAAGATTGGATAATCCTCATCTATTATATCATTCTATTTATTTAGCCTTTCCCCAATTTCTAAAGATTATGCCCTTACTTTAAACAATAAATTATGTTCCCACCCATTACTAAACCTATCTTCAATCGTCTCTCTTTTTTTTTTTTTTAAACAGTGACTGTGTATTTTGCATTGCATCTTCTTCCATACTTCTTCTTCACTGACTGTAATCGTGAAGAACATTCTATCCCAATCTCCATAATTTTCTATCTCTAGATTTTCTTTATCTCTTCATCTCACTTTATGTATATGGGGGGAAAGCATTATTACTTTTCTACTTCATTTCCCCCCCCCCCCCCACCATGTTCTTATACTGAGGTGATAAAAACATAGTATCTTTTTTTCCCATGTGTCAAAGCATCGGCCAGGAAGTGAACTTGCTAACTTGGGACAACTGCTTGTAAGACAGCTGCGCTGACCACTCGGCCACCAACGCTTGACAAAACATAGTATCTTCTTTATCAAAGTCAGGAATTTTTGAAGTGACAAACCCAAAAAAACTTCTTAACAATCATAGCTTTAAGCACACACCAATAGCCATGTATAGCATTTATCCTTGTTCTCATACTTATCCATTACTTTCATGGATTAACAGTAAGCAATCTATGAACAAAGTCTTATAAATACTTGACAGATAGCTCTTACAAGTTTACTCAATAGTTTTTAAATTATCAGTAGAGAGTTCAAATCCACTACGTACATAAATCCAAGAAAATACTGTGGCAAATCTCCTTAATTAGCAAAATTAAAGTAATTATCTGAAAGATGTCTTTTAGAAAGTAAAAGACTTTCAAAAAAGTATATATATAATGTCCAATTTTTACTGTTATGAGAAAAAATGTATGCGTCAAAAAGACAAGCTTTTCGATGAGCAAATGATTTGTGGATTAGTTTGAGAAATAATTCTGAACTCAAAAAGGTGAAATGCGAACTAAAATGGAATTGTTGTGTTTTTGTCTTTAGTATGTTAGTAGTGAAAAGTCATGTGACCAGTAGTAACTAAACACCAATAAGCAATCTCAGTATGCTCCAGTTTTTAAGTTCAAGATCTGTGTAGCAGCTATAAACAAATATATCATTTGTTTATTTTTCAGTCTCACCACACAATATATCATTAAATGACATTCTGCTTCTAATTTTCCTTCATTATGTTGCTTATATTCCTTATACATAAATAAATAATATACCATTTTCCTTATGCTCTTAATTTTCCATGGAATTTTTGTTATTTTCATGCATATAATTCTGACTATACATCAGACTTCTTCAGAGCTTAATTTCTTGTAGAAAAAATGTTACCAAATGTCTGTTTTTTTTCATCACCAATAGAAAATTAAAGTCTGAAGAAAACCATTGCAAAACTGAAACTGTCTGTATACAAAATTGTGGAAATAAATAAAAAAGTTAATTAATTTACCATTTATTTATGTGTCTGTTGAATAATATTTCACACAATTATTTTTCATTTCAAAACTTTCCCAGTTCAACACACACACACACAAATATTTACACCTAAGCATCTAATATTTTTACAATGCATTATTTATAAACAAAAGGTTAAATAACATTAAAAAGCTCATGGCAAGGCATAACCCTAAAAAATAAATTTCTCCAATATTGAAATACAATAAAAAAAATATAAAACCACTAAACATCGCACGACCATATTCTATCATCCATTAATTAATATGGCTTGCACTGGGTGTCATTACTGTATGAAAAAAGTTGCTACTCTTTCTTTTAGAAAACATTTAGAACTCACTAGGTTAGTCAATGGTTGATTAGTGAAAGTTTTTATTGTTTATATCTCTCTTCTTTCAAATCACCAAATTCCCAGTTTATACAATATGAAATCACTTCTCCACTCTTATGCCATATAGTATAAGTTTAAGGAATTATTGATTAACAGCTACATATAAAATCCCTGTCCTTAATATTTAAGTCCCCACACAGTTTCTGGATCTTGTGTATATTAACAAGATTTGGCCTTCAAAACACGACTTCAATTTCCACATTTTTAGCCTGACAGGTAAACTGGAGTTAAACATGGATGCTGGATACATTCGAGCATTTCTTCCAACTTTGAAAGCCAAGTTTTGGCAATAAAGGGCAGAAAAATGGGGATTTAAGGAAAGGGATTTCATATGTAGCTAGTAATTACAGTTTACCCAAACTTACACTAGATGACACTAGAGTGCAATTGTCTAAAAAAAAATAAAAACCATTTTGATAAAAGCAAAATAGCTTTTAAATACTCCCAACAGGAAGCGACCTTTCAAATAGCTTCTTGTAGGAGAAAAGTAAAAGCAAAATGCACACTCACTAAGCTTGCCAATTGAGACATCCATTAACTTACCAATACTGAGGCAGACTGACAACCAGGAAAAATTCTTAGTCTGTTTGAAAAAAGTTTCAAATTTATTCAATCAAGATTCGATCCCAGTCCAAAGGCATGGGAATACATGGAGGAACCACTGCTGTACCACAAGATGCTTAGCTGAAAAACTAAAAGCACAGCTAGCTGCTAAAAATCCCACGTTTACTCCAAATAGCTAAATAATCCATTTTCGAGCTTTACATAGATTCAACCTCAAAATATTCCCGAAATGTACTAATCATATATATATATATAAGAATACTTTTATAAGGGTGGAATGAATATAGAGGAAGAACTAAATACAATATTATATAGGAATGACAAAACTTATTTTTATAAATTTAAATAAAGCTAAAATAATGAAGTAAGTGGAGAAAAAAAATAATAAGAGGATACTTTGGACAAAAAGTTGTAGTTGTTTCAGAATTTTAAATATTTGGGAAGCTGAATCAACTAATGGTCCAGTAATAATAAAAGGCTGAGAATGAAATTTGCAATAATTAAACATTCCATATATGAAAAAGATTCTTCAATGGCCATTAAAATTAGATGTAAAACAGGATTATGGTAAATGTTTTAAGATTAACTTTATGTGGAGTACAAATATGGACAGTTAAAAAAGAGAGAGAAGAAATTGGAAGCATATAATCAGAAATAAAGAAATTTTGATAATTGTATTGATCATATACTGAAAGGGAGAGAAATTTTAAAAAATGTGTTGGAATGAATCATAGAAAGTATTTAGAAAATAAGTAGAAAAAAAATGTTTACCGATGAACTTAGCAACAAAAATAGCCACGAATATTTCAAAAGTCGAACAAGAGACAGAAAGACATGGAAGTTACAGTCTAATTTATTGTATTTCTTTGTATCAGTTTCAAAAGTCTTCATACTGAAATTGGCTTATATTTTCATTTAAATTGGAAGAAATTTCATTAACATTTATATCAGATCCAGAATTGTTATCTAAGAAACTTTCCTTTTCATATATATAGTTTATAATAACTTCTCACATATACACTTTAATGCAAAAAATTTTTTTAATAAAACTTCTTTATTTTCCTGAAAGTTTTGACTGTCCAGCAGTCTTCATCAGAGCTTCTCAAATTTCCTCTACCCTTTAAAAGGTAAAATAAAGAAAATAAAATAAAGAAGTTTTATTAAAAAATTTTTTTGATTAAAATGTATATGTAAGAAGTTAGTATAAGCAAATATATATATATATATATATATATATATATGAAGAAATGCAAAGAAAGTAAATGAGAAGAATAAGAATATAAACTTTCCTTTTCTGAACTGACTTCACTTTTAGTCAGTTTTATTTTATTAACCATGATTTTCGGTGAATATTTTGTTAATAATGATTACAATGTCTCATGACCTTCTCATATGCATATTTGGATATGTCCAAAAGCAATTATCTTCACCATGTTTTAGAACTAACTACTGGAAGCTTGAGTAAACAGTGGATACCAGATAGTATAGTGTTATAACATTTCCATCCTCAAATATATGATTTTTTTGCTTTCATGAGTGAGTACAAGGCTTGAAAACTGTAAGAAATCCATATATATTGTATCCAGAAGCCACAATATATTAGTTCCAGTTTTGAATCCTAATCCTAACTGATAAAGGCAAAAACCAGGAAACAGTATTGAAATGAAGATATTATAGTGCTACATTAACTGATGTCCATTCATTACCAAAGCTTACAATAGATAGCTCTAAAATAGAATGGAAGGTAATGTTCTTAGAAGAATATGAGTATGTGAGAGTCATCTGATATTGTCCTTGGCATTAATACTTTTAGGCAAAAGGTAGGAGACATATAGTTGACATCAAGTGTGTAAAATATATAAAAACAGATCTTACATCAGACCACTAATTATACAAAAGCTAATCATCTTGGGTTTAATACTTCAGTTTTTTTAAATCTTCATGCTATTAATTTGAATAATATATAAAGGATTAAAGGTCAAAGCTGGATGCATAAAAGCATTACTTTTGCTTTGCAATCTAATCATCAATTTGAAAGCAAAAATGAAATTGATCTGAGAATATCGGGTATTCATTGACTAATCAAGCTTACAGGACGTGTTCTAGCTCTTCCACATTTAAACCCCTCTCCCATCCCCTAGTGGCAATCTAATTAGTTCATCACTTTAATTTTAATACTAAAATCTTTATTCAATATTATGAATCAATAAATTGATTTTGATTTGTTAGAAATATAACTTTACAAATGGTAAACATTCTAAAAAGTTATATATGAATTTTCAATATATATATTGTAACAGGGCCGGGTGTAAATCCTGTTCCAAAGTAAAAAGAAGTTTAGGTAGCCAAGCTTATGTAGATATATTTTGAGATACATATTTGAGAAAATGAATTAACCAAGGCAGTCTGAAAGGGGTCTTCTGATTCCTATTTTCACACTGATTAGAAGTTTATGCTGTTATTGTGATTACTGTCAATTTTTCTGATCTACGAAACTGCAGGTAAGATATACATGCTAGCTGACATGAGTATGTTTGGGGAGAAATGGGAAACGTGCTGGGTTTTCATTGCCACTGCTCCATGGAGGAAATCAAAGCTGCTCCATGATCCTGTAATTCTTTAAACTCCAGGAATCCGCATCCATACACCTGCATCAAACATTTGGACTAACTATCCTTCCATCAGAGGTTAAAAGCAAAGACTTTCTTTATGGACAATCTTTATGGCCACTACATTATTAAGTAAACTTACCTTATTTCGAGAATATGAACAATTTAATTTCCCTGGGGATCTAAAGGTAACAGTATATTTTATTTCAAATGTATACATGTGCACATTATTAATTTCATAGTATAGCCTGCAATTATTTCTATTAAATCATACAGATAATTGTAAAGATAAAATATGCATGTAATCAATAAGAATTTAATCTGTCAATATATATATATATATATATATATATATATATATATATATATATATATATATATATATATATATAATATATATATATATATATATATATATATATATATATTTCCATTAAATGATTGGGCACTATCTTTTTCTTTATTTCCGTTATTTCTTAGTTATTCATTTAGTTAAAATCCATTGTATGTTTTCTTTATTCAACAAGTGAATGTGTATTGCCCCCAAATAATACATCTCTGTCAGTCTAAGGACTACCTGCTCTAAGTGAGCTAGCTAGTGGCGATCATTAAGTAATATATTATTATTATTATTATTCACATGATCACTATCTCATACTAGCACAATAATTGTTATTAAACAATTCAAAACAAGCCTTCTGGCATCCATTGATTGCTCTTGTTAGCACAAGATGGCACTACTATATGGAGAGTGTTGTTTTGTTTTGAATTGTTTAATATTATTATTATTACTGTCAATTAAATCCCTCCAATATTATTCTTATGCAAGCATAGGATTGGCATATGGAGTCAGAAGATGCCGACATCCATAAATATATTGCTTGGGGAAATATTAATTAGTGATTAATAGAAACTAAACCTGAGTACTCCTATAGCTATATATTTCTACCTGTTATTTTGTCCTTTTTTATTGTTGGGAGATTAAGTTTTAAATAACTTGTCTCCAGGCTATGGCTGCTACAAGTCCATCTCAGCAAATCCAAATATTTCATTTATGTATTAATCATTGATATCATTTACTAATATACATTATATAAGCAGATTTTAATAAAGATAGCATAAGTTCAACTCGGTAAAGATGGAGTGGGTTGCAACTCATTACAATATACATTTGTCTTACTGGCTATTTGTCAAAAGACTATTGAAAAAAAATTAACTAATAAAATCTTTATTGGAATGTACAAAGAATTATAATGTCATTATAAAGCTATGAAATTCTCTTCTAAAATTTAAAATTGCATTTATATTTGTTAACTTCACCCAAAAATTCAGTATTAATCTGTTTGACAGAGTATAATAATCATAATGAAGTATTCTGAAAAATTTGAGTTGAGTCAAGCCATTACGAAAAGGTATAACCATATAGATATATTCTTACTTAATAGTACTGAGTTAACTTTCAACTAATTCTTGCCGAATCAAAGTGCAAAATTAATTAACTGCTCTGGAAGCAGGATGAATATATAAAGTAGGCAAATTATTGCAGTGAGAAATGTAAATTATAAATGTCAGATGTTCCATTTTTTTGACAAAAAGACGCAAGACTTCTTCCTGTTGATGCAAGACTTCTTCCTGTTGATTAAATTCAGATCTTTTGCAATAATCCATGTCTCCTTGAACTTTCTCTTACTGTCATCCCTCTCTATGCAGATCGTCTTAATGTTAGTTTTATTTTAATCTTTACCTCACAACTTGCATTTTTAAAAATGAAAATATCTAAAAAAAAAAATGTAAGTGCAAACATGACTATATTTCTTTTTTAATAATTATTGTACAAATATTTTGTAAGAACAATCATAAATGTTTAAATAAACTACAAAATTATGCATTCTTTCCTCATTGCTGATAATCAAAGAGGAGTTTACAAGTTTGTTTATGCAATCAATACCAAACAATCTACCAAGCAGGAATCTTTTAAGCTAGTATTGGCTCATCTGTAGATTTTTCCCTGTGGACTACTAACATCTTCAGATTATTTTGAAGTTAAGAAATCAATATTTACTTTATTTTCAACTTTTAACATCAAATGAATATGAAATCAGCAAAATAAAGCTTAAGATAGGCACAAAAGAGGAATTTAAAGCTGAAATACAAACAGGTTATCACAGTACTCTAAGATGCAGTAATTATCAATAAACTAGATCAGGATGAAGAGTACTTTTCAAATGTAAAATTATACCTGAATGGAACCACTCTCTAGGTTTGAGAGTAGAAGAACTGAGAATTGTTTCCTATTTGGTAAATGCAGACTTTTTATTATCAGTAAACTAAATCAGAGTGATGAGTATTTTTCAAATGGCAGATTATACCTGAATGGAACCACTCTCTGGGTTTGAGAGTAGAAGAACTGAGAATTGTTTCCTATTTGGTGAACACAGACTTTTCATTATCAATAAACTAGATCAAGTTGGAGAGTATTTTTCAAATGTAAGATTCTATCTGAACGGAATTACTCACTGGGTTTGAGAATAGAGAAACTGAGACTTGGTTTCTTATTTGGGTAACACAATTTTCATTGCCATATACTATGTACATGGTAACTTTGAAATTTTCTGTTTATCCAAAAAAGCTTTGAGAGAAAAAAAATAAACACATTTTTATGCCCATTTTAAAAATTAATAATTCATAACTTTAGTAAAAGAAAAATATATAATTTTTCTTCTTTCTTAACATTTCGGTAAAAAAAAGTTAAGCAAAAATAAGTATTAGCTTTATAATATTAACTTTTTTATTATAAAATTATCTTTTTTTTTTTTTAGAAAAATGAATAAACTGATAAAAAGTTTCTTAACACGGATTTTCAATAACTACAACTTTTAAAGAAGGTATATCTAGTTTCGTAGCATTTTCATAATTTTTTATTTATTATGAGGGGGAAAAACGTATTTTTCCAATAAATTGTAATGACAAGTAGAAATAAAAATTGCAAGCTAATTTACATTAGAAATGTTATATGATTTGTAGCTCAATTTTAAAGTAAAGATTTAACATAATTGTACTGAGACATTCGATAATATATAAACTAATCTAATCAATAAAATATAGGAAGACGAATGTAAATACTACAGAGACTAAATCTCCCCCGACAGCCAATCACAGAGCGCAGCCTCTTCTTCAAAATTACAATACGCAACATAATCATTAGTGTGAGTTAACTCCAAATCTTGAAAGGTTGGAAAGTTTGTCAAGTAAAATTATGAGAGAAAAAAAGAAATTATGTATAAATAAATATTTTTGGTGAGAAATAAATAATTTCATAAATTAGGCAATTGTTATCATTAGTCATCATCATCAACCATTATCAATCCACTGCAGGATGAAAGTCTCTTCAATCCATCTTCTCCGATCTTTAGCTTCACTTCTCCACATCACTCCTGCACACTTTTTTATTTCATCCATCCATCTCACATGTGGTCTCTTTCTGGGTCTTTTACAATCTCTTGGAATCCAATTTAAGATTTCAATTGTCCATCTATTCTCTTCTCTTCTAGCAATATGTCCAGGCCAACTCCACTTCAGTCTTTTAATTTTTCAATGAGGTCGGTAACACCTATTTGTTCTCTCGTAAATATGAAGAGGACAATTTTTATTCCAGAAAACAAAAGAATAAGACAAAAGTGGATACTTTACGGCAGTTTCGGATCGAATTCGGTATTGGCATTTCCGGTGCTCAAACTTCTTATGAACACTTCAGCAATAATGCCATTCGATTATTTTTTTGAAATAAAAATATGAAAAATCCAATCATTAAATTAGAGATTTTCTCTAACCCAGATGTATAATGTGTCTAGAGTACAGAGGTTTCAACACCAGTGTTTCCTTACCCATGTTGATATATATATATATATGCAAATAAATCATGTCATATATCACAGACTTAATTTAACAAGCATGTATTACAAATGCTATCTAAGGAGCTTGTCAATAGCTTTTAACAAGCTTTTCAGAATATCCCCAACCCCAGATCATTTTCTACTTCTGGCCTCCTCAGTGAGATGCTAGGATTTTCAAACATTAGATTTAAAATACCAGGTCAAGATCCAGCACTTTATCTAATGGTTAACTATTAAGTGGAAAATCTGAAATTTCTTCAAATTCAGCTAACTAACTTAAATAGCAGTATGGGGTTGAACTAAGTTCACATACGCCATATATTAATAGCTTTAACAATATAAAATCGCCAAAGCCTTAATAGCAAAAAAATATAATTGCAAAGAAAATCCAAGTCATATATCAACAAGCTTATATTACAAATGTTATCTAATGAGCTTGCCGATAGCTCTTAATAAGCTTTTCAGAATAACCCCAACCCCAGACTGGTTTCTGCTTCTGTCATCCTTATTCAAACATTAGATTTAAAATACCAGGTCAAGTTCAGCACTTTATTTAATGGTTAACTATTAAGTAGAAAATCTAAAATTTTCACCCATCTATATGTCTTCAAATCCAGCTATCTAACTTAAAAAGCCATATGGGATTGAACTAAGTTCACATACACCATATATTAATAGCTTTAGCAATATAAAATAGCCAAAGCTTAATAGCAAAAAATATAATTGCAAAGAAATCAAGTCATATATCACATGACCTAATTTAACAAACTTATAATACAAATGTTATCTAATGAGCTTGTTAATAGCTCTTAATAAGTTTTTCAGAATATTCCCAAATCTCGACTGGTTTCTGTTTCTGACTTCTTCAGTGAGGCACTAGGATATTCAAACATTATATTTAAAATACTAGATCAGGTCCAGCACTTTATCTAATGGTTAACTATTAAGTAAAAAATCTGAAATTTTCAGACATCCATAACTTAACTTCAAATCCAGCTATCTAACTTAAATAGCCATATGGAGTTGGGGATATTTTGAAAAGCTTGTTAATAACTATTGGAAAGCTCATTAGATAACATTTGTAATACAAGCTTGTTAAATTAGGTCTTGTGATATATGACTTCTTTTCTTTACAATTTATATTTTTTGCGATTAATGCTGGCAATTTTATATTGCTAAAGCTATTAATATATGGTGTATCTGAACATAGTCCAGTCCCATATGGTTATTTAAGATAGATAGATGGATTTGAAGACATATGGATGTCTAAAAATTTCATATTTTTTACTTAAAGTTATCCATTAGATAAAGTGCTGGGCTTGATCTGGTATTTTAAATCTAATATTTGAAAATCCTACCACCTTACTGAGAAAGCTAGAAGCAGAAACCAATCTGGGATTGAGGATATTCTAAAAAGCTTGTTAAGAGCTATTGTAAGCTCATTAGATAAATATATATATGACTTCAGAAAAAAGTTTAATGCTAATTGGAAGAAGTCCCTTTTATTCCTTTTTCAGGTGTCAAAGGAACTGAGCCAAGCAAATACTTAATATCAAGTCCAAATGTTTTTATTGCAGCTGTTATTATTACATGATTATTTATGTAGTATATAAATATAGATGGGCTACACAAGTATTTGCATCCACCAGCACGGTAAGTTTACAACCTTTTATCTCTGAGTTGAAGATTAACAATGTTATGATGTTTTTCAGTTGCCTAAACTGAAATAAGAATGGAAGACAAAATAAACATGCATATGAATGATCTCTATTTTTAATAGATATTTATAATAATGACATACAACTAAAATTATGACCTTTATTCCTAGAAAATTTCAGCCAAAGCAATAGTTGGTGATCACAAATGGAGAAACTAAGTATCCCCTGATTGGCCAGTGTACTATTTGATGAAAATCTTTTATTTATGTTCCTACAACCTTCAAATTAAGAAAGATTTCACCAAATTGAAGAAGAAATGTCAGATATTGAATGTGACATTGATTTGATTTTGTGAAATTAAAAGAAAAATGGAAGAGATATTTATTTAAACAATAGACGTACTTTATTACAAAAGAACAAATATTGGAAGCACATGGAAAATAGAATTCAACATAAGTAAAAAGTTGAAGAATAACTAACATTAAGGAGATGAATGATATTTCAGACAGAATAACAATACTAGTTATTCAAGTTAATGGAAGATGTTGTCTCAAGAGGTAAATTATTGTGATGAAAAAGTAAAAGATTTTTATATAAATTACAAAATGCTTTTGATGAGAATAAACAATAATTTAAAATTCTTATGGGCATTTTAATACCAGAATTTACAAAGAATTGAAGGATAAAAATGTTGTAGGCAAATTTGGTTGTGGTGTATAGACAAAGCATGGACTTAGACAACACTGTGTATGATGATTGTTTTAGAGAACGTTGCTGAATGGAAGTGGACATGGAATTTTCAAATGAAAGTAGACCAGAATTGAATTATATTTTGATTAACAGAAAATATACATTTCAAGATTGTAATGATCTTAATAGATTCAGCACAGAAAGTGGTTACCGTAGTGACAAACTTTCCATGCAGTAGTACCATCATGTGCAAACCATAGTAATTACGGAATGCAAAATGACTTATGCATAAAATCCTTATCTAGTGCCTATTCATCCAATATTTGAGATTGATATCTAGCTGATGAATTTTATCAGTTGGAAGCCTTGGATCTGAGAGCACTGCAATATAGATCTTAGAAGCAGCATCTTTTACCTTTTTAATTAACTATAAAGCTATGAGTCAAAATGAAAACAAATATTTTCAATATAAACTCATTGCCTTATATAGTCATATAGATCTGAACCCAGTTCAGTATCTAAACATTTTGGTGTCTTTGGCTCTTTAAGAGTCATAGTCACATCCCACGAGTAGGAATAATATTAAACTACTAAACATCACATGATCACCATTTCCTATGTTTACTCAAGTAGTTAAACCAGTGACAAACTCTTTGTGCAGTAATGCCACCCAGTGCAAGGCATGGTAATCACTGGATATAAAAAGATTTATGCATAAAATCCCTATCTAGTGCTTATTCATCCAATATCCCCAGACTAGTTCTAGCTTGTAATTTTCAGATCCAAGACTTTTCACTGATGAAGACCCCAATCTAGTAACTTGTCTGTGGATAGTAGATGTGTAGACACTAAATAGAAATTTCAAATATAAAAACCTTTTTGCATCCATTGATTACTATGGTTTCCACTGGGTGGCAGTATTGCATGGAGAGTTTATCACTATTTTAACAACTTATGTAAGCATAGGAAATAATAATCATGTGATGTTTAGTAGTTTAATAACATTTTTACCCATGGGATGATGGTGATTATGGTTATTAAAAAACCAAGGACATCAAAATATCTAGATACTGAACTGGTCTCAGATCTATATCCCTATACAAGTGAATGATCTTAGATTGAAAACATCTGCTTCATTTTGAACTCACGGCTTTATCATTAATTAAACAGGTAAAAGATCACTGCTGGAGAGTTGCAAAGCTCTCAGATCCAAGGCTTCTTACTGATGAAAGCCAAAAGCTAAAAACTAGTCTAGAATATTGGATAAGTAGACACTAGATAGGGATTTTATGTATAAATCTTTTTGATTCCATTGATTACTATGGCTTGCACTGGATGGCACTAATGCATGAAGAATTTGTTACTGTTTTATCAGCTTGTGACATCACAGGAAATGATTATCATGTGATAATGTGATTATCAGTGAAATGTAAAATAAGAAGAGTTTGTTACTGTTTTATCAGCTTGTGACATCACAGGAAATGATTATCATGTGATAATGTGATTATCAGTGAAGTGTAAAATACATGTAGATGCAAAAATAAGACAGTACTGACAAATGCTGTTTTTAATCTTCAAAAACACTCCAATGAATTTAAATTAGAAATTTGAAAATCATTTAAAAGTATTAATAAACATTGAAAATGGTTGAGAGATGATTGAAGCCAATAAAAAGATAAATGACATTTTATAAAAAAGTACTCCATAAACAATGGCAAGAAAGATAGATGGTACAAGAATGCAGCAATCTACCAGTAGAATTTCTTAATGAGAGAAAAAAATAGAAAACTATATAGTTGTTAGCCAAGAGGTCAGCACCGTTGCCCTGCAATCAAGCAGTTGGTTGCAGACGGTTGTTGCGGGTTCACCTCCCGGCCGATGCTATGACATATGGAAAAAAAAAGATCCATTAAGAAAAATTGAATATCTAGAGTTTTGTAAAGTGTATATAAAAAAGAGATGATATAAAAAATAAAACTGTGCAGTGATAAGAAAAAACTAGAAATCAATAAAAGTCTCAAAAGTGTAAAATGACAACTTTGTATTAGAAGGAAAACTGTTTCAGCAACAAGAAGAAAAGATGGAACTATTACTACAAAGGGAGATAATATCACAAAATGTGTGAAAGATTTCTAAAAAGAACTAAATAAGATATGATCACCATTTTCTACATTTACCCAAGCTGTTAAAAACAGTCACAAACTCTCCATACAGTAGTTCCACCCTGTGGAAGCCATAGTAATCAATGGATGCAAGAAGCTAGAAACTAATTTGGGGATATTGGATGAATAGGCACTAGATAGGGATTTTATCCATAAACCTTCTTGCATCCATTGTTTACTATGGCTTGTACTAGGTGGTACTACTGTACGAAGAATTTTTCATGGAGAATAAATATAAACAAAGTTATTATTCAGAAAGTGGATTCTTGGTTTTTATGTTGGGTTTGAAAAAAGATAAGAGGGGATTTGGATATAAAGGCTGTAGAGTGGACAAAGATAATGTTATGGTTTTAGGACTTAAATAGTAATGAATAAATTACAAAACAAAGTATCCTAGACAATTATTACATTTTCTGAATTCCCAAATATTTGAAGTAAAGATATCAAGGTAAATTTATGGAGAAGGGAAAAGCTTCAGAAAATGATAGAATTATTATTGATATTTTAAAAGAAATAGGTGAAGAAATAAAAAATATGTTGATGAAGCTATATACTAAATGCCTAAAAGATAAAGATATACTAGATGGTTGAAAGAATGCATTTGTGATACCGCAGTTTAAAAAGACCATATGGAAGATATTAAAAATTATAGTCATATCAGTCTTCTACAATTCAATAGAACATTTTATCAATGTAATACCTATTAATCTATAGTGGGATTTTGGATTATACAGACCAAAAGAAAAAAATCTGGATTTAAAAGTAATTTAGAGTAGTGGATCACATCTAAGTATTAAGAGAAGTTATACAAAGAATTAAGACATGAGTTTCCATCATGCTTTGAATTTATAAAATTATGAAAAGGTATTTCATTCTATACGCATTTCTATGGTGATTAAAATAATGTATCAAAGACTTAGATCCAGGATACTATCATATTCTGATGAATATTAACCAAAATGAAACAACAATATTTAGATTACATAGTTATACTAAGAAGATTAACATTAAAAAAGGTGTATGATAGGGCGAGTCTATATTTCCAAAACTATTGACAGTAGTTTTACAAAAAAGTATATTGTATTTAAAAATGGAAAGCTAAGGGGATGAAAATAAATGGAGATTACTCAAGTCATCTTGATTTTGTAAATGATGTGATTGTTTTTGCAAATAATGCTTTAGAGCTTCAGGAAATGTTGCAAGAGCTATCAGATGAAAATAAGAAAGTGAGGCTAAAGAGAAATGTTAAAAAATCTGAAAAAAATGTTCAATGGATTTCCTCAAAAGAATATAAGATTTATGATCATAAGTTAGAACATGTTAACAACTACAAATACATTGATAAGATTTATTAATTCAGATAGAAATACAATAGATAAAAATTAATCATAGTATTAAATTTGAATGCAGTACTTTTGGTAGAAATAATTTAATATTAAAAAAGGAAATATGCCTATGTATTTGAGAAGGATGGTTTTTAATATGTGTTTTATCACTTCTTACCTTATGGATCTGACACTTGGATAGTTAATAGAAAAGCAATTCAAAGACTTCAGACCACTCAATGAAATACAAGGAGATGTGTTTTAGGTATAACACAAAAAGATTAAAAATGAAATGAAACTGGTGAGAAAACAAACAGACATCACTAACTACATTGAAGTAATTAAGAAACCGAAATGGAGTTGGGTTGGAAGCATTGTCAGAAGAGATGTTAATATATGGACAGCCAACATCTTAAATTGGATCCCAATAGATTGTCAATGACACAGAAAGAAACCATATGTGACATGGATGGATGAAACAAGGAAGTTTGCTTGTGTATAGAGAAGAAATTGGATCCCAATAGATTGTGTAAAAGACACAGAAAGTGACCATATGTGACATGGATGGATGAAATAAGGAAGTTTTCTTGGGTATTGAGAAGAAATTGGATCCCAATAGATTGTAAAAGACACAGAAAGTGACTATATGTGATATGCATGGATGAAACAAGGATGTTTGCTTGTGTATTGAGAAGAAACAATTCTAGGCAATGGAGAAACTGAATTAAACTTGGATCAAAGTTCATCCTGCAGTTGACTGATGACTGTTGAAATTTATGATGATGATATATAGTAATATTCCATTGATTTTAGCATGTGATTTTTAGATACTTTTTGCAATCTTTCAAACATCATCATTTGATGAAAAATGAATTAATCTCTGCTTGATGTATGTTTCTGACTTCATGAAACTCATTAGCAGCATCAATACTGGTTGATACCTCATTGGACCCTTCAACTCAATCTTTAAATAAACACCATCACAACATTCAGTCTGACATTAAAGTTTGAGCACAAATGTGGCAGTAATTTAGCTTTAATATTAAACTGTACACTGTGAAGGTGTTTAATAGTGGCTATGTTTGTTGAAATTTCAACTGTTTTCAATGTCACTTATTGACAGAAATATATGACTCAAAGATTGATTTTTCCATCAAACGTTGCTACTTGAAAGCTACTGAGAAATTTTTGCAGAATGTATAAGTTAAAATTAATGTTAATAATATTATTACTTATTTATTTAATTTTTAATTAAATATGTGTATATAAACAGACTTTTGAGATGCACATCTGCCTGCCATTTCCTAATTGGATAAGACTTTAAAAAAGTTTTCAAATAACAATCGACTATATTTTTTGTTCAGGTAGCAACCCATAGATAATCTAAGTAACCAGGGTATCTAACTATTTTTACTAGAGGTTAAAACAAAGAAGGGAGAATACTAATAAATTTTTATTAGTCATTTAGTCGACTAGAGATTATCCATATAATGAATAATATTTCTGTAGTGTATCTTTCACTACATCACTCTCACATAAAGTAGGGACTGGTTTCTATCTGCTTTTAACATCTTGTGAAGGGATGTAGTCATAAACATGTGACCAAAGACATGTGAAAAAAGTATGATCCCCAAGATATATATTTCGTGCTGAATCAGTTCTGTTCAATCGACCCAGATCACATTCTCTTACACATATCTTACTGCACTACAAAAATACTATTCATTATATAGATAATCTCTAGTCTACTAAATGACTAATAAAAATTCATTATGTCAAAGTCGTGAGGTAATAAATTTGACATTTACCAATTAAACGGTAATAATTTCCTATATATATACTAAACACGGATTAAGATGTGTGTAAGAGAATATGATCTGGGCCAACTGATGAGTGCTAGTTCAACAAGAAATGTGCAATTTGGGAATCATACATCTTTTTTACAAGTCTTTGATCCTATGTTTACGATTACACACTTCCATAAAGTGTTAAAATCAGACAGAAACCATTTCCTACCTCGCGTGAGAGTAGTGTAGTGAAATTATACTACAGACATATTATTTATTATAAAAGAATATCAACTAGCAATTATGGGAAGGAAACAATACGTAATTATTTTTACAAAGCATTATGAGAAGGAAACAACAAGCTACTGATAAAAAGTATTTTATATTTGAAAAAAAAAAAAAGTTTTCTAAATGATTTTCGAATATTGTTCTGTAACTTCGTAATGGTGGAAAAGTTGCAAAGCAGAATAATATTCGGTTTTAGAATTTTGTGGTCAGGTACCAAACGTGGCGCTCGAATATCACATGATCTCTTGCGCGACTAATTATTCAATATACTTTTATTTAGCAATATTATGTGATTACAATAGTTTTATTACTGTGAGACTTTTTGATAACATAAAACCTTTTCAAATTATTACTTAATATACAATTAGAAGTAACTATTGTAAGATTTTTTTTACACGCGCCAATCTTTAATTGTTTATACATATTTGAAACAAAAATATTGGAAATTCCTTTTTTTAAATTACTTTTCTTGTGCATAAATCTAAAATATTAAAAAATAGTAAAATTTTAATTTTCTGTTTCTTGTTAGTTAAACAATAGAAACTTTTTCCTTTAATAAAAATAAAATGTCAGAAAAAAAAATCTGTTATTTAATTAGAAAGAGAAGTATTTTAAAGGTCACTTCCACAAGAGAAGTTATAATATGTTGGTTTCTTCATAAACGATGTCCACATCGAATATGTGTAGAGATGATAAATCTGGACCAACTGATGAGTGTTGGTTTACCACGAAATACATATAATGGTGATTATTTATCTTTTCGACATGTGTGTGATCAAATGAATTAGCAGTGTGAGATAGCATGGATGCTTGAGGGTCGTGTGAAAGTCTGAGTTCAAATCACCTATATATTACATATAGAAGTGCAAACATGAAAAAGCCTGTACAGAAAAAATTCACATTTTTATAATATTTAAAGAAAATCCTTTAGATGAGAAAGAGGAGGGTTGGACCATAGACCCTGTTACTTTTGAAAAAAATATTCAATTTTATTCAGCCCAGTTTTAAACTTAGGTTATAGAAATGGAAGTCAGATGATATCCTCACAATTTAGCCTTCAGCATTATTTACCTAATTATTTAAGTAATACTTTGGCTTCAATATGAAATTTATAATTGCAGTTTGTAATGTTATAATTGACTGTTTATTAATCTGCATTGAGAGTAGGTTATATTTATCTATTTAAAGAGGTTTATTTAAACTTCTTCATATGATAATTTCAATCTCTGTGGTCAAGTTGCAATCTTTAGTGTTTATATAAGTATATTAGACCCTTAATATAGGTGGGATTCCACCTTTATTATTAAAAGGAGATTGCCTTGGCAACAGCTTGAAATTGTTGATTGTTATTGATGTTGGGATTGTCTAAGTATTGATTGCTTTTTAATGATCACAATTATATATATATAACATTTTCCATTAATATATATATATATATATAGTGTTCAAATCACCAAACATTGTTTTTTCAGCAACACCCTCTTGAATAAATATAAAATCTGAACTTCAAACATTTCAGACTTTAGAATGTTTATTCATAGAGGGCGTTGCTGAAAAGAAGCATAATGGCTGGTAGGGTGATTTAAACATTTTGTATGTGAATTTTAAGTTAACACTGGGATATTTTCATATATATATATTCATTTTTAAGGTGGTATATTGTAATGGACAGATTATTCTAGTTTATTTGCAGTTTGGTTGTGACTTGGTTGTGGGCAAACTGATATCGATACCACCTGACAGTAAAGACTTCAGGAAATCCCAATCATATTTATATTAATTGGATTGTAAAATACTTTCCTTAACATATGATGATAAACACAATCATTACATAACCCATTATTTATAATACCAAACGAAATAGCATAGATCGTGAGTTACTCCCTATGAAATGGACATGGAATTAATGTATGGACCAGACATCCTTATATATAATAAGTTGAACACACACTATTTAAATAAATAAATAAATAAATTAAAAAAAACAATATTTTATTTATAAACTGTTATAAATATCATAGAATATATTCTTTTGCAATAAATATGCATTCGTTACCAATGACCATTAATCAGTTATGGATTAAATTATTAATACCTAATCTAAACAAATACTGGTAATGATTTTTTTTTTAATAATCACTTCCAAACTATCAATTTATGATTCACAGGTAGGTATGAAGCATAAACTTAACACCACTCATACTTTTCATAAAATTTCCAAATTTTTTCTAGAGTAATCTTGATATGATAATCTGCTAATCCCAGGTTTTAATATAAATATACTTATGTAATTGAGCACAACTGCCATTAAATGAGTTTCTTTGCCATTAATGCACCATCTGCATGTTCCCATGCTCTTAAATATATAATCATTCATTCAACTATCTTTAACTCCATTGATGAGTCACACACAGATATCAAATATGAAGTTTGACAGCCAAGGGCACCAATGCAAATCTTGGACCATATGTCCTCATTGCAACAATAATTCTAGGGAATGTCCACTTTAGAGCCGAATCCTTTTTTAACAATAACTACAACTTCTTTAACTGAGGTATCCCTTTTAAATCTGACCATGAATTTAAGAAACTGTTAATAAGCACATCATCATAGATATAGTATATTTTAACCATAAAAACTAATGATCTAAGTAATTGTTATACTACAAGTTCTAAACCCATATAAAGTATAATGGACAGAAGTGAAAATTCTCATATAAAATGAACTCTATCATATTTAAATAATATTAAGTTTAATATAAACTTACAATGATTACAACAATTTCCTTTTCTAATGGTTATCATTTATACCAATATTTGAACATTTCACATTTCAAACAGTTTTCACATGCATGCACATTCAATGTATTAAAAAAATATTGTATTCACCATTATTTTATGTGGTTTTGAATACTCTCTGGCAATTTCAAGATTATAAAAAAACCTAATAATTTTTATTGGTCATTCATTAGATTAGAGATTATCTATTTAATAATATTTCTGTAGTCTAATTTTTGATACACTGTTCTTACACAAAATAGGGACTGGTTTCTATCGAATGCTAACACCTTGTGGATATTTATTATTACATGACTCCACAGGGGGTTAAAAGCAGATAGAAGCCAGTCCTTACCTTGCGTGAAAGTGGTATAGAAAAAATTATACTACAAAAATATTACAAGAAAACTTTTTTTTTTGATAATACTTTTAGATAGCCTTTTTTCTATCTATGTTTAAAAAGGAGAAAATTTTTTAACAAATTATATATATATAAAAGAGACAAAGTGAATTTTGTTTTCTGGCTTCTTTAAAAATAACTTGAAAAGTACCATACTTATAATTATATTCAACAGCAATAGCTGATATTTCTTAACCAACATAATTCACTTCCTCTTTTATCACTTAAGTAATTTACACTACTTACATCTAGATTATATATAATAAATATAACTAGCTATAAAACTAATATATATATATTCAGAAGTCATCATAAAATTAAAATTACTAATTCTTTGAAATATCAGTTTAACTGATAAAGTTTTCTTATAATCTTATGACTTACAGATATGAGTACCAAATAGTAGCATTTGGATTTCTCTCTACAGTTCATTGTGAGGATTTTTAGTCATAGTAACATTTCTCCCTCATTGGCATATATTTATTTGATTTTTTTCACTACCACTTTATTTATTTTCCAAGACACAACTATACTGTGCTGTATCCGTTTTATAGACAGGTGGGAATTTCTCTCATTTGACCTACAGTCTTGGCTAAAATACTATCTTAAAATTATCTGATGTTTAAGCATTTTTTTGTTGTGTTCAGAGTAGGAATTCCTTTAAATATATCCTTTGGACTTCACCAATGCTGGATCCAAGGTAGTGGTTGGGCTGCTAGTGGTTTCTCCTTTGTACTACTCAGTCATAATGATAGTATGATATAGAATGAAGCATGAATAAAAATGAAAATCAAGAATATAATTTCAAAAAAAAAACCCTGATTATATATACTAGTGACCTCTATATTTTACTTAACATAGGTGGCCTCAGTTCACTTTAATTACATTTAATTTTCAAAATACCACAATTATTGAAGAGATTGAATTTTTTACTTTGTTTTTGAATTTATTTCCAAACACAAAATGCAACTTTAAAATTAATACCAGTCTTAATATTTTAATTTCCCTATTTTTCTTTCTAAAATGTGTGTGTATACATATATAATAAAATTTTTAACTTCTATTTATTTAATATTAATGTGTCAAATTAAGTTGTTTTTGTTATAAACAACTCATACAAACATAAATGAAAACATACATTCTTTTCAGTACATTTTTTTGATTCTAAATTTTAATCTTTTTTTTTTCATGTGTCATAGCATCGGCTGGGAAGCGAACCACAATAACCTGGGACAACTGCTTGTAAGGCGGCTGTGCCGACCTCTTGACCACCAACGCTTGACAAAAAAAACAAGCTAAATACACCATTTTAACTTTTTTTTTTTTTTAAAAAAAATATTATTTGGTTTCTCTTAAATTTATAACAAAACCTCTTACATTATTCATACTTATTTTAAAATATCACTTTTTTAAATTTATAATAAAATCTTTTACATTTTGTATACTTATTTAAATAAATCAATACAAGTATATTGTAAATACTGAACTTTAATATGTAATTAAAGGGGATTTGAACTCAGACTTTCAAGCTTCATTCAGCTATCCAATCCATCCTATGTAACCGATAAACATGACCCCACATGTAAAAAAATAAATGATCTCCAATATACATATTTTGTGCTGAGTTGGTCCAGATCATAAAATCCCACACATATATAATCAGTGTTCAGTTTATATTAAGATAACACATGTTCAAATTTTAATGGTCAGACTCCAATCTTTTCCACCCTCCAACTCTTCAGCTATCCATATCATTGAAAATCTGATGATGGAATGCTCAAATCCTTGATGATGCCAATATTGTTGTCATATCCACATTGATCTTAAGCCATTCTGACCTCTCATATATATGACCTTCATACATACATTTAAATAGACAGAGGAATGAGTTCAAATCCCCTTTAAGTCACTCTGATCTCACATATATGACATTAATACATCCATTTAAATAGATAGAGGAATGAGTTCAAATGCCCTTTAATCATACTTATTTTAAAATATTCCTTTTAATAATCCCATGTAAAGTTTCAATTCTATCTATTATATTCTATCTATTATTATTACTTTTAATAATTTAGTTTTAGATATTTTCATTTTATTATATAACTTTAAAATTTATTTTGTATAACGCTATCCTCATGACAAATATTCCAGCTCATTGTCATGTTTAAGGTCACATGGGTGAGCATGAAATGTATGATGTCCATTTCAATATACATTTTCTATACCTAAATGCCAGGACAAAACAATTTACCCAATAAGATATCAAAACTCATGTGATAACTCATAATTATCACTGGTGATAATTGGTCCTTCTTATATTTGCATATATATAAGTAATGTTAAAATGTGTAAGAATTAATACCTGGATTCAAACTCAAGTCATAGTTGGTAGATAAATTAGTTGAACTACGAGGCCCTCTCTACTATATATATATATATATAAAGCAATCATTTACACTGATATATATATATATATACAAAAAAATAAAGACTTATAAATCCAATAAATAATATAATATTTCAACCAGAGGACTGTGTATTTTTTTTCTTTCTGATGAAAACCAGTCCTCTGGTTGAAATATTATATTATTTATTGGATTTATAAGTCTTTATTTTTTTTGTTTTTATATGTATTTCCTTTGGTTAGTTTGTTATATATTAATATTTTGATATATATATATTACAGCTCTGAGGAAGACTTTTGAGAAGTCAAAACTGAAAACTATTTGTAAATGCGAAAAATACATTATTGCATTACACAAAATGCATAAGAAAGTGATTTCATTATTCATATTAGTAATAAATATTTTTAAGACCAAAAGGGCAGATGGAGATAATTATACAGTAATCTACTAAGACCCATGCAAAAATCACTGAATTTTTATCAGAAGTAGTTATTACTTGACTTACTCTATATAGACTTGACATTCCATATATATATTCTGTCTCCCTTAAACAATTGATTATGAGTTTAATAACCCTTAAGAGTTATATTCCATCTGGCTGATAAATAAATTTCATTCTGAATTACTAACAATGTTCATATGCTTATAAACATCAGAACTCCGAGAAATAGGTAAAATCATTCCATTTTTGATCCTTTGTTCAACATTGAGAGTGCTTCTAATTCATAGGAGAACAAAGATTTACTTTCTTTGTTTATATATATAGAAAGAGAACATTGAAAATTGTAAGTGGTAACCTGAATTCAAACTCAAATTACAAGCATAGCAGGCAGATAATTACTGCTGCGTTATGAGACACTCGTAACTATATATATATAATAAAGAAACGTTTGCTGCTGATGTATCTACAATTTCGGCTACATGTTTTATCTCCAAAAGATGGGTGGATATAACTGCGCAGTGACGTAGAAAAAACTATGCGGATAACACACATTTTATTGATCATAATTCATGAATATATAAATTCTTTTACATTCATATATATATATAGTCTTAAAAAATGGAAAGATTACAATAATAAAAAAAAAACAAAACGTAATTCTTAACATTATTTTCACACATTTCTTTTACTTGTTTAATACATTATAGTTTTTTTCTTTTTATTCCTTAAAAACAATCTTCAACATCACAAAAGGGACATGTTAACATCTGCTGTTATTTGCTCAAAGAAATATTTAAACATAGGATTAAAAATCGATGTGGAAAAAGCATATAAAGCATTTTATTTTAGTTTTACATAAAAAAAAAAAAAACTGTGAAAGGGGGAGGATAGGAGGAAGCACTTTTAGATAAATTTTTAAAAACTGTACTTAATGTTTTTTTTTTTTTGTTTTTTTTAAAAAAAATCATTTATATTAATTTATTTTATGGAAATATAAAATTCTGGATTAATTTAGATGATTAATGTTTACAAGCTGTTGATACGAGTTCAAATATGATTCACCATGGTTGTTAACTAAATAAAATGACCTTGGAAGTTTAGTCTCAAGACTGCAGCAGACTACTTGAATAGAAAATTTCTTGAGCTGATTTCAAGTAAGGAAAAAAAATCTAATAAATAATGTCATTATGTTTAATCTGGGACTTTGGTATTGAAATATAACATGACCTCTTGAGCAGCTAACAATATAACAATTAGATTGTAGAGATTAAATTTTGGACATCATGCATGGATTTCTTTTTCCCAAATATATTCTAAGGAATAAAATACAGAGACTTTTAGATCACTCAATGAAATATGGAGAGATGCACATTAGGGATAACAAGAAGAGATCAAAAAAGGAATATGTGGGTGAGAAAACAAACAGATGTTATTGACATCATTAAAAGAATCAAGATTGAAATGGAGTTGGGCTGGACATAGTGCTAGAAGAAATGATAAAAGATGGGCAATTGAAATCTTAAACTGAATTCCAAGAAGTTGTAAAAGACCCATAAAAAGATCATGTGTGCAATGGATAGCTGAAATACGTAAGTGTGCTGGGGTGATATGGAGACAAGAGGCTGGAGATTGAAGAAGATGGATTAAAACTGGAGAAACCTTCATCCTGCAATGGATTGATAATGATGATGATGATCCTAAGATGCTGGACTTTAATTAAATTAACTGGTAATCGATTATTGACAGTAATTCTCTCACATTCTTAACTGGAATAAAAATTATCCATATTAATCTAAGTTTGGTCAGCAGATAAGTAATTATTCCACATTCTTATGTGCAAAAAAAAATATCCAGATTAATCTGGGATTAGTCACATAAATAAAAAATGGTAGTCATTATGCCATACAATTTTTCTTCTAGAATCTTCGATTTTTAATCCTATGGTAAGTTATGGAGTGCAATTGGGGTAAAATGGGGTGGGAATCATTCACCAGTTGACGCTAAGCTCATAATTTAGCAGCATATTTAATTTTTTTTTACTTATGCTCTGCAAGGTTTAATGCAGCAGAATGGCAGATTTTGGAACCTGAGGTTCATGGATCGCAACCCTGCTGTCTCTTCTGGAACTCAAACTTCTGAGAAATAAAACTATTCAATAATTATTACTATTATTGTGAGCTTATTTTGCTAACTCTAGATATAACATTTGTGAATACAAGCTTATTAAATTAGATCATGTGACATCTGACTTGATTTTTTTTTACCAATATTATTATTTACATATGTTAAACCATACATGCAAAGTGTTTGTGGAAATCATGCTATAAATAGCCTTACAAGGTTTAATGCTATGATAAGTGGTGGACATTTAAAGACGATTAATCCTTCCTGGATTAATGCTCACCTATCACTTCCGGTACTTGAATGTCATGTGATTTCCTGAATAACATGCCATGCAATTATCATTTTGTATAAGGTTTTAGTATTCTATATAATGTTTTGGTTCATACAATGCTTTTAATTTTCGATTAATTAAAATGAAATAAAATAAAAAAAACCCTCTTCAAAACAAAATCTAACAAGAAATGTAATAGATGAAAAGTCAAAACAAATAAATGTTTTAGAAGCTGAAGGAAAAAAAAACACTGAAAAAGAATTTCAGGTGATAAGCAAACGCTGAAGTCATCAATAAGAATTATATATACAGGTTGAATCCAAGCAGCTTATCCTGAAATAACTTACTGCATAAAAAGGAGAGAACAGAACTGATCTTAATAATAGAGAAGATATAAATAACTGAAAAAAAAAAAAAAGCGCTAGTCAATCAATACAGAATGTTTTTATTTTATAACAGATGATAATCCAGATTTTTTTTCCCCTTGAAAAGCATTCCATCATTATATAATATAAAAGAAATCTTTTGTTCGCAACATTAAGGAAATATAAAATAGAAATATTTTTATATTTTATAAAAATAAATTTCTAAAGATGATTTCCGTCTGCACTTAGGATCTTTTATTATTCTATTCACTTCTTGTTTAAAGATATAAATAATAAAGCAACAACTATTAAAAATAGTTTTTTTTGCTTATTTTATTATATATAAAACAATTCTTTATTAATGCTATATATTAAGACTTTTTTTTTTAAAAAAAAAAACTTCGTTAATCAGATAAATGTATTTAATTCAAAAATTATTTGAAACATCACATGACCAATAAGACATCATGTGACTTTAGCTTGCGCATTGCTAATGAATCGTTCTGATTCTTTATTAATAGGATGATCAGACTGGTTCGATCAAAAATCGGGACATAACAATCAATTATTTTTACAGCATTGCGCCCTTTTTTGTTTTATAAAACTCCATTCCTGTGTATATTCATCGTTATAAGCACACTTCCTCTTTGGTATGATGTCTATTGTTTAGGGTTATTAATATTCCTATTAATTTTATCGCTATAGAAAATTAATATCAACAAAAAACTAGTAAAACTATACTGTCAGTCAAAGCAGGTGCAAGCGCAGTTCAAATTTTAGACTACAAAAATCCAACTGCACATGCTATAAGGTGAGGTTAGATGCGAGCATGCATCTAGCTTGAGAACCCGGCCCTATAATATAATAGTGATCTTTGTTTTGGTGTTGGAATTTGTCTGAAGTTTTTATAATATTACTGAAGAGACTGAAATGAACAGAGAGGGCAAAGAAACTATCATTTTTGCAATGAATTATTTATGTAAGATAAATAATAATTATGAGTATTTCAAAATCGGGACATGCAATGGTCCCGAAAGACATTTCGGGGACACTGGGACATCTAATCAAGAATAGGGACAAATCCCAAAAAATTGGGACATCTGTTCACCCTATTATTAAGTGCATATGAGGTATGTAATTAAATAGAGAAGACTTTAACCTTTATCAATGCATCTTCACATTTATACTAGTCAAACGATGTAGATTTTTGACTATAGAGGGAGCTCTCAAACCTCAATACAAGAGTGACTTTATAAAAATAAGAATGACAATTTTATCTTAAACCTAAATTCCCACTTATAAAGGCCAATCTGAAACACCTTGATTTGAAAGAAAGGAAACTGTTAATCTCTTCACTTTTTAAGTCCACTATTTCCTTCACAAATTAATTTATGCGAAATCTTGTGATTTATGACAAGTTAATATTACGATCTTTTCTAATGGAAATATAGAAAGTGACGTAATGCTCTGATTATTTATTAAGCACATAGGAAATATGTAATTAAATAGAGAAAGGCTCTAACCTTTATCATATGCACTCATTTGACTATTAAAACCTTGAAGGTGCATATGATAAAAGTTAAGACCTTTCTGTATTTAATTACATACTTCCTATGTATTTAATAAATAATCAGAATGTTACATCAGTTTAGAAAAGATTGGTAATATTAATTCACTGTAAATCACAAGATTTCATTGAGTTAATTTGTGAAGAAAATAGTGGACTAAAAAGTGAATAGATTAACAGCTTCACACACTCAAATCAAGATGCTTCAGATTGACCTATATAAGTAGGGATTTAGGCTAAAGATAAGACAACTGTTCTTCTATATTGTGTTAAGGTTTGAGAGGTCTTTCTAGTAAAAAAAAAACTATATTGTTTGATTATTATAAATGTTGAAGGTGCATATGATAAAGATTAAAACCTTTCTCTGTTTAATTACATTTCCAATGACTAATAAATGCTTCTCATCACTTTTATGCCATCTGGTGTAAGTAGTTGTAAACAATAGATGTCACATGGTAATGCTTAATAAATCCTTATCCAGTGATATTCTATTATACCTTCAGACTAATTTCTAGTTCGTAGCTTTCATTGGTGAAGAACTTTTTAGATTTTTGAACAAAATTTAAGTTTTTCAGTTTGGGCAACTGCCTGATAGAGTAACAAAAAATAAAAAATGGCTGCCAAAGGAAAGGGGTATTACAACCAAAATGGCCCAAGTGTGCTGTTCAAAAACATAAAAGCTTCTCACTAATAAAAGTCGTAAGCTAGAAACTAGCATGGGTACATTTGGATAGGATAGCATTAAATAAGGATTTATTAAGCACTACCATCTGACACCTATTGATTACTAAAGCTTACACTAGATGGCATAAAAGTAGTGAGAATAGAAAAATTTGCTAAAAATCAAAATAATAATGATCAAATAGTTTATTTTTTGAGAATTTATTAGAAAGTCCAAACCACTGAAGGTGCCAACTGTGGTTGGAGCCCATAGACTTTGAGCTCCAAAGTTTCACCACTCTACAATTGCAGTAAATCATGCAAAAAAATACATTGATTATAATTACGTGCAAATTTCTATTTCTAGTACATTACCAGTCTGCAAGCATATAGAAATAAAAATACTTTAAGTAACATATAGAATACCCTAAACTGTTTTTGGTAACTGAAGAGAGCAGAACTCTGGGAAGGCTAGTTCATATTTCTTTGTGAGTTCCTTCTTACTGAATTGACTTCTCCAACTTTGGACATTCATATCATGAATTCCTAAGAAAAACATTCTTAATAAGACTGGGTTTAAGAGTTAACATCTTCTAGGATCATAATTATTGATGTATTAATTTCCTAAAATGACTGATCTTAATAGTAATGACAGTTTATGATTATAATTTGACAACCTGATAGCATGCTGTTTGAATACTGCTGATTTAAGTGGCCAATGGCTTAAAAATACTATATCACAGATGAAATATTTAGTTACCAAGCTGTTTATTTTATCTTTACTAAAATGATATTTATACATGTTAAAACACTAATATACTAAAAATATATACTTTTTAAAACAATTTTTATTTTAGTTTGGTTTTCTATTTCAGCTGACTAGCACCCTTCATCACAGATCATATTAATTATAGTTCTTTATTAATTAACATTAATTTATATTCACTTAATGATTAGTACATGTATATTTTATGAACTGCAATAGACATAGCACTTACAATAAATTTATTATGTAATATTCAATTTTATTTACTAGCATAGAGATCATATGTAATTTAAGAGGAATGGATTTACTCCTTAAGCACGTGCTCTCTAATGTTGTTATAATAGCTCGATGGCATCTTGTTGAATACTGAGGATACTCTCAAACCAAAGCACAAGATAAGACAAGATGGCCACTCTTATCTTTTCAAAAATCTACCTTATGCTTTGGTTTGAGAGTATCCTCATTACTCAATAAGACATCATTGAGCTATTATAACAAAAATTACAGTGCACATGGTTAGGGTTTAAATCCATTCTGTTTAAATTATATAAATTTATTAATACCAAAAAGACTTTATAAATACTTCTTTGTATTTCATACTTGGGAGAGACATCAATACTGTGGGTGAATATGTAGAATAATAAAAATAACTGTAATCAATTGCTCAGAAGGAATATCCAAATGATAATTGAGCACAGATGTTCCATTCATTTAATGTGAGATTAAAAAAAAATTTAAATTAAATATCAATCCAGAAATCTTTACCTCTTTAAGTTTACCCTTTCATTATATGCTATACTGCTCTGAGTTTTCATAAGAATAAACAACTAAAAATATAACTAGGAAAAATGCCTTTTAGAGAGATTGATAGTTTTTGTATGTAGAAAAAAGATATGGATATAAAACCACAATATAATAAATTTACAATGAAAATTAAAAGACCATTGCTAGAGACATTAAGCAATGATTAATAAATGGCTTAGATAATGAATGGAGTTAAAAATGTAATATATCACTAAAAAATAAAAATTAGTAAGTGATATGATAAAAGAGAAGTCAAAATATTTGGTAGCTATTAAATATTTACACATTTCACATTGTTTTTAAAGTGTTTTAATATACTGTTACCCTTATATATTTACACTTACAATGCCTACTAATAGTTATTTTTTAGTATTGACTGTTTTGCAGACTTCTTCAGAATTCAGTTTACAATTTTAAATAGTAATAAAATACTCACATGATCACCATCTCTTATACTAGCATATAATTGCTATTAAACAAGGCGAAACTCTCCATAGAGTAGTGCCACCCTGTGCATCCATTGATTACTATGGTTGGCACAGGATGGCACTACTATATGGAGAGTTTTGCCTTGTTTAATAAAAAGCTTCTAAAAACCAAAATTATTAAGAAACATTAATTATAAAAAAGAATTGGAAAAGAAAGAGTGAGAAAAAATATATAATACATGGAATCTATATATTGTGCTTGAAATGAACATACATAAAGCTATATTACAAATTAATAATTGCTTAGCACTTTCGGCAGCTTTGTGATTCCATATTCACAGCTTATATTAATAATTGTTGTAGTTATTTTTTTAATAAAGAAATATGCAAATAGCCTACATGGCCCATTTTTTCAAAATGCAGAAGCAGGCATATCTCCTATTGATGGTGTTGGGGTCATCTGCAATAAAGCATGCTTCCTTAATCTTGCATTTGGCATCATTGTGCTCAGTGTGAACCATTTCAGCCATAGAGGGTTCGAACACATGGCCTGTGGATTTTTGATGTTTGAAAAATATAATAAGCTAAAAAAATAAAAATTAAAAAAAAAATTAAAAAGAAGAGAAAGATATGAGGAGAAAGTTTTAGGATTTCAATTGAAATTCAGATAAAATATCAGAAATAATAGAAAATATTTATGAGATCTTCATCCAGTAACATGTGTTTATTAGTTAATAAAAAAATGTTAAACATAACAATTTATTTAAAATATTTCATAAATAGATAGTTGAAAACTATAACACTCTAAATAAAAATAAAGACAATATAAAAATTATAGAAATCTGACATTGGAGAAAGTTGATGAGGACAAATGAAATGAAAAATAGGACTAATGAATAGATAATGAAATAAATTAGCCTGGAAAGAAAACTCACAAACATGATAAAATTGAGAAACATATAATTTCTGAGACATATTTTGAGACATAATTGTTTTTCTAAAAAAATGTTTTGAAGGGTAAAATCTTGAGAATAATATTAAAGGTTAGGCGAGGGGCATCTTACCTTAAAAATATGAGTGTGTCTATTGTGATAAGATATTACTGATGAAGACATATACTAAAAAGAATCTGCAACCAAATTACAGAGGGCAGCACTTCTTGATTCAAAAAATAGATATGGAAAAAAAAAGTCCATTCACTAAAACTATTTCCAGTGTATAATAGTCACAACAGTATAGAATAAAACAGAGATCAATATCTTTTTCAAAGATGAATTGTGATTGGTTAGCTCTATATAAGAGTAAGCCAGTAACAGCTGATGCCTGTTTTCTAATTAATTATATCATACAAAGTAAATATCACATGACTTTTCTTTCAGAGCTTACTATAAATACCGCTAGGTGTCTATTTTCATCAACTGCATCTGTGCTCAGTTATCGAGGGTGCAATGATAATAGTTAATAAATCACTAAACGTGTATTTAACCTCAATATTTAATTATGTGCTAAAAAATATTTTATGACTTTGGTCATTAGACATAATCACAGAGCAAAGATAGCTACAGTATTTCTCATAGAGGAACAGAAAATGTGAATAGTTACATATCAATAAGATTTGTTCCATCAAGCTGAGAATATCTAGATGCTGAGCTTTAATTGGATGAGTAGTGAGATTGGCTATAAACTAGATGCCTATTAGAAATTTTTATTTTGGAATATCTGAAGAGTACACAAACATGAGACTTTTCTGTCACATGTCCATTCACGTACTGTAACGGTCAGAAAATGTGTGACTCGTAAACATAGTGCAGAATTCGACCACCATACAGAACAGCAGCATCATCGAGTAGCGAAGCCACCCGTGGTACTGAGTTCGAACATAGTTTATCGGTTCCACAATACCATCCACGAAACAACACATCTGATGCGACATTAGTAAATATTTCCTTAGGCACGGTGGTCAGGGATATGCAAGAGACTCATGATTTTATTCTCGAGTTAGCTAATAACCAAACTAATATTAATTAAACATTCATATTTACATAATCAAGGAAATATTATATAGAATGGGTATCGAATAAATGAAACGTAAATGCAGACGTATAGTTTAAAATTATTTATTAATACATTTTAATAAAACAATCTAATAATATTTTATGGACTAACAGCTTCAGTAGCGGGATTTGCGACATGATTATATTTTAAAGAATACATTTATTTATTTAGACATTATTTTATATTGAGGACTTCAGTAGCGGTATTTCCGATACTGTAATGTTTAAAAAGGAATTCACTTATCTGAAGGCGTAATCTAGCTACCTAAAATTCTCGAGTAAGTATTTCTAATGCATGCCTTGGGGAATTTACACCTTTGCAATGCAAGAGTCTAAAGTAAGATTTAAGAGTAGCGGCGGACATATATTTATTTAATTAAAATATTTATTTTATGTCTAAGGGCAAACATTTATTTGAGAGTGAATTATGAAGATAATGCAGAGGCAGAGTGATATATAGAATAATAAAACTAAGTAAAGGAACACGTGGTACGCTTTAGAAAGGCGATATGGAATGGCAGTATATTGAAACTGCAATGCCGCGAATGGGTTTATAAGAGTATCGGGCTGGTCTCTGCCTTGGCCCGATGAAGTAAGGTGTCACATAAGCATAACCAGGGATAAGCGGTACGTGTCGCAATTTGCCGGCTGGCTGCATGACAGGTCGTCCTACGGGAGCACCCATTATGCCTGCTTGTATAGGACGACTGGGGTTAATTTCAACCCTGAAGAATCCGGAAATTTCACGGCGGAATGGGTCATCGCGTCTCTAAAACATAACACATGTATACTGTATAAATGATTATGATGAGATTTAAGTAGATTTCTGACTTGGCCCTACATTATCAACATTTACTAAAGAACGTTGGCGACTCTCAAAGAAATGTAATTTTCTGGAATTATTCATGAAGATTTAATAAATACAAAACATATATAAATTGGGAATTATTATAACTAATACGTCAGCCATTTGCGAAGTAGTAGACCCCTGCATTACAATAAATGATGCATTGAATGCGTGTCGATTTATATGAAAGTTAAGTTAGTTATGAAAGCAAATATTAATGAAAATTTGACACGCATTCATTGTTCCAAGCGATCATAGATTTAAACTTTGAAAATTGAGACAATTATGAGCAGGCAATAATTAAATAATAACTATAGATAAAATGTAGATTTGAGAAATATGCACCCAAGAAAGATAGTGAGGTAAGCTAGATTATTAGAGAAATTTACACATTAAATTAATTATTCAATTTTAGTTATACAAATGATAGTTTTTACATTTTATAATTTAGATAAGTATTATGAAGAAGAGCTATTGCATATTATTAGAGTACTCTAGAGTTTGAACACAGACAGGTACCTGTTTTATAAGAAGTTTTCCGAGTCCATTAGTTTAGCAGCAAAAGTTCACGAGTGGCAAGTCTTTCTTGTATTTAGATATTTCATTTAATTTCACAGCAGCAGCAACTTTCTCATTCATTTCAGGCAGCAGATCTTCATGGTGAATTTATGATGGGCAATGGAAAGTTCGGCATCCGATAGGCCATCTCCCGATGGAGAATAATCTAGGTGCTTTACTCGGTCATACCTTGGCAGGAACAAATTATTTTTAATTATTTTTGGCTACTCTCAGTGATCGAGAGCAAAGCTAAAGTTTAAGTGAATGTCTCCAGCAAGTCTAAGATGGCCTCTTTTTTTTTATCTTGATCTTTCACATTTTTGTTAAGATATTTTAGGTTCTACTTAATCTGCCCTGAGGATAATCAATGCATTTTGTTGGTTTTTTTAATTAAAGAAAGCTGCCATTCTATTGTTTACATTTTACATTTACTAATTATATTTTGGGGAATTTTTCTTTAATTAATCTATTATCTATCACTGACCGATGCTTTTAAATTTCAAAGACAAAAAGGGAACATAAGATTATTTTAACTTTTAATTAAATATTACATCAGATTTTTTTAGAATTATTATTAAACGAAATTTAAACAAAGCAATAAATACGAACTTTATAATGCAAAATAAATGATTAAAATTATACAAAATTATATAACTAAAAGAAATCTAAATTATATTATTTTATCCCTATTTATTGCGTTTAATTTGAGATCGAAATGTGTGCGTGTTTATGCTGAATTCTACATATATTTATACATTTTAATATTGCTACACACACACAATTCGATATCAAAAAGTTTAAATTTGGGCGGGATAGACCGGTCAGTGAGAGACGACAGAAAAAGATGAAACTTAAGATTCGAATACGAATCTTACTGTTTCAGTACACAAGTAAGATAATGATAATATAAATATTGTAAGCCCTCACAATATAGCCATTAAACAAATACATCTGCCATGCATATTATGTGGCATTTAAATCCAGACTAAATAAATTTATCTTGACCAGGATTTCCTCGCCCACATTCCACTCAGTCGGTCTTTCAAGATTCAGTTCAGAAAAGGGTACCAATCTACTTTTCACTAGAGAGTAAAAAACAGACAAAAAACATTAACCAGACTCATCAAACAGAATTTGATAAAGTTGATGAATAATGCTTTCTAATTCGCCATTCTTCTATGAAGAGATATCGAACAAGATTTTTTTCCTGCAATGAAATATGTAAGGCGCTTTCATCCTTATCATAAAATTTATTAAAATTATGAATTATCTTTATTTCTTTTATGTTACTGAAGATAATTATTTAAACATAAAAAAGTTTTGCATTCAACTCAACCAATTTATTGGCATATATTGATATAAGGAAGGTTTTTTAAAATATGTGTTTTATCAATTCTTACACATGGATCTGAAACTCAGACATTTAATAGAAGAATAACCTAGAGATTTTAGATCACTAAATAAAATATGGAGAAATGCATATTAGGAGTAACAAGAAGAAAATGAAAAACATGGTTAAGAAAACAAACAGGTGTCATCAACATCATTGAAATAATTAAGAGACTAAGATGGAGTTGGGATGAACATATTGCTAGAAGAAATGATAATAGATGGACAGTTAAAATCTTATACGGAATTCCAAGATTTTATAAAAGACCTAGAAAAAGATCACATATGAGATGGATGGATGGAATAAAGACCTTTGCTGGTGTATTCTTTAGAAGTGAGACTAAAAGACAGAGAAATTGGATTAAAGTTGGAGGGACATTCATCCTGTAGTCGAAAATAATGATTGATAATGATGATGGGCATAAAAATAAATCTGTATTTATAGAAGTCAGTAATCCCAGAGATTTTTGAGCTTGTAAAAAAATTATATACCAAAATGTATCACATAGATACTGGCGATTGTTCTCTCTTCACTCTAGGCAATAATGAGAAAAATGAATAATTAATATGTATTATATAAATGAGATTTTTAAAATACAGTGATTCTGGATAACAGAATTTATGCTAATTATAACCATGCAATAATATGATTACTTGACTTTTGACTAACTACATAAGCAATGATTAAGCCAATATTAATTATCATAGTAATGTGATTTAACCAAGGCTCACATCTTTTTTACAGAGCATGCATTACATCAAAATATCAGTCAGTAACATTCATTCAAATGCTAAATAGTTAAAAACCTAATATGAATAAAAATAGCCACAGGATGAAGGGATTACAATATCTTCTGCATTGTGAAAGCCAATAACCAAGAATGACCATCTGGTATTCATCAATAAAATGTCTGACTAGACATTAGGGCACATATTCATTACAGCTACTACTATTATCACCTAAGACTAATAATTTATAATAATTTTAAGTCTTCATAGTAGCAGTTGCAGGAAAATTCATTATTGCATATAAAGTGAATCAACATGGAATTAAATTATTACAATCAATATTATAAATGAGAACAGTTAAGCACCCTCTATTAAATCATTATTGAACTAACATATACCAAATTCTAAATTGACAACTATGATGATACAAAGCTCGCAGGACCAGTTTCAAGAAAACTTCCATCATCAGTTGTCCAAGTGCCTACAATCAACTGCCACAATTAATAGACTTGAACATTTAGCAGAAAAGCACACACAACTATTAAATGCAATGCCCTTTATTGCTAACAAGCTCACATAAGATTACATTCTGGGTTTATGTCAAAATTATAATCAATCGGTTATAGCAGTCAATAGATAACAGTGATTTAATCTTATAAAAATATTTGCTTTTAAAACCAATAAAATACCACATGATCACAGCTTACATAATGCTGTTCAATAACAAATTATTTTTCTCTTACCAAAGTTATGTCACCTAGTGTAAAGTTCAAAAACTAATGATAGTGATTAATAAATTTCCAATCTGATGCTTTCTCATCAAATATCTTCAGACTATTTCTAGCTTATGGCTTGCATCAGTAAAAAGCTTTGGATATCTTGTACACCTGGACTTTATGGATCTAATAATAGTAAAACAAAAAAGATGACCGCTGAAGAAAAGGTGCATCGAATTTAAAAAAATCCATGTGCATTACTCCCAGATCAACAGCTCCTCAGTGATAAAAGTCATTAAGTAGAAACTAATTCAGGAATATGTGATTTATTAAACTATTGTGTCTATTGATTATTAAATCTCTAGTGATAACTAAATCTTACACTAGGTAGCATAACTGTAGCTAGTGAAAAACAATTTGTTTTCTATAACCAAATGCAGGTTTAATCAAATAAGCATATAATCAATTATTCTGGAAGTTTTGCAGCATTTGAGAAAACAAATGGTAGACTGTGCATGTTCATTTAGTTCACTTTTTTCTCACTTGGAAAATGCTCTAGATATCTTTAGTTGTTGAATGTGATACTGTGTTTGTCTGCATTTAACACAATAATTGGCTACTTCTTAGGATTAAACTAACATTTATCTAAAGGAGAATTCTGAATAAGTGATGCCATTTGTCCATGAACAATGATAGATTGCTATAGAATGTGCCCATATTTTAGTATCACACATATAGAACAATATTACTAAATAATTCAATGGAGAGGGTTTGGTTTGTAGAATAAATTTAAGGCAAGGGTTATGAAATGACAAGCATGATAAATGTTATTCTTTCATCACAGTACAACTTTGCGTAAGTTCTTAAATTTCCTATATTGCAGAAATGAAACATAAGTATTTTGTAAAACTTTTGAGGTTTGGAAATAATGCAACTTGAATAAAGGTTACTAGTATATACCCAAGCTAACCCATTGATTACCATTTTGTAAACACTTAATAAAGGCATTTTTACATTTTTATAAATATATTAGTAATGTTTATATTATAACTACCATGGAATATAGTATAGTACTCACATAGTGGTTCTAGTGGCTACTGTTGTGAAACATGGCAATCATAGATATCTTGTTATAATAGGATAACTAGAATTTTTAGTTCATATATAAAATTTCAAAAAAGGCTCTTTTAATAACATATATCTTAATATTATTTCAGAAATATATACATACAAAACAAAAGAAACAATTATCAATTACTAGCTTTATTATTTAGTGGGTTAAATTATAAACTATTTATTTATTAACAACCTTGAATTTAATGCCTGACAGTCAAAGGTCCTCTAAAAATTAGGCCCCATTCATATACATTGACTTAGTTTGCTTCAAATGAGATAGATATCTTGTAATAATCAATTTGGTGACGTTCACTGAAAGATGATACCCATATTTGTAACTATGATTTATTTAAATACAAACATAAACCACAGCAAAAAATGTCTTTCACTTGATTGGTTAAAAAAAGATTGGTAATGTTAATTGCAAGTTTACAATTCAAGCTCTGTAATTGGCTACTGCTAATTTGTTTAAACTAGATTATAACATATTAATTTTCCTCGATTAAATAAATAATAGTTAAAGAAATATAAATTAGTTTTTTTTTTTTTTTAAAAAAAAAAAACAAAATTCCATAAGAGTAACAAATTGCATTAATCGTGTCTAAAGAAAATCAAATATATTTCACACATCCATTTCCCTATAGACTAATTAACAGTTCGTCTTTTTCAACAAGCTAAAATTAGGTTAAAAAATATATATTTACAAAACAAAAAATGTTTTCCGATTAAATAAAAATTTAAATAATTTTAAAGGCAGAGTTTATTAATATTTCAGTTTTATTATTATTAATATTATTTTTTATGGACTACTTATAAATGTTACTATTTTTTATAATACCATTTTAACTCTGTTTTTCAATTTCACATGAGAAGATAATTTATTAGATGTAAAACCTTTCACCTCCAACAACATTCATTATCTATAAAAAGGATAAATATTTAATCACAACAACAGCAACGAATTAACTCTTTTAAGAATAAGAAAAATAACATTTCGGCATCAGTTTGAGTTATGCCATTTGATTTAAACAATAGATTACATTTGAAAATAATAAAGTAGAATTCTACAACGAGTTACTGGCCAGCTAGTTTTCATCCAAAAATTAAAAAAATTGGCTAGCATTCATGGGTGGATGACAATTGACAGGAATAACCCAAAGATTTATTGTTTGATGGTTAATATAAAATTCAAATAGAGGAAGTGGAAATGCTGGGTTGGAATTCATGGATTTTAAGTTCTAGATCTTCAGAAGTTGACATTTCTTTTTGTACTTTCCCTAGTAGTGGTTTTTGTAAACAATCAATATTTGATTTTAATACTCAAATATTCCCTAGTGGTGATTTCTGTAAACAGTCAACATTTAATTTTAATATTTAAATATTTATTCTATAATCAAATTCAAAAAATTGTGCTTGATTTGTTAGAAATATAAATTTAGAAACAAAATACATTCAAAAATCCATATTTGAACTATGTAAATAAAGAAAAGATGTAATAAAATGAAGAATATAATAAAAACAATAAATTTTTCTTATTGGATGATTATCTCAACACCAGTGGAAAAAATGAATTAATGAAATTTCCATTGGGTGAACTTCGTTTTTAAAATGTGGATGAATTATTGTTAAGTGATCATAAATCTATAAAATTCTGTTCTAAACTTTAAAATTGTATTTATAGTTATTAAAATATTATAAAGTTCTGTACTACTGTATTTAGTGAACCATTATCGATCATAGTTTCCTTTTTACTACTATGATAAATTTCAACTTTTCAAAAATAAAATGTATTTGAAAAAAATTTAAATGTAATCATGAAAATATTTCTTTTTAATAATTACTGTATGAATATTTTGTGAATATCATCATAAATTTTTAAATAAACTACAGAAAATATACAATTTTTTTTACACGATGCTTAGACCAATGAAAAATTATGTTGCAAATGCTCTTGAATCCTAAAATAAAGAATGTTCAAATGAGCATATGGTTGGTGGACTTTAAGCTTGTTTGAATGTATTTGGAATATTTAAATAAACTTAAATTACAAGATAGGAAGGTTGTTATGTCAATGCAAAATAACCATTTGCATTTTTATCCTCGATTCATATAAGGATAAGGAGATAAAGTAAGTTTCCAAATAAGAGTAAAATCCATTTTATCTAAGATAAAACCCATCCTAATTTATATATGGCTTAGTCTAACTGCCATGGGGGAGGCCATTTCTTCCTTATTTTAAATGCCGATGCAAACTATGAATTTTAAGTCAAATATTTATACTACTAAAACAGCAGCCAAATTGCCATACAATAGTGCCACCCAGTGCAAGCTTTAGTAACCAATGAGTGCAAGAAGGTTTATGCATAAAATCTCTATCCAGTGCCTACTCATCCAATATTCCAGACTAATTTCTAGCTTGTGACTATCAAAAAAACAAAGGCAAAGCTCTCCATATAATAGTGCCAACCAGAGTAATCAATGCATGCCAGAAGCCACAAGCCAGAAACTAGTCTGGAGATATTGGATGAATAGGCTCTAGATAGGGATTTTATGCATAAGCCTTGTGACATCCATTGATTACTCTGGTTGGCACAGGATGGCACTACTGTATGGAGAGTTTTGCCTTTGTTTACAACAATTATGTGCTAGTATAAAAATGGTGATCATGTGATGTTCTTGTGGCTATCATTGGTGAGGAGGAGCCTTAGATCTGAGACCACTGCATCTAGATTTTAGAATTTAATGCAACCCTCAAGAATGTTTTCAATTCAAGCTCATTTGGTTGTACAGTCATATATATTCTATGGAATGATTAGTGGAAAATTATTAAGACCTGAGATGATGGTGACTGTGGTTTTTTAAAAAACCAAAGCCACCAAAAAGTACAGATATTGAATTGTGTACAGATTTGTATGACGATGCAAATGAATAAGCTTGAATTGGAAACGTTATTGGGTTTTCATCTTAAGCTCATAGCTTTATAGTTAACTAAATAGGTAAAAGGGGGCTATAGGAGGATTGCATTCCATTCTAAAATCTAGGTGCAGTGCTCTAAAAAACCAAGACTTCTGATTGATGATAACTACAGGCTAGAAATTAGTCTGGGGATATTGGATGAGTAGGCACTTGACAGAAATTTTATGCACAAACCTTGCATTCATTGATTACTACAGCTTGCACTAGATGACACTACTGTTTAGAGAATTTGCTACTGTTTCAACAGCTTGTGTAAGCATAGGAAATGGTCATCTTGTGATATTTATATTATTATTAAATCATCAGCATATTCTTTTTCTTTCAGTATGTACAGTGATGCCACCAAGTACAAGCTTTAGTAACTAATGGATGCCATATGGTAATCTTATAAATCCCTATGTCTTACCCCAACTTAGTTTCTAGCTTATGATTTTCATCAGTAAAAAGCCTTGGATCTTGGTTCATATGATATTTTATTGGTACTATTACTAAACACAGCACTTGCATAATATTGTGCATAATTTTCAGTTTTTGACGAATCAATCAAATGCTGTCAATAAACATTTAGAATTATGATTCTACGGATCTGGGACTGACTCGCAGATTAAAATTAATATCTTTTTAAAAACATCTGTTCCATTATTTGAATGATACTGTTATATCCGACCTATCATATTGGTGTTCAAAGATCACATGACAGTGACCATCCAATTTACTAATCTAAATAAACATTGATATTAAATTTGGTTCTAAATAAAAAAGACAGAGGTCATAAATATTGAAGACAGATTGAATAAGAACAGTAATTACATATATTGCTTTGCTTTGGTATGTCAAATGCTTAATGTTTCTTTCTCACTTTCACATTCCATGCATTTTCATATACTTTTTATTAAAGATGAGATCAAAGCTTTTATATTATTTTTTTGGAATAACATACCCCCCCCTCTAATAATTTCTTTCAGATCTCTTAATGATTATTAGTGGGAGCACCCAGAACTAATTAGGTAGCTACAACATAAAAATTAAAATACTTTATATCAGTAATTATTGTATGGGAATTGAATACCTCCTAAAATGTCTTGAGATCTATTAGCTTTGTCAAAATAGAAGTCATAGATCACATGACCCTATCTCTTAAGCTTGTAAGTTATAAACAATGAGAATTGCCAATTCCTCTACAAGCTTTATGATAAATGCTTAGCCAGGGCCAGCACTTAAAATATCTATGAGGAAGCCCCCCCCCCCTCAAACTCTAACCATGGTTTCATGCTAAGACTACTAATATATGGTTTGGTTGAAGATCTATCAGCCACATATAGCTATTTGAGTTGGATAGCTGCATTTAAAGACATGTAGATTTCTGAAAATTTCAGATTTTCCACTCAATAGGTAACTTTTAGATAAATGCTTGGCTTTGGGTTGGTATTTTTAGATCTAGGGTCTGAACCTTCCTGACACCTCTCTGAGGAGTGCCAAAGCACAAAACCATGGTCAGACGTTTGGGGGGGGGGCGTTCCTGACAGAGATATTTTAAGTCCTGGCTCTTGCTAAGCATTTGTCATAAAGCTTGTAGAGAAATTGGCAAACCTCATTCTATTAACTTTGTGTTTTGTTTCTGTGGTAATCTTCTTAATAATAAATGTGTACCAATACACTAAAAAATAATTCTGGGATTCTTTTGTTTTGAATTATTCTGTGCACAAAAGTATTGCGCATATATATACAAAAGTGTAACGGAAGTCATTATTGAAGCAATGGATCTGAAGTCCAATCCATGCTTCACATCTTCCTATAAACTTGATTAATATTGTAGACCTAAATTAAGTTTATAGTCCAATATCAGCAGGGTTTTGCATTAGAGTTAAAAATAATTATGCTTATTAAACGTGTATTACATTTAAATATTTTGTTTTAAATAAATTTCATTCTATTAATAAAAATTGCTTAACCTATTAGTCAAACATATATATATATATACATCTAGCGTATATATATATGAGTTAATGCAAAATTCTGCTGAAATAAAATGCTTATTCTACTATAAAAAAATAATAATATATTGTTGTTAAAATTTTGTTAAAATATTTAGTATGATTTGATTTTGAGATAAGCCTGCCAACATTTTCTAAAAGAATGTATAGTTTTAATTAGTGAGCCATTCAAGTATAATTAAAGATGGCCTTCTCTTTCTTTCTTTTTAATTAAGAGAATTCAAACTTTGAAGTAAGAAAGTTAGAGTAAAAAAGTTAAAGTTATTTTTAGAAAGTGTTGCTTTGAAACAAAGGAGCATGGGGAGGCTTATCAAGATCTCAGATCATACAAACAATAGAAGGTAGCTGACAGAGAGGGTATAAATAGAAGGGAGAACAAAAGATTGATTATTCAGATTTTTCCTTTTGAAGGATTCAGTTGATTCTGATTTTCCTTGTGAAGATGATTCTTTCAGAGTTTGCTATTGCAAGATTGATTCAGATTTTGCTATTGCAAGGTGCATTCAGATTTCTCTTAGAAGAACTCTGTCAGATTTTGTTCGTGATTTTATTCCCAAAAGTCTACAACTGTTGTCTACAAATCATGAAGAAGTTTGAACCTGCTCAAGCTAAAAATCATATAAGTTTGATAGATTCTACTATGCTCGGCTAGGCAAATAAATAGCTTTGCCTATCGCCGAGGTTCCGGAATACCATTCAAAATGCCTTAATATCCACTCAATAGTCATCTGAACTCTGTGCCGTGTCTGGAGAACTTTTCGTGAAACCATACTACATATTTTCATTGTCCGGACAACTACATCTCGATGGTCGGATCAAGCCACGAACGCCATAGGGAACATGACCAAGGAAAAAGGACGGTAATCGTATCTCCTCTATTGAACTATTTCTTATGCTACCTTTTGTTCATTTTTTTCTAATTGCTTCAGTGAATTGATATGTATTTGCTATGTAACCATTTTTATTAGACTAACCTTAAATATATATATATTGTGTGATCATCTATCTATATGTAACCTTTTTCCCTTCGCTATTCTTCCTTACTAACCAGTGTAAATATTTAGTATTCATTGCGGTTAAGTTTAATAGTTAATTTTTGTTCATTTAAAATCTCTTTCCAATTTTATTTATGTTTGTTAATTAAATACGAGTCAGTTTCTTTAGTGTGCCAACTTGATCTCTTTGATAACGCCTCTTTTGTCCGCCATTAGCTTATCACGTATATCTGATTTAGCTATATACGTTTTAAATAATTTTTAAACACTGTTTTTAGCACAAAGCAATTAGAATTGCTTGGCGAAAGATTCTTTTTTGTTATCGTACTTTATCGAGAAGATCGAGTTGACAATTTTTAATAAAATTGGGAAGAAAAGATTTAGACCGCAAACCTATTAATCTGTTTTGATTGTCTAATTAGTTTGTTTCAGTAATTTAGGGGAATAGTGGAGGCCATTAAATCATTATTCCTATTTCAAAGCCATCAATTAAACATATTATTTAACTATCAAAAGTTTGAGTTTCCTAATTTTATTATAATGCTTTATTTTACTTTTCAATGATCCAGGCACGCAAAACACATGTTTCTTAGTACTTTTATTGCACATTTTAACTATTTAGCTCCTTAGGATTTCCCGTTCATGTCTCTACCACTGTTGCTAAGCTTTGTGGCCGGTTGAAAAATAATTTATGTGTGGCTCAGATGGTGTTGTTGGTTCGTAAATTAGCCTCGAGAATAGGCGAAATAGGGCAGAGGTTATAGTATTCTTGATTTAATATCTCGCGTATGGGTGGCTTCGAGGTACTTTCGCTTAGGATTCGAACTAGGTTAAACCAGCATACATAATCTGACTGTCACATTATAACACATCATAAGCTATACTTAAACTAATACTAACATATCAAATCAATAAAAAGAAAACAGATGTAATGCCTTTATTTTCGATTTCATATATATATATATATATTAAGGATTAGTTATTTATATTAAAATAATGTGTAATGTTGCAACTGGAATTATAAACAAATATAATCAAATGGGATATTGCTTGTGAGTTCATGCCAATTTCAAACACTAGAAATGGTAGGACTGGATATAGTTTAAAGATGCCCATGGTCCTTAACTCCAGAGTCTTCCATGGTACTAACATGCTAAATCATGCAAGAGACCAGCTGTATTTATTATAAACAAGCATCATAATGGTCCATTACATACAATCACTAGTAAATGATAACGGGTGTTACAGAGTCTAAACTACTAGCAATAGAAATGAGGTTCGCTTGTCATTGGTTTGTTTAAGGTTATATATCAAAAAGGTTTTACTGCTAGTAATAACACCATATATGGCAGAGAATAGCTTTTACTGGTAATTTTATGCATTAGTTTGTTGTGGTGTTCGTGCATATATATAATAATCTTTAAAAAAAAAATCAATATCTTTTTTAAAAAGGCAATGAAAACCAATTTTTAGAGTTTTTTCAATATGTTTTTGACTTGAATAAATATTTTGTCCAATTATTTTGAAATCTGCTAATTAAAAAGAATTTGTATAAAATTTTTCCTTTCGCATAAAAATAAATAAACAAAAATAATTATAAAAAAATAAAAATCAATAAAAAAAATAAAAATTTCATTTCTTTTAAAAAATTTTAAATTAAAAAAAAAGCATTCTAAATTTTCATATATATATATTTGATGAATTCAATTTATTATTTCAAAGGCTAGAATATATAATTTATAAGTCAAGAATGGGGTTTACACGAAATAAATACAGACATTTTTATCCTGGTTAATGCGAGATCGTTAAGTGAGGATTTGCCATAGTGATCATCATCAGTTTGTATCAACTATTTTGATTTACATCCAATTCATTATTAAAATCTTTAAAAAAATATGAAAACTTTTTTTTAAAAAATAGCTGCCATTTTTTCAAGATGGTGGACAAACAATATTGGGCATTTTGTAAGATTGACAATATCATAAGTTAGTCATATAACTAAAGCTATGTCTTCTGAAAATAAAATGGTGACATTCATCCAAAAATGTACATTATAGTTTATTCCTTATACAGTATACAATAATGTTTTGATTTTAATATTAAAATATGATTAACACACATTATTTAATTTTCAATTAGTGAAATACAAAGCATTCAATGATTTTATTTATGAATATCCAAAGTAAAGATTTTCACTTTTAACAATTACAAAATAATAATAAAAAAATGCCAGTTTTATTCAGCATAGCAAGTAAAATATGTTGATTACATATAATAAAAAATATTAATATCTAGTTGTAAAATGTGTATATTAGATAATCTATATGCATTCAATGAATTTTATGGATTAACATTCTTAAGAACATCATTTTACCTGTAGTAAAAATTGATGAGCACAATAGTCATTATAATTGTAAGATATTTTGAGAAAAAAGTGATTTCATGTACTCTACAATTAATAATCAACTTTATATGATCAAATATTATTAAATGTATTTAAAATACCATTTACTTTTCTGATTTAAAATAAATACACTTATAATTTGTTTGTGATTATTCAAAATAATCACTGGTTTTATTGTAAACATAGATCAGCAAAAAAAAGATTTAATTATTTACACATCTTATTAAAACTATAGCAATCAAATGTATATAATATCTATTTAAGTACATTTTATTTAATTTCACTGCATTTATGTAAAATATAAAAGTGTAATTTTAACAAAAATTAACAGTACTCCAAAAATAATTCAAAGTCCTACTGGTTAGAAATTACAAAAATAAAATTTAATTCCATTTCTACAACACAGTTATAACAACAGCAGCTATGAATATGAGAGAAAGCAGTCTCTTAAAAGTGCTAAGCTCTATAATTTAAATTTTATATTTTAGTAAAATTTTGCTTTTAAACATATTTTCTAACTTCATTATCTGTACATACAGTGCATATATATATATCATCATCATCATCATTATCAACCATTATCAATCCACTGCAGGATGAAGGTCTCTCCAAGTTTAATCCATCTTCTCCAATCTTTAGCTTCTCTACTCCACATCACCACTGCACACTTTCTTATTTCATCCATCCATCTCACATGTGGTCTCTTTCTGGGTCTTTTACAATCTCTTGGAATCCAGTTTAAAATTTCAATTGTCCATCTATTATCATCTCTTCTAACAATATGTCCAGTCCAACTCCACTTCAATCTTTTAATTTTTTCAATGAAGTCAGTAACACCTGTTTGTTCTCTTACCCATACATTGCGTTTACGATCTCTTCTTGTTACTCCCAACATACATCTCTCCATACTTCTTTGAGTGGTCTGAAGTCTCTGAATTGCTCTTCTATTAAGTGTCCAAGTCTCAGATCCATAAGAAAGAATTGGTAAAACACATTTGTTAAAACCCTTCCTTTTCAAACACATAGGCATATTTCCTTTTAGTATCAAGTTATTTCTACCAAAAGCACTCCAACCAAGTTTAATTCTATGATTAATTTCCTCCATTATGTTTCCATCTGTATTAATAATCTGACCAAGGTATTTGTAACTGTTAACTTCTTCTAATTCATCATAATCAATCTTTATTTTCATATTTTGAGCAAATCGATTAAATATTACTTTAGTCTTTTTAACATTTATCTTTAGTCCTACCTTCCTACTTTCATCTGATAATTCCTGCAACATTTCCTGCAGATCTGAAGCATTATTTGCAAAAACAACTACATCATCTGCAAAATCTAAATGACTTAAATAATCTCCATTTACTTTCACTCCTTTAGTTTCCCATTTTAATCCACAAAATACTTCATGCAGCACTGCTGTAAAAAGTTTTGGAGATATGGAGTCACCTTGTCTTACACCTTTCTCAATGTTGACTTTCCCAGTGTCATTATGTAATCTAATTGTTGCTGTTGCATTTTTATAAATATTCTTTAAAATATGACAATATCCTGGATCTATACCTTGATGATCTAATGCTTTAATCACTGAAGAAATGTTTATAGAATCAAATGCCTTTTCATAATCTACAAATCCTAAGCATAATGGCAACTCATATTCATTTGTCCTTTCTATAACTTCTCTCAATACCTGGATATGATCTACTGTACTAAAACCACTTTTAAATCCGGCTTGTTCTCTTGGTTGGTGGAAATCCAATGTTCTCTGTAGACGAGTAGTAATTATCTTGGTAAAAATTTTATATAAAACTGATAAAAGGCTGATAGGTCTGTAATTTCTAATATCTTCTTTATCACCTTTTTTAAATATTAATATTATTACTGCATTCTTCCAATCATCCGGTACATCTTTATCATTTAGACATTTGGTATATAACTTTGCTAAAATTTTTTCTATTTCTTCACCTGCTTCTTTTAATATATCAATTATAATTCCATCATTACCTAGAGCCTTTCCTTTCTTCATACATTTAATTGCATGTCTCACTTCTTCATTTAAAATTCTGGGCAATTTACAAGATGTAATAGATATAGGAGGTACTTGTTCTTTATTACTATATAATTCTTGATAAAAATCTTCTACCAATTTCATGATGTCATCTCTCCTTTTAGTAATAATTCCATCTTTTTTTCTTATTGCAGATATAAATTTCCTACCAATACCAAAATGTTGTTTTACATTCTTAAGACTTTTATTTTCGTCTACAGCTTTCCTTGCTAGTTCACAGTTATACTTTCTTATATCATTTTCAACTCTTTTCCGCACCATTTTACAAAATTCGAGATATTCAATTCTTTTTAATGCATCATTTTTGTATATCTTCATATTCCTTCTTTTCTTCATAAATTCTCTAGTCTCAGTAGAAATTTTATTGGTCAATTGCTGTTTCTTTCTACCAGCTATCTTTCTTGCAGTTTTCAAAAGTGTATCAGTTATTTTCATATTAATTTCATTCAAATCTGAATCACGTTCAAAATCTACTAATACTTGAAACCGATTTGTAAGTTCTAATTTAAATTCATTAGAATGTTTCTGAAGATTAGGAATATCAACTGTAAATATTGTTTTTCTTAATAATTTTTGTCTCTCTAGTTTTACATTAATACGTATCTTACACCTTACTAATCGATGATCACTTCCTGTGTTAAATTTATTAAGAACATTACAATCTTGAAATATGTATTTCCTGTTAGTCAAAATATAATCCAATTCTGCTGTACCTTCATTTGGATGCTTCCATGTCCATTTTCTTTTAACATTTTTCTCAAAAAAAGAATTCATAATATAAAGTTTTTCTTTTTCTGCAAACTCCACAAGTCTATGTCCTTTCTCATTTCTATTACCATAACCAAAATTACCCACAGCACTTTCATCTTTCATTTTTTTTTACCAATTCTAGCATTAAAGTCTCCCATAACAATTTTAAAATGGTGTTTACTCTGATCAAAAGCCTTTTGTACATCCATATAAAAATCTTCTACTACTTCATCACTATGAGAACTTGTTTGGGCATAAACCTGAATTATCTGCATTTGGTATCTGCTATTAAGTTGTATAACTAATCTTGCCACTTTTTCCGATACACCATCAATCTCCACAATATTGTTCTTCCACTTTTTATTTATAATGAAACCTACTCCACTTGTATTTCCAATATTTGTGCCTTTATAATAGAGTATATGTCCACTTTTTAAATCAATTGTCTCTTCACCTTTTCTTCTAACTTCACAAATTCCAATAATGTCCCATTTAATATAAGAGAGTTCTTCTTCTAATTCTTGCAATCTTCCTTCACTTGAAAGTGATCTGCAATTGTAAGTACCTAAATAAAAAGTCGTCATCAAATGGCAGCCTGAGTTCGCAATCAGGGGATTCTTAGCACCCTCCCCCTTCGGCCACCAACCGCTGCCTTGGTTGGTGACTTTACAGCCTCCTGGGAATAAGGGCCATGCTTTATTTTTGTCTGTCATAATTGTATATATGTATTGGGAAAATATTTATCATTTAAACAAACATTCATTCTGCCTTATCAGGCACTGAGAAAAAAGACCATGGTGTTTCTTGATCTTAAACTCAGAGGTAAAAAGCCAATAAACTCACCATGCTGGCTAATGCGTGTTGGTGAGCAGCCCATCCATGTTCATATAGTATATGAATAATCACATAGTAATAACAGCTGCAACGACAAGAATGTATGGAGTGGACATTAGGAATTTGCCCTGCTCGGTTCCTTTAATGCCTCCAAGAGGAATCAAAGGGTCTCCTTTCAGTTAATGGACATAAAGTACATGAAAAATACATTTTAAAGTATACATTATTTTAAGTTAATTTTTTTTTAAATAGTACATTGTGATTAATTTTTTTTAAATATATAAATAATTTATTTTAATTCAACAAACTGTTATCCAGGAAATATCATTCTGCGGCTATGTAAGAAACAAAATAGCAGTCAGCAATGGAAAAATTATAATTTTTTTCTCTTTCAAAATTATAGCTATCAAAATGTTTTTAAATGATATATTTATTGATAGGTTAGTATTTTTTTTAATAATATGCTAATGTAAAATGTTTATTATTTTTTTAATCAATTTTTTTATATATACACCTGGGTCTCATTTTACACGATAGATAGGTTCCTCAGAAAACACGCGCAAACAAAATCACGCAAAATCAGACGTAACTTACATTGAAAAAGGGGGGATGCAGTCTGTGATTTTTCAAAATTCACGTAAAAGCAAAGCACCAACGTAAAATTAGTTTAAAATTCGCACAAAAAAATAATAAGGAAATAAAATATGACTAATAAAAATTTCAAATTTGAAAAAAATTGATACAAGACAAACTTTTTTTTAACTATAATATTTAATTTTAGTCAAATTAATATATTTTTATGCATAATTTACAGTACAGTAATTTACATTTTTTAATACATGTTTTAATTATTATTGCTATTTGCCAAAAAAACATGTTCGTTTGCAAACTGGTAAAAAATTAGATTTTTCACAAGAGGAAATACAACTAGCGCCAACTTCACACTCATGTTGTGTCAATGGTTTTCTGGTGACAACGTAATTAGTAATTAATCTTTCAGATGATGATTTTATTGTTTATGAAACTAACAACTAAAAATTAAATTCTTATTTTTGTCTTTAATTTTTTAATTTTCAATTCCGTTTAAAAATCAAATTTCACATCACAATAATTTCAAGTCGCTATAAGTAATTTTTAAATTGTTAATTACAATTAAAAATCAGATTTTAATTTTTAATAGTCAAATTTAATTGTGCCCACTGCTATTACTCACCTTTTAAAAATAAACTTGTGGACACTAAATGATTAATAATTGATTACGTTCTTTTTTAAAAAGCAAAAACAAAATGTGATTTAAATTGCAAAATTAACACGCACAATGTTTGAACAAATTTACATTATAATCTTGTAAAATTTAATGTGTGTATACATAAAATGTGGAAATCATGATTTTAATTTCATTATTGCATAAAATCTTACTTTTATAAAGCACTGAAAATATTGAAATTACTAAGATGAAAGTCGAATTCCAATAATGTGCTATTACTTTCAATATAACGTAAGTGCACGAAATTTATTATTTAAAATAATTGTGCATTATCTGAGTTCGACTTCCGGTGAAACATGAATAGCGTTACTTCAAAATCATGTTAAATAAGTCTGCGTAAAAAGAGACCCAGGTGTAGTTTGAATTTAATATAACAAATTAATTTTTTCTCTATATAAAATCATTATAATTACTTATTGTATTTGTGAGATCTTACTTTACAAGATACATTGAGAAACAGTCATAAGAAGTTGACTATTGGAAGTTTCAGAAGTATCTACCACTGCACTAAACCTTGAATGGTATTTGGAGTGCATGTACTCCAATTGTATAAGATGGAGTGAATGTCTATAGAGAGCATGGAAGTCTGAGTTAAAATTTCCTTCTAAAAATTCAATATAGACAATATACTTGTATTTAAATATTATATGTATATAGCATCCTTTATTCATGTATAGATGAAGTAACAAAATAAAACATCATTATCAACAAACATTAACAAGATTAAATCAGTGGATATGTACTAATTATTGGACAATCCTCATTCATAAGCTGTGTGGAGTGAACTACAACCCAAAATATATTTTGACACGGAGATATATTGTGTCCATAGTTCATGATTTTTAAAGAGGCCTGACTATGGCCAGCTAGCTCTGTTTTCAAAACAGCCACTATTATTTAGTTGACCTGTTTTAAAGCTCTTCAAAGTTTATGAGAATACTCTTTTTAAAAATTGCTCCTTAAAATTATTAAAAGTATTTTTTTTAAAACAACCAATTATGAAATTAATAATACTTTATAACTATATCATGTGATGCACTGTGACTTAACCTTATATGGAATCAGGAATCTCTTAGCCATTATGCCCAGAGAAACCTGTTAGCTACTTTACCTTCCCCACCCTATGTTTTCCCATATTCTTCTCTATCCTGCTCCATCCCATTTCCACAACACAAGCTTTTTCAACTCCATGGCCTTTATATCTAAATCTCCCTCATCTTTTCCCAAAAACCAATAATCCATTTTCTGTATAATCATATGTGAGAAATTTAAGTGCCCCGTATTGGCTCAATATTTAACTAAAACTTTGGAGTGTGAACTATGATAATACAAGGTTTGCAGCATTGATTTCAGGGATACCCTTTATTGGTTATATATTTGGTACATTATTTGCATTCATGTTTTTTAATTTTTGGAGCATCATATATATTTTGCACACTAATTCAGTTGCAATCCACAATAAAATGACTGCAACTGAACATATATATTCAAATGTAGGTCATTCATACAGTAAAATAGAAATGAGTTATAAGCTAAGAATTGATAGGCCTAAGACATTCACTTCACCGATAGTGTAAGTGATGGTCTCTTATAAGCATATTTTATTTTCTAGTCAGAAAATTAAACAAACTTTATCTGACCAACCAAGATTAATATAAAATTGTTACATCACAGCTAATATTATAAAAACACCCATTTACTGACCAGTAAATTGTTAAAAAAGTCAGGGTTGTGATGATTTTCTTAGATATTTGAAAAAAATTCAATCTACTCAGATGAACTCACCTATGTCACTTCAGTAATAAAGACCTAAGAAGACCACACATTTTTTGAGGATGCAGTCAATGATGGATCACAGTTGTATCAAACCCAATGAGATTACGCAAAAACCTAAATTTTCTTACAGGAATTGCGCAATTAGCAATATACTATAGTCAAATATGTTTAAAAATACATATATACAAGCAACAAAGATTACAAATTATAAAATTATCATAGAAAAGCCTTTTGCAGCAAATTATGTTTTTTGCCCTTTTCAATATGTCTCCACGATTTAAAGCACATACAGTGATATCTATATCAATACATGAGAGAAGACAGATAAATCATGGAGACATATTGAAAAAGGGCAAAAAACATAATTTGCCAAAAAAAAGGCTTTTCTATGATAATTTTATAATTTGTAATCTTTGTTGCTTGTATATATGTATTTTTAAACATATTTGACTATTGTATACTTGAAGTGCAACATAAAAAAAGAATTGGTTTTAATTCTGATGCTTTTTCTGTATAGTAATCGGCAATATGACTGTGTAATATATATATATTAACATGCAAACTATGGTTACTGCATTATACAATTTAAAGCTTTGTTACAGATAATATTCAATAGAAACTTCTTTGAAAATCTTTTCACTATGAACAGATTATAATCATATCAATCTGCACCAAGTTATATGATAAATATAGAAAAAAACTATATAAACCTAAATTGGCATTACAACTAATAATATCACTGTAGTTGTCCATAATCATGTAGAGCTTTATATTACATGTCTTACGAAAAGCTATTGATTTAGTATTCATATTATAATATAAATTATTTGAAATCTCCCATAGCTATAATATCCCAAACACACTTCGTCTTACTAAATTTGAGCTTTTTTTATTTAAAGGGAGACTGTGGCTGAAATATTGTAGCTAACAGGCATTTAAGATATTTTATATAGATCTAGCATCCAAATAAATATATGCTCAGGCTGATGGAATAATAAATGTAATGGTAATTAATCATTATATACAGTCTTTCAATCCACAGAAGTACTTTCGGTTAATTCCTTAACCATCCTCAGCTATTGTTAAATTCATATATATATACACCTGGGTCTCATTTTACGCGATAGATAGGTTCCTCAGAAAACATGCGCAAACGAAATCACGCAAAAATAGACGTAACTTACATTGAAAAATGGGGTGGCAGTCTGTGATTTTTCAAAATTCACATAAAAGCAAAGCACCAATGTAAAATTACTTTAAAATTCGCGCAAAAAAAAAAAATAAAAAAATAAAATATGACTAATAAAAAATTTCAAATTTGAAAAAAAATTGATACAAGACAAACTTTTTTTAACTATAATATTTAATTTTATTCAAAATAATATATTTTTATGCATAATTTACAGTACAGTAATTTACATTTTTTTATACACATTTTAATTATTATCACTATTTACCCCAAAACACATTCGTTTGCAAACTAGTAAAAAATCAGATTCTCATGTGATGTATTTGGCTTCTCCTTAAACGAAGTCAAGAATATCTCAGCAATTATTCTCACAAGAGGAAATACAACTAGCACCAAGTTCACTCTCATGTTGTGTTAATGGTTTTCTGTTGACGACAATGATGATTTTATTAATTGTTTATGAACTTAGACTTATGATAATAAAAAGACATTTATTCACCACTGCTGGGGAAAAATTAATTAAAACTAATAACTAAAAATTAAATTCTTATTTTTGTCTTTAATTTTCTATTCCGTTTAAAAATCAAATTTTGTTTTACATCACATTAATTTCAAGTCACCCGTAAGTAATTTTTAAATTGTTAATTACAATTAAAAATCAGATTTTAATTTTTAATTGTGCCCACTGCTATTACTGACCTTTTAAAAATAAACTTGTGGACACTAAATGATTAATAATTGATTACATTCTTTTTTAAAAAGCAAAAACAGAATGTGATTTAAAATGCAAAATTAACACGCACAATGTTTGAACAAATTTACATTATAATCTTGTAAAATTTAATGTGTGTATACATAAAATGTGGAAATCATGATTTTAATTTCATTATTGCATAAAATCTTACTATTATAAAGCACTGAAAAAATTGAAATTACTAAGATGAAAGTAGAATTCCAATAATGTGCTATTACTTTCAATATAACATAAGTGCATGAAATTTATTATTTAAAGTAATAGCGCATTATCGGAGGTCGACTTCTGGTGAAACACAAATCGCGCAACTTCAAAATCGTGTTAAATAAGTCCACGTAAAAAGAGACCCAGGTGTATATGAAAATATTTCCAGTGCATGCCACTATCTGAAATAAATATCAAATCTCTTTGAATGTTAAGGCATTTTCAACATAGCAGTAGACGCTGGAAAAACTATTTATATATATATCTGTGTTTGAGAGTTTCAAAGGTTAAAAATTTCTAATGTTTTGTCTAACTTTGTATAAATATCGTAAACATGTTTATATAGAAACAGTTTAAAGATCATTGCTTATGAAAATTTCACACTCTCTGTTTAAATTAGTCCATGTTTCAATATTTAATATCTTTGCAGTTTATAGTTCTAAGAAGTACCTTTATGAATTTTCTGTTTTGAGATGCAGATTCTAAACATTTACTCATAGAATGTGTAGCTGAAAATTTCTTAACATTTAAGGTGATTTGATATCTGTGCATGAAAGCAGTGCATACATAAAAATATCAATCAATACTAAGAATCTCAATGTGTTTGTTGTCAAGGCAACAATTTACTTATAAATAATGATTGCTTTGGCAAAAACATATTGAAATTGTTGATGTTGTTTAGGTGTGGACTGCTTCATGTGTTTACATTTATAAACCAATCAAGCCCTGAGCATAATTAGCTTTATAATATATATATATATATATATATAAGGGATTTAAACACAGACTTTCAAGCTCCCCTCAGCTATCCACTCTATCTCATATAACCAATACACATGACCACACATATGTGAAAAAGATAAATGATCTCCAACATATCTATTTCATGCTGAAACAGAAATTATCAATTGGTCCACATAATCTCCCACACATATATATGTACAATTAGTGCTCAATTTATATTAAGATAACAAATTTTCAAACTTTAATAGACAGGCTTCAATTTACATCATCTCCAACTCTTCAGATGTACATAGCAATGAAAATCTGATGAAGGTACACCCAAATCAGTTGTTGATGCTGATATTATTGTCATGCCCATGTTGACCTTAAGATATATATATATATATATATATATATATATATATATATATATATATATATTTGAATGTGTTATATATATATATATATATATAACACATTCAAATCACCCTTCATAATGTTAAGATATTTCAGCAAGGCCCTCTGTGAATAAATAAACATAAAAGAATACCCCTCCCCTTTATTTTAGATGTTTGAAGTTGAGACTTTATATTTATTTTCAGAGGGCATTGCTGAAATAACATCATGAAGGATGATTTGTATCTATTTCAGCTAGCGATAAGCATCAATAGGTATATATAAACAAAGGCTATCCCAGTAAAAATTGATCAGTTCTCTCTACAGGCTGCTTAAAACACCATCTTTGAATCAAGACATGTGACACATAGCATCATTTCTCAGCAATTCATCAAAAATTCTGAGGTGCTAACGTGTCTGGATCAAAAGGTATATAATAAAGTTAAACAGTGGGTGTTGTTACCATCACAGAACATCTTCAATGCTCTCCTTTCTATCATAAAATGTTCCTAAACCATTTGAAAATGTACATGTGACTTCAATGCCACACATACATTAAATTATTTTAAATATTTCAGTGAGTGTCCAAATTAAAATAAAATTTAATGTTAGAGCACTGAACTATTCTGGATTAAAACAAGAAACAGCCTGACACAGTTGTCATAACATATAATCCAGATATGCTAGTGCAATGATGATGAACCTATGGCAGGTGACCTATTTATATGTCATAATTTTCTTCAATATTTTTTTTTATTTCTAAAATGTGTACTAATAAAAATTTACTGCAAACTAAAGGTAAAATAAGTAAATATAATATTATATTAGAATTCAATTTACTATTGAACTCTGATTAGAAGCAATCAATTATGATATTTTAAGTCAAATATAGTGGTACATTATACTGTCGTATTATATTCTATAAACCTGTTCAAATGATTCCAATAAAACTAAAAAGTAAACTCAGTAAAATATTTTATAACTCTTTGAAGTAAGTTTTTTCAAATCTAAAGTAAAAATAAACAAATGATTCTCTGTCCTAATCTTTTTTCACCTAAATGTGTTGACCCCATGTATTTTTTTAATGTAATCAAAATCACGAACAAAGAAACCAAATGCATAATCAACCCCATCAAATGATTTTTTTTTCATTTAAGTTTTGCTGTAAAAGTGAAATGATTAATCTTTTATTTATAAAATTATTAAAGTTCATTTAAATTTACTTTTAATTAAATTTGTTACCATTATATTAGTATGACTAATAAAAAAAAACAAAAATTATCAAGCAGTAGAGAATTTCAAAATTAATGGACTGATGAGTATGGAATGATTAACAAAGGCACCAGGGCAGTATGTGTTTTATGTTCCAGGACAGTTGTATTGGGAATATCATCAGTAAAATGGCATTATGAGACCAATCAAAAATCGTTCTGTGAAAAAAGTAAAGATGAACAAAAATATATTGCCCAAACATTTAAAAACATAAATATTCAATCAACATCTATAATGAAATTTATCAAAAATCATTCAAATATAACTGCTATTGATTTTTTAAATTTCAAATGTAATTACCAAACATGGGAAACCTATTAACGATGTAGAATATATTAAAGAAGCTTGGTTAAAATGTGCACCAGTGCTTTTTGAAGATTTTGAAAATAAGCAAAAATTATTCAGAGCATAAAAGATTTATCATTGGTTAGAAATACAGTTAAAGAAAGAATCCTGCAAATGGCTAACAACATAACTTACCAACAAAAAAGATATAAAATCTTATAGTTTAATTTCTCTCTGCCTTGATGAAATTATAGCCATAAATGGATCAGCTCGTTTGCCTATTTTTATTCATTATTGTATTGGAAATAATATCAAAGAAGAATTGATCAGTTTAACCTCATTAGTAACAACAACAAAAGGAATAGACATTTGCAACATAGATGTTGCCAAAATTGTATCAGCAACTAGAGATATTGCTTATGGCTGGAAAAGAAAATAGTTTTCTCACTTTATTTACCAACCATATTGGACATTAAACAATTCAAAACAAAACAACACTCTCCATATAGTACCTACTCATCCAATATCCCCAGACTAGTTTCTGGCTTGTGGCCTTCATCAGTGAGGAGCCTTGGATCTGAGAGCACTGCACCTAGATCTAGGATCAAGCAACCCTATTGTAGAAGATATAATGGAGAGGTTGTTTGTTTGAATTGTTTATGAGATGAGATAGGATAGGAAGGAACATATTGGACATTCAATTATAGGTTTTCATTGCATTATACATCAGCAGATTTTATGAATGAAGGTCAGTTTTAAGCTACTGGATGATGTTATGAATATTGTGACTAAGTGAATCAATTCCACATCTACCCATTGAGTGAAATAAACTCAGCATACTATAGTTTACTTATGTATAACAATGTCTGATGGTTAAGTTGAGGAAAAGTTCTTCAAAGATTTATTGAGGGTTTAACAAAAATTAGACTACTTTTACTTAATGAGAAAATCATTGAAAAATATAATGAATTATTAACATAATGGCTTTCAAAATTAATGTTTTATACTTGATATATGTTAACATCTAAATAAATTAAATGTGAAACTGGAAGGTTATAACAAGACAGTTGTTATCATGTTTGGTTTCATCAAAGCATTTGAGTTAAATTACAAATTTTCAACGGTGATCTTGATTCTTACATCTTCAAACATTTTCCAAATCTAAAAAAGTTCTTGACTGATTTAGAATCTCATGAGAAACCAGATCAAGTAAAATTGAGGCAAGACTTTTGTGCTATTATTCTATCGGTAATTGATGGTTCTTCTTTATTTACACAGTTCAAACAATTTTCAGAAATATCAAAAATTTATTTTATACCAGACATAACATCAATGGATAGTCTCAAGTTAAAAATTTTTGAGTGACTTAATTTGAAAGATGTGGAAATGCAATCAGTCGATTTTCAATCCAGTTCTATACGGAAACAGAAATTTGTTGACTTAAGGAATGAGTTAGAAACAATGGAAAATGATCAGTTATTGGATATATGTAAAAAGAATGCTGAAGAGGAACTATTGACTGTCTGGAATGCTATTCATGAAACATTTAATTGTTTAAATAAATTAGCAACTGCTATATTATCAATTTTTTCCTGTACAAATGCATGTGAATCATTGTTTTCAGAAACAAATTTAATTAAATTCAGTTTGAGAAATAGAATTACAGATGAACATTATTAAAAATGACAAAATATAAACCATACATAAAATATTTAGCATCCAATGTACAACAGCAAAAATCTCATTAAATAATATCTATTTATGTCGATTTTATATGTTTGTTTCCAAAATTTTGTTTAAGTTACTATTAATTTTTTACTATTACATTTTATTCAACTTGTGCTCTTTTAAATAAATATCGTTCACTTGTATTTAGCTAATTTAGAAATTTTGTTTCACTATTATTATTATTATTTTGTTTTATAAACTTTTAAAAAACTGCAATAATTAAGTTGTTTATATTTTGATTTAATAACTATATGGCACGCCAATCATTTAATAAATATTTTTTGGAAATTTCTGGCATGCACACGTAAAAAGGTTTGCCACCACAGTGCCTTAAGTAATGAATAGCTAAACTATATTCCTATATAAACCAAGTGTTGATTCAGAAATGACGCTGCAAGAAACTTCGAGGAGAACCAATCACCAATCATCTTTTCAATGGAAAACACTGTTTATATATAAAATAAATTGTTCAAAACCATTCACTCTCCTATAAGCGTATTTCACAATCAACCGTCAGTCTTCGGGAAAGACTGAGATTTGAAACATTTGAATATACGGTCAGAAACGATAGACTTTTCTGTTTGTGTTTAATTACAACAAATTTGTTATTGCAGATTGAATGTTTTAGCGACCAGCCGTAAAACCTGCTTCATCCATGAAAGCTTCGAAATTTCATATATCTTAATATACGACGATTGTAATTATCCATATTATAAAGCTGCCCATTGATTGTATATATGTGTGGAGAGAGTAATTTGGACCAACTGATGATTGCTGGTTTAGCATGAAATATGTATATTGGTGATTATTTATCTTTTCAACATATATGTGATCAGGTGGGGCAGCAATATGAGATGGCATGGATAGTTGAGGGTCGTGTAAAAGTCTGAATTAGAATCCCTTATATATTACATTATGTATGTGCAGGTGTGTGTAAGCCTGTACAGTGTATTAAATTACATATTGAAACAGTGCGTTAAAGGTCTGCCCATCCCTCGCATATGTATGAAAATTGATTATTCTCCAGTACACGAGGGGTCAGAATGACTAACATCAACATGGGTAGGATGACAACCTTGGCATTAGCGTGGGCTTTGAACGTTCCATCATCAGATTTTCAATGAAATGTATGGCTGAAGAATTATGGGTTGGAGTAGTTTGACTCCTGTCCATTAAAGTATGAAGATTGGCTATTTTAATATAAAACTGAGCATTGATTGTATATATGTGTGGAGATTGTAAATTGAACCAACTGATGATCGCTGGTTTAGCATGAAATACGGATATTGGTGATTATTTATCTTTTCAACATGTGTGTGATCAGGTGGGTCAGCAATATGAGATGACATAGACAATTGAGGATTGTGTAAAAGTCTGAGTTCGAATCCCTTATATATTTGCAGGTGTGTGTTAAATTATAACACCTGAAGAAATAGATTATAACATTAGAAGGATAAGAAATAGATTCAGTAACGTATCGCTAACTGAAATTAAAATAACATTTGGTGTCAGTATTATATATATATTAATAATAATATAATATATATATATATTAATAATAAGTTAGCAAGCAGTTCTTTAAATCTGCAAATATTTATCTGGTCAAAACCAAAAACTAATTACGTGATAATGTAAAGTATTCATTACTTGTAATTTTAAGTTGGTGTTGTAAATTGTTTTTAAAAAAATTAAATAAAAATTGTAGTCACCGTGTAGTAGCTGCCCACAAATTGTTCAAATCACTAGAGACTTTGTGTTGAATAAGTAAGACCTTTTAAAAGATTTTAATTGAGAACTTGAGTAGAATTAATAATTTCCTCTGGTTCTTATGATCAATCTAACAACACATTTAGTCCTCTCTTCGTTTTCGAATTAATATCTTTAATTTTATTACTATGTGCTTGAAATAGCAAACGAAAGATAAAATGTAAAATTTTAAGAAAATAAAGTTTTTTATTGAATACAGGCACGCATTTTATAAAGTGTGTGGGCGTGTGCGCGAATGAAGTTCAATTTTTATGCAGTTTAATGTAAAATGAAAGAATCATAAAATACAATACAGTATTTGAATGCCAAATCTCTCAAAACACTCTTGCACTTCTAATGTATGCAGATAATTTTAGTACATTTAATGTTCACAGAGAGCAAATGTTACAAATTACCGTTAATTAAAGAGTATATATAAATGTGTGTATTGCTAGAAGATATGAAAATAGATGAACAATTAAAGTTTTACACAAATACCAAAAGACTATAAAAGACCTAGAAAGAGACCACATGTAAGATGGGTGGAAGAAATAAGGAAGTTTGCTGGTGTAAAATGGGGAACAGAGACTAAAAATTAGAAAAATCGGAGAAACGTATATTCCGTAGTGGATCCATAATGTTTGATATCATCATCAATAATTACATCTTCTAGAGTTCTGAATAAGCCACTGCCGATTGTTTTCTTATTTTCTTGAGTTCTATATAAATATCTGTTGATGAATCTCTATACACATGCACCTTGCAGGAATGTTTCATTCTTTGTACTCTCCTACCTTAGGTTCTGATCTCAAGATCACCCCTGAAAGGTCAAGAGAATCTTTTCCTTCTAATAGTCAGTTCAACACTTTTATATTCTTTTCTTGCAGAATTTATAGTTTTGACTTTACAGTAATACTACATTTCAAATACTTCCAATTCCTTTTCATGATCCTATAGTGATACAAAGTTTAAAATAAGATCTGGTTTTTAAAATACTATTTTGTTTTTAGTTATCTTAGATTTACTTATTTCTATATAATAAAGAATATTTAGAGTAATAGAATGCAATCACACGCAACCGATTAAGATATTTTTTCTTAGATACCAATAGACCAGTCTGGGAACAGCTGTTACGCAATTGTAGGCAACTGGAATATTTCACCCTTTAAAGAGGTTGTTTTTTAATGTTCATACATAGAGAAATCTGAGGTTTTTGATAAAATAATTTCGTACCATTTTACTGATAAAAGTATTGGGAAGGAGGGGAGGAGGGCTTCTGAAACTGAGACCCTGCATACCTATGTCTTCTTCTTAATATAATATTGGATAATTAAGGTAGGATTTTAGTAAGAGTGATATGACATGTTTTATTAAACAGAGCTTTGCTTTATTTTGAGTGCTTAAATAGCATTACAATATATCTCATAACAGACAATAAGTCATGTAAATATTTTTTAAAAAATCTGGATAGATAATTCCATCACAAGATTAAATATATATTGTTTGATTTCTACAAAAGTAAAAACAATTGACAAATTACACCGCACTATGTAGACACTTCAAATAATAATTTATACTCAGCTTAGAGGGAAGCTAACTTTCTGCTCAGAAAGAACATCCACTCATCCATATCAATACTTGCAAATTGATTGACTTCTGTGATTATTTAGCATTGTGGCTGTTGTTATTTATAAATGAACCAGTTTCAGAATGGTTATACTTTAATCAATGAAACATGTCTCTGTATTTACTGGAATTGTTTAATTTGGAAAAATGACCCAGCATCAAATATTCACACCTTAATACAAAGTGGAATGATTTCTGATAATAGCGTAATGTAAGTAAGTGATTGTTATATTTGAGCCAAAACCCACAGCAGCTGATAGAGAGTTTGTTACCTGAAACACATATAAATTGGAGATTGGTTTATCAATTTTTCATGCATACAAAAACCAAGCAATAAATGTCTAATGCTTGGTAATTAGATATGACGTCTCTCCACCTTATATATATATATCAAATCACTCTCAGATATTAAAACATTTCAGCTACATTTTCTGTAAATAAATATGGACTGGCAACTTGAGGATCGGACTTTTATATATTTATTAATAGAGGATATAGTTGACATTTCTTAAAGTTTTGAGAGAGATTTAATATTCAATATTTGATTTCAGCTAACCTTATGCACTGGGATAAATATATATATATATATTGTTACCGTACGCTATATATAACAATATATATATATATATGATAAATGATTGTTGTTGTTATGTAATTACCAATTAACTGCCTTTATGCTAAACTATTTGCTATAACAGTCCACAATAGCGTTTTGCTACTAATCCTTTTGTTTATATATAGATGGGTGTAAAATCTAATTAGAAACAAAGGAATGAGAAAGGATATTTCCATATAATAACTAAAGGTATAAGTTAGAGCTGGTGTTGTTAGATAACTACCAATAACTAGTAACAGCTTTTAAGCTATTTTTTCTAGTAGCCCCCAACAAATGTTTTGTTACTCACTTTGTATGTATATGAAAAGAGTGCTTAGAAAATCAATAATCACATAATTTATTTTTCATCTTTAAACTATCTGCTTGGGTTTTTGATGTTTCAGCACTAAAAACAATCTGTACTTACTGAATGTTTACTGAAGATTTGTGATGAAGGTATTTTAGTTGTATTTATAGAATGGACTATTTCCATCATGTAATATTAATGTATCGAATGTCTTTAGAAAAACAATAACTTTATATAAATCTTCCATTTACATTCCACTGTTAGTAATAGCACACAGGTTATTATACTCACAACATCTCAAGAGATGCTATTCTCCTCTCTTCTTCAGATGTTGCTGGCCTGAAATCTATTAGTTTTCAAATTAATTTAGGGCTGAAAAGCTGGTCAAAAATATTGACCTAGGTTCAGCACTTGGAATGTTAAAGTTTTAACAATAGCCTAGATGACAAAATTAAGTATAAAATGGTTCATCAAATATATGCAAGGCTGGTAGCCTAAAATATTATAATAAAGACAAAGAAAGCAATTACTGATTGGAGAAGTCTTTTTAACATTTCCAACTGAGTTCCATTTATATAATTATTGCTAACATCAATAGAAACAATTGATAAAAATATTACTATTGTCATATGAAAATAGTGATTTTAATGCTTAGAAGATCCTAAATGCAGCTTTCAAACTAGTGTCTGGGTTTGAACACACACTTTAAACTCCCTAATGTCATCAACTCTATTCAATATAACCAATACACATGATCATATACATGTAAAAAAGATAAATGATCTCTAGTATATGTATTCTGTGCTGAACTACCACTCATCAGTTGGTCCAGATCACCATCTCTCATACATATTGTGCCGGATGAAAGATTTTAGTTTCATATATCCTGACCATGAGGGCGCCACTAGTCCTAAAATCGGAACTAGACAATTATTTTTAAGGGTGGGCAGGATATACGAACATGAATGTGCCGGACTAACCCAGGGAGAGCAAAAGCTAATGAATGTGGTTCAGACAATTGAGAAAACACTGAGACAAATATCAACCAAAATACTTATAAGAACTTTTTAAATTTATTAAACATAATAACAAAATACACATGAAACTTGATCTACATTTACTTAGCAGATCTTAACATTGAATGTATGCGAGCAGTACTACGTTAAATACCCAGGCAGACAGGTTCATTTCTTATCTATAACACAATAATGGCTTATAGCGGATCACCCAATCAATTCCCTTTTCCCTATAGAGATTTAGTAAGATGGATGTTTGTGGAGAATAACAGGACAGCGCAGACGAGCTTTTCTTAGTCCAGAAAAGAAATGTTGGAACCAAGAATGTCATAATTCTGCAAAATGCTCATGGACAAGTACATTGAAACAAGCCAAGGTTAGTCACACACAAGAAAGAAATATGAATTACACAATCTGAATTATAGCAAATAAATCTCTACCAAAAATAAATAAATCATATATCCTAGAAATCGCTAGCCAAAGCCAAGTTTGATTTAGTTTAACGCCGAAGCAAACAAACAAACAAAAATAAAAGAAAATACTAAGGTCGGTCTGAGCATTTAACAAGGGTTAATCATAAAACTGAGAAATTATTAAGCATATAAGATATCACTCGCCCTACACTCTCGAACAAGTAACATTTTAAGATTGAAAATCTTGCTACTAAGATTGTAATGTAAAATAAACAAAAAAAAATACATTAATATTTAATTTGGATAAATTACACATCATAAATATAATTTCTTTTTAAGATTAAGCTGAGATTTGTGAGAGACTTAATTAGAGATTTAGCCCTGATTTTGATATGGAAAGGTAAGTTACCTCGAGATAATATTAATTTCTGTTGTTCACACAAAGTTCGGTTTATAGAGTCCTCTACAACGGATCTCATTTACTACAGGTTCAGAAATCTGGAGGCATTATCTGGATCCATTCTGGACTTGACAGTTAGGTCATGACTGAAGTCACAATTTGGAGCTCCGGAGGTTCACCTTTGGAAAGGCTCAGCCCATCATGTTGTGGAGATTCTTCGTGGCGTATATTACAGGCATGGTGTCGGAATGACTGCTATTATCATGGCAAAAAGAGTTATTGTCAGTCAACAGAAATTCAACTTGGTGATTCCCGTGGCACCAATATCAAAAGAAAAATTTAGTCACTTTCACAATGCAACAGTTCTATAACAGCTAAAATCTGGATCGATCCTCGATAAGAAGAAGCTGAATAAGCTGAGCAATAAAAACTGAATGAACAGAATAGTCTCTTTGAATCCTCCTCTCTAATAAAAAAAAAATACCCAGCTATATATGTCCTTTGTTATCTCCCACGCAATCTTTTTTTTGCAACTTTCAACCAAGATAAATCTCTATCTCCCGCTCAATCTTAATTAGAAAAACAATATCTTACAGGGCTTTATCTTACAAAAATGATTATTTTTTTCTTTTATATAAAAAAAAAATACAAAACTAAATCTCAGCTTTAAAATACATCAACATTAATTTTTTTTTAGTTTAAATAAAATACATATAAGAACACTAGTTAAACTTTGTTTGCTTTTAATTATTTTAAAAGAAAACAAGCGTCATAAAAAAAAAAAAATTTATACTAAAATCAACTGAGAATTAAAAATATAAGATTTCAAGATATATAAAACTTGGTTTTTATTTTTTCTAATTTACATGATAGAACCCTTGAATCGGATAAAGTATCCAGTTATATATATATATATAATTAGTGCTTGGTTATGCATTGGATAGCAAACCTACAAACTTTAATAGATAGACTTCAGTCTTCCTTACTCTTCAACTTTCCAGTCATCCATATCATTGAAAATTTGATGATGGATATATATATATAATTAGTGCTTGGTTATGCATTAGGATAGCAAACCTACAAACTTTAATAGATAGACTTCAGTCTTCCTTACTCTTCAACTTTCCAGTCATCCATATCATTGAAAATTTGATGATGGAATGCTCAAAGCTTTTGATGATGCCAATATTACAACCATATCTATGTTGACCTTAGGTCAATCTGACCTCTCATATGTAGGACCTTCGTAAATCCATTTAAATATACACAGGAATGGGCAGAATACAGGCTGAATATGTAATACTGGAATATAAATATAATGTATATACTTAATCTAGATGTAATTAAAGGGGATTTGAACCCAGACTTTCAAGCTCTCTACAGACATATACTCTATTCAATATAACGAATACATAGTAATATTTCTGTAGTGTAATTTTTATTACACAACTCTCACACAAGGTAGGGACCATCTTTACCACTTTGTGGCAGGTTGCAATCATAAACAAATTACACTACAAAAATATTATTCATTAAGTAGATAATATCTAATCTAATAAAAGATTAATAAAAAAATATTAATATACTTCTACCAAGTCTTTTATATCAAAGTTGTGATAGCAGTAAATTTGACACATCAATTAAACTGTTGTAATTCACTATCTATATATACCGAACAATGATAAAGATATGTGTAAGAGATTGTAATGTATGAGTGTTGGTTCACCAGAATATGTACATCTTGGGGATTATACATCTTTTTCATTATGTCTTTGTTTATATCTTTATGATTTACACACTTCCACAAAGGTGTTAAAAGAGGATAGAAACCAGTCCCTAACATGCATGAGAGTAGTGTAGTGGAAAGTACACATATTATTTATTAAAATCTAATGAAAATTATTAAGAGTTGTATCGACAACACCTTTACATTTCTTAAACATCTAAAAAAGACTGGACATGACTTCATTCCCTCTAACTCCAAAATTGTATGTACAGAAACAAACGACTGTAAAAGAAAAATAAAAGAGATATATTTTATCAATGGTAATAATAATGCAATAAACAGACGTGACATCTGCTTTGTTTTTTTTTAAAAATGGACAACCTAACTCATTTGCATTTAATTTGCATATATTAAGTCTAATACAAACAATACCGCAGTTTTCAATATGACTATGATTATAAGGCATGGAACCTCGAAAGCGCCTTAACTGAGTGATTAATATTTTTCAGGCTTATAGCTTCTGCAACTCACACAGCATATGTGCTTTGTAGATTATGATTTTACAGTATAAAAAAGGTTCTTAGATCAATATAAAAATCTTGTTTATTTTAAATAAGGAGAAAATAAAAATCTTGAAAGAATTTAACCGATAGTTGGATTTCGATCATATTACCAAATCTGTGGCAAATTCTAGAGATAATTTGACTCTCTTGGTAAGATAAATAAACCTTTCTAAAATGTGAAAAACAAAATAAATGGTGCCCAAAGAAAATCTAGTAAACCAATATTATTGTGACAGTATAAATACTGGCAAACTATACTATTGTTGATATGAAAAATAATATTAACAGTGATAAAATGAAACAAAGGTGATATAAGGTATTAAATATAAGAATAATAAATCACTTCCGTGAGATCATGCTTTAAATATAATCTAATTATATTGATCTGTATTAGAAAGTTTAATGGGCATACATACAGAGATTTCTTTGACTAGAGTGTGCGCCATAGTGAAATCCTTACTGACTTCTGAATTTATAAATCAGTGTTTCTACAATTATCACTATAACTGAAACACACATGCTTATTATATACATGCGTCTATATATGCAATATATAGGGTATATAAGCACAGATTTTCACATGACCCATCACTCTCCACACTATCTCATAACACTGACACACTTGAACACATATATGTGGAAGAAATAAATAATCACCAATATACGTATTTCATGCTAAACCAGCAATCATCAGTTGGTCCAGATTACCATCTCTACACATATATGCTATAAGTTTTCAGATATTTATGAAGATATTCAATCCTCATACTTTAATGAACAGGCAACAATCTATTCCACACTGGAACTTTTCAACTGTCTTTAACTTTTTCTAATTAGATAGTGTGCACTGTATATATTGCATTTATACATTTTGGTTAAAAGTTATTTTAGGTTTGTTGTTTTTATTTTTTAAAAAAAGAAGGTAGAACAAGATTTTTATTAAAAAAAAAGGTAATACTAATAAAAAGTAATAAAACTTTGTTTAAAAATAATAAAACTTTGATTACATCAACAGTAAAGATGTGTTTATGTAAGAAAAAATATTAAAGACGTTGTAGTAGAAAAAAATTAAAAGGAAAAAAAATTAAAGACATAGTGTAGAAAAAAAATCACTGGCGGGCGGCCCAGTAATGTTCTATTTGATTATTTTTGTATAGCAACAATACCATCAAGCGGCATGCATGGCTAATGGACTACTACCATTTTCCATAATGCAAAGGTAGGCATATAACAGTACCCATTTAATTAAATAACTTGTTTATTTACTGAAAGAAACAAAAATTTTTAAATGTTTAAATAGTATATATCAACAAATTCACATTCTGATTTCATTCACTTGGGGTTTCAGAAAATATAAAATTAGAAATTCATAAATTTGATTTCATAAATTTCCCATGCACACCTTTCTGTAAAAGTATCATCACAAATCATCTCTCAGCCATCCACTTCCCCCCATTTTACAATCTTAGTCTCTCACAGTATGATTCTCTGTCTTTTTCATAACTACAATATTCTAATTTTTGTTAATTTAATGTACACACTTTTAAAGTGTACCAAAATTGTGTGTATATATGTATTAAACATAAACCCAGTTAGAGAACCAACATGTCTGAATAAGTACATACTAAGATAATTCACAAGAAAGATTCCTAAAGAGTCATTTAAATGAACTTGCAAACAATGCCCAGCTTTTGTTTCAGGTAAAAATAGGTTGATACTAAGGTAACAAAAGATGTGTATGGTTTGAAAGTTCATTTAAATGATTCTTTAGGAATCCTTCTTGTGAACTATCTTGATAAAGTATTTGCACATCACTGAGGAGTGCCAAAGCATGAAACCATTGATCTGAGTTTTGGGTGTAGTTTCTGATATTTTAAATGCTTTCTTGGGCTAGCATTTTATCAACAAAGCTTGTTAGAGCAATTAGTAAAGCTCTTTGCTTTTATTTACAAGCTTAAAAATTGAGTCATGTGATATATGACTTTTTAATTTTATTTGGGCTTGTTTCTTCTGTGAATGAGTTTATGTTCTTAGTATTATGAATTTTCTAAGCCTTACCTTATTTACGTAGTCATTAACACTATTAGAATAATGTGAAACATATATAATATATATGTTTGTTTTTCTCCATGGTTTCAGGTATTCATAAAAACAAAGATCCAAGAGTAATGGATATGAGAGAGGACTACCTTAATCATGTAGTATTCACTGGAATAAAGTATAATTTTTAACTCTAAAAATTTGCTGTTGACTTTTCCTTAAATTTGCACATTATCTTAACAATGACAGATTTAAGGATAAGGATGACACACCATGCATTAATGTACAAGAAAGTTAAGAATGAAGTAACAAGTGTAGCAGTCGTTTATAACCATGAAAAGAATTATGGACATGGCTTTGACCTTGGGATTATTAAGATAATGAGTGAAGAAAGACAGAATAAAAAAGTGAAAAGCCAGAGGCTTGATTTATTGGGCAATACAAATACATAATAAATCTAAGAGACAATAGTGTTTGTATTCATAAAAAATGGGCCTCTTAAATCATTAACAATAAACTGCAAACTTATTGCAACCACAATTATGATGCTTATGCATCAAAAACATTATTTAATTTGATTTGTTCTCTGCTATAATGTTTTTTATATTATTAACAATGGAAGATTATCAATGTATTATATCATCATTATCAACAATTATCAATCACTGCAAGATGAAGGTCTCTCCAAATTCAATTCATCTTCTCCAATCTTTAGCTTATCTTCTCTACATCAATCCTGCACCCTCATTTCATCCATCCATCTCACATGTGGTCTCTTTCTGGGTCTTTTACAATCTCTTGGACTCCAGTTCAAGATTTCAAATTATATATATATATATATATAGTTACTAATATACTTTTCATTTCACTTATTTTATGCTAATCATGTAAAACGTTTATTAAAGTTTCTCTAATTAAGTGGTTCAGCACAATGGTAGTGTGTCAGACTATGGAGCATAGGTCTTCAGATTAATTTCAGTTCTGATACTTCTGCTGCTAAGTTTCTTATGAACTATTCAGTTATTTATTTTTTAAATAAATGATTGTATGAATTGTTTCTTGGACTATTGTTTGCATGTTCCAATGTCCCAGTAACTGGATAAGTGTGGAAAATCCGTTTCAGACAGAACAGAATTTCTTTAAATTTATCTGGATGCTGAAACCTTTAGCTCTCATATCCAGCATTCTTTTGCTGGCTAAATTATATAGGCTAAAGATTTAAGACCGCTTATTAAATACGATTCAACATATCCGATTTCTATTTATTTCATTTTTAGTTTGCTATACAATTGACGATATCTATAGTCTAGAAATAAAATATTTTATAATATTTTAAAATTATTATTTATAAAATCTTAGATGAATATCTAATGATAGATTAATTATATGTAATTTTGCACAATTAATTTTTTTTTAACAAATTTGGTTGTCTAACTATAGATATGCTAAACAATTAGTTCTGCAAACTTACTAAATCAGACCGCTGATGAGATTTAAAAAAATAGTAATATTGGATTCTTCTTATCTCATCAGTGGTCTGATTCAGTATGTTTGCAGAACTAACACATGCTAAAGTTTTCCTAGTTCAAATGTCAATTAAAAGTTATTGTACTTGACTTATATTAAAAGTTGCTGGCTTCATTCTCTTACTAGCCCTTCATATATAAGGCTGCTATCTTCCCAATCGCTGTAATGCAATTTTGAATGTGTTACCTCAGTTCAAATATGGTTGCAGTGTAAGAAACAATGTTTATCCCTCATGTGTTTCACATTGAGTAAATGTAGTGATTCATTTTTTGTAGTCTAAGGATCTGTCTGGTGATGACATTTATGAAAGACTTAGTGCACAGTATTAGGAAAGTATTTCACCATAAAGAAGTGTATATAAATGGATAGAGAAGTTCAACGAAAATCTCACAAGCATCAACCATGAAAAAAAAACTGGATAACCATCAATGTCCATACCTGAAGATAATGATGAGAGAAGTTGAATACCCAAAAATGTCCCATAACTGATGATAATAATGAGTATAAAGAAGCTGGATACCTATCAACGTTAGTAACTGATGATATGATGAGTATAAAGAAACTGGATACTCATCAAGGTCCATAACTGATGATAATGATGTATCCATCAATGTCCATAACTAATAATAATTATGAGTATGAAAAAGCTGGATATCCATCAGTGTCCATAAATGATGGTAATGATGAGCATGAAGAAGTGTGGATAACTATCACTGTCCATAACTGATGATAATGATGAGTATGAAGAAGTATGGATACCCATCAATATCCATAAATGATGATAATGATGAGTATGAATAAATCTGGATGGAAACCAATCAATGTCCATAACAGATGATAATGATGAGTATGAAAAAGTCTGGATACCCATCAATGTCCATAACTGATGATAATGAGTATGAAGAAACTGGATACTCATTAATGTCCATAACTGATGATGAATATGAAGAAGCTGGATACCCATCAATGTTCATAACTGATGATAATGATGAGTATACTGAAACAGTAAAATCTGCTTTGCAGATCTTCGTTTCACCTTTTCTCACCTTTTCCCTACCCTAATACCTTAGTTTAAAGCCCAGTGTATCGTAGTGTGTCTGCAATGCGCTTATATACCAAAAATCCCACCCAATTTTAAACCACGAGTACAATGCTCATGTTATATATAATTGTATAACTCATGCCCAAATAAAAGTGTTATAGATTATGTGTATGTTCACATAATTTAGATTTATTTAAAAAGTAGGTTATATAGGTCGTCATTGTGCACACACTGTGATATGTATTTTAAAACTTATTCTAAAGTAATAAATTGTTATTTAAAATTATTTTGTTTGAATCTGTTTACAAAAATATATTACAGTCATAATATTTGTTTTTGATTTAAAATAAAATTTATATTCGTTTCATAAATGGATTCAAATATTGAAAATTAAAAAGTAAAATAATTTTCTTTTAGATTTAATAAAAATCACGCCATATATTTTCTGTTTAAAATAAATGAGGGCTGGTAGGAACAATAGTTTTAATTATTTAATGTTATAGTAGCTTATCTAAAAATACAGCAGATTTCCACTTAAGGTCGTTTCTTTCAATTAGTAAAAGTTTGTTTTAATTAAATAAAAGTTGTAGTCTGAAATGTCGACAGGGAAATAACAATAGAAATTAATTAAAATTTTGTTGAATTCCTTTAGACATTCATATAGGACTGATTACAGCTGATAAGTGAGCAAATTTTGAAATATTTTTGTAATGCTCCAGGGCCGTTGTATTGTGCAATTTCACTATATATAGGAGGGTTTTCTTTTGTTCTTGATTCTAGCAATTATTTTTTTCTAGTAATATTCTAGCAGTTATTCTAATATTCTAGCAAGATTTCAAGCATGATTCTTCGAGATATTTTATTCTAAGATTTCTAAGCACATTGCTGAGCTTTCTAATAATTGTTGCTGAACTATCTGAGACTTGCGGATTCAATAGCTACGTGCCTGCAAACTTAAGTATTTGAAGCCGAGTTTTCATCTTCAAAAAAATTTTACCGTGTTCTACAATACCACTTGACATCTATGAATCACCCAACCTTTAAAATTGCTAGCTTTGAAATGATGAAGTAGATCCGGCAAGAAGGCTATTTTCCCCTCGGAAATGGCCGGCCACTGCTCTATACCATCGAAAGCTGTCACATAAAAAAACCTGAAACTGCTGCTGCTGCCGAAATATGAACAATACCAGAGTTTGCTGCTGAATCGTATAAAACCTGCGAATAATCAATTTACCTGAAACTACCTGCAAATGCTTCTCCAGAGGTAACCCCAAATTAACCCAACAGCTCTTGTGATTCTCTCTTATAATTAATACGCTATAGCTATTTAAATTGTTTTAAATTTTACTTTATTTTACCATTGTTTTCCTTTAAAATGTTCTAATGTACTCAGTAATTTTGCTCTCTATCCTTGGGATAATCTTTTATATTTATTAATCTTTCTTTTATTTTATTATGATAGTGTGCCAGAATAGTCTTTGACCGAGTGAAATATTCCATTTGTTGAAAGCAAGATGCCGATATTAAGGCATTTTAAAATTATAAATAGTTCCCAATTTTATTATCTCGTGAATCACTCGTTCAAGGGCTATTCTAATCTTCATTAATATGTATAATTTTATAGTTTAAAATCCACATTTATCGATTTTAACCTATTATGAGAGTATGTGCGAGGTCAATGATTAAATGGGTCACAAATGTATGATTGCGTAAATAAATCTATGCTTTCTTTTCAAACCCACAAGCATGCATTTTCCTATTTTAAAATATATTCTGCTTTAATTTCAAAGTTCGTAATTGAGGTCGAGAATGAGTGGACTCTCTTTAAATAATTATTGGGGAATTGATTAGGTATTTTCTCAATCTAAGTAAATCCATTTGGTATGTTTTATATACATTAGTCGAGTATTACTAGTAAGTGAATTGGTTGTTGAGACCACTTTGTTTCTCTCCAAGGGCTTTAAATGGCCAAGACCATTCCCCTTTCACTTTCTGTGGTTTCCAGGCAGAGTGTGTCCTCAAATGTCACACCTGGGAATTAGACACAGCTGTCACCCAGTCGCTAAGTTTTGGATCAGTCCAGACTTCGGCTGTCCATGATAACACATTCCTACGGGTCAGCGGTGAGACGCCCTCCGTAGTTGTATCATATTTTGCTATAATTTTACTTATTTATATTTTACAAAGCATCCGTGATTTAAACGTATCACAACCTCCATCCTTTAATAAATTCCTTATTAGCAATACCAACCTCCCAATATATCTTTAATTATAATTATAAAATAAATGCCTTGATCACATCCCCACTTTATCGCTTAATAAGCTTTGATCCATGCTATTCTCAAAATCAAGAAATATTATATTAAACCTTAATGTTCAAATGTTTTATTAAACTTTTATAATTTACTCAAAGCACCTCACACATCTTCCCATTTCTTTTAAGCACATTATCATAATATTATATTAGCCCAAGGGATAGACTATATACTTAACAACCTTTAATAAAATTTTTATGGAATGTTATGCTAACAGCCATTTTAATAAGCGTCCCTGTCTCATATAAGCAGACAGTGTGCATTATATATATTTCTTGCTATATAAATAAATCTTTTAAATCTTATAAAACTAATTTTGACCTTTTATTTTATTGATCCCTATCACTGTCTCAGTCTATATATCTATTTTATACATTTCTTTTGTACTATCCATAGACGTTAATTAGCAACCCAAACTTATCTCATAGTATAGAGTCTCTTTGTTTCTCCTTGACCACCAGGCACCGGTAAAGGGATATATTATTAGTAGCATCAGATGCGTTATCACATAGGTGGTGCTGTGGAATTTGGACTTTAGATTCGAACTTAGTATATCTAGAAGGCAACCGCTCCTAGAGTGTTCAGTTTCATGTTTGGAGTTTGAATTCTGCAGTGTGTTAGCAAGATAGACGAATCTGACCGTTACAATACTTATGAACTGATTCTATTGGATAGATGAGTGTCAGTGAATTAGATGGAAAAATTAATTGTGTATTTTCCATGGCTCTGCCTAACAATAATCTATGACAAACTTGGCTTCAGATGGTCATAATTTTTGGTTCATACTTATAATTAGGTGTAAGACTTTGCAATTATTTACTATACAAACTCAAAAAGAATGTCAGGAGTTATTTGTAAAATAAGACAAAAAATATCTAAAATAAAAAAAAACCTTTTTGAAAAAAAAAATCTCAATATAAATTATGAAGCATATCCAGCAAAGACAAAATCAATATTTTTAGAGATGCATAAGATAAAAAGTCAGCTAAGAAACATAATCTAAATCTAAAGAGATTCACAAAATTTGGCCTAGATTGTGTTTGTGGAAAATGTTATTGGACAGATTGATTATTAATCAAACAGAGATGCAAGCAATAAAAAAATTTTTTTTTATTTATTTCAAAAAGTTATCTCTCACAAGGGCTTCTTCAATCATCAAAAAATAATACAGATAAAACACGGGGTCACTGCCCAAAAGTAAGACCATAAAAGAGCACCATGAAGTAATAATAGCATATCTTACACCCTCATAAGCTGAGTAAAACAAATTAGTTAGGATTTTCAATTAAATCTAACTCTGCCAGTGCTAGTGGCAATGGATATTTTGCAAATGTTGGCCAACATTAATTGTAAAAGATAAAGGGGCATCATTTGGAAATTCGGTAGTTTGGCTTGTTGTTGTAACAATTGGACTCAAATCCTAAATTTTCACAATTGATTGCCAGCTGAATATCATATTTTAATTGAATGGAACAGAATGTTCAATCTTCCAATAGATTGCTTAAACATCAGATGACATCATGAGAATTTTGCCATATGATTAATTTATTAGGCCCAATTTTAAACTAGATTAGTCAGATGAGTGAATGGTGTTCTGAACATAAATACAAAAATTTACAATTGTAAGATAGCAAGGAAGTATCATCTTAATTTTGATATTGAGCTTAAAGTTTTTTTCTTATATAGAAATTCATAGCACTGCAAAGATTTTACAGAAAACTGAAAATAAATAAATAAATAAATGGATTATGTAAATTAAAAAGACAAGGCCATAGATTAGGAAAAATAAATTTACATTCTTATACCAAAGCAAGAAGTTTTGATAAAGAATGCAAACTATCATATCCAAAAAAAAAAAAAAAAAAGGTTCTTTAGCATAAAAGCTAGATTTAGAAAAAAACTAGAGAACGCTAGAAAAAGCTATACATAATTTATTGATTACAACAAAACCTTTGATTCAGTTGTCCATATATTAAAAAAAAATGAGTATATTTTAGGAGAAATCTCTATATGGGAGTAGAAGATCTAGTTAAAACAAGCTTTCATGAAATAGATAAATTTTATAAAAGTAAAAAAAAAGACCACAGAATTTTATAAATAACTTATGGTAGGGCAAAAATTTTATAACGAAACCATGGAAAAAAGTTCTCGCTAGACTTACCAATTGCAACTACTAAAAATTTGAAAGTTTGAGCAATTTTCTATTCTGATTTCATTTTCTAACTAAAAATAAATAAATATCCATAACCAAATAGTGAAAAATTCTAAGCCTCTTGAAAATTTCTTGTTTTGAGCCCATAGCAAAACAGAATTTGAAGTAAAATAGGCAAAACTCTCTCCATACAGTAGTGCCACTCTAAAAAAGACAGTAATCAATGGATACCAGAGGGCTTGTGCATAAAATCCCTATCTAGTGCCTACTCATCCAATATCCCCCAAATAGTTTCTAGCTTATGGCCTTCATCAGTGAGGAGCCTTGGATATGAGTGCCCTGCACCTAAATCTTAAGATCTAATGCAACTCTCCAGCAGCCACCTTTTATCTCTACATAACTACAAAACTATGAGAATAAAATTGAAAACACAGAGATATTTTCAATCTAAGCTCAGTAGCTTATATAGTCATATGGGTCTGAACTCTGTCTTTGGCTCTTTTACAACCATAGCCACCACCTACCCATAAGGCAGGATTGGTATAAAACCTTAAAACATCATATGGTCACTATCTTCCTTCCTTGCTCATAACTGTTGTTAAAATAGGCAAAATGAGTGAGCAAGGAAGATAGTGATCATGTGATGTTTTAAGAGTTTGAAGTAGCAGGCAGATGTACCACCTCTATATCCATGGTTCTTTGGACTAATTTTATACAGGTAGAAATCACATAGAATTACATATTTTCACTGTATTTTGTGTTAAGTTTATGAAGAATGCATAAGCAGAAAAGTCATTGTGGATAAAGACAATTATGGATTCAAGATTGGTAGTACAGTCATCAAAAATCTGCAAAGGCTGATATCTCTTTTTTAAATGAAACAGAGAATACCATAAGGCGGTTATTAAAAAAATAAAAAAAGCGGAATAGAAATATGGGATGACAAATAAATTTGAAAGCAAAGATTGTATTAAATAAAAAACAATAGTGTTTTAAAATTGAAAATGAATATTAAAAGTTAAAGTTTTTGCCTTTTTTTAAATTTGTTAACTAAAAATAAAAATTAAACTAGGATTTAAATAGTCAAAATAAGAGTCATAGATCACATGACCCTATTCTCTTAAGCTTGTAAGTTATAAACAACGAGGATTGCCAATTCCTCAACAAGTTTTGTGTTAAATGCTTAGCCAGAGAGAGCATTTAAAATATCTCTGTCAGGAACCCCCCCCTCAAACTCCTGACCATGTTTTCCTGCTTTGGCACTCCTCAGAGAGGTGCCAGGGTAGGTTCAGACTCTAGATCTAAAAATACCAACCCAAAGTCAGTATTTAACTAAAAGTTATAATGAAAAATCTGAAATTTTCAGACACCTACATGTCTTCAAATCCAGCTATTCAACTCAAAGAGATATATGGGGCTGATAGATCTTCAGTCATACCATATATTAGTAGTCATAGCAATATAATATTGCATAAGACTTAAGGCAGAGACTATAAATAGTCAAAATAAGAGTCATAGATCACATGACCCAATTCTCTTAAGCTTGTAAGTTGAGCACTGCCAATCCTCAACAAGCTTTGTGTTCAAAAATTATCAGCCTTGCAGTTTTTTTAAGTAATCAAATGGTTTTATTGCTTCAGAATTCATAAGTAGTTTGAGTGCCAAAGTGCCAGCTGGAATCGATCTGTTGACCTTATGCTCGTGGGTCCGATACTCCACTACTGCAATAAAGCATGTAGGGCAGGTTTTATGGGATTATTTCTCAAACAGTGCAAACATTTAAACAACCCCTTTATATGATTACAGACATGGTAAATATATAAATTACTTTCAATGCATGACTTAGCTCAATTGTGGGATATGTATCTTGGACTAATTTCCATTTTCCATGTATCTATCACTCAATATTTTAAACATAGTAAGAGATTTTATTTTGTTTGAAGAATATATCTGAGTCTTAGCACAAAAGTGGAGAGAGGCCTAAAATATGGTTAAAGAAGTGGCAATGCATTCATAAAACATAATATATATATATATATGGCAATGCATTCATAAAACATAATATATATATATATATATAATGCTCCTTGTAATTTGATGCAATGGAAGTGGTGAACTCAAATCAAATTCCATGAATAATGATCAGTTCTGCCATTCCAAAGGTTAACAGGATTCTTATAAAGTACTAAGCTTAAATCTATGGATTATTTCCAGTTCTACTATTTCTCATGTCTACACTTCTTATAAATTACCCAAGTTCAAATCCATGGATTATGGCCAGTTGTTATTTCTTGGGGTCAAAATTACTTATGAATTTCCAAGTTCAAATCCATGGAGCATGACAGTTCTGCCATTCCCACTGCTCAAACTGCTCATAAAGTGCTAAGTTCAAATCCTTGGATTATGACCAGTTCTGCCATTTTCAGTGGTCAAATGTCTCATGAATTTGCAAGTTTAAATCCATAGATCATGATCATATCTGACATTTCTGATGCTCAAACATCTTATGAACTGCCAAGCAGTAAATCATTCCATTATTTATTACTGAATTGCATGGGTTGGTGCACCGGTAGAGGGACAGACTCTAGCTTTCAAGGCCCAAAAATTGTGGACTGGATTTGTTACTTTTGGCACTTGACCTTCTTATGAATCCCCAAATAATAAACTAATTGGATTATTCTTTTCAATAAATATAATTAATCTTTGATATAAATTTAAAGTGTATATTTGTGTCAAACAAATAATTTTTAGTCTTAAAAATAAATATTTGTGTTTAAAAATTTAGTCATTTAAAGACAACAATTGTCTTGGTGTGTGCTGATCCAGTGTTTCTCATATCTTGAGTTAATGTTCAATATTGAATAAGTAACAAGAATTTTGATGACATATCAAATATCCTACTGTGGAACACAGGCCTCTCAAACACCCAGAAATTACCAGCAAATAACTGAAATGCTCATTGCTTTGGGAATCATGTGATGTTAGAGCAAGGATGAGGTAAAGTTAAGCAATAAGGAAGTTATTGCTTGAAAAATTCATTCTACTTGAATTCAATCCCAACATTGGGAGCAAGACAGGCAGATGGGCCTATTGGTATATCATTATGTAATTAAATTGCCTTATATATATATATATATATTAAACCATAAAAGCCAACAGCATTTATATTATAGAAATCATTAAACCATTATAATACAAGCAATGTGTTGTCAAAGAAATAATGCAATTAGCTAGTAAGTGGTTTTCATTTACTACTTAATTGTATCATTGCCTGGGCAACAGATTACTTGCATTCTATTGGTTTATTTGGCTGATGGTATGTGATTTGTATATACGTTTGTAGTCCATACAACTTATTTTGTTTATACCTTTATTTATTTTAATAGAAACACGATTTCCTTAATACTACTTTATTTTCACATGTTTAATTTAAGTTCTTTTATAAAAGAGCAAATGAAAAAAAGGAATGTAAAAAAACCGTAAAAAAAAAAAAAGGCAACTCATTATTTACCCTGATTGAAAATCATTGCTGCGGGAGGTAAAACGATTTGAATGAATAAATGACACTTTTTTAAGACACCTTTAATGACAGCCATGTGATTTTTTTTTTAAAAAAAGAACTTAAAATCCAAATTAAACTACTCCTCTTTGTAAGTTCCTTTTTAGGGTCAATTACTTTTTTATATGGAACTCTTTTACGACTTCAATCCTTTTTGAGTGATATAAATTTAAACCAAAGGAGAAGCAAATTCATGCAAGGAAAGTTTCATCAAGTTTGCTTTAAAAAATATCAAAGCTTTTTTTTTCTAAAACAAGCCCCCCCCCCCCGAAAGAATGATATAAAAAGTAATACAAATATTAGTATAAAACAAATCATCTGATTTATTTTAATTTTATTATGGTTAAATATATAATTACACATCACAACTACAATTTATTTCATAATTATTTGCAAACAGTTACTACTGTTGATGAGGATGTATAAATAATATATATATATATAGCATTTATAACCAACCAAATCTTTTAAATTTGCACGCACATCTCCAAGAGCTTACTATTAAATTCTGAGCTATCATCCACTGTAAAAAATTTCACAGGCTAACTTCTTTCACTGCAGATGTAATTATAGACCACTCTTCGATCATTGTTGATGATCAAGGTTTGAATCATCTAAAAATCTATGCAGAGATAATAGTGTCTTGAATGTCATCCATGCGATAATTGTAGCCTGAATATTTAGCTATTGTTTACATACATTATTGTTAAAAGAGGTTGCCTTGACAACAGCTTGAGATTTTTATCTATATTGGATTGTCTACGAGTTGACTTGTTTCTAATGGCTACATATGTATATATTTTAACCTCTCAATCTAGGTAGAAATGTAAAGAATCAGATAACAGCACTTAAACACTAGATGATCGATTTAAACGTTTTTGCTGATTAATAACCAACACATTGGGCAGGTCCAATTTGTAACCTCACAGTCTGACTTTGTTTGGAAGAGACTCAGTAAGTAAAAAGTTAGCTGTTATGAAATAAAAAGCAGAATGGGAGAAACTGAAAAAGCACTTCCGGTTGCATTGGTGTGTACTGAAAACGTATTCGAGTATGGATGAGCCTTTAAAAGACCCTAACCCACACAAACACACTCACTCAAAATTTTCCAAACAAAAATAAATAATCATTGTAAATATATAATTTCTCAGGGATTTAAATATTGACTACTAAACTTTTAAAATAGAATATATAATTTTTATAATATTTCAACAATCATTGGTTTATTACTAAATTATTTCCATAGTTTTATAATTTTGTTTTATCTATTCATTAAGACTTATCGTAATAATTATCTCAGAGCTTTTCTTTAATAAACATTTACTACTATCAAGATGAATATGTCTATCGGATTTTTATGTACGCATTCTATTTTTAACTTACTGGATTCGAATAGCAAATATAATAAAATATTTAAGTAACGTTAAATGACCTGAACTTAAATGATATTAAAATGATACCATATACTTTAACAAAAACAATAAAATTGTTTATTTTATATAAATAACAAAAAAAAAAAAGATAAGAATACAAATCATCATTATATGACAGAAAATATTAAAAATAAATTTTATAATATGAATTATCTCATGGAACAACAAATATTAAAACTAAATGTATTCCGCTTTTTTAAAGCTAAATATGGTATATTGATTCAATATACATTTGATGTATAAACTCATGGCATGAGTGGCAATACAATATACTGTACATGTTATAGGAGATGGATTGCAACATTTCATCCTACTTTTACTTTGAACATATAATCGAATTAAATATATCAAAACTATAAATGCAATAATTATACATTTGTCACTTTTTTTTATCCACCTGAGTTTGAATTGAAATTTTATTATTATAAGATTTATTTTACAAACACCTACGCAATAGAGTATTTTAATACTTCTCCACCATGATAATGGAACTGGTATATAAATTATATCGCAATAGTAAATCTCAACTCGTAATTTTTAATTAATTCTAGCATATACTTTCACAACTAGGATTTGGTGAACCAAATATAATTAACCTTTATCCTAAAAAATTTACTACTTATTCTAAATAGTTTTTACTCAAATTTGGATTTAGAAAGGAACTTTAAAATTTATAACAAATGATGAAATATAACTTAATATTTATACTTTCAAACAAATTTAAAATAATGGTTAAAATAATATGCAATCTCTCTCCACCGACAAAGATTTAATCTGTATTTGTTCTCACTTATCTATCATACTATATCCTTAAAATATTAAATCTAAAATATATTACCTGGTTTTTTTGTTGCTCTAATAATTTATTAACATATCAATTAAAACATAAATATCTAAAATATCATTCCTATAAAGTTTACTATGCGATCAAATATTGAACATTCCCAAACCTATCAATAATAGAATTCACAAATGACAGCACATTTAACCATTTATAGTACCATTAGTCACATTTACTGAAGATTAAAATTATCACAATTAAATTAATCCATTTGGAAAAATATTCATCTCAGATATTGAATATATATTTTGAATTCCTTTAATCCCTTTAATTCTTTTGATAGTCGTACATATAAACACATAAAATTTTCAAGTAACTTTTTGTCAAAATAAGACCTCTGATCGTTATGCTGCTTTCATGCTTATGATGTTTTAAAGAAAATTATTAAATCATTTCTATTCAATAACAATCTACTATTATCATTATTATCAACCATTATCAATCCACTGCAGAATGAAGGTCTCTCCAAGTTCAATCCATCTCCTCTGATCTTTAGCTTCTCTTCTCCACATCACCCCTGCACATTTTCTTATTTCATCCATCCATCTCACATGTGGTCTCTTTCTGGGTCTTTTACAATCTCTTGGAATCCAGTTTAAGATTTCAATTGTCCATCTATTATCATCTCTTCTAGCAATATGTCCCGCCCAACTCCACTTCAGTCTTTTAATTTTTTCAATGAGGTCAGTAACAACTGTTTGTTCTCTTACCCATATATTGCATTTTCGATCTCTTGTTATTCCCAACATGCGTCTCTCCATACTTCTTTGAGTGGTCTGAAATCTCTGTATTGCTCTTCCATTAAATGCCCAAGTCTCAGATCCATATATTCCTTTATATATGAGGCACTTCAAATATCCTTTGCCAAAAGCTTCCTTTACTGGATAAGATTCTGGGATAATAACTCAAAATTTTATTGGAACACATATTAAAGGCATATTCCTTTAAAAGTGGTGGCACACAATTTAGCTGTTTATTCCTTGAAATGAATTTAGTCAGATATTCTAGAATTTCAATATTACAAATTTTCTTAACTGAATTTTTTGTTTAAAAAAAATGCATTGTTTTTCTTTTTATATTTTAGTTTAACATATATCCATCACTGCTAATGAAATGGAGTAGAGAGCTGACCCTGTTTAGGCCAGATTCCTAGATAATGTCTCCTACCCTGTCATCCTTGGGTAGGTAGGTAGGTACAAAAATGGTAATTTTGGATGATCATACACTACACTGACAATTTTATAAATTGACCTCTCATTTTAATTTTCTGGTATTAATAGGTTTTCTCCTATGATATCAAAGAATGCATCTCTCCTGGTAGTTGATTTCTAGGATGTCTCCACAGTACTGTAAATAATCAGATGAGATCCTATAGTTTTTTTCTCAGTGGGTGGGAATATGTATTCATTTTGAAATATAAAAGAAAATAATAATTGAAAAAATGTTTAACATCAATTTCTTATAAACAAATAAATGAAAATGCATTTATTCGCTAATTAACAAACCTTATTAAAGCAATGAATATTTGTCATTAAACACTACTACATCTATAAAATTTTATTAATATTTTAACATCAATAATTTCATGAGGTTTTATATTCTATTATTTTAAAAACATTTATTAAAACTAAACATTTAATTATCTAAGATTTCAGCAATTATTTTATTAATCCTTCTAATATATTTTTCTAATTTTGTGAATATTATTTACATACATGCTCGCACATTCACACATAAATGTGACAAAAATCTTATATATTTCTAATTACTAGCACTTTTTCTGATTTAATCGAGTTCATTTTGAATTTGTTGTAAATATTGTAATTTAGTAAAGTTTGATTCCTTATGATCTCACTCTTTATTTGCAAACACAATTCTACATGTACCTGGATTTATAGCTATCACTAAAACAATTCACTAATTGTTTGTTAAATTGTTGTAAAAACATGCAATATTTCATATTTGAAAATATTCGAAAACTAACATTTGAAGTCTAAAAAAAAATAAAAACAATTATTCCCTTGCATACTGCCTTTATGGAAGATTACCCTTGGTTTTACATTGATCACTGAATCTTCTTATCTATTATGAAATATATAAGGAATATTTTTTTTTAATAATTCATACTTTGTAGACCATTACAGCATTGGTACCAAAATATAATGCTACAATATATTGTAATACAATATTTGTAATGGATGTTTAGATGGAAATATTGAATGTGTGGAATTATCTATTTAAATTAGCTTAATTAGAAAGCACTTAACCTAGGACAATTTTCCCAGACCAAGGGTTAAAGTAAATTGACATGCTGCCTCCATCCAAAAGGGGGATCCTCTCTTAAATGTCACTCTAGATGTATATATAATGAAAATGGAATTAACTGTACCTTCCAATGAGTTATGCAACATCCTTTCAGTATTTTTTGGTATTTTTGCTTAGTTTATTTATATAATTTTAAATGAGAGTGAATTTGATATATATATATATGTGTGTGTGTGTGTGTGTGGGTGGGTGTGTGTGTAAAATAATTACATAGAATCACCACTTAAATATTCAAAGGATCAAGGCCAAGTTTTAATTTCAACAACTTCCAAATATGAAATGAAAACTCAGTTTATAAAGATAATAAATAATTATAATTCCGATTATATGTAACTCAAATGAAGTTTGTGATTGGAGATTGTTAAAACTAAGGCTCAACCTTAATCCTCTGAATATTTAAATAGTGATTCTATATAATTAATTCGATACATATATGTAACCAGTAGATTGAATTCTCTCTTTCGTTTAAAATTACAAAAATAAGCTAAGCATAAATACCAATAAATGTTAAAGAACAGATGATATAACTGTCTTTTACTTAGTAGTTTATTTAAGTTACATAACTCAATGGAACATACAGTTAATTCTGTTTCAGTTACTTATACTCTGTGTATAATTATTTATTATTATATATATATTAAATTAGATATCTTCATATATTTTTAATTTAATAAGTAATAGAAATAAAGAAATAATATACATGTAAACAGAGATAATTTTACCATTTGATGTTGTCAAGAAACCTATTACTAACTGACTATTCTTAGACTAAACAAGTTTTCTCTATTAACCTCTGCACTATTTTTTTGTTATGGGTTTTAGTGAAAAACATATATTTACACCTTGTTTTGTATCTTAGGAATAATCACATACCCATTTACCAATCAATATTGGATAATTAGATAGAAATAGTACAAGCAGACTGATTATACATAAAAAATCCTAAACATAATTAGAATTTGAAAAAAAAAAAAAACCACACATTTTATCAGACTTTATAATTTATACAAAAATCTGAAAACTAGTTAGTTACATAATAATAAAGTAATAAAGTTGCCATCTAGTGTCAATTGTCTGAAACAATGCTTGCTCAAAGAATTTTTGGGTATGTTAAAAAAACACAACTTTTTTTATTATGTTGATAACACATTTTATGTTTGAAAGTACTTTGGAAACTCTTTGAAGATGAAATCAATAGATTATACAAAATGTCCTCTCACTATTAAGTTAAGGAACTTAACAGGTATAATAAAATGTTATGCAGGTTTGAGTTTTGATGGTGTTCAGTTGTATGTGCATGAAAGTTTTTATATACAAATAAAATTTTTCTGAAAATTTTTCATTCATAAAAATCATTTCAATCCCAGTAAACAAATTCTGGAATGATTTGAGGCAGAAGAAAAAAAATATAAACCATTACTAAATCAACTGTGAGTATAATATGAAAAAGTGAATTAAGAATACATCACATGATCACATTTCCTATACTAGCACAAGCCTTCTGGCATCCATTGATTACTCTGTTTAGCACAGGTGGCAATACTGTATGGAGAGTTTTGCTCTGTTTATGAATTAAGAATAGTTGAAGCAAATAACATTTATTAAAAGCGATCTTTTATAAAATATTATAATTTAATTTACAAGTGTCAAACTTTTCCCCTCCTACAACTTTGACATCAATCACTTCAGGTAAATATATTAATAGTTATTAATACTTATTAATTAAGCTAGAGATTATCTCTAGCCCAGACATCAATTTTAAACCTCAATTAAAGATTAAAATATCTATTTTTTAAATTATATCATAAGCACATGGAAAAGCTGAACTTCATTTCCCCTTTTCCATGAGTAATATCTTTTAAGATATATTTCAAATTTTTTCACCACCACATACTCTTATAGCATATAAATAAGAACATCATAAAAGTATTATATATATATGATTGCTCATGAAATATATATATATATATAGAGAGAGAGAGAGAGAAAAGACAATGGAGTGGAAGACATGGACCTGAGTGATGATGAATATTTATTGGCTTGCATGATGAACACCTTAAATATCTACAAGATTTGCTTCATTATATATAATAATAATAATAATAATAATAATAATAATAATAATAATAATAATAATAATAATAATAATAATAATAATAATAATAATCAAGTCATACATCACATGACTTAATTTAATAAGCTTGTATTACAAATGTAATATAATGAGCATGCTAATGGCTCTTAGCAAGCTTTTCTGAATATCCCTATACCCAAATGGGTTTCAAGCTGTGGCTACTGTCAGCGAGGCACTAGGATGCTCAGATATTAGATCTAATGTCTGAATATTAAGAATATAACTACTGGTTTATTAAGTAAATGAAATAATCTCCATCCAAAACACAACACAAAACATTTTTAGGGAAAAGAATGGATCATCTCATCTCTTTACCCCAATTTCTTTTGTAGAGGTTTATCGGAAAGACTTTGGAAAAAAAAAAACATGATTATTTTTAAATCAATCAAGCTATATTTAATTAAAATTGCTTTATAATATTTTAATTGACATTTGTGAAATGTTTCAACTTATATATTGTCAATACCTACTCAAATAATAAAATATGTAAATATAAAATATTGATTAATATAAATATTTTGTAATAATAAACCAGTAATTAAGAGTATTAATCTCAATATATTACATAATATTAACCACTCGGTCTATCGGTATATTTTACACATTAGCTGAGGTGATTTGATGCATACAAATGAATAAATAAAAAAACCCACAATACGTTACCATTAAAAAAAACAACAACCATTTTTTATTTATTTGACTGCTAATGGCTCCGTTTGATTAATTACTGTTTATTTTGTGCAATAAACCAATCCTCATTAATCTTTCGCTTAAACTCAGCTCATTGAAAAATGGTGATTTATTCCCTTTGTTTATATATATAATAAAATAGTAATAAATATAATGGTAATAATATATTATAAAGAATATTATTACCTCAGAAGTACCTTCAGTTAAACATTTAAACTTCCTTAACTGTCGTTACAATTCAAATGTAGCGAAAGGAAACAAGTCATATTCCATGATTCACCAATTTTAAGATAATGATATGACTTGATGACGTTTACTTCCGCTATATTTAAATTATAATGACAATTGAAGAAGATTAAGTGATCAAACGGAAGTGCTTCTGTGGATTATAATACTTTCTTATAATACATTATTACTGTTTTATTCATTATTATTTTTTACTACAATATTTATTATATGGACATTTTATTTTATTTACATATATAAAGAGAGAGAAAGTCATGTGATGTGATGATAGCTGAAGGTAAATACTCTACACATTGACCAAGATTAATTTCCAAATAGTTTTCATATTGGAAGCCAGAATATATGCATCAACATATAACATATTATAAGTCATAAACCTATATATAGAAACACACTTTTGTGGATAACATTAAATAAGGTTTGTTAAAAGTAAATGTTGCTCCTTTGTACGATTCAAATTAAAATACTTTGGTATTATTCCTGCTGTGATGTATTATTCTGGTGATGTTTTTATCCGATAATATTTATTCAAAGTTTCCATTCATGTTGCCATGACAACCAAAATCCCTGCCATGACTAATCCATGTCAACTTTTGACATATGTACTCATCACTAAGTTGAAAAACATGCTGATCTGCAAGATTTTGTGCTCTCACTGACATTTTCAGTTTTACTAATTTTGTGCTATCATGTTTGGTGGCTCAAAATTAAGTTTGTGACTGTGCTATGATTTATCTAAAGTTGATCATGACAATTGATGCCCATCAAATGATGCAAAGATCATCTTGAAATGATAGTCAAAATCATCATTGACTGGAATAACTACCTATGAAAAGTGTGTGCATGGAGATTGTTATGCACAAAGAAATGAAATATTGGGAAATCCAGATAAAATTGTTGAAATTGATGAAAGCCTAGTTACCAAATGTAAGAACCAGGTCAGCAGAATACTTCCAGAATAGTGGATATTTGGTGGATTTTGTAGGGAGATGGACAAATGCTTTATAGTCAAAATTAAAGATCGGTCAGCGATCACTCTCATACCTACTACATTTTTCAGTCTGCCATACTGACTCACATCATTTGTAAGTAATACTGTTTTTTTTCTTTAATTTAAAAATGCATTTAGAAGTAAATTTTGTGTTTTTAATTTCTTTTTGCTAAATGTTTATATACATTTATAAGTAAACGTTTTATATTTGTGTTTTTTTTTTTTAGAAAAAGATATTTAAAATATAATGTTAAACTTACTAAAATATAAGGGTAAACTTCCAGTTCATTATTTTTTATTTTTAGGTATTAAGGTATTACACATGGTTTATGATGGAGCAAAGTGCTGTACTATGCCAGGAATGAGAAGGATGGCTTTGATGGTATGTAGTGCCAGAATAATGGGACACAACTCATAAGTCCCTCTTTGCTATCATAAATATAAATCTCCATTATTTTTTTACACTTAAAGTTTCATATTACACATGCTATGACATATTACTATTAGTGACGTATTATTCTAAGTTTGCAATATGTTTAAAACAATGTTCCACAGGATTTGTGGACAAATTTTATCGATTAAGCTTGCCTGCACATCTTTGGAGGCATTATTTAATCATATCACAAACTTAGAGTAATACATCACCAGAGTAATAATACCAAATAACCCAAATCAATAGCCTGAATTTTTAAAAAAGTTAAAATTTTGAACCCAGGTTAACTCACTTTCATAATTATATAAATAAGACACCAGACCAGTTTTTGCAAATTTTAGAGACCTTAGTTTAATGCCAACATCAGACCACTCTATTTTTTTGAATATAAAGGTTAGTATCAATAACAATATCACATGATTTTTTCATAAAGTTACTATATTCATCCAAGATCTGTTCTGAGAGGTAAGATGTGTGTTTGGGATTCTTAATAATCTTTAGCTGGAATAGTATGCCATCTTTATGATTCTAATAAGCAAAAATATTTTCTAGTTCCATGTAAATGTATTGTTAAGCATGTTTATTGACTCCACAATGTATTTTAAGAAAAATAAATTTGACTTTATAATAAAAATACACTTCAATTATTAACAATAGTAGTTTGCTATTATTTTTCTTCCATGATAATTTCTAATAACAATGTGCTAAATAAAAATTTAAAAACGTTAATAAAATAGCTGCACAGGTGCAAGTAATGTTTCAAAAAAGCTGTTGTGCAGCTTAGCTCAACGGTAAAGTGGACAATCCTAGCTCAATCCATCTCTCTAGGGTTCAAATGTAAAAATTCGGAATTAACTAATCTTCCAATTATTATTACTAACTTTTATAAAAGTTGTTTATATTTCTTATTTTATAAAGCTATTGAAAATTAAATAAAAATGCTTCAAACAATATTAAATCCTCACTAGAAAAAGCTTAAATTTTACTAAAGAGGCTTAAATTTAAAATTGTATAATAAGAAAAGTGTTTTGTAGGTATATCATTTTCTTACATCATAAAAAACTAAACAGAAAATAACTCTTTTCGTTGAAAAATAAAAAGAATTCTGAAAATGTTGTAATATATATAAATTTCAATTAAATGTTATCAAAAATACTTTCCTTTTAACAGTTTAAAGATGATTACTATACTTTATTTGGAAAATAGCCCCCCCCCCCCAAAAAAAAAAAATCGTTTAAAGATACAACAAAAATTCTAAATATTTAACTCTTTTCTACATACCTAAATTTTTAGTAAATACATATTTCAGCAAAACAACTTGTAATAAATTGGTTTATATTATGCAAACTTAATTTATAAATTACTATTTTTTTAATCAGCATTTATTTTCTGATAAATACACAACTAATCTTAAAACATGTTTCATTGTAAAGTAATATAAACCAAATTTATCGATCTCACCTTCTGACTGTATCATCCGTTTACTTGTATTCACTGTTCCGTAATAAAATTTATAAATTTATAAAAAAATAATAATCTTAAAACATGTTTTCCTGAAGGTTTGTGATGATGGTGTTTTAGTTGTATTTATATATTAGAATATTTCCAAAATCTAATATTAGTGTTGAATGTCTTTAAAAAAATGTAACTGTATTCAAATATTCCAAATACACCCATCTGTTAGTAATGGCGCACAGATTAGTGAATGCCCAACGTTTCGAGAGGTATTATTCTCTCCTCTTCTTCAAGTGTTGCTGGTATGGGATTCGAATCTGGACACTTAAATTCTTGAATATTGAATTTTAAGGTAACACTGGCTCAGTTGGTTAGAACTTTGCCTTAAAATTCAATACTCAAGAATCTAAGAGTCCAGGTTTGATTCTCATGCTAATACTTTCACTAGTGAGGCCAGCAACACCTGAAGAAGAGGGGGAATAATACTCTCGAAACGTTGTGCATATACTAACCTGTTTGATGTGCTATTACTAACAGTTGAATGTATTTGGAATCTTTAAATAAAGTTAATTTTTCTAAAGACATTCAATACTCATACTAGATGATGGAAATAGTCCAATATATAAATACGACCTTAAAACATGTTTTATTAAGTTAAAATTAATACTTTTTTTCTTTAACCCATGTACAGACTTTAAACTCTATTAATAATCAAACATACCTATTCATTTTTATAGATGTAAATAAAACAATAGATAATCTCTACTTTAATAAATAATTAGCAGTAATTATTAATGCATTTATCTGATGTCCTTGATGCCAGCGCTGTGAGTGGGGAAAGTCTGATACTCATATAAGCAAAATCTATTAATTTTTATGAACATACCCATAATTTGATATCTGTAATCATCATTATATTTTCTTCAAAGATGCGTCTGCAGACATTAAAAAGGCATACAAATGATCCCTAATATACATTTTGACCAGTAAAGATTTTACCAACCTTGCTAAGCTACATCAATCTACTCATTATATTATAGGCAAACAATACATGAGAATTATAGTATTTTTATAAAACTATACATGTAATTAGAGGGGTTTGAACTCAGAATTTTTCAGTCTCTTCATCCTCCACTCCATCTCAAGAAACCAGTGCACATGACCACACATATGCCAGAAAGATACTTATGGATCTGAAACTTGGACACTTAATAGAAGAGCAATACAGAGACTTCAGACCACTCAAAGAAGTATGGAGAGATGCATGTTGGGAGTAACAAGAAGAGATCGAAAATGCAATATATGGGTAAAAGAACAAACAGGTGTTACTGACCACATTGAAAAAAATAAAAGACTGAAGTGGAGTTGGGCTGGACATATTGCTAGAAGAGATGATAATAGATGGACAACTGAAATCTTAAATCGGATTCCAAGAGATTTAAAAGACCCAGAAAAAGACCACATGTGAGATGGATGGATGAAATAAAAAAGTGTGCAGAGATGATGTGGAGAAGAGAAGCTAAAGATTGGAGGAGATGGATTGAACTTGGAGAGACCTTCATCCTGCAGTGGATTGATAATGGTTGATGATATATATATATATAGTTCAGGCAGAACAAGCAGTCATCAGTTTGACCAGATCATATTTCCCCACACATATATACAATCAGTGCTTGGTTTATATTAGGATAGCAATTTCTCAAACTTTAATGGTTGAATAGTTGGACGGGTGAGAAGATTGAAGCCTGTCTATCATTGAGGAATTGCTATCTTAATATTAATCGATCACTGATATTATATATGTGTGAGAGATTATGATCTGGCCCAACTGGTGAGTGCTGGTTATGCACAAAATATGTTTATTGGGATCATGTACCTTTCTTGCATGTGTATGGTCATATGTATCTGTTGCTGGAGATGGAAATTATGTATATAAAAATATTCATTATAAGCAAATTATGTACTGTCTTAGAATTAAAAACTATACAGGTAAACATGAAATTTGTGTAGCCTACTATATATATAATTAAAGAGGTAACCACTCTCCCGCAGGTTATTGATAAATACCACTTTGTGTGTTAAATGAAGGATCAAGAATAGAATGCTTTGATGGTTATAAGCTACGCCTTGCTAACCACTGGTAGAAATCCAGAATCGAGCCAGGATTACATACTATTAGAAACATTACCTCGATAAATATTTATATACAGAGAGGATATCTTCCAAACTTACATAAATAAATACCGTGAATACAAAACTTACACATTTGATGGGGCCAGTTAAAGTTTAAACTATATTTGACAGAGAGATGATAATATCATTGGCATGTTTTCTGTAATATAAATACACACATTAGTTTTTCATCTATTATTAATTATGGCACTGAATACTGGGTTAGTTAATAACAGTCTATCTATATTTTTGAATTGACCAAGTAATAGCTTTATTGTTTAATACATAAACAGATGCATACATAATTGAAAATTAAATTTCTAAAAATCTAAGTGAAATAAGTAAACAGATCAATTACACAATCTTTTCCATGTATTTAAACCTCACCTTAATTTTATCAGTCATATAAGAAATAAGAAAGTTAATGTAGAGATGATGATCATCTACGTCAAACTAGTTGAAATTATATAATTTAGGGGTATTTTTTATACATAATTTATGCATTCACATATATAAATCACATGATAATAGCTCAAGATTATCAATACCAGAAATCTTCAATTTATTGTCCCTCTATGAATAAAAAGTGGTGGTCTAACAACAGATTGAAGAATCCTGGTATTAATAAATTTGGGCTATTACTATGTGATTTATATTTGTAAATGATCTATATTTATGCAAAATCAAGTTTATTAACTACATAATAAACTCATTCACATATATAGACATTAGTGCCTCATTTGTATAGGGGTTAATGCAATCATTTACCATATCCTAGAAATCAAACTCAGATTATGTAAAAATCAAAAAAATTTTCACGATCTCAAAATCAAACTAAAGATTTTCTTTCAATTACCTAGTCCAGCTATACACTTAATTAAAGTTCAGTAAATGCGCATTAAGTTATTTTTATGTACGGAGTAAAACAATAAAAATATAAACAAATAAAGCAACATCAGCAGACATTTAACTTGCTTGTGAATTATTGTTCTCTTCTTCACTCCTGAGAAATGCTGGAAAAGTGTTCATATAATGGGCTATTTAAAGGATGTTTACCTTTTCTCCCTCCCTTCCCGGCCCACATTTGAATATATAATGATACAAATATTTTTTTAAAATATATCTGATTTTTTTAATATATTTTAAATATATCTGATTTTTTAAATATATTTCCCCATGCGTTAGAATAGATGAGAAATCAACAAAACAGAAACAAATTAGTACATGGGTTATCATATTCACTGGAATTTTAAATATCATATATATAGAAACAATAGACATCAAGGTGTAATGATTAGCTCATTCTCTTGTCGTATCCATGAAATGGGGTTTGAATACTTATGAAATATGGAAAATTTTATCTTTTTCTGGATAGCCAATCCATAGCAAACAATTATTGATCAATAATGACTGTAAATAAAATTTTAATATTATTCATTTAGCACAAACTTCTCTGTTTTTATAACTCACTATAAAGAATATATAAGTTTCGTGGTGCAGAGGCAGCATATCCACCTTCCGTATTTGTGACATGGGTTCGAATCTGGGACAAGGAAATTAAAATCTTAATTCCAGGCTGTGCTAGCCATCTAAAAGCAGGCAGTAAATGGGTACCTAGCTATTTTTAGGTAAAGGGTCAAGTAAGAATAAAAATTGCTCAAGCCTTTACCAACTGGATCTTGGTGAATATTACCTTCTTTTTTTATTGTGACTCTATGATCACTATTAGAGGAGTCTCTGCAATGCAGAGAGCTATTTATTTAAATGCCTGCTTCCTATATAATTTAAAAATAAATTTTTCACTTTTGGTTTACCCTCTACTTGCCATCTGAATGTGCATTTAATGATAAGTTTATCTATACATATTCAAATTCACACAGCTAACTCATATTTACATTTTTCTAATATTTTAAAACTTTAGTTAAAGAATTTGGTTCACATATATTTACATTTAAGACCTAGAAACAGACCATGTACAAGATGTATGGATGACATAAAAATGTTTGGTTGGTGAAATACTGAGAAGAGAGGCTAGATATCAGAAAAATGGGATTACATTTCGAAAAACCATCTTGTAGTGGATCGATAATGCTCGAAAATGATGATGATGACCATATCATATACCTTAGTAAGAATGTTAATACAGATGGAAACATAATGGATGAAATTAAACATAGAATTAAACTTGGATAGAGGAGTTTTGGTAGAAATAATTTAATATTAAAATATACCTATGTGTTTGAGGGGAAAAAACGTTTTTAATAGATAGGTTTTACCAGTTCTTACTTATGGATGTGAGATTTAGACAACAAAGAAGCAATATATAGACCTCACATCAGTGAAAATATGGGGAGAAGTAGCGAAAAAGAGATTGAAAATGAAACACATGAGTGAAAGAACAGTCAGATATCACTAACATCATTGGAAAAAAATAAATAAACAGAAATGGAGTTGGTTTGGACACACTAATAGGAGAGATGATGATAGATAAGCAGTTGAAGTTTAAATTGGATCCCAAAAGATGATAAACGAGCTACAAAGAACCATATATGAGATGGATGAATTGAAATAAGGTAGATTATTGGTATGATTTGGAGAAGAGGGAAAGATTGGAGAAATCTCCACCCTCCAATGGATTGATAATAGTCGAAAATGATGATGATCATAGCAAAAAATTCTATTCCGATTACCTCATGCAATAGTCGAGTGAGAGACATGAGAACTAAGATTCCCGGATCGATTTTTACTTCCGGCGCGAACATTACATAACCTTTTTTTTTTTTTTCAATTTCTAAATTAATTTTATTATGCCTGACCCGTTTTATGTATTGTAAAAGTTTAACAAATAACTTTTGAATTCTTTTAACCACATTTTATTATTGGAATTCCATATTTTATTTATAAATAAATAAATTTCTGTTTTGGTTTTTTTTTTTTTTTACGTTTTAACCGAAATATCCATCTGTCTTCTTTTGTTGAATTCATTTTCCCACTTTAACCTTACATAAGGTCGTAAATAACATCTTTTGTCCCAATTACGTAAAAAGAAAATTTCTTTATTCATTCTACCAAGATTAAAATTTTATTTTTCAGTTGCTCAATATATATATATTCGTTTTTTAAAAAAAATGTTATAAAATAAAATATCCTCTTATAGACAATAAAATACGAAATTTTTATTTATAATATGTGCACACAGACAGTATAGGTCCAGTAGTAAAAAGATAAAGTATGCCATGCTTAAGTCTTGGAATTCGAGTCTGGGCGGAGTGAAATTCTTGCAGAGGCGGATAATTCTTAGCTCGAGGGTAAACTAAAGCTGGAAAATCACACAAAATCGCACTATCTAGCAATTTGAAAAAAATGTTGATTAGCATATTTCCGTTCATTGTTCTCCCTTTGGGACATTGTTAGAGAGGTCTTTGCCCTGCGATGAACCATTTATTTAAAAGAAGAGCTGTTTTACCACAACACTGTCAGTGTGAAGTATTCCATAGTTAATGTTTATCAGAACCTATAATTTGATGTTTGAACCAAGTGATAAAAACTTATGACTTCAAATAGCTGATCAATTATCACCCATCTGATTACTAGTCAGAATGGTGAAAAAAAAAAAAAAAACAATCCTAAATCTTAATCATTAGTTAGCCTGGCAAATAATACTCCTGGCTTATTTACTACAATTTTCCCTGGAGGCCATTGGGGATGCATTTCCACAGTAGTAGACTACTTGAAGCTGTTTGAAGATTTTCCACACATTCATACTTGCAATAAAATACTTCACATATAGATGGAACTAGGATTATTCCTGTTATATATGAGTCAAATGTCAGCTAATTATATTGATCCTCTTCAGATGTAATATCAAAATTCAAAATAAGTTTAATGCCAGAGATAACAGCTTAAAAGAATCAGCAATGGTTAAATCAGTAAACAAAAAAAATAATCAAATGCTTCATTTGGGAAGCGATATGATATTTAAGTAATGGAAGTGGCAGAGGTGAACTATAATTCATAGAACTTTGAAGAGGAGTGTACTTTCATCACTCTCCAGAGCCATCTACAGTACAAATGATGAAGCTTAACTAATTTCATTCTTTTTTTTTCACATGTACACATACTATATATACAGTCATGTAAACTATGGTGTATTAATATTAACAACTTCAATTATACTATCCAAGAAAAAGTATACACAAATAAACAAAAGTGTAAATAAATCAACAAAAAACTCATGGAAATTTGTAAATGAAATTCTCTCTCTCTCTGAGTGCAATATGTGATCATGTTTAAAAAAACATCTAGAAACAAATTTTACAATATACTGGCAGCCATTTTCCTATATTGAAGCACCATATGCAATTATGTATTTTAACAAAAAAATTTCACCTTTATATTGACAGAACATACATCTTAATATTCCTTTATTGTCCATTTTAAATTTAATGTGCAGTATTCCTTATAATAAAATATTTTCAAAGAGAAATACTAAAAGTTATGCAATATATATATATATATATATATGGGTGGAAGAAGATGATCTGGATCAACTGATGAGTACTAGTTTAGTATGAAATGCAAACATTGGAGATCATTTATCTTTTTCACATGTAAATGGTCATGGGTACTGGTTATATTGGATAGAGAGAATGACTGTAGGGAACTTGAAAGTCTGGGTTCAAATCCCCTTTAATTACACCTACTTTAAGTATATATTATATTTCAACATTACATATTCAACCTGTATTCTGCCCATCCCCCCACTGTATATTTAAATGGACATATTAAGGTCCTATATTTGAGGGGTCAGATTGACTTGGGATCAACATGGATGTAACTATTATACTGGCATCATCAAGGGCTTTGAGCATTCCATCATCAGAGTTTCAGGGATATAAATGGCTGAAGAGTTGGAGAGGATCGAAGTCTACCCATTAAAGCATGTAGATTTGTTATCTTAATATAAACCTAGCACTGAGTATATATATATGTGGGGGAGATGATGACCTGAAGCAACTGATGAGTGCTGGTTCAGCACAAAATATATATACCAGAGATCATTTATCTTTTTCATGTGTATGTGGTCAAGGGTATTGGTTATATTGGATAGAGTGGATGTTTGCAGGAGCTTGAAAGTCTAGGTTCTAATCCTCTTTAAAAAAAATATCAAAAAGCTAGAACATTGCTCAGAACATATTTAATTTTGAGAAAAGTCAGACACTTTGCTATTCCTCTTTTTTTTTTTTTTTTTGAAAATAAAAATATGGTACAATAAATTTTTTTTTCTTATTTTTATTGTTTCAATGAATAGATGCATGAAAACACATTCTATAAAATATACATAAATCCTCAATTTATTAATAATAATTATATTATAATCTTATTTTGTATATGCTTACTATACATATAAAAAGCATTTGTGTCACATATATGTGTGTGTTGAAAAATACTGTATACTTACAGCTCAATAACAATACATAGTCTATTCTAATTGAAGTTTATCACAAAATGTAAGCTATTATATGCAATATACGATTCATGCAAGAAAGGATTGGAACAAAATATAGAAAATATCATGACTAATATGAAATATAGTCAAACGGATAAACTCATTTAAATGAACCATGGTATTTATTTCAATATAAGGGTCAAAACTATGATGCAAGAAACAAAAATGAAATTAGATTTCCCAGCATTTATATGGATATATCATCAAATTATAATACTAGTGAGCATGAATTTAAATGAGTAGCAGTTAACCCTGCATTTATAAATTAATTTATAAACTGATTTATGTATGTATGAATGTTGCTGTTGGATTAAATGTCATGCTTGCCCTGCTGTAGATTGTTTATACATCCATATAAGAGGTAGAAACAAATGAAAGTAATTTCATTTTTGTTCATTGCATTATAGTCTTGACACTAGAGGTTGCTGCATTAAATACTACAGATCATTTATGTTCAAAGTTTATTTCTCTAATTATATTTCATATTGTGTGATGCAATATAATTTACCTTCTATATATATTAAATTTATACCTGGTGACAACTTCAGGTTTTAGGTAATAGAATATATACTTAAGGAATAACAAGTAACATCTGTCTATTATGCACTTAATAAGCATTATCTAGCAACTACCTTTCAAGCAAACTATCAATCAAACAATCTATTCATGTGTATCACAAAGTATTTGTCTATTACTGTACATTCACCTCTGTCTTATGATGTTTTACTACTTGTGATGCCAAAATATCATCATGAATATCAAGTGAGATATTATTCAAACAGTATTCTTAAGCTCAAATTGCATGTGGAAAACATATAAATATGTAAATTTATTCATTGACTACTTATAATCATAAAATTAAGCAAACACATGCAAAAGAATTTGGCATAAAGGCTCCTACTTAATGTAATAATTAAACAGTTTATTGCTTGAACATTTATAAAAAGTTCTAGCACCAAAAGCACTGAAAAAAACATTCCAGAATCTATTAATTTACCACTGCACAAAACACACATTATTTCTCCTCCTATTAGCTTCATGGTAGTATAATAGTTAAATAAAAAATTAGCTAGGTCTAAATTATTAAAAGGTTTACATATATAGAATTACAATGTGACAAATTTAAAACTTTTTAATATAAATTTTTATTAGATTTGGTTTTAAAATGAAAAATGGTGGAATATTTTTTTTCTATTGTAGTTTCAATTACTGTTATTATTATTTTTGCAAAAAAAGAAAAAATTATAGTATTTAAAGCTGTGTATCAATTAATTAAAAACAGGTGTTAAGATTTTTCAAAGTTGTTAATTAATTAAATTAAAAGGAATTAGGATCTTTATCTCCAAATAAATAAAGTGTGCTTTTCAAATTAATATATAAATAGAATGTTTTGTTTTAAGTAACTAAAACAATGCCAATAACAAGGAATTGAAATTTTTCTCTGCAGAAGGATTAATTTTCAAATTAATATATAAATATTTATTTAAAATTTGAATGATAACCTTTTTGTAAAAACAAAATTAATTGGCCAATGTTTGCTGCAGTAATTTCTGAGGTAGTCATGTGATTGGATGAAAGATTCATATCAGGATTCTTTTTAAAAAAAATAAAAGCAAATATAGACAGATAATTCAATAGCAGTTCAATAGTGATGAGAGCAGTCAAAAGCTCAACTTGTAAGGCTGATATTAAACTGATATAACTCTTAATTAAAAAAAGGTATTTGTAAATCAGTATAATATGAAGTTGTCAAGAATCATGTTCTAAAATCTTGTCAAAAATTGATTATTTATTAACCCAACTATGTAACCAATTTCAATAAAAGGAATATTGAAATAAGCAAACAGTTTATACTTTGTGCTAATTATGAATCAAAATATATAAAATGTGCTAACACACACAAGCACACAAAGCTAAAAACAAATAAAGAAAATATATATTATTTTTTATTTTAATATCTATTACATTAAATGGCTAAGCACTTTCAAGGGTCAAAGCCCTCATAATCATAGCCGCATTACAGGAATATTGAAAAAAATACCCATCAAAACTATCAACTAGGCTGATGTACTGATTTATCTAAAATCATAGCAGTCACACCCTATGTTAACCTAAAATAAACATATTTGTTAAACTGAAATGTGAAGCCACAAAAAGAAGGAAAGCTAACTTTTAGTGATTATAGTTATTAAATTGGAAACTTGTGCTAACTTGAATTGAAAATAATTATTCAATAAAAACCTAGAACTATAAAAAGAAGAAAAGCTAATTTTTAATGAAAACAATTATTAAATTGGAAACTTGTGTTAATTTGAAATAAAGTCATTGTTAAAATGAAATGTGGATATTCAAAATAAAAAAAAATAAAAGCTAAATGGAAGATAAATGGAATAATTACTAAATTGAAAATCTGAAGTTTTTAAAAAAGCCAAATGGATAAAATACTATTTGAAAAAAACTATAAGAAAACAGTGCTGAAAAAATAGACTAAATTTCTACCAGCAAGATTTATAAAAAAAAAAAGAGTCAACTAATCAACTACAAGAGGACTAAAGAAAAAAAATCCATGGTAATAAGATGTTGTGATGTGTACATATCATTTATAAATGTTACTTCATAATGAAAATAATAAATGAGAATAGTGATTTTGTTGAAAAGATGTTTTTCTTTATCCTAGATCCCCATTTTCAAAAGAAAAATGGAAGAAAGGTTTAAGCTAAGATTTTTTTTCTTTATTGTAAACTATTTTTTAGAGTTTGATTATTATAGAAAATCATTCTTAGATTAAATGAGTTATTATTTAAAAAGAATTAAAAGGGAATAATAATTGTATAGGTTATATGAAATTAAGCCAATAAACATCACATGACCACCACCTCTTATGCTTGTGTATAACTGTTGTTAAAACAGGCAATACTCACTATACATATGATACACACAGCAAGCTAAAGTAATCAATGGATTCCAGAAGGCTTGTGCATAAAATCCCCATCTAATGCATACTCATTCAATATCCCCAGACTAGTTTCTGGCTTGGGGCCTTCATCAGTGAGGAGCCTTGGATCTGAGAGCACTGCACCTAAATCTTGGGATCTAATGCAATCCTCCAGCAACCACCTTTTATCTCCATTTAACTACAAAACTATGAGTCTTAAACTGAAAACACCTTAATGTTTTCAATCCAAGCCCATCAGCTTATATAGTCATATGGGTCCGAACCCAGTTTATATGAAATTGTAATTATTGTATAAAATTAGATGTAAAACTTTGGTTTGTCACATTAAAACATTTTCTAAATTTTCATTCTTTTATTTATTAGTTAATTTTATCAAATAATTGTTTAAAAATAATAGTTCTCTGAAATTATTTTTTGCTGTTGTATTTATTCTTCTAGCTATCAGTTCTCATTGTTGTGCTTTAAGAGATTTGTAGATTATTCCAGTAAAATTATTTAATAATATAATGAATTAATAAAATATATTCTCCTTTATTCACAAACACATTACTTAGAATTCTTGTGACCCCAAAAGCTAGCTTCATACAATAATAGCATTTGCTATGTGTGTGTGTGACCCTCTATAGGACTATTTGGATGGTGAAAAGATGATCATTTTAGAGACCACATGTCTATAGGATTATTTGGGATCACTTTTAGAGAGCACATACTTTACTATATAGATTTGATAAGTTTATAGATGGTCAGTACACTCATGATATCTGATGGCCCAGAGAATTAATGATGATCAACACTGATATAATCAGCATATAATTTTTTGAGATGTTTAATTATTTTAGCATTTATATATGTCCATGCAGTTGAAATTTTAATTGCTTTTATATTATGCCTTAATTTGGTAATGGCAGGATGTCTGCTTTATAATATACCTCTTTTAATTTCAGTCACAAAGAATAACTAATGATTCGATGATGATGATGATTTATTACTAATATATTTATAAGTTAGATATTACTCATAATAGCTTCACTGCTGCTATTTTACTGATGCTCATTGATTGTGATATTTACAATGATGACTTTCATCACATTCATTCTAACCCTTCCTATATCCTGTTACAACAAGCAATCAACCAATCAAACAATCTATTCACGTAAATCACATAGCACTTATTTATTACATTGTAATCATCTCTATTTGCTATATTGAACTACATATAATACCAATGATCCACCATGAATCCCAAGTGGGTCACTATACAAACAGTATTCCTAGGCTGTAATTGTAGACGAAAAAATATATAAATCAATTCATTTATTACTTATAATCATAAAATTAAACAATGTCATGCAAAAGCACTTTGAAATAATGGCTCTCACTTAATGTAATATGCAAATAATTTATTGCTTGAGAGTTCATGAAAAGTTCTAACACCAGACATGCTAAACAGAAGTCGCAACCCAAAGACCTGAAGCTCCAGCATCAACTACTCTACAATTGCACCAAACTACATAAATGATTTTTCACTGTCGAACTGCTGCTTTTGGATTGTGTGCAGATGTGCTTTTTAGCAGTATCTATTAATGCTATCAATCATCAATATATTTTCCACATTCATGAATATCTCTACTAATTTCCAAATTATATAGACTTAGTGTTCAAAAATATACTTATGCCAACTATTTAGTAGTTCTGTATTAAACAATTACCATATCAACAAAACATTATATGACCTCTGTCTACACATTACTTTTAAGTAGCAAATGTATTTTTCCTACTGTAATACTGACACCTAGTGGAAGTTTCATTTGTCAGTAGATGTTAGACGGCAGTGCTTAATAAATCTTTATCCACTGCTATTTATCAGTACCCACAGATTAGTTTCTAGTGTATGACTTTCATCAGATCTATATAACAATACAAACAAGTAGAATCAAAATATTAATATGTTTTAAATTTTGGGATCATAGCTTGATGATAAAAAAAAGGATTGAATAATGGATTCTGATAGAGTATTAGATTAAAAACAATCCACTCATTAAATACCAGTTCAAAAATCCTCACTTATATAAGCCATACACAAAAAACTATAATTGCAAAAAAATCAAGTCATACATCATGTGACTTAATTTAATAGGCTTGTATTACAAATGTTATATAATGAGTGTGTCAATAGCTCTTAACAAGCTTTTCAGAACATTCCTATACTCAGACCGGTTTCTAGTTCTGGCTTTCATCAGTGAGGCACTAGGAAATTCAAGCATTAGACTTAAAATACCAGATCAAGCCCAGTATTTTATCTAATAAATACCAATTAAGTTGAAAATCTGAAATTTTTTCAGGCATCCATATGTCTTCAAATCTGACTATCTAACTTAAATAGCCATATGCTTATTAAGAGCTATGGGCATGCTCATTATAAAATATATTGCAAGAAACTAATCTGGGGATATGTGGCCTCTATTGACTATTAAACCTTATATTAAGTGTCATATCTGTGTTAAGACAAAACAGAATGGCTATTAAAAACTTGTGTAAACTGAGGTCATGTGATGTCATGTTGCTTTTATACTAATTGTAGCAAATGATGGATGTGCTATAGATATTTAAAAAAACTAAGAACATTATAATATGTAAATGTTGAACAAATTTCAGATCTATATGACAATGCAAGAAAAGATGGCTTACATTGCAAATATTAATATATTTTTCAATTTGAGTTAGTACTTTATAGTAAAACAAAGCATTTTAAAAGATGGCTGCTAGAGGTAAAGTAACATTAGATTTAAAAAAAAAAAATCCAAGGACACTGTTCACAAATCCAAAACTCTTCATTGACGAAAGATGTACACTAAAAAACTAGTCTGGAAATATTGATAAGACAACACAAATAGGATTTCAAAATTAGAGGATCCGTAAATCAATGCTAGTGAGAAAAGCAAAACAAACAAATATAAATGTGATTGTACTAAGTTGTTCGATGTCCAAGCAAAATAATTATGAACAAAAAAATGTTGGTAAAGAGATATGACATATTACTATTAGAATACAGTTTTTTTTGAGACAAGTTTATTTACATAATTTTTATTTTTGTTGATTTTGTATTTCGGAAATTGTAAATAATATCCTTTCAATTAAGTCAATGCTTGTCTCGTTTTCGTTAGTTATTAAACACTTCTTATGAAATATTTATTTTCTAAAAAAAATCTTAATTAATTTAATGCTGACAGCAGTACAAATTTGTTTAACGAATTACTATTATTAGTAGCTGTTGTTTCTAAAACAATAAACAAAATCATAGAAATCGATTGTATACTACGTTTATGATTATAAGTTTTGAAAGCAGTTCTCTATTTGATTGGCTTAAACTTCTTCCTTTAAATGACCAATTAAAAATAACTATACTGTAATATCCGCACTTACGACTGTGCCAAGGTTATAACTGCAAGTCATACTGTGTGGTCAGCAAATAACGTTATACAATTCCCACGCTGTTCTTTTCCAACAAAGCTCTCCAATGAATTGGTCTGCCATGAAGCTCTCCAAACGAATTGGTCTGCAACGAAGCTCTCCAATGAATTGGTCTGCAACGAAGCTCAGCCATGGATGCTCTCCCACAAATGGTCTGCACAGACTGCTCTCCAATGAATGGTCTGCAAGCGGATGCTCTCCAAACGCATGGTCTGCAACTTGCTACTGCGTGACTGCTCTCTACCGCTCTCTATATTACACTGCTCGATGTTACCCAGTCTTCTTATCGCTCTCTGACAACTGCAACGATCAATCAATGCACTGACCAATAAGGTAATGTCTCTTATCTAGAAACATTTGTAATTAGCAAATATTTCTAGGAATTGTCGATCGCCATTACGTCAATGCACTAATTAAATTCCTCAGCTATCAGAGCGCGATCTAAAAACAGCCTTACGAATAAATTCTAGTTTTTCTGGAGTGCACAAAAATGTCTGCCATTTTTACAAACACTACATATACTAAGTGAGCAAAGCATGTCTATGACTGATACAAATCACAGCTTGGATTGGCTCAACAAGCAGAAACTATTATCAATGATAAAGAGAAGTTCGTTAAAAAAAATAATTAAAAGTACTATTGTGGTGAATATAAAAAAAACATCGAGAAAATGGGATTTTTTTTTAAAGATATAGAGTAAAAATCAAACCTGCAATAATGTTTCTTGTGGAAATAAAAAATTAATAAGATAATATAAATTTAAAAAATTAAACAAGTTGTTTAGGTGGTTGTTTTTCTTTTAAATTATTAATTTAGTTCTTTACTGCGATAACACCGCTGTTTATTATATTTTGTTTATAAATATTTATAAATATGTTAATAAAATATTAACTGTATTGATAATATGATATTACATTAAAAAATATTGATCTATCTTATGGTAGAAAATCAAATGTTTAAAAATAATGCTTTTAAAATATATATTCTTGTAAAATTAGATATAATTAATATATATATACTAATTTTGATCAGGAAGTTGCTATTAATGGATTATAGAATTATATATAAGGATAAAGAAGTCAAATTAAAAATAGAAAGTTTTCATTTATTTGAAATATTAGTAATTTGTTGTAAATATTTTATTTTTAAATATGGTAGTAATTTTTATAAACAAAGAAGATTTAAGTGTGTGAAATAGGAGTGGATTTTTGGCAGGAGTATATATGTACAATTTGAAAAAAGAATATTTTGTTTGTGGTAATAATAAACCAACTTTTTATGTAAGGTATATTAATTATTTTATGTATTTAATGGAAATAAAATAAAGGCAGATACTTTTTTTAAAATATATTAATAGTAAAGAGGAGAAAATTAGATTTATTATGGGAAAAAAGAGAAAATATTAATATTATTGAATATATGGATGTTAAGATTAATAAAAAAATCAATAACCTTTAAGCATGTGATCTTGAAAATACGAAAGTAGAGACCTCTACAGGTCTTAACCACAAGCTTACTCTTTGGAAGAATAAAAACTTCTGTAAATTAAAAAAAAAACAAAAAAACATTTTTTGGTTTATTAAATAATTGGACATCAGATATTGATAATAATAGTAAAATAAATATTTTTTAAAATAAAATTCAAAGAGCAATTAGATTATGTTCAAATAATGATTTGTTTAAGAATGAAATTAATATGATAAAACATGAGTAGTAAAGTGCATGGCTGATTTAGTATTATATGCAAATGATTATCCTAATGAGATTATTAAAAGTTTGTTTTCTAATAAAAATATTAATAAAATAAAAAAATAGAATGAAATTAAATGATCCTGATTTAATTTGCGCTCATGGCCATTTTGAAATCTAAAAACCACTGTTGACACATTCAACTGATAATCACATAAATATTGAATAAAAGTACTTTAAATTCATATTTTAGAAATTATAAGCTAGTAAAAATAATATGCTTTATTTTATTAGGGATTTTTTAAAAATTTACCATCATAAAATATTTGAAATACATGGTGCTTTTGTGCCAGAATATGCGGGGAGAGGTAAGGATGGTTTGCCCAATCCAAAGGATCATCCAAAAATGCAGAAGTCTGATCAAACCAAGCTTATAATTTCCAAATACTAAAAGATTATATTATATACTCATATGAAATAAAGCATATTATTTTTACTAGCTTATAATTTCTAAAATATGAATTTAAAATACTTTTATTCAATATTTATGTCATTTATCAGTTGGATATGTCAGTAGAAGTTTTGGTTGTCTTTAGATTTCAAAATGGCCGTTAGAGCAAACTAAATTGGAACTAATTAAATAGGAATAATAACAGCAGGAAGTTCATTTATATTGGTTTCAATATTGCAAAATATGTATTTATTAAAATTAGAAAATTATTTAATATGATTAATAAGAAATATAATGTTTTTATTTCTCCTGTTTATAAAAAGAAAAAAAAAGTTTAAGTTTATTAATTAATGATAACAGGGATTATAATAATTTAGAAATTACAAATTTAGTTTATATAATAAAATGTTTGAATTGTTTTAAACATAAGAAAGAGATGTCATATGTTAGGAATACAAAAAATAAATTAGCAACTAGATTAAAACAGCTTTTAAATGATAAAAATTCTGCTGTTTATGTTCCTATGACTAAGTTTAAACATAAAGATTTTGAAAAATGTCTTTGGAATGTATAAAATCATACTAGGAAAGAATAATAAAGGAAGGAATTTATATTAGTGAAATTAAACCTGAATTGAATAGAATGTTAATGGAAAAGAAAGAAAGAAAGAAGATAATAGATTTTTTTAATTAAATAATTTTTAGGGTATTTTTAAATAAAGTATATAAGTATAAAAAATGTGTTAAGGTTTTGAGATTGTAATAGAAAGGGTTTGAAGTAAAGAATATTATATATATATAGTAAACATTATATATTTGGATTTGGGTAATTTTATATATATATATATATAGTAAACATATATTTGGATTTGGGTAATTTTAATTATATATATATTGGGATTGTTTGGAATATTTATTATATATTTTTATTTTTCAGTTTCCTTGATAAAGATTATAATATTAAATAGTGAAAATGGTGTCTATTTATATATTTTTATAATAATCATATAAAAACAAGTTTTACAAAGAAATTGGTGTATTGAATTATATATTAAGATCAAATGTTAGAATCTATTTCATATATATAAATAAAAGGGATTTGAACCTGGCTTTTCAAGCTCCCTTCAGTCATCCACTCCATCTTATACAATTAATATGCACTGCCACACACACACACACTTATATATATATGTGTGTGTGTGGCAGTGCATATCAATTGTATAAGATGGAGTGGATGACTATATATATATATGTATGCGTGTGTATGCATGTTTATATATATATATGAAACCACAGTCATGAAAGAATAATAATAAAAAAATATTTTTTAGCTAGTATTTTAATGTTTTATGATTTTCTATCATATATATATAAACAAATTACACCAAATTTAGAATTAAAAAACTAGCCAAAATTTAAAATTTCACAAGCACTCGTTTCAATAGTAAGGAGGACTTATCAAATTCAAAAAAATATAAACACAACAGAAGTATATATAAAATTATTTCCTATAATTCTAAATTACATTGCAATAACATTTCATAGCAAAAGAGGTCTTAAACAAGTTGATAGCTTCAATACAATACATTTTCAGTAATAGAAATTTTCCAATTCTTCTCATTATCTCATTCTTGTCAAAGAAGACAATCTTAGCTTGCTGAGATATAATCTTATGACCAGTGCAGAACTAAGATATTTAAAAAGTTGAGTATATAAAAATAAATAGCTTAGTTTTTCATTATATATTCATGAAAGAAATATATATTTTAACATGGTTGGGCAATTGTTTTGGCTTAGGGGCTGCAGAGGTTGGTGGAGGGCCACATTGGAGGCCATTTTGTGAAAGCAAAAGTTAGTGGAGGGCCGCACCTTGTTTTCATGTCACAATAAACACACTGCTTTATTCCCTATATTATCAAAGAAATATTTGTTTGTCTATTCTTCATTAAACACACGACATTCATTACTGATTTTACATTTTCTTGGAGGGTTCATGGTTTCACTAAAGTTGGAAATGTATATATTTGCTAATGCAAAGACAAAATTAAAATTAACCAGGTCAACAGGAAAAGTACTGCGCATCATATCTACACTGCACATGTGTATTGACAGGGCCATCCTAGTGGAAAATATGAGACAAAGCTTCGGTCATGCAGGGGAAGGAAATCTCAGTTTAAGGCAGATTTTTTTGATTGCATGTGGCCCTTGGGTCACTATTTTCCCACCCCTGTATTATAAGTTTGTGTTTGAAAAAGCTAAGATTGTTTTTTTTGAAAAGAATGAGATAAAAATTGAAGAATCTGTATTATTAAAAATTTATTATACTGAAGTTATTAACTTGTTTAAGAGTTCTTTTGACATTAAAACAATTGGAATGGGAGAATTATATAAAATTATTTATATACCATATTAGCAAGTTTGTCAACTTTGATATTAAGTTGTTTTAAGCTAATTATTACAAATTAACACTTATTGTAAATTTATTCTAGTGGTAAAAAAAATTGTAAGTGGTATCTTTTTTTTCTGTTTATTTGCATGATAGATGTGGTATAAACAGAACTGATATGCTCCTTATTGTAAAGAATTTGTCTGACTAAGTAATATGGAGAAGATATATATGTTATTATATCTTAATTTACTACTATCAAATTTTCTGCACTTACAAATATAAGATCATCTCATTCATATAAATACATTAATGATTATTAAGAATCATTTATTAATTAAATTAGAAACTATTTCTAACTCATGTATATCTGTTTTTAAATTAGGCATAAACATGTGAAATCACTCAACTTCATCTTTCTTTTACCATGGACAATGTGTTTTGAAGTATAATTAACATATAGTTAACATTTTCATTTCACCATGGGCCAACTGAAGAACACTGGTTTAGCTTGAAATGCTCATCCTGGGGAGTCATATCAATCCATCATCTGTCTGTCTGTCTGAAGACTACCTACCCACTGACCTACCTACCTATCTACCTGCCTGTCTGTCTGTCTGTCTATCTATCTATCTATCTATCTATCTATCTATCTATCTATCTATCTATCTATCTATCTATCTATCTATCTATCTATCTATCTATCTATCTATCTATCTATCTATCTATCTATCTATCTATCTATCTATCTATCTATCTATCTATCTATCTATCTATCTATCTATCTATCTATCTATCTATCTATCTATCTATCTATCTATCTATCTATCTATCTATCTATCTATCTATCTATCTATCTATCTATCTATCTATCTATCTATCTATCTATCTATCTATCTATCTATCTATCTATCTATCTATCTATCTATCTATCTATCTATCTATCTATCTATCTATCTATCTATCTATCTATCTATCTATCTATCTATCTATCTATCTATCTATCTGTCTGTCTGTCTGTCTGAATGTCTATCTATCTATCTATAAAGAATAGATGTAGCTCAATATCTTATAAACCAGGAATTCCAAATCCTTTTGGTCCTCATATTCTTTTAGCTTTTAGTAAATTATTCAGTACCCCCTATTGATTAAAATAAAAAATAAACAGTAATTAAGTTAGCTTTAGTTTGTCTTTTTTGTTCCCATATTCCTTGGCTTTTAGTAAATTATTCACTACCCATCATTCATTATAATAAAAGAAAAACAATAATTAAGTTTTCATAAAAGCTTTATTCAGTCAATAAATTTTAGCTGGACATTTTGAGTTATTGGACCCTGCAATGAGAATTAAATCTATATAATTTCACAGGTGTTCCTGCCCGAAAAGAGACTTATAATGTTGCTGGTGTGGCTAAAGGCACTAACATGGAATAACCGGAAATGATAACTATTTTTGGAATATATTAATATTATTTACTTGATATTTACCATGTCTCCTGGACAAGCTTACCATATTCCCTGAGAGTATAGATATCCCAGGTAAACTCCTATTATAAATTATAAATATCATTAACTTTTTATAGCCTAACTAATTAAAGGTATAATTAATGCTTGTTTTCTTTATTACCTCACATTTAACACATTGATAAATACAAGAGTATATAAAATAAACAACTTTTCTTTTACACAATTAGTGAAAATAAATTAATGTAACATAAAATTCTATTCACAATTTATTCACATATAAATAAAATAATTGACTAAAAGTAGCATACATAAATAGATAAGCATAAAACATGAGCTTGATACTTATAGCAATATACATATCCTTTTTCAATAAAACAGAGAGCATAATATTATGATTGAAATTTTTGTTTTGTCATCCCATCATTGTTTAACCAAATTTACATTAATCTCTGATTTAGTTAGTAATAGTCAGATACCCATTTGATGACAAATAATTAGATGGTAATTTGGGTTGGCTAAATTTTATTTTGGATATTTATCATATAGCTAATAACAAATATCCATTTACTGACCGATACTCAGATGGCTAGTTGATTTATCTATTTGCTACTCTAAAATAAACATCTTAAGCCTATATTTAAAAACTAAGAGTTGATGAACACTTTGGGGCTTTAAAAAAGTAACACCACTAACTAAACAGTATTCTTAGCTCTTAAAATTAAAATCATAACTGTATATTTTTTTAAATGTAAACAATATTTGGTTTTTGATGTAGCAAGCCAGATACCAACCATCCAAAGATCTCACATGTAACATCATTGCACTGTTATCAATTTGACAATCACATTATATAGGAGACATCTATGATTAATCCAGTATCAATGCTGGCTGATTAATCATAATGTTATTAAAACATTTGGGGAAATTACACCCAGGAAATAACTTTTCTTTCTCTTCTGGGTCATCTATTCCATCAATAATAATTAATTGCAAATAATATTTATATTAAATTTCATACTATAAACTTCATAATACCATAATAAATAGTTATAACTTATATATTACCATATCTCTCACTATATGTTCCAGCAAATTACAAGATATTGTTTATTTGAAAATGCCTGACTGCATATATTCTTCCACACATACATGATATGTTATCTATTACATTAAACGTTTTTGCACTACTTTTCTATATAATGCCTTTTTTAACATTGCATTTAGTTTTGACTGTCTAACAGTCTTCTTCAGGACTTAATTGACAAAATATAATAGTTATGTTATGAGGAATGAGAGCATTTAAGTGACATTTATTAATTCCTATTTTAAAAGTAAGATGTAATATATAATGGTCAATTCTATGAGTTTTTTGTATTATCATAATTTCCAATTCAGAATTTGGCTATTATACATAACATCTTATTTCCATAATGCGCTAGTAGAGGGCGCTCAAATCATATCTTCAATCTTAATAATATAATTGGTGTAGCATTTTAATGAATTAATCACATAACTGATCAGTTACTTCATATACAATATATTCAGATGCATTTTATATCAGTAATTTATATATATACAAAAGTACTTTTTATATGTAAACATGCAAGTATAGCTCTTTTAACATCTATGAGTAATTATTTATACACTCATATTAATGTAATGGCAGAATGATGGACTGAATTCTGAATCGATTCTTAGATGAGGAATGTAAGAAAAATCTGATTGGTCAATTAAATAGAATTAAGTGTTCAATCTACCAATTGGATATTTTAATGTCATGTGATACTTTTCAAATAAGCAATCATATTATTAACATCATATTTTTAATTTCATATATTTTTATTAATGGTAAATTTTCAGTTATTATTTTAATTTTCTTTGATATAATTTTGCTTTCTTATTTTATAGACTGTATTTAATTAAAATTTCAACACATTCTAAAAATCTGCTAATTAATAATTTATTCACATAACTATATGTTTTCAAGATAACAGAACAATTTACCCATTAAAATTTAATGAGATTTAAGTTTAATTTAAAATATTCAAGATTTACACTTGTTTGTTTGCTTGTTTTTTATTTCAATGTAATATCTGTTGCATTTTTATAGCATAAAGCAATTTCTTAAGAATAAAACCTATTTACACAATTGTAAGTCTGCCACCTAGTGTAATCTTCAGGAATTAATATATGCTACTTGGAAGTGCTTATTAAATTATTACCCAGTACTTTCTTATCCATATCTCCAAGACTAATGTCTGGCTAACAGCCTGCAATTAGTGAGAAGTTTTGGATGTATATCTAGAGTATCTAGATAGGGATTTAATAAACACTAACATCTAATATACTAATTATTCAAATTTACACCAGATGGCACACTTGTAGTATAAATAGATTCTCTCCTAACATTACTAAAATATACAGTAATTTGATAAGAGCCAGCTTTATTTTTATTTTCCCAAATACTTAATTAGTAATAACAACAATTGCAATTAATTATCCTGCTAGATAAAATATCATAACCAGATTACTACCAGCTAACATAAAAATTCTAAGAATCAGGGATGCTATAAAGAATGGTGTCTTTGCTTCAATTATAATGTGTGGTTAACTAGGAATTATTTTGTTTTTAAGCAAGGAAGTAAAGAATTATGGGAGGTATGTAAAAAATTTATTCGAAGGGCTATGTTTAGAGATCGCTTATTAACACTGGAAAAGCACTCCAGGGACACTTGGGGCAACTTAGGCCACTGGATGAAAAGCCTATTCTCAGGCATGCTAATTAAAAATTAATTCACATTAAAAAATGGTCCAGTTAGATGGAGAATGACAAAGGATCACTGCCAATCAAAATATGGACTGCACAATGATCACTGGCTAAATCACTAAATGAGCCAGTTGTTCTGATATAAAACTAGTACACAATAATTATAGACTAAGTTTGAATGACGAGCTTCGTGCTCTGATCATGAAATTAATTTGTCATAATAATAACTAATGTATCAAATGGGTATATTTTCTAATCTGGAAAATTATCTTTCAAAAGGAAATTTTATTCACAAACCATAAGAATCATTTACAAAAAGAAGGACATTTACATATGAATCTCAAAGGAGACTAGTCCACAAAATCAGAGGTTACGCTTGTATATATAAACAAAAAACAATTAATTTCATATCAATTACATTAAGGCATTAGTTATCACCAGAAATTGAAGACATATAACTTCCCATTCCAGAAATCATAGTAGTGGCCCATTTACATTAATCTGATCATGTATATCACATACATGATGGTGTTAGTCAATTCAAACACATATAAGCTTGTTTAATTTATGAACATGTGGACAATGATTAAAACCATATTTGGCCATTTAGTCTATAGAGCTTTATCTTATCAAGTGAAGAGCATTTTCAATGTTTCTCTGTGTATTAATTTAACATTTTAAATATTGAGAGATTAATCATTATGAACCATATATGAAAACCATATGCTTTACTTATAGATCATGAGGTTAGCCAATCCAATATAGGGATTACATTGATAAAAATTACTTAAAAGCAGGTTTTCATAGAATACGTAAGACTAAAAATTACACTAAATATATCATAGATTCTTTACAGTAAACAAATCGGTTACCATTAAGCATTGTTAAAGCAGTCTTAATATATTTATTGGGTCATTGATTAAAACAGATCCATTAATCAAATGAAAGCCCTTTCCTATTATTCATCAATTAGGTGAATAACTTTATAATGGCATTTTCTAGTTCTTGGATCTCTTCCATATAAAGTTTATCTAGAATGTTTTAGGTAAATGGTTCATTCAAATTTTCTCAGTATCTGTGGATTTACAACTTTATTATTCTTTTCATTATCGGTACTACACTTTGTTTTAGGTTTATTAGGGACCAGGTCTGGTTGAACATCCAATTCTGAAAAAATTTTTGGTCTAATTCTTTAATTTCTTTTAGTAAGTGTCATGTCATATTCTTCTCCACTTTCGAAGATAGACTTATTTCCCAGTGACCAAATGGAAAAATGTATAAATGTTGCCAATCTTGTTATAATATGTGTAACAAATCCAAACAAATGTATACCAACAAGATTTATATTGTAATTGTACATGTATTTTCCTTAATAATAATAAAAAACAATTGCAATTAAATGGTTTTGATATTTCTTTTCGAACGTCAGAAATCAAAATATAAATGGGGAGAAAAATCAAGGGGCATAAAACCTTTCTGAAATTAAAGGATAGATGCCACTAGTTGTCAATTAATTGAAGCTCAGAAAAAAGATTATGAATACTTATTTGTGGATAAAAAAAATTTTTTTCCCTAATGGTAATGGAAAAGAAAACACGGTAGGGGCCTTAAAACGTGCCTTAGGTTAAAAACTTTATTTAATGTATAAATCTAATTAATACATATATATATAACTAAGTTGCTAATCTTCAGAAATAAATAATTAAATTGAAATCAAAACATTTCTTAAATTTCTACATCAATTCAAAATGATAAATTGTCAGAAATGATCTTGAAGCAAGTTAACTTAAAATAGATATATTAAAAATAAAAAAAATAGAAATCTTAAAAAACCGCCTCGTTAGATTTTACTTCAATTTTATTTCATTAATTTTTAATAACTCAATTCATAACGGGTATAAAATGAATCGATAGGAACAAAAGCACATTTTTTTATGTCTATTAAGATATTTATTTAAATAATTAATTTTAACCAATAAAAATTCATTATTAAAAGAAAAAGTAAATATCGTACGTAATAAATTTTACGAATTACATAGAGAGCAATTTTAATATTAACTCTCTAGGTTTATTCCAGTCTACAAATCTATCTTTATAAAAAAAAAAAAAAAACTCTCTATATGTCAGTAATGAATCTGGAATAAAAAAAGTAGAATATCATAATTTAAAAACGAATACAGTGTATGTAATTATGAGCATTTCAAGAATCAAACTAGTGTAGTAATTTAATTATTAGAAAATTAAATGCGACCTACTTCCAACAGGATGCATTTATTAAAGAAATATAATGAAATGACATATCTTACATATACATCAACAAGGTTAAAAACACAATATGGCTATATCTAAAGCCATGGTTTCAAGCCTTTCCACAAATGCCTGGAACCATAGATATCAGAGAACCATATATAAAATACTTTACTAACATACACATATCTATGATACAACTTAAAAAAGTTACACACATTAAACCTAATATACTTCCACTGAGTGTGCTGTAGGCAGCGCTGCAAAAGCCCCTAATGGTTATCACAGTTGTCAATGATAATTTTAAACCAGTAAACAGGTTAATATGACATTCTACATTCAAATTATCATTTCTAAATGAAAACAGCAATTAGGGATGAATGGTTTTTTTTCTAATACACATGATTCAGGGAAACGATTTTAGCAATTTTTGATATTACATTGATAAAGGCATAAAAGAAAGCTGATGTTTTTCCACTTAAGGATTTTTAAAAAAAAATTATTAAATATTTATTTTTTATAAGTATGTAATGTTTATCTTGAATTTTAAAATGCTTTTATTTATTTTAGAAATTGTGTTTGTTTGTATTTATAGGGGTCAAATCTGGTAGTTGATTTTTTACATACTTCTATCAATAAATATTTCTTCAAATTTTGTATATGTGATAGGTATTGATAAACAATGCGATATTTCAGGGTTTGCCCAGTCTAACAGTGTTGATAATTCTAATTTCAAACCACATTAAGTTTTCAGTCATGTGCAATAGATGGCAGTTCAAGTCTAATTCACTGAAAAGCATTTACAATTAATTAAAATAGAAAGAAATGAAAATGAAATCTCAATTTGTCTTGATTGTTAAAGCTTGTTTTTGTTTTAATAGAATGCTGCCTTCATAACATAAAAACTGTGTAAATGCTTTTTAATTTAATCAAATTTCACCTCAAATACTAGATATATAGTGACATTGTTTAGATATTTCAAATAATACATTTGAATATAGATGGTTACAAAGAGTGTGTTGCAAAATATTTGTATACTAAAAATAAACAATATATATAATATTTTATAAAAAAATAGTTTTATTAAATTTAGCTAACAATGCACTAAAAATCCCAAACCATTTTCGTTTATTCAAACCACAATTTTGCTTGATATATTTAATTTGAAATGAAAGCATAGGTCATTGATAAATTAATTAATTCAATTACTAGTTTTAAAATTAATTAATTACTGCCTACTCATCCAATACACCCAGACTAGTTTCTAGTTTGTGAATTTCATCAATGAATGTAGCATCCATTGATTGTTATGGTTTGCACTAGGTGGCATTACTGTATGAAGGGTTTGCTACTGTTTTAACAATTTGTGTATGCATATGAAATAGTGTTCATATGATGTTGTGGTAGTTTAATACCAATCCTGTCTACAGAATGATAAGGACTATGGTTCTTAAAAAAAAACAAAGATGTCAAAATGTATAGATACTGAACTGGGTTCAGATCTGTATGACTATTTATGTAAATTAGCTTGGATTGAAAACATTATTGTGTTTTCATTTTAGGATCTTAACCTTATATTAACTAAATAGGTAAAAATGGTTGCTGTAGGATTGCATTAGATCCAATGATTTAGGTGAAGTGTTTTCAGATCCAAGATTCCTCCTGATGAAGGCTACAAAACTAGAAACTAGTCAGTGGATATTGGATGAGTAGGCACTAGATGAGGATTTTACACACAAACATTCTAGCATCCTCTGATTATTGCTGCATGCACTGGGTGGCATTACTGTATAAAGAGTTTGATATTTCTTTAAAACATCAAGTATCCTTTGTAGATCATCTTTTGAATTAGCAATGAAAGCACAGCCTAGCATAATATAAATATAGAATTCAAGAAGGTGAAGTTCTTGATTTTGCTTTTAATCAATTGAATTAAAAATCCTACTATCAAATATGCATCTCATTTTGATCTCTGAGTCATTAAGATGCCTTAGTATCTGTTTGAGAATTGCTCATCCTTATTGATTGTCAGCTCTTCTTATGAATACCAGCCCTTTTTCATTTAAGTTCTTTAATTTCTGCAATTACATTAACCATACCAGCCTGTGTTCTCTGCACTCTGTTATTTTACCTACATTTTCTCACCTTTGTGCCACTTATAATCGTTGATTATTTGTGGTCGATGATGCTGACAATATGCATACAATTCTGAATGTTGTTTTGAGTGTTAATCACTCTTTTTAAAAATCATAAAGAGTTAAAATATAGATATAATAAACACTTCCACACTTCTCCATTCTTTTGAAATTCATATAAATAAAGATATAATAAAAGACAAATGACCCCCAAGATGCATTTCGTGCTGAACCAGCACTCATCAGTTGGCCCAGGTCACTATCTCTTATATATATATCTGTATTAAGATAAAATAGTATTTAACATGTAGAATTATACTTTAAAAAAAACACGGGATGGAACACTAATAGAAGTAGCAGTTGTAGTTAATTTGCATTTATACATAAAAAAAATTACTAATCAATAAAATTAATAAGAATTATAAATAAAAGACAAAAAAAAAAAAACTGTTAAAAAGAATTTTTCAAAGATCCATTAATCCTTGGAAACTAATTGTACATATCAGGAAATAACCTTTTTTTAAATTCTGAGGATTTACTTTATTTTCTTTGAAGCAGTTAAAAGCCAAATGAAGTTTTTTCAAAAAAAAAAAAATCAAAAGCAAACAAAATTTAAATTAGACCAAAAAATGGAGGGGGGGGGGGTTATAAATTTTTCTTTTAAAAAAATAAACACATTACATTTCTTTTAGTTTGAAATAAATAAAAAAAATCAGCAACTAATATTTGTAGGCATTTCTTTACCATTTGTTAGTCGTCATGAAATCAGGCGACGTTCTAGCACTAAAGTTGGAAACAGAACACAAAGACATTTAATTGGAAAAATAAAATATACTCTCCCATTTTGCTATCATGGTTTTCTTTTAATAGCCACATAATAGCATGGGTTAATACAAAACCATGCTAAGTACAACTAAGTTCTAAGTCCAAATAAAACAATCACAGGCTTTCTTAGAAAGCTTAGAATTTTTTCAAATGTTTAGCTCAGAGTTAATCCAGCTAATTATTCATTGGTCTCTACTTATGCTTAGCTTTAAGATAGATATCTTGGGATAGTAGAAGTTGAATAAATAAATAGCAATGATGATACTAAAACTTAAAATATGTGATTACCAACATAATTTCAACCTCATCATTGGTGAAGAAATTGTCATTCATCTATAAGCATAAATTTTTCATATATGGGTGACCATAATATATGACCATATGGTAATTATTTACTATTTGAATACTCATATTTATCAATATCCTCAACCATCATTACTAATTCAGAATTAAATTCATTTTAAGTTTATACCCCATGAAGTAATCTGTTACATCACATTCATCATCATGGGATTTTTTTTTACAATTTTGGACTTCAGCAACCATTTAATACCACCTCTTTCAGGAATACATCCAGCTCAAATCCACTTCATCCTTTTATTCTCTCTAGATTATTAATAGTACCCATTTGTTCTTTCATCCTTGGATTATATTTCTAGTGATTATTCTTTGTTACATTTGACAAACATTTCTTCATAGTTTACTTACTGGTCTGGTATTCATACTGCTATTCTATTAAATAACCAAATCTCAGGTTAAAATTTCACTTCATTATTTTAAAGTGTGAAAAGTAAAGCACGTTATAATTATCAAGTGTGTTTATGTAGTTGTCAAACACACACATTATTATATTTTTGATAGATACAAATTATAATAAATTTCATTTTTTTATAAGCATAACGATTATATATAGAATTAAATATTTTCCTATAAAATATATGCATCAAAAATCACGTTTTCAGGAGCAACAACGTATGGAGAGAGTTTTGCATGGTTTAATAACAATTATGTGCTAGTATGAGATGGTGATCATGTGATGTTTAGTGGTTTAACAATGTTTAATAAAATAAAATTAAAATATTGACCTAATGACAACTGTTGCTCTCGAAAACATGATTTATAAAAGATCTTCTGCTCAGGAAAATATTCATTTCGATAAATACATATATGTAATTATATAATTGCTTAAATGAATAATTTGTCTAAGACATTCATCTTTTTGGACTTTTAATTCTTCATTGTTCAATCTTTATTTGCTGCTCTCTCTCTTTTTTTGAATATTTAATATATTCTACTTTAGATTTTTTGTATTTATTTCTAGTTCTAGCTTTTCACTTTCATGTGACAACTTTCCTTCCAGAAGTTTTGAACCTTGCAAAAACCGAGACTGATTTAACAGATACAAACGAACTTTTCTTAAATATCAGTGCATAAATTGAGTACTGTAACAATCAAGTTTGTACATTCGCGTAACAGAATTCAGAATCCAAGCAAAAGAGACTGAAGCTGACCAGACTAGGACTGTGACATCCCAAGTCCGACCACACTTCAACTCGTAAGCCAGGATTCCAAGACTCAAGACCCTACGAATGACCACCTTGAAATTACACGTAGTATACCTCTTTCCACACGGCCGACATAGGTCATGGAGAAGCAATAAGACTCTGATAATTAAAAGAGAGGTTCTTAATTGACTAAAATATATCACTAATCTAATTTAAATTAATGCACAGTTTTCACATATATAGACTATAAATAATAATTAGAATTGGATTGAATTAGATCAATAACGAGACAGAGAACGGAATACATTAAACTAATTATATATTTATTTACAATTGGCATGAAATTGATAAGTTTACACATTTCAGCGTCGAATGTACGCAAACATTGGATGGATAAGAGAACACATTCTCTTTTTATACACAATTCAAAATAGCTTTGTATAAATAATTTCATTAAAATTTTAATAAATGGGTTTAACATATGCCTATCTTATGAATTGCTTTACAACTGATACATATTTAATCACTATGTTATGTCTATAACTCTAGTTAAGCCAAATCCTATTACATTTGTGGCTGGTATACAACCAAGAATGACAAAACAAAACAAGTAAAAAGATACCTATATTATTAAAAATCTGTAAAGACAATCAAGACCAATTGAACACATATATAATATGAACCTTATGGTTTAGTCATTAATGCACTGTTTAGCCGTATCCACAAACTGAAGTTCAGATCTCGTTAGAATTTGTAAATATTTTCGCGGAAAGTAAAACATTGACAGACAAGGTTAAAATTTTTTTACCTAGCCAATTAACAGACCATCTATCTAGCCGTTGATCAGCCAATAAGTATTTAGCTATTCTTAGAAAGTAAAATAAAATTGGATTCACCAACCATAAGTTTAATTTGATGTGTAACGTAGACAGAGCGTTTGGCCTGACAAGAAGATGCTTGGGGTTATTTTAGCAGCCAATACTGTTGAAGACAGGAATAAGCTTTCTTTTTGCAAATAGCATTTATGATTTATTTTTAAAGGCCGTAAGATACGTTAATTTTTTGAGATTTACTATTACAATGCTTGGATTTATAGTGTTTTTGATTTTTTGAGATTTACTATTACAATGCTTAGATTTATAGCGTTTTTAATTTTTTGAGATTTGCTATCAATGCTTGGAATGCTTAGATTTATAGTGTTTTTAATTTTTTGAGATTTGCTATCAATGCTTGGATTTATAGCATTTTTGATTTTTTGAGATTTGCTATTACAATGCTTGGATTTATAGCATTTTTAATTTTTTGAGATTTGCTATTACAATGCTTAGGTTTATAGCGTTTTTAATTTTTTGAGATTTGCTATTACAATGCTCAGATTTATAGCGTTTGAGATTTGCTATCAATGCTTGGATTTATAGCATTTATGATTTTTTTTAAAAAGATTGATGTAGATAACATGTATTCAAGATCTTTACCGCCTTTTTGGTCTCGTGATTCCATTTCTATAAGTGAATGAAAATATAATTATTGCTTAAAATCTTTTCATCATTATTTTTTACCATTTTTAGCATTCAGATTTTATAAGTTATAATCTTTTGGCATATACGATTTTGTGTTTTAATATTTTAATCACGTGATTTTTTTATTTATTAAAATTGCTATTTTTGTGTTTTAATATTTTAATCACGTGATTTTTTTTATGAAAATTGTGATTTTTTGTGTTTTAATATTTTAATCACGTGATTTTTTAATGTAAATTAAGATTTTTATGTTTTACCATTTTAATCACGTGATTGACTAATATGAAAATTCCGATTTTTGTTTTTTTTTCCTACGAAAATGGCCATTTTGAGCGATGTCATTTATCGGTTGGATGTTTCAGCATGGTTTGGGTGGTTCTTGTAATTCAAAATGGCGGCCGTGCTGATTTAGTATGCGCTCACGGCCGCCATTTTGAATTACAAGAACCACCCAAACCATGCTGAAACATCCAACCGATAAATGACATCGCTCAAAATGGCCATTTTCGTAAGGAAAAAAAAAACAAAAATCGGAATTTTCATATTAGTCAATCACGTGATTAAAACGGTAAAACATAAAAATCTTAATTTACATTAAAAAATCACGTGATTAAAATATTAAAACACAAAAATCACAATTTTCATAAAAAAATCACGTGATTAAAATATTAAAACACAAAAATAGCAATTTTAATAAATAAATAAAATCACGTGATTAAAATATTAAAACACAAAATCGTATATGCCAAAAGATTATAACTTATAAAATCTGAATGCTAAAAATGGTAAAAAATAATGATGAAAAGATTTTAAGCAATAATTATATTTTCATTCACTTATAGAAATGGAATCACGAGACCAAAAAGGCGGTAAAGATCTTGAATACACGTTATCTACATCAATCTTTTTAAAAAAAATCATAAATGCTATAAATCCAAGCATTGATAGCAAATCTCAAACGCTATAAATCTGAGCATTGTAATAGCAAATCTCAAAAAATTAAAAACGCTATAAACCTAAGCATTGTAATAGCAAATCTCAAAAAATTAAAAATGCTATAAATCCAAGCATTGTAATAGCAAATCTCAAAAAATTAAAAAACGCTATAAATCTAAGCATTGTAATAGCAAATCTCAAAAAATCAAAAATGCTATAAATCCAAGCATTGATAGCAAATCTCAAAAAATTAAAAACGCTATAAATCTAAGCATTGTAATAGCAAATCTCAAAAAATCAAAAATGCTATAAATCCAAGCATTGATAGCAAATCTCAAAAAATTAAAAACGCTATAAATCTAAGCATTGTAATAGCAAATCTCAAAAAATCAAAAATGCTATAAATCCAAGCATTGATAGCAAATCTCAAAAAATTAAAAACGCTATAAATCTAAGCATTGTAATTGTAAATCTCAAAAAAATTAACTTATGTTAAGGCATTTTTTTAAAAAAAAATCGTAAATGATATTTACAAAAACCCTTTAAAATATAGCGATCACTAGAAAAATAATAAATGCTATTTTAAAAAGCTCAGTCCGGTCTAGCAACGCTATATACTAAATCAGTATTATAATTTTAAAAAAACAATATTTAAAAACTATAATGCTATAAATCAAACATTGGGTTGTAATGTCACATTAAATAGCCAAAGGTTATACTATGGAAAAAAAGTGCGGGAAAAGAAGAGGAGGTGAACATTGAAAATTAAAAAATACTTTAAGATAAACCAAAAATGCTAATGTATATAGTGATGAAAATCAAATATTGCAATCGTAAATCTCAAAAAATTAACGTGTGTTAAGGCATTTTTTAAAAAAAGTCGTAAAACCTAAAATATATATATACATAGTGATAATTAGAAAAAATGATAAATGCTTCTATCAAGATTACTCCGGTCTTTCAACAGTATATACTAAATCTCAAAAATCAGTATTATAATTTTAAAAAATTAAATTGGTAAATGTGAAATGGCGGGAACACCCATCACTTTCAACACTATCAACAAATAAAAAACCTAATTAACTTATTTTTAAAAATATAATATTTTACATTTGGCTTTGGGATTATCCCTCTAACTAAGAGTTATAATAATGAATCACAAATCTGAATAATAGACAGTTAGCATTTATTTAAGTAATATTTTACCAATATTTTAAGAATTTTAAAAAAATTACCAACATTCTCAATCGGATGGATGGTGTCGCTCAGGCTAAATTTGGTTTTAGGTTTATTACTGTAAAGAAGATGCCAGTAAAATTAATTTATTCAGGAAATATCGTAGCTTGATATGGTCTCTTTCAAATTTATTTTTAAAACTGTGTATTTAAGTCTCACACAAATAACAGCAGGTATGTATGACGTAAGATAATTTCCAAGAATTAGAGTTTGGGATGGGCCTTTCTCTTACTAAGATAAAAGTGTTAAGTTAAACTTTCAAATTTAAAAAAAAGCAACTGTAAACCAGCTAATGGACGTTTATGCCTCAAGCCTAACTAGTCATCAAATGCAAAAGAGGGCTAAAAATTTATAATAAATTAATGATTTAAAAATATAATCGCACTGTAACATATTATACGTCACAACTTGTACTCATATATATATATGTGTGTATGTATTACTTTTAAGATTTTAGTTTTAACACTTTAAAGACACAAGTAAAATTATTTGGTAATTTATTATAAAAAAATATAAAAATAAATTAATGATTTAAAAATATAATCGCACTGTAACATATTACAAGTCACAACTTGTACTCATATATATTTATTCCGAAAATATTGCAAAAACAAAAAAGAGACCTTTTCATTAATATTAAAAAAAAAAAAAAAGAAATATAAAGGGTGTGTGTTCATGTGATCATATGATTTGAAAATGGGTATATGAATGACTAATAAAATATATTCTTTATATTCACTTATTGTTGCTAATTCTGTCTATCATTCCGTTTCACTTTTTAAGTATCATAGTAGGTCTGTTTGTCAAATTCAAACCCATCCCAGGCCACGTGTATAATCCTATAATAATGAACTTTGATGTATAATAACGTATGTTTACGTGTATGTGCGCACATCTAATATATAAATAAATATATTTATATATTAGATATGTGCACATACACATACGTTATTATACATCAAAATACATTATTATAAGATTACATACGTAATGATGTTAGGCTTGAAGCATAAAAGTCCATTAGCTGGTTTACAGTTGTTGTTTTTTTAAATTTGAAAGTTTAACTTAACACTTTTATCTTAGTAAGACAAAGGCCCATCCTAAACTCTAATTCTTGGAAATTATCTTACGTCATACATACCTGCTGTTATTTGTGTGAGACTTAAATACACAGTTTTAAAAATAAATTTGAAAGAGACCATATCAAGCTACGATATTTCCTGAATAAATTAATTTTACTGGCATCTTCTTTACAGTAATAAACCTAAAACCAAATTTAGCCTGAGCGACACCATCCATCCGATTGAGAATGTTGGTAATTTTTTTAAAATTCTTAAAATATTGGTAAAAAATTACTTAAATAAATGCTAACTGTCTATTATTCAGATTTGTGATTCATTATTATAACTCTTAGTTAGAGGGATAATCCCAAAGCCAAATGTAAAATATTATATTTTTAAAAATAAGTTAATTAGGTTTTTTATTTGTTGATAGTGTTGAAAGTGATGGGTGTTCCCGCCATTTCACATTTACCAATTTAATTTTTTAAAATTATAATACTGATTTTTGAGATTTAGTATATACTGTTGAAAGACCGGAGTAATCTTGATAGAAGCATTTATCATTTTTTCTAATTATCACTATGTATATATATTTAGGTTTTACGACTTTTTTTAAAAAATGCCTTAACACACGTTAATTTTTTGAGATTTACGATTGCAATATTTGATTTTCATCACTATATACATTAGCATTTTTGGTTTATCTTAAAGTATTTTTTAATTTTCAATGTTCACCTCCTCTTCTTTTCCCGCACTTTTTTTCCATAGTATAACCTTTGGCTATTTAATGTGACATTACAACCCAATGTTTGATTTATAGCATTATAGTTTTTAAATATTGTTTTTTAAAATTATAATACTGATTTAGTATATAGCGTTGCTAGACCGGACTGAGCTTTTTAAAATAGCATTTATTATTTTTCTAGTGATCGCTATATTTTAAAGGGTTTTTGTAAATATCATTTACGATTTTTTTTAAAAAAATGCCTTAACATAAGTTAATTTTTTTGAGATTTACAATTACAATGTTTGATTATCACTCTATAAATTACCGTTTTTGATTTATTTTAAAGGATTGTGTAATTTTTTTTAATTTTCAATATTAGCTTCTTCTTTTTTTCTTTTCCGCACTTTTTTCCATTGTAGCATTTTAGGCTGTTTAATGTTACGTTACAATGTCTGATTTATAGCATTATAGTTTTTAAATATTGTTTTTTAAAATACTGATTTAGTATATACTGTTGAAGACAGGAATAAGCTTTCTTTTTGCAAATAGCATTTATGATTTATTTTTAAAGCCGTAAGATAGTTAATTTTTTGAGATTTACTATTACACTGCTTGGATTTATAGTGTTTTTGATTTTTTGAGATTTACTATTACAATGCTTAGATTTATAGCGTTTTTAATTTTTTGAGATTTGCTATCAATGCTTGGATTTATAGTGTTTTTGATTTTTTGAGATTTGCTATTACAATGCTTAGATTTATAGCGTTTTTAATTTTTTGAGATTTGCTATCAATGCTTGGATTTATAGCATTTTTGATTTTTTGAGATTTGCTATTACAATGCTTGGATTTATAGCATTTTTGATTTTTTGAGATTTGCTATTACAATGCTTAGATTTATAGCGTTTGAGATTTGCTATCAATGCTTGGATTTATAGCATTTATGATTTTTTTTAAAAAGATTGATGTAGATAACGTGTATTCAAGATCTTTACCGCCTTTTTGGTCTCGTGATTCCATTTCTATAAGTGAATGAAAATATAATTATTGCTTAAAATCTTTTCATCATTATTTTTTACCATTTTTAGCATTCAGATTTTATAAGTTATAATCTTTTGGCATATACGATTTTGTGTTTTAATATTTTAATCACGTGATTTTATTTATTTATTAAAATTGCTATTTTTGTGTTTTAATATTTTAATCACGTGATTTTTTTATGAAAATTGTGATTTTTTGTGTTTTACCATTTTAATCACGTGATTGACTAATATGAAAATTCCGATTTTTGTTTTTTTTTTCCCTACGAAAATGGCCATTTTGAGCGATGTCATTTATCGGTTGGATGTTTCAGCATGGTTTGGGTGGTTCTTGTAATTCAAAATGGCGGCCGTGAGTGCATACTTATAAGTTATAATCTTTTGGCATATACGATTTTGTGTTTTAATATTTTAATCACGTGATTTTATTTATTTATTAAAATTGCTATTTTTGTGTTTTAATATTTTAATCACGTGATTTTTTATGAAAATTGTGATTTTTGTGTTTTAATATTTTAATCACGTGATTTTTGAATGTAAATTAAGATTTTTATGTTTTACCGTTTTAATCACGTGATTGACTAATATGAAAATTCCGATTTTTGTTTTTTTTTTCCTTACGAAAATGGCCATTTTGAGCGATGTCATTTATCGGTTGGATGTTTCAGCATGGTTTGGGGGTTCTTGTAATTCAAAATGGCGGCCGTGAGCGCATACTAAATCGACACCAATAATTATATTAAACTTTGATCATAAATTCATTTACTAAAATATACAATATGACTTAATAACGAGCGCATAAACCAGCTCAAGTAATGATCGATCGAACATGACTTTCGAGAGAAAATTTCAGAATGCTGAAAGCGTTATGTTAATTAAGGTGGGAGAGTTGGCTGCATAAGATTTTACCAATGCGCTATGGCACAGGTAAACACTAATAGGAAAAGTCGCTCTGTGGATGGATGAAATAACTTCAGGGTTCTTGCGACAAACGCCGGTACCCTGTAACCGATCGCAATGCTGCGTGAAAAGGAACATTGTGTTCAGGAATGGCGGGGGACTTACATGCTAACCTGGCCTTGGCTCAGGCTTCGCTACTGCTCTACCCTATAAGAGAAGATGTGCTGGCAATGCCATGGCTCCATCTTGAGATACGTATATTACGTATAGCAGCAAAACGAGAATAATTTTATAAAATAATATCACATCCTCCAAGCAAAGAATAGTATATTTCATACTATGGAATATGAGTTAATAGCATATTAGCTCTATCAAATTGGGACCAACTCTTGCGTAGCCTGATAATAAATGTCTATGCTACGAAAGGGAATATTACTAAATCTGTACTTTGACATGTTCGATCTATTAAGTTACTTATAGATAATAAATATTTAAGGAGGGAAAGTATATTTCTATGGACTTAAGAATTTAAATGTCAAATATACTTATAAATACGATCAAGGCTAAATTTAATTCTAAATAAAACTATAAGGTTAAGTTTTTAACTGGTTGATTATAAAAGAGCCACATTTCACATATTAAATCATTTAAATAATAAAAAATATAGGATTTCGAAACAGCGCAGAAAGTTGATGCTATAAACAAATTACGCGAAGATTTTCAAATAATATCTTCTTAAAAATATGAAAATAAATGCCTACTGTTTTGAAATATTGGCATATGAAATATAAGCATTTAAAATAAACAAAGAAATATAGACACAACCGCAGTGATATAACTTTAAATTAGACACTTATAATGTACTTTAAATGAAAGGAAAATATAAATTAGTCAGATTATTTAAACTTTAACACATTAAATTTTGATAGCAATTGACCTATTTAAAATATTAACTAAATGGATTTAAGTTTTGGGTACATATTAGTTTTATAATTATTTTAAAAGAAAGTTATCTAACTTATATAGATATTATTTACATTTACACAGAATTACACAGAGCTCTGCGGTTTGAAAAATAAAACGGTACCGGTATTATTTATCTGGACTGCAAGTTCTTGGCTATTGGTTTGGTTTGACTGGGCAGCATCATCTTTCCCATTATGTTAGGTTTGTCTCTTCTATTGGCATGATGGTGGTTTAGGCATTTCGACGAGAGAAACCCTGTTCTCCTGCGGAGTAACAGCAACAAGATGCCCGCTTTTAGCCGGACATGTTAAACATTAACAATTGTGAATACTGGCTGCAATTCTCACTAACAATATGGCTGTCCTTTGTTAAAAATACAGAGTATTTATATCTTTTCCTTATCGGAATCTATCGCCTCAAGACTCACTAAACTCAGGAATTTAATTAAATATTTTTCAATTTTACAATCCAGATTTTTAAAATTTTAGATAACTTATGTTAGAAACATTCCATAAGCTATTATTATAATTAAGATTTTTCGTTGCAAACAATTGTCCAATTTAGATTTTAAAATAACTTACTCTTATCTAAGGAGATTTTAATTAGTAAATTTTGAACTAGTTTTACTTTTTACAAATTCCAGGTGTGGTCGTTAATGACACTTGTTTACAATCAAAAATCTTTTAATTACTTGACCAGCTTTTATTTTTAATCTTACATACAATAGAAACTCTTTCTATTTAAAAACAACCTTTTAACATTTTTTTAAAACGAAAACATTTTTAACATATTTATTAAAAATAATTTACAAACATATTTTGATATAGCTTTTAAATATATTTTCGAGAAACTTTTCCCTGAAATATATTTAAAACAAGAAATCTTTTAACAATTTTTTAAAGACATTTAATATTATTTTTAGATAATGGCTTTTACATATTATAGAATCATGTATTTCTTCTATATAGCACAGATTATATATTCACATACGAAATTACAATATTAACAAACAAAATTAATAATTTACTCTTAACTTAAATAACATAATAAACATTTTTAGAAATATTAAATAACTTTAGTATGCTATAATTTTACTAATCCTATCTAATTATAGCGTTGGTTCACACGTAAATATATAATGCTGTTTAGACACACATGAACTAATTTTAAATTTATTAACATTTAAATAGGTTCGAACTTAGCACAGATGAGAGTGTCATTAGGTTTGATGGTGAAACGATAGGGGCTTGGAAAGTTATCGTTTCAGTACCTAAGTTCAAAATCGTGACTAATGTGAAATCATATCCTTTAAGATATGTCTAAACTAATAACATTCATTAATAAATGGATATAATAGAATGATACTATTTATTTCTTTAGATCTGATGGTATTTGAGCGTACATTTATTGACATGTTATAATGCAAAGGTAACCCCTATCTATTAGTCTGATTTAAATATGGTCCAAACTATTCTGAAATCAATGTTAAATATTTAGAATAGCAGTGTCTCATTTATAACCATCCCTAAGTAGAAAATTAGGTATCAGTTGAATGTATATAAATATCATAGTTTAATATATGTAAAATTAAAACAGAAGTAATTGTAAAACCCTATGACTTATCTATAAACTAATAATTGTCTACCGATAAATGTATCAAGTATTATACCTATTCTTTTAGCTCTAACAATACTTGAACATATATTTATGATATATCAATAAATGTATGTTCAAATACCCTCAGAGATGATTATTAGTTTAAAGACAGTATGTGAAATGTTGCAGTTATATCCATTTTGATTTGATATATATTATTATATACCTTATTTCCAAGTGTATACAAATCTTAAATTATCACTCAGGATAAAATTTGATTATTCTTATTTATTGATAAGACTGAGATTTGAAACATCTGAAGATCTATGAAGAAATATTAGATATTTTTATTTGCATGTCTTAATTAAAACCAATTGAATTTTTGAGGTTTAATGTTTTAGGAGCCAATCAAATTTGTTGTAATTAAGAGATATAAATAGAAAAGTCTGATTACTGTTTCTATAAGCATGTTCAGCTGTTTAAAGTCTTTAGATCACTTAATATATGAGGGTTTGTCATGAAATATTCATTTAGTATGAATGATAGATTTAAAATATTTTATCCTGATTGATAGTTTAAGATTTCTTACAAGATTGAAGAAGTGCACTAAATGTACGGAAAATATAATTGCTTACAGATATTTGTCAGAAATATATGTCAACTTATTACATGTCCTACCCCATACATATATATTAATAACAATAAAAATATAACAATAATTAACTGTTATATACAGTCTTTCAATGTGCAAAAGTACTTTCGGTCAATTCCTTAACCCTCCTCAACTGCCATTTTTTGAATTTAACAGCAATTGAGGAGGATTAAGAAATTGACCAAAATACTTCTGCAGGCTGAAAGGCTGTATATAATAATTAATTACCATTATATTTGTTATTTTTATTGTTATTATAATAGTTTTTAATTAATGGACATTTTATTTGTATTATATATATATATATATATATATATTTGTAAAGATTAACATATCACAAATACCAATACCTAACTGGTTATTATGTGAAAATCACATGAACACTACCCTCATGTTTAAATAAATTAACAACAACTTGTTGTCAAGGTAATATTACAATTAAAGATGGAAAGTTTCCATTTATTATCTAATTATAGAGTTTTCTTGATAGTAAATTACTGTTGGTTTATTTAATCATGAGGGCTGTGGTATTTGATATATATATATGTCCTAGCTCCTCACTGATGAGAGCCATAGCTCGAAACCGGTCTGGGGATGGTGAAACAGTAGGATTCGTATTCGAATCTTAAGTTTCACTTTTTTCTGTCGTCTCTCACTGACCGGTTTATCCCGCCCAAATTTAAACTTTTTGATATCGAATTGTGTGTGTGTAGCAATATTAAAATGTATATATATATGTAGAATTCAGCATAAACACGCACACATTTCGATCTCAAATTAAATGCAATAAATAGGGATAAAATAATATAATTTAGATTTCTTTTAGTTATATAATTTTGTATAATTTTAATCATTTATTTTGGATTATAAAGTTCATATTTATTGCTTTGTTTAAATTTCGTTTAATAATAATTCTAAAAAAATCTGATGTAATATTTAATTAAAAGTTAAAATAATCTTATGTTCCCTTTTTGTCGTTGAAATTGAAAAGCATCAGTCAGTGATAGATAATAGATTAATTAAAGAAAAATTCCCCAAAATATAATTAGTAAATGTAAAATGTAAACAATAGAACGGCAGCTTTCTTTAATTAAAAACCAACAAAATGCATTGATTATCCTCAGGGCAGATTAAGTAGAACCTAAAAATATCTTAACAAAAGTGTGAAAGATCAAGATAAAAAAAAAGGCCATCTTAGACTTTCTGGAGACATTCACTTAAACTTTAGCTTTGCTCTCGATCACTGAGAGTCTCCAAAAATACAAAATAATTTGTTCCTGCCAAGGTATGACCGAGTAAAGCACCTAGATTATTCTCCATCGGGAGATGGCCTATCGGATGCCGAACTTTCCATTGCCCGTCATAAATTCACCATGAAGATCTGCTGCCTGAAATAAATGAAAAGCTGCTGCTGCTGTGAAATTAAATGAAATATCTAAATACAAGAAAGACTTGCCACTCGTGAACTTTTTGCTGCTAAACTAATGGAATCAGAAAACTTCTTATAAAACAGGTACCTGTCTGTGTTCAAACTCTAGAGTACTCTAATAATATGCTATAGCTCTTCTTCATAATACTTATCTAAATTATAAAATGTAAAAACTACCATATGTATAGCCTAAACTGAATAATTAACTTAATGTGTAAAATTTCTCTACTAATCTAGCTTACCTCATTCTATCTTGGGTGCGTATTTCTATAATCTACATTTCTATCTATAGTTATTATTTAATTATTGCATGCTCATAATTATTTCGATTTTCAAAGTTTAAATCTATGATCGCTTAAAACAATGAATGCGTGTCAAATTTTCATTAATATTTACTTTCTTTAATAACTTAACTTTCATATAAATCGACATGCATTCAGTGCATCATTATTGTAATGCAGGGTCTACTACTTCGCAAATGGCTGGCATATTAGTTGTAATAACTCCCAGTTTATATATATTTTGTATTTATTAAATTTAATGAATAATTCTAGAAAATCCCATTTCTTTGAGAATCGCCAGAGTTCTTGAGTAAATGTTGGTAATGTAGGGCCAAGTCAGAAATCTATTTAAATCTCATCATAACCGTTTATACAGTATACATGTGTTACGTTTTAGAGATGCGATGACCCATTCCGCCGTGAAATTTCCGGATTCTTCAGGGTTGAAATTAACCCCAGTCATCCTACACAAGCGGGCATAATGGGTGCTCCCGTAGGACTTGACAATGTCATGCAGCCAGCCGGCAAAACTGCGTCACAGACCGCTTGTCCCTGGTTATGCTTACGTGACACCTTACTTCGTCGGGCAGATGGCAGAGACCAGCCTGACATTCTTATAAACCCATTCGCGGCATTGCAGTTTCGATATACTGCCATTCCATATCACCTTTCTAAAGCGTACCACGTGTTCCTTTACTTCGTTTTATTATTCTATATATCACTCCGCCTCTGCATTATCTTCATAATTCACTCTCAAATAAATGTTTGCCCTTAGTTATAAATAAATATTTTAATTAAATAAATATATGTCCGCTGCCACTCTTAAATCTTACTTTAGACTCTTGCATTGCAAAGGTATAAATTTCTCCAGGCATGCATTAGAAATACTCACTCGAGAATTTTAGGTAGCTAGATTACGCCTTCAAATAAATGTATTCCTTTTGTAAACATTTCAGTATCGGAAATACCGCTACTGAAATCCTCAATATAAAATAATATCTAAATAAATAAATGTATTCTTTAAAATATAATCATGTCGCAAATTCCGCTACTGAAGCTTTGAATCCCTAAATATTATTAATAAATGTTTTATTAAAATGTATTAATAAATAATTTTAAACTATATGTCTGCAGTTACGTTTCATTTATTCGATACCCATTCTATATAATATTTCCTCGATTATGTAAATATGAATGTTTAATTAATATTAGTTTGATTATTGGCTAACTCGAGAATAAAATCATGAGTCTCTTGCATATCCCTGACCACTGTGCCTAAGGAAATATTTACTAATGTCGCATCAGATGCGTTGTTTCGTGGATTGTATTGTGGAACCGATAAACTATGTTCGAACTCAGCACCACGGGTGGCTTCACTACTCGATGGTGCTGCTGTTCTGTATGGTGGTCGATTTCTGCACTATGTTTAGGAGTCACACATTTTCTGACCGTTACAATGGGGACCATCATAGATAAAAGCTTCATGTATTTCCTCTTGTAGCATTTATCATAAAAAAAAAAATTAAGCTTGTTTAGAGCTAGTAGCAGGCTCTTTGTATATATATATATTAAATTACTATAACTGTTACTAAAATTTAATATATTAAAGACAGTATTAATATTATATATGGAAAGAAAATTTTAAAAATATTGCATACAATCTTCATGCATTTTCAACTGCCTTTAGCAATGGTACTCATGGATAAGAATGCATTAAAATCATATTTAATATTCACAGGGTTTTCTCTTAAAATATGGTATTAGTATTGCCTTTGATTTATATGGGAATTTTACAAAGACAGATGTATGGACTCATGGCCTAGTGGTTTCCACATGTACCTGACATATACATATCCTGAATTTGTATTCTGGTCAGGCATTATTAATAAAAATTGATGTTCCAAATACCTTTTCTATTTATTTTTCCATGTCATTGATCCATAGCTAAATCATCTAGCCATCCAATATTGTAAATAAGTGTCTGAATATTCATAGCTGCAAAAGCCCTCAACATTCAGCAAATGGACAACAAAATGGCTGACATCAACTCATTTATTGATTCTTTACAGGACAGTTAGGAAGCTATTTTCTTCAATGCACATTGTATGATATCTATTAATATAATAAAACTGATTTGGTTCAAAGTTAGACTGGTTTATAAATGTAAATCACATGAAAGCAGTCAATGTTTATCAATACCAAAAATTTTTATTCTGATGTCATGGCAAGATTTTATTTATATAAAATAAGGGGCACAAATCTTTTTCTTATAAATAAAAGATTGCCTTGATCTAGATTCTTGGTATTGATAAGTATGGGCTAGTTTCATGTGATTTTCAAATTTATAAATTTGAAAAAGACTGTTGTATAGTCGAAACTGTTAGCACAAATATAAGGATAAATAAAGAAATTGCATGGAATAAATGCATAAGTGATTTACAACTTGACAGATCCTTTCTAACATCAATTGTCATATATGGATAAATATTAGTAAGTTTATAAAGGATTGTGATTGATAAGAATGTAAGGTAAGAAAGTTGTTAATATTTATTTTGACAGGCCACTGAATGAGAATATCTTTACCAAAAATAAAACCAACCACATAGGGAAAAAGAATGCACTACATCTGATTCATCTACAATAAGGGCATATGTGAAGATAGTGGGAATGTATTTAATATATATCAAATAAACAGAATAATGACCTTTATAAAGGAAACTGATATAATATGAATACAAATTTAATATTCATTAAAATCAGTCAACATTTAGACAATCCCAATATCAGTAACAATCAATAATCTCAACTTGTTGTCAAGGCAACCTTTTAACAATATAGTAATAAAATAAAATAATAAAATCTTGAGAGTGGTAATGTGACCAATAAAAGTCATAAAACTATTTGTATTTTTAATATTTTTCTAAGGAAACAAGTTCATTTACATATGCATATAATTAAAATTTAATAAATACATTATACAATTTTCTTAGCTTACCCATACATCCCGAGTTATATGCTAGAACCATCTACTGTAAGCTTAAGTAATAAATGAAAACAACATGTACATCACTATAATATCCTCATCTGCAGAATAGTTTTAAGCATTTGCTTTCAGCAGTGTGAACTTAAAGGATACAACACTGGAACTAATGCATTTACATATCAGCAGAAATCCATTATTCCATTATAAGTATCCAAACTAATAGTCTGAATATTAAAAAAACACTATAAGATTTTGAGAACAAATCAACTTGCTTGCATAGATGTATAGGTCAGTTTTTAATAGTTTTTCATGACCTCAGTTTTATGCCAATAATACCAACAGCAATTTCAGAAGACTTTCTTCCCTGGTTCATTTGCTTCACTCTACTCTATCAGCACCTATAGTAAGTTTGAGGAGTTAATGGACAAGTTACAATATCCAAATCCCCAGACCTATTTTTGGCTTTTGCTTTCAATAGTACGAACTTGAGAATCAAAGCTAGAACTAATGCAGCTGGCAGACATCAGCAAATAGTCTATATATTTTTTGAGTTTTGTATCAACTGCAGACTGTTTCTACCCTTTGGCTAGGTAGAATAATTTATTATTTAGTAACAAATGTTTAAATAAAAAGGTAATACTTATAGGTTGATATAAGGTTCTAACAAAATCTCTGTAGAATGTGTTATTAATGTAAAGTACATATTACAATCATTTTGACTTCAAAACTCAGGCAAATTGTTAGTCAGCTGTAACAGTCAACACCACACTGAAGATTGAGATTTTAATATATAAAAAACTAGTCAACAAATTAAACAAAAAAAATAAACTAATAGAATGAGATTTGCATTCAGTATGAGATTAAAAACATGCAATATTTGTTTCAAAGATAGATTTGAACACTTTGCCTGGTGGTTAAACAACAGATTAAAAAGATAAAGACGTAAACCACTAAACATCACATGATCACCATTTCCTTCTTACATCCATTGATTACTCTGGCTTGCACTGATGGCACTACTGTATGGAAAGTTTAGTCTGTGTATAAGATAAAGACTTCTGAATCAATTCCCAATTTGGTCAATTGAATAAAATCACTGTCCCTTGACCTTTCATTTAGGTGTTCAAACATTAAATAACATTCCAAACAATTGATCATGTGATTAGTAACTTACTGACAAATGTACGTTTGTGAGAGTGTGATAATTTGGGCTGTATTCTGCATAAAAATATAGTTTGGTGTTTTTCTTTGTAAAAAAAAATAAATAAATTAAGGTGTGGCTTTATGAAGGAAGATATTAAACTACAGGTGCTCATTTGAGTCAAACCAAAATAGAAAATTTCATTTTGGTATGATGACACTAATCCACAAATTGATGACTATGGAACAAACAAATATGTTTTTTTGTACATAAATTGAAATTGGGTTTGTTACTATCATTGATAAGTTGAATATTTCAGATTATCCACCTGAATAGGCATTGATGTATAAAATCTAAAACCTAATGACAATCCATGAAGATTATGGCATTCCAACACCAATTGTGAAGACACGTTATATTGCACTTGTACATTTTTTTATAGTCAGCACATTGACACATCTAAATTAACTCCGGTTAATTGGGAGCTTCAGTTCTAAATGATAACAGCTAAATAACCATTTACCAACCAGTAATGGTTAGTAAATTATGATCAGCTTTAGGATGAATACATAACTACAATATCTTTTATTTTATTGTAACATAAAACATTCCCATATTTCTTACTGGCCTGAACTTTCCATCACAAGCATGGCATGAAGATGGATTAAACTCCAATGCCAAAATATCTCCCTAACATTTATCAGTCTCTAGAAATTTTCACATCTAATTATGACTAATTAGATGCATATTCACTGAGCAACAATGAATGTCTGACTAAATAAGTTGCTAAAATACGACCTTAACGTAATTTCAAAATTTATATATCTTATCTGTTTGAATATGTAATATATTGAAATCATGAATAAAAGTGTTTATAGACAAAATATTTTTTTCCCCATGTGTCATAGCATCGGCCGGGATGCGAATCTGCTAATCCGGGACAACTGCTTGTAAGGCAGCCGTGCTGACACCTCTCGACCACCAACGCTTGACAAAGTGTTTAGATAAAATATTTGATTATCTATTTTACATAAATAACGAACATTTACATTATTAATATATAAAGTACGACCTATAGATACTTAAAATTTTTTTATTACTTTCTGCCAAAAATAAAACCTGACGGCTACATCCCGGATTCGAATGCAAGATTATAGATATGGCACGCTGATGCAACAATAACTGATAAGAAGCTCTCATATCAAAAAAATTCTTATCATAAAAGTCAAGTATTTAACTATTATATATATATTACACTTACACGCACATATCTGTAATTTTAAATGTCAATGCGAATCTGTTAAAATATCACGAACAATTGACAGTAATATTAAATTTACCGATTCTCCATTTCGACATCTACGACAATTGGCATGAACTGTCACTTTCAGCAAATCAATTCCTTATTGAGGTGAGAATGCTGATAAATTAAATCAAGTTTGACACAAAGAGTAATGAGACTTTCATTAACTCAATACAAAAAAAAAAAAAAAGTAAACTGTCAATAACGACACAAATAAAACTAAAAACAAGTAAAACGACCATTTCCAGAAATGATCATTAACAACAATGAAACTTCCTTTTCAAAATGATATCACTTTAATTTTGCTTGTGATATCATTTCGAGAAATATAATAATATTAATAAAACGGACTAATAATATTCATATATATATATAATATTAATACCATCTATGTTCTTTATTACTTTTTACAACCCACTATTGACAGTTTCAATTGCCTCATCGACTTTCTGAAGAAGATTGCTGGGGCAATTGAAACTGTCAATAGTGGGTTGTAAAAAGCATTATAAAATTGAAGAAGATTGCTGGGGCAATTGAAACTGTCAATAATGGGTTGTAAAAAGTAATAAAGAACATAGATGATATTAATATTATATAGATTTAGCAATGCAATAAGAAAAATAAAGTTATAAAAAAATATTCAAATATCTTACAAAAACTTTCCGTTTAATATACGGATCTGTGAGTGCTGGGTTCATCGAACGAACCTCAGCCTATTATAGAGCTTGGGAGAAAATGAACAAAAATAAAAGAGACAACCGTTATCCAATTTGATTATCAGTTTAAAAATAAAGCAGCAATAAAATCAATCAGCCAATCAAAACAAATCCTTCTGAATTTCTCTCTATATGAATATCTTTAGAACAGTCATTACCATATAGTTTTATTGCTTGGAGATTTATAAAAAGTTTGGGTATCAAAAGTGGAAGAACTGGAGTCAATCCAGAGATTTTATGATGCAGAGTCTGACAATGTCACTGCACCAAACCATACAGGGCTACTATTACCACGATAACAAGCATCGTTAAGCACTATTTTATAATAAATTAAAACACAGTAAATTCCATTTGAATAATGCAAGGGAAATGATATGACAATAGACATGGAGAATTTGTTTAAAACACAGTTAATTCATGAATTTAAACTTTTGTGTACATAAACTTCATTACTGTTGTTTAATAAAATTCAGTTTATTGTTTTTGCACTTGTTCTTTGAAGACAGCAGAATCTTTCATAACTTTACAATCTCAGTTTAAAAATGCAATTATAACAAGCATTTAAATAAGTAGTGCCAATAAAACATCACATGACCCCTGATGACACAGTGCTATTGGACAACAATTTTTTTCTAACAGCATAGGTATACTGCCTAGTGTAAACTTTAGTAATCAATAGATTCCAAGTGGTAGTGGTAATAAATCTCGTTCCAATGATGTGCTATCCAATGTCACCAGGCTACTTTCTAGCTTAAGGCTTACACCAGTGAGGAGCTTTGGACCTGGGAACAGAGGAACAGGATCTTTTGGGCAAGCACATTGCCTTGGATTAAAAACATAATATTTTTATCAATTTGAGCTGGTATCTTGACCATAAAACAAAGAGGAAAGGTGAAACAGATCCAAAATGTCAAGATGTACTACTCCCAGACCCAAAACTACTCAATGATGAAAGCCATAAGCTAAAAACTAGTCTGGGAATATTGGATAGGACTGCATAGGAAATGGATTTATTAACCACTACCATCTACTGATTGCTAAAGCTTACACAAGGTGGCATACCTGTGAAAGAAAAAAAATTTGCTGCTAAATGAATATTTTTTAGTAAACATGAATGTTAATATTACTATATAGCATTCAAATAGATGTATTTTAATTATAATCTAATAATATTGTTACTTTTAACAGTAATGCTATAAATCATTTGAACAGTTTTGTGATGCAATGCTAAGAGTATATGGATGCCATATATGGATGCCATATTAAATGATATTCAAGTGTTTGTCTTCGAGGAACATCATTTCAAAGAACTGAAAATGATCTTTAGCGAGTACCTGGCCCAAAGCCAACCAGCACACAATTATTATTGTTTTTTGACAAATAAAAATCTAACTGAATTGTACACTGTGATAACAAAAGGCCCATGGAATGAGTTTCAGAAAAACATTCTCATCTGTTGGAGAATGAGTTTGAGGTTAATCTGGAATTGTCTGATTAGTAATAGTATATGCATTGTAAAACCAAAATATATTCGTACATAATATAGTGATAACCATTAATAAAAAGAGGCCATACATTAATGAAGTTTAAGCTCATAGTTTGTCTTTGTTTTGAGATCATTGCAATTTTCTCATCTTACAATTCATCTAACTTTTGCTTCTTCATTTCATTACAATCCCACAAGTCAATTGCAATATTCAATTATCACAAATAGTTCAATAGTTTAGAATTTCTTCAATACCTTAAAACCATCTATTTATATTTGATTAATCAATGGGCAGCTGATGGTATGTCCACATCCTTAACAAATTTCTGGCTTTTGCCATAAGTACTCATATCCAAAGCTAGAACAAGTGCACTTATGCATATATCAGCCATTCTACCCTAGGTATCACTCATGCTAATAGTCTGAAAATAATATATATATATATATATATGATAAACAAAAATGCAAGTTAAAAAACTTGCTAACGCTTGTATTTATGTCCACAGATGGCGTCCTACCAAGACTGCCAATCAAGCGTGTTTTGTTTACATAAACGTCAGAGTAGTTAGTATTCACTATCTCTAACTATAATTCCACTTTCAGATCATGATTTCAAGCTATTTGCTATCGTCAGTGAAAGACAGGAATAAAGAATTCCTGTCTTTCACTGACGATAGCAAATAGCTTGAAATCATGATCTGAAAGTGGAATTATAGTTAGAGATAGTGAATACTAACTACTCTGACGTTTATGTAAACAAAACACGCTTGATTGGCAGTCTTGGTAGGACGCCATCTGTGGACATATATATATATATATATATATATATATATATATCTTTTGAGAAATATATGAGTAAGAGGGGAAAATCACATGACATTAGTGTTGGTAATTTCTCAGTAATGATAGTAATTATTGAACTAATAGCAATTTCTGTAATGTTCTCATTTTATTATTTATGAATTAAACTTTGGAATTGATTATTCTATTAATGATGCTGACAGCAGCATCCTATCATCAAATTTTCAATAGGATGGATGGCTGAAGAGTTGGAGGGTGGAGTGGATTGAAGCCTATCCATTAAAGTATGAAGATTGGCTATCTTAATATAAATCTGAGCACTTACTGTATATATGTGTAGAGATGATAATCTGGACCAACTGACAAGTGTTGGTTTAGCACAAAATACATATATTAATGATTATTTATCTTTTAGACATGTGTGGTCAAGTGTATAGTGTGGAGAGTTGTGTGAAAGTCTGAGCTCAAAATACCCTATATACTACATTGTTTGTACAGATATATATATATATATATATATATATATATATATATATATATCTGTATAAACATATATATATATATATATATATATATATATATATATATATAGCCTGTATGTTAGATATTAAATATTTTATGTAAAAAATGTTATTTAAACTGATGGAAAATAATGCACTAAAAATTAAAAAATAATTTGTTTCTTCAATCATGCATTTGATTAGTATATGTAACTTCAAGTACAAGGTGGCCATTCATGAATTAATTAATTCAAGCATTATATGAAAGTTGAAATAAAAGCATGGGAAATCCTTAAATTAATTAATTAAATCACGAGACTTAGTGATTTGAATTAAATAATTTATGGGTGGTCCATGCTTTTATTTAAATTTAAATATAACATACCAAATCCTGGTTGGAGAGTAAAAAATGTTCTTACATTTTTAGTACATTATTATTATTATTCCGATGCTATGACACATTATTATTATTATTATTATTATTATTATTATTATTATTATTATTATTATTATTATTATTATTATTATTATTATTATTTTTTTTTTTTTTTTTTTTTTTTATTATTATTATTATTCCGATGCTATGACACATGGACATTAAAAACCATTTGCAAGGTTTTTTCTTAATGAAGACAATATTTTTTAAAAAGCAAGTTTTAATTAAATAATCATTAAAAATTAAGATTTTAGCCTTAATTTTTGTTCTTTATTAATTAATTGTAATTGTTTTCTGGTAAATTACTCATGAAATTCAATGAAAGGGTATTTTAAAAAAAATATAGCACCACCTATTGTGCACCACCAAAAACATACTGAATAGATATGAACATGATTTGAAATTCAGCCAGCCAATACTGTTAGGTTGGACAACTGGCTGAATAACTTTGAAAGAATGTAATGTCATATTGCTTTAGTATCATCAATATATACTGTACAAAATTTAAAGGAAAACTATTTGATAGAAGTACATTAACACTCTCCCACTGCACTTGTACTGTGGCAGTTTTAATTGTTTTCAATGGCAGTAAGTTTTAAACTAATATTAGACTATTATTATTTATCAGAATATAATAAATTTGATTTTATTTGATAGATATTTTTGTTTAGTAAATTCTAAAAAAAATCACATATAAATTCTTTAAATATTGATAAAATTATATTGTGATCAAAATAAAAGCATTATTTCATCATTCAACTATCAGAGAGGATTATATATTTTTTCAGAAACAAATGAAATCTTTTTTATTTGATATTTGTTTTTAAAATGTGAATGAATAAATATCAATATCTAAAACATATACCAATTTATGCTTTAAAATTTAAAATTTTTAAATAAATTTCATAACACTGCAATATATTCTAATAGATGATCAGTCACAAGTTACTTGTTAGAAAACAGCTTATAACTATTTTGCCTACAATTTGACTAGTTCAAAAAGGTAGCATTCTATTTTTAACAAAGTTAGAGGTTGCCAAGAAAAATAGACTGCCAAGAAACAATAGATGCCAGCTGAGGCAAAATTTAAAAGTGAATCAGGTTGTGATGTGATGTGTTGTGACTTTTCATTATTTGGAGTCAGGAATCTCTTAACCACTAGGCCCAGAGAAACCTTTTAGACATTTTATCTTCCCTTACCATCGCCCACCCCAAGTTTTTCCCATATTCTTCTCTATTTTGCTCAGTCCCATTTCCACAACATAATCTTTGTCATCTCCATGGCCTTTATATCTAAATCCCCCTTATCTTTTCCAAAATCCAGCATAAAAAACAAGAACTCATTTTTTGTACAATCACTTTGTTTATATTTATTTTTCCACAACTTCATTATTAGTACCCTTTCTGCTTGCAGGCATTTCCATTCAATTAACAGATTGCTCAATTTTCAGACATCCTGACATCTATAGAATTTTTTTGGAATTAAAATATTATAAACAAAATACAAATAAAATTACTCGATACTTTAAAAAAAAGTTAGCAATTTCTGTCAATAGGTGGTGAATTTAATACTCGTATGAATTGCTTTGAGAAGAAAATTAAAGTGATTAAAAATCTAGTACAAGATTTGATCCAAATATACAAACAAATATAATTTTTAAGTTAAATAAAATATATTTAAAAATAAAGTTTAGGCTACACAATTAATAATCATGAATATAATAAAGTTAATTACATTATCGAAAAAGATTAGAAATAGTTCAATATACAATAAGATAGTTTTGTGGAAAGCTTTTAAGTTCTCTCTCTCCTAAAATTTTTTTATGTGTTTGGAGTGCTAATAAACAAACAGTATCATTAAATATATATGTATATAATGGTTTTAAATTATTCATATATGTATTTGAAAAGAATATATAGATAAAATGCTAAAACTGCCTTTAAGTAGTCTCTCTGTAGGTAAATACCATTTTTACAGTCCTTCATGGAAAAACTATGAAAATTTGATTGGTTTTCTTTGATTTTCTCTAAAGCCAAGAATGTCTGGATACCCATTTACTGACCAATACAAGTAGCTAGCTAGTCTTATTAAGGGCTAATTCATCAACATTTTCAACTGCCATTGGTCCCCTGCAGGGTAAAGGTATCTCTAAGTTTATTTCATCTTCTCTGATCTCTAGCCTTTCTTCTTCATATCACTCCAGCACACTTCTTTATTTCATCCACCCATCCCACGGGTGGTCTCTTTCTAGGTCTTTTACAATATCTTGAAGTCCAGTTTAAGATTTCAATTATCCATTTATTATCATTTCTTTTAAGAATAAGTCCAGCTCAACTCCATTTCAGTCTCTTAATCCTTTCAATGATATCAGTAACACATGTTTGTTTTGTTACCTATGTATTTGTTTTGGATCTGTTCTTGTTACTCCTAACATACAACTGCCCATACTTTGTTGAGAGGTCTGAAATCCCTGTATTGCTCTTCTGTTAAGTGTCCAAGTCTCACATCTGTTACTGAATAAAAAATTAGAAGACTAAATATGACCCCAAAAATTCCAAGTTTTGCTAGTCCGGAATTCGAATCATGAGATCATTATGCACTAAATGTTATCATTACACCTTAGATACATTCTACGACTTATAGGCTCAATTGCATAAATACTAAATATGCATAAAAATTAATGTAATTTTTATTGCAGTTATTATTTACTTTTTAAAGACAATTTTTTTAAATCAATGTTTCTTAGTTAACACAAATTATTTTGTACCCCCTCCCCCCCGGTTCCTGAAAATATTACACAAGTTCAAACTTATTTCATTTTCAATTCTTCTCAGCTTTCATTAGACATGAATCGATACAATCAACGTTCATTCCGTTTTATCTCCGTATTTCAGACCAAATTCAAAGATCAATTTTCTTTAACATAAAAAAAAAAAATCATATAATTTTAATCATCTTTTTATCAATTCAAAGTCATTTAAGTATTTGAAATTAGAAAAAATTAATATTATGATAATTGGAAATATAAAAAAAGAAGAAAATTTCCAATAAATATGAAAATGAATGTCAAATCTATACCCCCCCCCCCCAAACCTTTTTTTCTTATTAAAGATAGAAATAACAAATCTATGGATCTTTTGACATATAATTATCTTCAATCTAGAGTTTCACACATCTATTTTATACCAATAAAATTTCGACAGCTGATAAAGAGAAAAAATTTCAATATAGACCTAAAGTCCAATCATTTTGGAGAAAATTATTTTTGAAGAATTACTTTCTCTGCACAATTTGATTAAATATTCCTACAAGATTGTTCAAAACTGATAAAGGATGTTGTTGGTTTTTTGCCAATGGGAATTTGCAAACATTCAGAAGACCAAATATATGCGACTTTTGCTTAAATAAACAATTCTTACTTTTTAAAACATAAAATATTTAATTATATATAATGATTAGTAAATGAAAAATTAATTAAGATAATAATTAAACATTCGACTTTTTCTATCAAAAATATTAAGTCAAACATGAGTATCTATCTATCTGCGTGTCCGTCCATCCATCCATTTATCTACTTATCTATCTATCCAGTTAGATAAACATGTAGACAAAATCGATAATTAGATAGATAAAATATTTATAAAGTATTCATATTTCGAAAAAAAAAAATGTCTCATGAAGGAAGAGAAGTTATTTCACAATGACTTCAAAGGCACAGAGAACTGTTGTATGAGTAAAGTAAAAACAATCAATATTTTAATGTTTTAAATGATTAAAATGGATTATGTTATATACCCTTCACTCATAAAATCGTGGCTTTATATTATAATATGAAATAATTGGAGTGATAAACTTTCTTTGAATCTCTGGCTATATTAATGCAATTAGCTCCCTCTATTATCAAAATAATCCATTTTTCAGATAAAAATGAATCCACTTTACCTTCTGTCTAAATTTGATATAAGCCAGAAGATTAGACAATGGTATATAGTAGAATGAACTTGGACTACAGGTGATAGTAGATTCACATTTCACCATGAAAATGGATTTTTCTACATTGCATTAAGAGCTAGATCTTTAAGAAGTTTATCACTTCAATTTATATATATATTCATTTTCCCTTTTTGTTTGTATTTATAATAAATTAGCAAAACATTTTTAACGTCGCACAACTGAAAAGATTTTTATTATTTACTTTTTAGATATAGCTGAGTGTGTTTTCGGCGAGGTACATGAGTATCATAATCATAGCTCTCAATAAATAAGGCAGCACATCTGGCCAATCAGAGATAGCTATGATTCTAGCAACCAACACAGAGCATGCTCAGCTGCATATAAACAATAAATAATAAAACATTTTCAGTTGTATGTTAAAAACATTTGGCACTTTAGTATTATTCAACCAATGATGTTTTACATTTACCAATTTTCCTTCCGATAGACATCATCAATGATAACATGACAACGATATCATGATAACCAAGACACTGACATGATTAATCCATGGGAGAGTCAATTTTTGGATTTTTTTGACCCATGAGATTTAAAAATCAGAGAGCACTTTGGGAAATTTTGTCATTTGTCTGTCTTTTATGATTTTGCTACCGTGAACGCTATTTGTAAGTAATTTTCATTTTTGTTTCTAATAAATAATGTCGTTTTGATGTATATTATTTTGTAAATTCTTCTGCAATTATAAAAGTATAATTAATTAATTTTATTTTTAATTTCTGAATTATATTATACAGAAAATTTTTTTTTTGTAAATTCATCCGCAATTATAAAAATTACAGCTATGAGAGTAATACAATGTCTGGTGTTGTCGGTGGTTTTGTAAATCATAATATAGGTTTTTTTAGACTAGAGCATGTATTGGCCGTGCCTTCGGCCCATCAAAGACATTGGAGGTCCCATGCCCATTACAGCGCTACGAGCTGATTTTTCTAATTTTCAGTCAGAAAATGAGACACATTTTCAAATTGTTTGTTTTATATATTTTTAACAGGAATAATTGAGTTAAATCCCATCGGAAATGTTCAAGATAAGATAATTTTTCATGCAAGTACATTTTTTTGATTATTTTTTTTTGTTATAAAAATTCGTAATATAGAGTACGTTTTAAGTTATTGTCCAGGTCGCCATTAATAATGCCAGATTCGCATTAAATCAGGAAAAGTGTTCTTTATTTGTCAATTTATTTTAAATTTACAAAAAAAAAAAATGTACATATTTCTGCAATTATAAAATTTACACTTAATTACCTTCAATTTCTAAATTATCAAATTTACACTTAATTACTTTTAATTTCTAGATTATTTTGATGCATGCATGCACGTTTTTTTTTCAGGGCCAACAAACATGGTGATGCTCTTTATCTACCTGACGGTCATCTATAATATTTTCCAACCGATGACATATTACCCTGAAACCATATCAGTCTGATCTTGCGATCTTTAATGTGCCGGGTCCACATGTCCTGCGGACAAATTTTAGCGATTGAATTTGTCCGCAAATCACTTGGAGACATTATCTTAAAGATCGGAAGATCAGACTGATATGGCTTCAGGGTAATACATCATCGGTTGGAAAATACTAAAGAACCAAACATTTTGCTAATTTATTATATATATTGTAGCCATGTAATAGCTAAAGTATTAAATGTAAATGTCGAATATGATGATAATAATTAATAGCATGTTAATTTTAAACCCTTGGTGAATAAAAAATTAAGTTGAATACGACACTAATAATGATTAGCATATTAATTCTAAAAACTTCAGTAAATAAAAGTTTTGTTCCAGTGTGTGCCCGTGAGTTTCTCTGCATTTCCTCTCAAACAAATATTTCTCTATAAAAAAACAAATAAAAAAAAAGACACTAGTTTGTAAAATTAATTTGGAAAAGTGAAAAAGGGAGAGAAACAGTTTCTTATTAAATTCCATGGTAGAAGTTTAACTAAGTCATTTATAAAAATAAATAAAAATACGGAATTGCAGAATAAATTTGTATACCTGAAATGAAAATAATAAAATATATTTTCTCATTATTTTCTCTGCTTCCCCTTTTCTATTTCCAAGTCAACATATTCTTTCCTTTCCTATATTTACCACAAAACAGACAGTGACAATGATTTTAAAGTAGATGTCTAATTAAGTTACTTATTGATAAACACTTTATTGAGAATTGCATTGAGATATTTAAGTTGATAACCTATAAAAGGTTACCAGTAAAAAGGTTTGGTCAGTCAATCAGCCAATCAACCAGTTTACGTTTTATGAAAACCATTGGAATGTGTATATACACTTTGAAGGTTAGAAAAGAAGAAAGAGTGTGTAAGAAATAAAATATATAAAATATGTGATCGTTATGTACTTTCTATACACACACATATATATATTACATCTAATGTCTTCATGGTTATATGATGTGAATAAAATAATTTTTGGATTAAACATGTATTAGTTTTAATTAATTCCCAACGTTTCGATGAAACAGCATCCGTCATTGTCAAGGATAACTTTTCAAAAAAAAAAGCCCATTAGATCTTATATAGTAATAAGATTGACTGTGAAGTAAAGAATGGGATTGTGTCTTAAGTAGTTGTGCATTCAGAATGTATGTTCACATTCAATTTTGTTAGTATTTGAGATTTACCAGTTTTTCTTTGAAAAGTTAATCTTGACTAGAGTGGATGCTATTTCGTAGAAATATTGGGAATAAATCAAAACTAACACATGGTTTAACTAAAAAACTATTTTATTTACACACACACACACATATATATATATATATATCAAGTATACATATAGACTCCGAATACTAAAGAAGTGAACGTGTTATGATTACCGTATGTTATATATCAAAAGCATGCTAAAGCATGAATAAAAGATAAATTTAAAATATATAGACTGCTTTTTCTGTATAAATGTCCAGAACAGTTATGTAAATATTATAATTGTTCAGAAAAGAGAAGAAAAAAGTATTGAAATACATATTTTTGTCCTCTCTATAGCTTCGCTTCCAAGCGCTTCACACGCTTTTAAATTTATATACATACAAAGTAATAAACAAATGGCTTGCTGAGAAAACTCTTGTAGGCCATCCTCAACCACATCACACTCCATGAAAAAAGAGTTAAATGTTTAGCCTGCATAATGTAGCATGAAGAAAAAAAACTTAAATTGATCCACTCCAACTCTACCATACATAAATACTTAAGTGTGCCTCACCAAAAAAAAAGATTTATTGAATATGACCAGCAAATTATGATTAATCATTGAAGAAATATCATGGCTATTTTGTTAATTGGTACAATTTACAATTTTTTCAAAAACCCATATGGATAAATTTGTGGAATTATAAAATGCATAGATGTGATGTGATGTATTATGGCTTCTCCTTAAACGAAGTCAAGAATATCTCAGCAACTATGCCCAGATAAACCTGTTAGCCACTTTATTTTCCATTCCCCACTCTAAGTCTTCCCATATTCTAAGTAATTAGTTAATCAAAGAGTCATCTAGGGGGAAAGATTGAAAATATTAAATACAACTTTAATCCATTTTCAGTGCTAATTACCCTTGACAAAAATTATTAAATCACTAAACATCACATGATCACCTCTTATACTACTGTATGGAGAGTTTTGCCTTTGTTTACAAAAATTATTATTATATTCAAGGCCACAACAAAAGTTGTATTTAATATTTTCAATCTTTCCCCCTAGTATATAGTATTAAGTGCCTTTAATTTATCATATTTCAATGACAGAGATATTAAAATTATTCAGAGTACAATTACATAGAAATATATGGATGAGAAAATATATAGATACCATTGATATCATTAAAAAAAAATTAAGAGACTGAAATAAATATGGAATGGACATACTGGTGGAAAAAAGTGTAATATATGAACAATTGAAATTAAAACTTGTAGCCCAAGAGATTTAAAACTACCTAGAAAAAGACAATATGTGAGATGGATGGTTAGATGAAGAAAGTTTGCTGTTCTGATGTGGAGAAGAGAGACTAAGGGTCAGAGAAACTGGATTAAACTATAGAACAGCCATGCACAACCTTTCCTAGTTTGGGGCTAAATTATTATTCTGTCTCTGAGTCAAGGGCTGGACCAAATTATTAAATATTACAAATTAATAATGAATGAATTAAAACAAGTTGCTAATTTATATTTCATTTATATATGCTTAGATATAAAGCTCTACATAAATTTTATAATAATAATAATGATATAACAATTCAATGTGGAATTTACTCTTGTACTTCAACAAGGAGACTATCAATACAGATGTTAATATTACTTAAGAATAATCACATAGAATTTTCGAGGTTTTTGCTATTATTCTTGTCCAAATTCTAGATTTATTGTATTTCTTCCTCGAAAAAAATGCTGCCAAAAGACATAATTTTTCTTGAAAAGATAAAACAAGACAAAAATGTGATTTTCATTAATTGTTAGTGATTATGACATAACATTTTTGTAAAAGTCTTATTATTTAAACCAAAAACTATGTCACTAGTCAAGCATTGGTGGCCTAGCAGTTAGCATAGCTGCCTTCCAAGCAGCTGGCCCGAGTTTGCTTCCTGGTCAATGCTTTGACATATAAAAAAAAAAAAACTATGTCACTAGTAAGAGATTGTCTTTGAAAATATTTTATTTGTAAAAAGGCTTCTCTTAGAAAGTACACCACAAGAAAATAGAAGTCGCCATTACTGGCTTTAAAAAAATTGCTTTTGCAAAGTCGGTAGGTAAAATATTTTAATAAGAGTAAATAATTTATTAACTTTTAGAATTTTCTTGTTTCTTTGATAATAAATAATTCTAAATATATCATTTTTTTAATAACATAAATTTATAATATCTAATGTTTCATTGCTGCAACTTTTTCAATAGGTAACATGCAGCCAAAGAACATGTGCTTTTTTGTTATCAAAAAAAAACTTCATTTTTATATTTATTTTCACAATTTTAAAATAATGAAATTTCATTTTTGAAATTTTAATCATTAGAAAGTTTATATAAAGATATTATAAAATATAAATTAATTATGTGAATTAATAGGACACACCATTTTTACTCCCTCCATGAATCAAACATCATGGAAATAGATTAGTGGTGAGATGGATCAAAAGAAATAGAGAGTCGCATCGGCTTGCAGGCTGGGGGTTGTCCATATGGGCTGTAGAGGAACAATAAAAATAATAATCAAATGACTTTATTTCTATTAAGCCAATAAACACCACATGATCACCATTTCTTATGCTTGCTCTTAACTGTTATATATTGGATGACTAATCACTAAATGGGGATTTTATGCACAAGCCTTCGGGCATCCATTGATTACTCTGGCTTGCACTGAGTGGCAATATGTATAGAGAGTTTTGCCTGTTTTAGTGACTATTTTTTGTGAGTTCATATAAAGTTTGAGGACCAAAGTGCTCGAATTGGAATTGATCCAAGATCTTATTCAGAATATGACATTGTATCATGTGAATGATAATACTTGAACATGATGAAGATAATATAATACCTTTTCAGTTGTAGAAGGTAAAACAGTGACTAAACTTTATATACTATACCCACTTTCATCATAAGCCACAAATCAGAGCTAGCCATAGGCATTTCTGATAGTTATTCATCTGCTGGTTAGTAAACAGGTATCTAGCGATTTTTACCTACAGAATAAAACATGTTGATTAATGTCTTCAGTGTTTGTTTAAAACTGGGGATTCCATTACTCTGGGATAGACTAGGACCGATTTACCCTATCATTAACTATACATACAAACATGCACATAACTAACCAATGACGTCACATGAAATATTTGCGCATGCGTATTTAATTAATAAAAGATACTGTTTATTCCAAACATATTTGCAAGTTTATATGTTAGTAAAAATGATTTGAATTTTCTCGAACGGATTTCTATACGTTCAAATTAAATTTTCTTTTAATTAAATCTGCTTTTGATTAAATTTTGTAAAACATATTTCTTTTTTTTTTTATTTAAACAAAAAATTTTCACAATAGAAATTTTTATTCGATGATTATGTTTGTTACTTAAATTAAATTAATATTATATTGGTGTTAAAGTAATTACTTTTAGTTTACAATAAATAATGTTATCTTCTCGAATTGTTAGATGAGAGCGGGGAAATATTAAAATACCACCACACATTAAAAGCTATAATAAAGTTCGTAATTATTTCTTTGATAATTTAAAAATAAATAATGGATGGTTAGTAATATGATTAATATTGACTTAATAACGTTGTGTGTGAGAGATGGAGACTTTCAATAGAACATTAAAGGTTATTGATTAATTGTATTTCATTTTTTATTTATTTAATTTTTCAAATTAGAATTTTAATTACCTTCATAAATTAAAAGTTACAACTTTTTTTTCTTTTTTATTACTGCTCGTTTATCCTGATTTTAAAATAGGTACAAAAAAATAAAATATGTAAAATGTCATTTTCACTATACAAAAAACTTAAAATGTCTGAAATGCCAAATTTAATTAAAATATGACCAACTAAAAAGATAGATCATTTTGCATATCATGTTTTTTTAAATTTTACGCAAAAAAAGAAAGTGGGAAGTGGGGGGGGGGGGGTATATAAGAGCTAATAATATTTTATGTAATGCGAAAAAAATTTTAAAAAAATCATTCCACACTCAGTATATTTTAAATAAGTTATTCATTCCCGTCCCCTCCCCCGACATATTTTAAAGTAACAAAAATGCACTAGTTCAGACCTGCTCTCAAAAAATCATTTACCTTTTCTCCACCTTTTCGCTTCATTTCACCTAAGCTTTTTAATTTTTTGACACTAATCATTTTATTATCTATTTTATTTTCGTGATTAATTATCTTCATTATTGGCGACACCATCTATAAATGATTAGATTCATCAGAAGTAAAAAAATCAATTCTAGTGTGTGTATATATATATGTAAAAATATAGGAAAAGACAAAATAAAAATCCCATAAATATGTTAACACTTAATTATCTAAAATACACTCACAAAAAGAATATTCAAGCTAGGTTTTGTATTATAATGAATGTTTAATGCGTTAACTTTCCACAATTCCAGATTCAAACTCAGAGCAAGGATCAATTTTTCAAGTATCACATAATGCTGAAATTGGGTGTTTTTCTTTTCAGGTATTCTAGTCAAATCCACTGAACCTTCCCATAGGTAAAATGCTTAAAGGAAAATTGTCTTTACATAACTATGCAAAAGTAAAGACCTCTTTCCAAAAACCCTTTGTAAAAGTATAAGAACTATGAAGGCATTACTAAACTTATCAATGACAAATAGTGAGGGGGTTGGATAGTTTTTCATTCTTGTTTGCCGTTCTACCCAAGAATAGCCAAATACCCATTTGTTGATCAGTGTTGAATGGTTAACGAGATTGGTTTTGGGCATCTAACTAAAAGGTAAAAAAAAATTGATTAGAAAAAAAACATCTTCAAAGTTACTCAGTCTGAATTCAAATCCATATTGCAGTACATGGTAAATAACTGTACCACATTGGCAATATGAGATCCTTCAGTCTTTCTAGCATTCATCAATAAAGATACTTAGTTATTTTTAAATGAAGGTAAAACAAATAAACAGTAAATCCCTAACTCACTATTAAATAACTAATTGAAAAGAAATAAAAAAAAGCCTTTGGCTCTGCAGTAGACTCTTTTAGCCTGCAACATCAATGGTAATCGGCTTTGTGTCACACTACGGCGAAATATTTATTTAAGCATCAAATAGGTGCTAGACGAAAATGATAACCAAATCTCGAGACTGACTCTTGGCAATTAGGTAGAAGTACTCAAATAATGTCTACTGATGACTCATGCGCAGAAAGGATATTCTGGATAAGAGTAAGGTAAAGAAAACTATTGTTACTGATGAAGCTTTAAAATGTAATGTAATTTGGATTTATATTATTTGCAGATATTATCTTACATCAATTATTTGCCCAGAGATAATCTACAATTATTTATAATATTTCAAGTTCCTCTTTGGGATTCATCCTCTTTTATTCATAAGTTTCTACTTCTTTCAATGAGATATGTAAAACTTACTTTTTACAATCATCTTTCTGTTTATATTCCTCTTTTTCCTGCATTACTTTTACCTTCAGTACTGGAGTATTCAACTTGCAATTGGGAGATCCTAGGATTGATTTTGGTGCCCACAATGCTAGTGTTGCACCTCTTATGAATTCCCAAGTAATAAAAACTTTTTTCACCATGTGTGATATATATAAAACCAGACCCAATAGCTCTTTCTCTTAACATTTCTTACGTAATTATTGTTTGTCACTTATCATTTACCAATGTATAACATTATAGCTAAAGATTGCAGAAGATGGATTGAACTTGGAGACCTTCACCCTGCAGTGGATTGATAATGATTGATGATGATGATGATGAACCTTATCTATTTAAATTAAGTTTACTTCCTTCAAATGCTGACTACAAAAGCTTTGCAATCATTTTTCCATTCTCTTCTTGGAAGTTCGTGTTAATAATTTCGGTAAAAAAATACTGCAATTCAATTTACAACTGTGATGTTTATCGAATGCACTGATTTACAATACAATCTTAGTAATGATTATAAACTTGTTATAATCGAGTATTAAGTAAAGGCAGGAGTTGATATTCAAAACATGTGTGTGGTCATGTGCATTGGTTGTATGAGATAGATTGCAAAGCTAATGGGAGCTTAAAGATCTGGGTTCAAAACCTCTATAATTACATAAATATAGAAGTGATATCTCTGGCCAACCATACAGTTAAATGCTATTATCATTATCTTTACTATCATTTTATATTTATAAAATAAAAATATTTATAAAACTACAAATAAAACAATATTTTAATTTAATTTTTGTTATCTTAGCCATTTTCTTTTAAATAAAATAAAAGTAGTCAATAATATTCTTCATAATATACTGAAAAAAAGAAATAGAGATAGTATTTTTTCTTATTAATATTAAAACATTTAATTGTTGAGAAATACTCCAAGAAACAATGATAAAGAGTCAAAGGGGTTGCAATTGATCAGGTACAGAAAAAAATCTAAGTTTGTTTGGAATTTAGTTTTGGTCAAGTTCTAATCAAAGTTAAGGATATTGTGTCTACTTTTATAGCAGGTGGGTAAACTAATCTTTATCCTTTGAGGTTATTTATTCACCGAGTATAAAAATATATTTTCTTTTCATTCAAGTTCCATTTGTAGTCAAAACCTTTGTAAATGATATGGAAAAAGTTTGCACTAACGGTTACACCCAATATTTTTCATGCATTCAACAAAAAAGTGAAACAGTTATTAAGTAGCCCATTTCATAATAAAATCTTTCCAATTGTCTTTAATAAAAGTTCAGTTAAGGAGAAAGTATTAATATTTGACAGCATTAATAATTTTCTATTCTCATTTTATTGCCTAGATACTCATTTATAAACCAGTTTCAATGGTTATCTGGGTTATCTATGGACTCATTATCTAAAAAAAATCCCATGGCCTTAGATTTAGACAATATTTTCAGTTTTTTCTTGGCCCAAATTTGAACCTAGGTAATGGGCATGACAAGAGGAAATGCTACGTTAAACCATAAGGTTCTACATCCACCTGGTATATGTGTACATATCTGTTTTCAATAAATGATTTTTTTTAAATAAAATAAAAAAATTGTAGTATATTAGATAAAGTGTTAAAATATTTCTTTTCATTTGCCATTTATAAAACATAAGCTTCAGTATAGTTTTATTGAATTATCAATGCCAACTCCTTCCCAAAAATCAAATTATTTAGAATGGTTCCATTTTCTTAGTCTCTTTTTTCATTTTTAGATTATATTGCTAGCTAAGATGTTTTCTAGCAGAAATGTTAAAAGGGACAATGTTTTATTGATTATTACTATTTTTTTTTTCTTTACGCTTTACAAATCATTACAAAATGTCAATAAGAGGTCAAATTTAAATGGTGAACAATTTGAATATGATAAAAAAATAATGTATTATTCAGTTTAATAAGAATAAAAAGACCAGTTAAGCTTTGTTTTTTAATTAATGCAGATTAATTTTCAACAAAGAAAGAGGAGAGAGAGGGGAGAATGAAAAATATCATTGTTTTTGAATGATTATCTCACAATTTTATAAAGTCCAGAATCTTAGAGGTCATATTTAAAATAAAACGTAGCAAACGGATTTTCTGGCATATTATTTCCCCCCTTTTCAAATAGGTTTTGTTAGTTCTCAAGCATATATTAAAACACAATATTTAATCTAGTATTTATAAAAGTTATCTAATCACATGACATCGACTATATTGGAAAATTCAAACTACGTTAAAAATACAAATTAAAATTTAAAATGGCGATAATTTTAAATAAATACCGTAAGTAAATTAAATAATCAATAATTAAATTATTAATCCGTAATTAGATTAATTAATAATTATATTTTATAATGGAAGATCATTTGTATTGATTTCACATAAGTTTAAAAATATAATTTGTATTTATTACATACAACAATTTCTTTCATTCTCCTTATTTTTCACGCCACCTAGTGTAAGCTTTAATAATTAATAGGAAAAAAGTGTAAGAAAAGACCATATGATATTTCATTGCTCATATAATTTATTATATATACAGCTATTACTATTCAATGAATACACATATGTAGAGGGAAAATCCTGAATAAAAACCAAAGTAAAACTACGATCTTTTCCAATTGCCCTCAGCTACAACCAAAATATAAAGAGTTTATCTGATTTTTCAATAACCAAATGAAACATCCATGATACTATAATTGAATATCTCTCTTTGAAAGATAAATGAGAATATAAAAAGAATTTATACCAGTGAATAGAATAATTTAAATTCTGGAATCAGTATTCAAAAGGATATAAAAATACTTAATACAAAATGTTTAGAATTTTAATGAAAGCCGAAGCTTCAATAAATATATATAAATGCCATGCAATCAAAAACAACTTTATACTTGCACAGTTGTAGCACAAATACACAGAAATAATATCTTCATTTCTATTTTTTATTATAAAAACAATCCATGGAAAGGTTTAATTCAATATATATAACTCCCTGGAGAAGTTTAAAATATTATTTGCAGAATGTCAAGAAAGATGTTATTTGTCCACATTCTCACACCTAGAAAAATAATTTTCTGGGTTTAAATTCATATAAAAACTTGGGTTTGGAGAAAAAGAAGACCTCCTTTTACTTCAACAAAAAAGCTATTATAGATTAATAAAAAAACTTGTTTAGCGTTGGGAATTGTCAATTAGTAGTAAATGATAGTTTCTTGGCATCATCAAAAATTAAGTTACCTCCGTATGTGCAGCACTAGATAGAGAATTTATGTGCGAGACTTCCAGCATCTATTGATTACAAAGGCTTGCACTTGGTGGCAGTAATGTATGGAGAGTTTGCTATGTTATTAAAATCTATGTAAGCATATTAAATGGTGATCATGTGATTTCTTGAAGGTTTGTGATAATGGTGTTTTACTTGTATTTTTATATTGTACTATTTCCATCATCTAATATGAATATTGAATGTCTTTAGAAAAATTTGCTATTACTAACAGTTGAATATACTTGGAATATTTAAAATAAAATTAAATTTTATAAAGACATTCAATACTAATATTAGATGATGGAAATAGTCCAATATAAAAATATAAGGGATCACATGATGTTTTTATTACTTCTGTTTACCTGGATATAATCTCCTTAATTCTATACTTCATTATAATAATAATAATCCATTGAAATATTTAATTCAACATATATAACTTTCTGGAAGAGTTTAAAATATTATTTGCAAAATGTCAAGGAAGATTTTATTCTTTTACATTCTTACACTTATAAATATAGCTGTCTGGGTATAAATCTATATAAGAACTTGAGTTTGAAGTTAAAAAAGCCCTTTTATGTCAACCCAAAATTTTAATGAAAGAGCTATTACAGGTTAATGAAAAGGGATTGTTAATTAGTGTAATTGATAGTTTCTTGGCAAAGTCAAAAGCAAAAAGTTATCTCTGCTTACATGGATATAAACATTTCTATTCTTAATATATATATATATATATATGTTTCTAATTTAAATTATTTGCTTCACTTTCACAGCACTTATTTATTTAGATAGTAACATATTTATACTATTATTCATAAAATTCAAACAATCACTCTTTAAATTATTAAAATTCTCAAACATGTAATATATACTTTAAACTTTTCATTTCCTCTTTACTTATGTGTACTCTATAATCAAATGCATTTTTAAATTATTGTCATAAACTTATCTTTCCTTCCATAATTTAAAAATATACTTGAGATGTTTTAGTCCTATTATCTGCAATAGCACTTGACAGTATTAATTTAATTCTTTAATGTTTTAGAATGTTGGGTTTTGACATGCATCATCATCAACTATTATCAATCCACTGCAGGATGATCTCTCCAAGTTCAATCCATCTTTCTCTGATCTTTAGCTTCTCTTCTCCACATCACCCCTGCACACTTTCTTATTTCATCCATGCATCTCACATGTGGTCTCTTTCTGGGTCTTTTACAATCTCTTGGAATCCAGTTTAAAGATTACAATTGTCCATCTATTATCATCTCTTCTAGAAAGATGTCCAGCACAACTCCACTTAAGTCTTTTAAATTTTTCACTGAAGTCAGTAACACCTGTTTGTTCTTTTACCCATATATTGTGTTTTCAATCTCTTCTTGTTACTCTTAACATGCATCTCTCCATACTTCTTTGAGTGGTCTGAAGTCTCTGTATTGTTTTTCTATTAAGTGTCCAAGTCTTAGATCCATAAGTAAAAAATAGTAAAACACGTTTATCAAAAACCTTTTTCAAACATGTAGGCATATTTCCTTTTAGTATCAAGTTATTTTTAACAAAAGTACTCCAACAGAGTTTAATTCTATGATTAATTTAATCCATTATGTTTCCATCTGTATTAATAATCTGACAAAAGGTATTTGTAGCTGTTATCTACTTCTAACTCATCATAATTAATCTTTATTTTCATATTTTTGAGAAAATCCATTAAACATTACTTTAGTCTTTTTAACATTTATCTTTAATCCTACTTTCATCTGATTACTCCTGCAACATTTCCTACAGCTCTGAAGCATATTTGCAAAAACAACTATATCATCTACAAAATGTACTTTCACTTCTTTAGCTTCCCATTTTAATCCACAAAATACTTCTTGCAGCACTGCAGTAAAAAGTTTGGGAGAAATAGAGTCACCCTGTCTTACACCCTTCTAAATGCTGACTTTCCCAGTATCATTATGTAATCTAATTGTCACTGTTGCATTTTTATAAATATTCTTTAAAATATGACAATATCCTGGATCTATACCTTGATGATCCAATGCTTTAAATACTGAAGAAATGTTTATAGAATCAAATGTCTTTTCATAATCTACAAATCCAAAGTATAATGGCAACTCATATTCATTTGTTCTTTCTATAACACACATTTATAACACACACACACACACACACATATATATATATATATATATATATATATAAACTTCATTGTAATACTTTCTTTTGTTTTGGTGTGGTGTCGTTCTTTTTGTATACATCTATATTTTTTGAGCAATTAGGATGAGTGGGTGTTGTTTTTTCTTTTTGGGATTTGGGGGGGGGGGGGGTGCAGGGAGTGGGATGTTGGGTTTTTTGTTGTTGGTTGTTTGGGGGGTGGTTGGTTGGTTATTAATTACTCCATTTTCCCTTATTTTCTTTGGTTTGTTTTTGGTTTTTTTTTTTTTATTAATTAGGGGAATTTAAATGGGTTATTTTAAGTATTGTTTTTTATGAATTTTTTTTGGTTTTTTTTTTTTGTGTATTTTTTTTTTTTTTTTTTAATGTTTTTTTTTTAATATTTTTTAAATTTTTTTTTCTTTGTTTTTGTTTCGTTTTTTTTGTGTGTTATTTTTATTTGTTCGTTTTATTGAAAGGTTGCTTTTTTTATTTTTGTTTTTTGGTGGGGGGGTGGGGTGGGGGGGGGGGGGGGAAGAGGGTGGTGTTTTTTTTGGGGTTGTTGTGGGGGGGGTATATATATATATATATGCAATATAGGGAGCATATCAATAGCTGTTTCAAGTTATAGGCTCACATCAGTGAGGAGCTAGAACATTCTGACACTAGATCTAAAATACCAACTTAAAAACCAGCACTTATCTAATATGTAACTATTAAGTAGAAAAACTGAAATTTTTAGACATGTAAATGTCTTTAAATCCAGCTATCTAACTTAAATAGCTATATGGAACTGAACCAAATTCAGGTCGACCATATATTGATAGCCTTAGCAATTCAATACCAAAGCCTCAAATGCAAAAGTACAATAATTAATAAAGCTAGTCATATATCATGTGACTTTGCTTTTTAAGCTTATATTACAGATGTGCAATATAGGAACTTATCAATAAAAGCTTGTTAGAGCTATTGGTACACTCCCTATATTGCACATCTGTAATACAAGTTTAAAAACCCAAGTCACATGATATATGATTTGCTTTACTGATTATATATATATATATATATATATATATATTGTAATGACTTGTGCATTCTCTCCCCAACTATATTTGGTGGATCATACACTATCTGAACAGAACCTATTATCTATAATTTGCTGAGATGGCTGTGTAATCGCCATTGACCTGAATATAAATTATTGTAAAAACTCACCCCCCATAAAATATATATATATATAAGTATATTTATATGAGCTTGGCAATAATCTTTTAAAATCTCTAAACAACATTTCCCAATAGGATATTTATGGACATCAGTATTATCCGATTCCAAGTGCCAATCCTATGGTTTATATATGAATTATCCTAATGAGTTAAAACAGGGTGATGTTAGCACAATAATAAAAGCCCAATACTAGCTAGCTCACTCAGGGCAAGTAATATTTATACTGACAAAGATATGTTAATAAAGGAGCAGATCGCACTGAACTATTTGACAATGCATGTGCATATTTTAACTAAGCTAATAGTTAAAAAAATAGGAAAATAAATAATGGTGCTCATTTGTTTTAATAAAATGTAAGCATATATATATATATATATATATATATTCAATGGCTGGAAATTATTAATTAATATATATAATAGTTTTATCTTGTGCTTTGGATTAAGATTATTTCATTTTCTTAATAAACCTGTGTTGTGATATTTAATTATATATATCATCATCTTCATCAACCAGCCTCTCCAAGATCAATCCATCTTCTCTGATCTCAGGTCTCACTTCTCCACATCATCCCTGCACACCTTCTTATTTCATTCATCCATCTCACAAGTGGTCTCTTTCTGGGTCGATTATAATCTCTTGGAATCCGGTTTAAGATTTCAACTGTTCATCTATTATCATCTCTTCTAACAATATGTCCATCCCAACTCCACTTCAGTCTTTTAATTTCTTCAATGAGGTCAGTAACACCTGTTTGTTCTCTTACCCATACATTACGTTTTCAATCCCTTCTTGTTACTCCCAACATGCATCTCTCCATACTTCTTTAAATGGTCTGAAGTCTCTGTATTGCTCTTCTATTAAGTGTCCAAGTCTCAGATCCATAAGTAAGAATTGGCAAAACACATTTATTAAAAACCTTTCTTTTCAAACACATAGACATATTTCCTTTTAATATTAAGTTATTTCTACCAAAACCACTCCAATCATGTTTAATTCTATAATTAATTTCATCCATTATGTTTCTGTCTACAGTAATAATGTGACCAAGGTATTTGTAGTTGTTAACTTCTTCTAGCTCATCATTATCAATCTTTATTTTCATCTTTTTGAGAAAATTCATTGAACATTAATTTAGTCTTTTTAATGTTTACATTTAGTCCTACTTTCTTAATTTCATCTGATAACTGTTGCAATATTTCCTGAAGCTCTGAACTATTATTTGCAAAAGCAACTACATCATTTGAAAAATCTAAATGACTTAAATAATTTTCCATTTACTTCTTTAGTTTCCCATTTTAATTTATATAATACTTCTTGCAGCACTGCTGTAAAAAGTTTTGGAGATATGGAATCACATATCCTTCCCAATGTTAATATTTAAAATATCATTATGTAATTTAATTGTTGCTGTTACATTTTTATAAATAATCTTCATAATATGGCAATATCCTGGGTTTATATCTTGATGATTCAATGCTTTAATCACTGAAGAAATGCTTATAGAATCAAATATCTTTTCATAATCTACAAATCCAAAGCATCATAGCAACTCATAATCATTGGTTCTTTCTATAACTTCTCTCAATACTTGGTGTGATCCACTGTACTAAAATCACTTTTAAATCCAGCCTGGTCTTGTGGTTGCTTGAAATCCAGAGTTCTCTGAAGATGAATTGTAATTATCTTGCTAAACATTTTGTATAAAACTGATTAAAGACTGATAGGTCTGTAACTTCTAATATCTTCTTTATCATCTTTTTTAAATATTAAAATTAACACTGTATTCTTCCAATCATCTATATATATTTACTTTTGTAAACAATTATTTTATTGTATAACATAAAAATCAATAATCTAATACAACTTTTGATTTTTCTATATACATGGTTTGCATACCACATTTATATGTATACATTGAAACTTTCTTATTGACATAATTTTATGCTATCATTGATTTTTCTTGTATCTACTCTAAGGTGTAAATAAAGTTTTAATTTTGAAAGTAAAATAACAATAATAAAAATGATAGAATGCATTTGAAGAATATTACAGTTTATTCCCTAAACTAATTCAAACGTGGTATTTGTCATGTGTTATATCATACAAGACAATTGCACTAAAAAGTTTTTATTAACCTTTCATAAGATAATTCTCAATTTAAAAGTGGAGAATAGTGATTATTATAATCATCAAAGTTAGTATCTTATGAATATTTTTAATTGGTTTATTTTACCAACCAATCAATTATTTATAAACTTCGCTTACAAATAATGGAGATATTTTTCACTCTTTAAAATAAGCAAGTATAACTCATAGCTTTGCAGACCTTAATGATAATTTATTACAGTGGGTATTTATTTTTACCTTAAAATTCCTTTCTGGGTTCAATTTCAGGCTTTAACATTAGGGAAGTGCTACTTCATTAACACAAAGTATAATTATTAGGTTTTTTTTTTATTATACACCAGATAACAATAAAAATTAATTCTAACAAGTATGAATGATATATAAAATAATCTACATAAGACTAACTTCACTTACTTTTGAGGTTAAGTATTAATTTAAGTCATAAGTATTACTATTTGTTACAACCATTTAATATACATTAAATAATTATTAACATTTATACAACCAAACCCTCATATAAATTACATTTAATCCCTTTCAATCTTTCACTACTTATAATATCAAATAAAATATTATAAAGATTTTTAAAGAAAAAAAATAAATGAATCATAAAATCTCTCAGATATTTATTTTTACACATTTGAAATTGACTTTTGATAAATAATTTATTACTTAAATATTTTTTTTAATAAACCATAATCAATTTTTGTTAAACAAAATCTAAATTGATTAATTTTTATTACACTTAAACATGTAAGCAACTGCACACACATGCACTCAACATATAAAATGTAAAAGCTTTATTTTACATATAATTTAAATCCAATGTCATATTTATAATTCTATTACCTATTTTTATTTATGAATTATTATTTATGTGTGTAACATTTCTTTTGATTTATATAATCAACAATTTTATTTCTCAATAAAAATAGTAATGAAAGTGTATGTATTGTCTCTATAAAATTTTTTGACGCCTATTTTAAAATCAACTCACAAAGCTATTCAAAAATACTTTATGATTATTATACTTTATATAAACATTGATATGATAGACTATTTGAATATAATAATGACTATATTTCACTCTCCTTAACCAAATGAAAGTGATAAATGCATTGACTTAACTGTAAAAACTGAATCAATCCAATTAATCAAAACTAATAAAATTTCAGTTTTTAAATCCAAAATAACCAATTTATAGTGTAACTGTAAGGTTACAATATATATATATATATATTCTAACCTCCCCCCGTGCATCCTCACCCCAAAATATACTGTTTATTACGAATATTACGGGTTCTAGCTCAGTTAACAAATAAATAAATGAAATATTCAGCATTAATTAAAATGATTACTAGCTCTAATTTTAAAATACAAATACGGTTCAATTTTAAAATGAATTAACAAATATCTACTATTTTCATGAGACATGGAGTGACAATACAGGGAACGAGATAGACTACATTGAGCCATTATCCACACGATACTACCTCAATGGCATAAGAACACGATCCCCCCTTTTTACTATACCAAATAACTAACTCATAGTATTCTTACGACTTTCTGAGCTCTATTCACTATCATATCTTAATCTCCTTTATAACAAGAATCTAGCTCAATTAAATAAAATGAAGTAAAATAAAATAAAATCTCAGGTTCATAAATTATATTCTAACTGATTTAAAATTACGGTAGTAAAATATGAAAAGGGAATTTTATGTCATAATCTACTACACAGCAACTAATAATAATAAAAATAATAATAACAATAATAATATAATATAATCTTATTTCTTCCTAAATGAAATAAATAAATACGTACATGGTAGTATTTTAATAATCTGACAATAGAATACATGTGGCAACATTAGCATATAACTTAATGTAATATTGTGGCAACCGACTTATGACCAATAATAATATAAAATTATGATCTTTTAATTTTAACATACCAATAAATTCTCAAAATTATTATAACACTTTTATGTTTACCTTTTGTGCAAAATCTATATGTCTGTTTCAATTATAAATGTATCGTGACTTCATGCATCCATGTGGAGAAATAGCAACTCGGACACAAACTTTAAAACAAATTTAAAACAAAGTTTATTAACAACATAAATAAATTAACAATATTTTTACACTATATACATTGGATATCCCTTACTTTCATATCTCAACTTAGTTTATTAGTTTATAAAATGAAATCAAAATATTATTTACTTTTCCTAGTTAAATCTTATTTTTTAACACTTAAGAAAATACAGTATTATTACTTGATTTATTATTATGGTTAGCTTATTACAAAATGCATTTCTTATATGATTATCACAAACACTTTTCATCCCTAATATTATTAAAATTACATTTTTTACAAAATTTTACATTCGTAATAAATTCTACAAAACAATAAAATTTAGTTTTATATTGGTTGTATGGAATCTTCCAAAGTCAAAACATTATTCTACATTCGGTATTAGGCTTTTATTATTCATTATCCGATGTTTATTAATCCTAATATTCTCATTCAAGCCTTACTTCGGATGATATAATTAAAACTATTAATATACCATGTACAAGTATATGTTTATTATACCTTATTGAATTTTCTCTCGATAAATATGCAATACTCATTCCCTCCAACATTGATATTAAAAAAAAAAATTCAAATTTTATTATCACTTTTAAAATACTTGGTTTAGATTTCTTTTCAAAATCTTATATTCATTTCTGAATTAATTTTACAATGTATTATATGATTCTTTTCTCTTTATGATATTTTGGACTTTCAATTTTAAAGTTACACAATTCTATACATTCAAGCAAATAAACTATTCTTACATAAACGATAACATATCTTCATTTCTATTTTATTCATTATTTCTTTGAAAATATCTTTCTGACCGATGCAGATTCACGAAATAAGGATAGCGAAGATAGATGCATAGGATCAAAATACAACTAGAATATTACTCGTCATATACCTTGATAATCATGGCACAGTGAATTAAAAGACACTATAGAGGAGTGACCTTTACCTATCTACCAACCTCTATCATAGGAACGATGCTAAAGCTATTTCTTCAGCTTTATTCTAACATCAAAAGTTTAAAGATATGCCAAACACTGTCCAAACCATATGTGTTCAGTCATAGGACTCAGTTAACTATACTAAATCACACAAAACTAAATATGATCCAAATCCCTTATATTTTCCTATTTCTTAAAAAAACACATCATCTTGGTTTCCTCTCCACTAGTACTTCCAAGTCACTATCCAATCTTATTTCTCAAGATTTTTTCTATACTGTACATCGACAAATACATATCTGCATTACTAACAATAATAAAATTCATTGATATTTTAAAACTATTCCACTGTTCTATAAAAAAATCTTTTTACTACTTTCCTCCGTATATTTAATCATATACAAACTATTTAAATATCTGAATACTTTATCACATGAAAGTTCAAAAGAATCACACAATTGTTCTGTTAAATTATATTATTAATATACTTTAAATAAATTGTTGCATGCATATTCGAATTACTCCTATCTCATTATATGTTAAAATGTTGCATAAAATGTGTACATATAATTAAGACTTTCACACTTCATTCTTAAGTCAATAGATGATCTAAAAAAATACTTATGCTTATAATCTATTAAATTCAACACCTTTATCTCTCGTCGCTTCGTACTCCTTTCTTTAGTATAAGATTCACTCATCTTTATTTTAAACTCTTTCATAATTTTATCAGCTATTATATTTAAATTTTAATATTACAATTATGTTTTTTCTATCTCTACATATTTAAAATAAATAGTAAAAATATTAACTATATTTCTGTACTCCTTCTCAATTTTAAACATACTACAAAAAATTGTTTATCTTTCTTTCCTTCTTTTCTCTCCTGTTTTATAAGGTAAAAAAATATTCTGTTCAATAAATTTCCTGAATGATACCTGTTTTATAATATTTAATACAATATTAATTATGATATTAGTTACCGTAAAAAACTTCTAAATATTCTCTTCTAATATTTCCTGCTAATATTTCCCTTTTTCTCTTCTAGTACTTATTTAAATATTCATTAAAACTTTTCGTTTCCATGTCATTCTTAAGTAAATATTTTTTTCAATTATCTTTATTAAGCTTTCTCTAATAACTTATAATATTTTAATTCTTCTAAAAATTTTTTGTTCCTTTTTAAAACTGCTCTTCTATTTTTTCGTCTTTTTCCTTCTTTTAAATTCGGTACTATATCTTTGTTTCCTTTAAAAGAAACTCTTCCCATTATACTTTTATAATTTTTCTTATGATATGCATCTTATTTCCATAAGAAAAATAAAAAAATTGAGTAGCCTTTTAAAATTGTTTTTCTGCAATAATTTCTTTAATTTTCGTATATGTCCAAATTATATTTATCTAGTTTAATGATTTCTGGTTGATAAAAATAAAAAACTGTATTCAACCTTTCAATTATTTTTACTTTTCATATCTTTAGTACTTTTTTGTAGTATTTCCATTTTACTTAGGTTTGCTAAACTTGAATAAACTGGTAAAAATCTTTTAAATAGCCTTCCTTTAAAGGCATTCAAAATTATTTTAAAAAAAACTTTTAAAATAAATAAAAATTTTAAAAATATACACTTTTCTAGCTTACGATCTTATACAAAAATAGTTCCTCCTTCCATACTTCAATTCCTTCTCCCGCTCGTCTAATTCTTATATTTTGTCTGCTAAAATACCTCCGTTGATTGGTTAATGACTTTTTTTTAGCGAACAAATTTACCTTTTATTTTATAATAGATTAAACTTTTTTAAAATAAAAATTTATGACGTCATGTTTTAAAATATTACTTAGAATAGTATTTTTAAACTCAATTATAGTTTTACAAATCATTTAAATTTTAAAAAATTATTAAAATGACATTTAATATTTCAACTTTTACTTTAACGATAGATAGCAATTACATTTAGTTTTAAATTCCAAACTTTATTATTATATTTAAAATGTGTGTGAAGGTATATAATATACAGTCTCATGATTACTATCTTTATCAGATGATTTGATTTTTTTTTTATTTACGTCTCGGTCTAAATTACCAAAACTGATATATTTTATAAAAATTTGGAAAATAATTTAAAAATGTAGAACTAAATATAATTCTCACCATCCCTAAAGTTTATTTAAAATATATAGATTAAATTTGAATATTAATATAATTATAATATTACATATGCGTTTATTTAATTTATTAGTTTTAAAACATTAAATTGAATTGTTAATATACTTTTAACTATTTATAGCTGTATTATTTTATATGGCCAGCTTTTACAACCATAAGCAAGGATATAATTAAGCTTTATTTAACTGTTTTTTTTAAAAAATAATCCATTACACTTTTATATACCAGGTAATTTTCAGCCTTAAATTGTACTATAAAATCTAATCGATCATACAATTATCAATATATTACACAAACGTATTTTAAAATTTAAAATTCTTTAGCAATTGACCATTCTACCTTATTATGACCTATAGATAAGGGCACAATATATATATATATATTGTGCCCTTTTCTATAGGTCAGTAATAGTCCATAACAGTCAATTACTAAAAATTTTAAATTTTAGAATATGTTCTTTTAATACATTAATTATAGTTTGTCGATTATATTTTTAAAGTACAATTTGAGGCTAAAGCAAATACGTAGTATATAAAATTATAGCGAATCATTTAAAAAAATAGTTATGTAAAGCTTTAAATATTGTTGCATATGGTTGTAAAAGCTGGCCATATTAAATAACTCAGCTATAAATATTAAAAGTATATTTAAAAAGTTCGATTTTAATAGTTTAAAACTTGTAGTAATAAATGTTATATTTTAAATTTATAAAGTCATATTTAATAATCAAAATTAATATCGTACATTTTAAAAATAAACTTTATGATGGTGAGAATTGTATTTAATTCTATATTTTCTAAATTGTTCTTCCAAATTTTATAATTATTTTATATAATATAATAAGTGTATCAATTTTATAAATCTAGGCAGAGAAATAGATTGAAAATCGTCTGTCAAAGTTATATTAATCATGTGACTTGTATACTATATACTTTCACACACATGCTTGTTTGTATTTAAAGTAACGAAGTTTAAAATATTTTAAAAGTTATATTATAGAATTGGATAGAATTATTGCCTATCATAAAAGCAAATAATAATAAATATTAAGTTAACTATCGTATGTAATGTTTTAAATGATGTAATAAAGACGAATACAGTTAATAAAAAAAAATTAAATATTTTGTTTAAATAAAAATAGATAAATGGAATAGGTTATTAAAATTATTTTAAAAGTTATTTTAAATGTTTAAATAGTTTTAATAAAATAATAATTGAATTAAAAGTGGAATTTTAAATAATATTTTTTAAATTTTATTACGTCATAAAAATTTTTATTTTTTGAAACTTGATTCTGCTATAAACTGAAAATATGTAAATTTGTTCTCAAGTTAAAGTAAGAATCAACCAATCAAATGAGGTATTCTTACAGACTATAAATATGAATTGCACGGGGGTATAAGAGGAGATTAATAATGTATTGAAACCAGAGAAAGGTAAATTATAGCTATCAAAGAGATAGTATTTTTAAATTTTTATTTTAGTCAATTTTTTAGTACTTTCTTATAACTTTATCTGCAAAAAACTAATTGATAATTTTAAAGTATTTTGCAAAAGAGAGTTTTAAAAAAATAATATATTTAGAAACTTCGTGGAAATGATTTTCTAGTTTTTTAAAAGTTACTTGCCAGGAGTATTTTATCTGAAGTTTAACCTAAACTACGCAATAGAGATGGATATACTACGAAATAAAATATGTTTAAATTATAATACAGCTTTATTTATGCTCAACCGGAGGATTATTCTAACTCATATAAAAATAATTCGGGCATTATGCTGGAAGCTTAAACAGAAAACTATTTGCCGTCTAAAAAAATTTGTGACGCATTATTTATAAGCTTATCCAGGAGTTTTTTTTTAAAAAAAGAATAAGATATTTATATCGTATGAGTTATCATAAAATATAATGAAAGAAATAGAATGTTTAGTCCTTTTTGAAGGAAACATTTTTTTTTAAATATATATTTTACAAGAATTAAAAAGAACTTATTAAGAAATAAAACCTATATAAAAAAAATGAACATATAGTAGATAAATAAAGGATGGATCCATGAAAATACAAATATTGTGTAAAAGTTTACCGGATAACTTAAGTTAAATTGAACAGAGTGATGCATCAGAGAATATTGAATAAACTTCGTGGGAATAATTCTTTAATATTACAGTTTAATAATTTTCATTCTGAACAGTAAAGACCCAGGATTATTTTCTATAAATTTTACTAAATGGATTAATAATTATTTTTATTTTTAAACTTTAACGCGCTTGGAGGAGAACATTTTAAAACTCTAGAGAAAATAATAAACATTTTTGGATTTTATCATGAACTATGGTCAAGTGAAGACGTAATTATAGTTTTAAATTTTTATTTTACTAACTTAGTTAAATGTAAATTTTTCTATTTATAAGATTAGGAAAACATAAAACATTAATTTGTTAATAACATAAAATTTATAATATAATCTAATAATTTAGATAAGAATATTTTTAAATAAAACGTATGGATGTGTCTTTTCGTTTATGTATGCAATGTTTTTCTATATCCAGTGGATGGAAGAAGCCTACTAAAAATGATGACCAGATAAAAAGGGTTATTTGGTAATAATAATAACTATTAATAATTTATAATGTATATTTTTGTTTTCTTTAGATCATCTATGAATCTAAGAATGAAGTGTAAAAGTTTTAATTATATGTAACGCATTTTCATACAACATTTTAAAAAAACATTATGAGATAGGATTGATTTGAAAATATGCATACGACGATTTTTTTTTTTATATATTAGTGATATAATCCAACATAATAACAAATAATTATGTGATTCTTTTAGAACTTTCATGTTATTGGATATTCAAATATTGTCTAAGTAGATTGTATATGATTAAACATATAGAATAATGAAGTAAGCAAACTTTTCTTATGGAACAGTGAAATTGTTTTAAACTATCAATGAATTTTATTTATTGTTTTGTAAATGCAGATAGTTATTTATCGATGTAAGATGTAGGAAAATCTTGAGAAATAATGTTGAGATAGTGGCTTGGAAGTACTATAGTTAGCAGGAAACCAAGATGATGTATTTTTTAAAAAATAGGATATGATAAGGAATAGAAATAATATTTAGTCTTTATGTGGTTATCAGCATAGTTAACAAAGCCCTATGACTGATACACATTTTATTTGGACAGTGTTTTATATGTCTTTAAATATTTGATGTTTTAAATAAAGCTGAAGAAGTAGCTTTAACATCGTTCATGTATTAGAGGTTATTAGACAGGTAAAGGTCATACCTCTTTGCACTGTGCCATGATTTTTTGAGATATATTAAGAGTGATACTCTAGCTTTCTTCCTTAAATCCTATACATCTGTTTTCGCTATCTTTATTTCATGTAACTGCATCATTCAGTAAGATATTTTGAAAAGAAATGATAAATAATTTAGAACTTAGGTTATGCTATCGTTTTGTATAAGATTGGTTTATTTGCTTAGAAGGAATAGAATTTTATAACTTGAAATTGAAGGTCCAAAGTATCCTAAGGAAAGGAAAGAATCATAGAATATATTTTGAATTTATTTTCGGAAATGAAATATAAATTTTTAAAATAGAGTATCTAAACAAGATATTTTCTTTAGAATGTTGATTATTTTTGAATGCTTTATTTTTTTTGAAGAAAAATAAGTATTGCATATTTTTAAAATACAATAGTACAAAGTAAATTATATAAACAATATGCATAGTATATTTTTTGTTTATTGAATAACAGGAATATATTGATTATTACACTTATATCATACTAAAGTAAGGCTAAATAAGAATATATTATGATTAGTAAACATCGTGTGATAAAACACTAAAATCTAGTACTGAATTTTGGATGAATATTTTATGTAACATCTTTGACTTTGCAAGATGAAATTTTTTTTTAATATTTTGAGAAATCCATACTCATTATAAAGTTAATTTTTTTTTTCTGTAGAATGTTTTCCTATGAATTTTTTTTTTAAAAATAAGATAGTTTAATAATATTAAGGATGAAATATTCTGCTAATAAGTAAATATATTTATAATAAGTTAACCATAATGAGAAACCAAATGGTAACATTTTTTTTTATATTTTGTCTTAAGTATAAATAAAGATATAACTAAACTATAAACTATTTTTATATAACTTAGTAGATAAAAATGTAAGATTAAAATAAGGATATCCATTGTAAATAGTGTACATAAATTGTTTATTTTATTTGTTGTTGTTAATAAACTTTGTTAAAATTTGTTTTTCAAAATTTTTGTGTCTTGATTGTTTATTTCTCCACTTCACTGCATGAAATCACGATATATTCATAACAATTGAAACAAAAATATAATTTTGCACAAAAAGATAAATAGAGAGTTATATTTAAGAATTTAAATATTTTATTGGTATTCTTTTAATTAAATAATTATAATTTTACATTGTTTTATTGGTCATAAATCAGTTATCACAATAGTATACTGAATTATATGCTATCAGTTGCCACACATCCTTTGTTTATCAGATTATCATATGCTACCATGTATTTATTATATTATTACATGAAGGTAAAAGATTATATAAAATTATTTTATTATTTTATTATGGTAATAAAAATATAACGAAAAGAAAAGATATCCAGTAGTAGTTAAACAATGAAGAATATTATTATTATTATTTATTATTATTAGTTTCAGTGTAGTAGATTATGACATAAAATCCCTTCTCATATTTTACTACCGTATTTTTAAATTAACTTAGAATAAACTTTATGAACCTGAGATTATTTTATTTGAGCTAGATTATTATTAAATAGAAGATTAAGATTTAATTATTAGTTTAGTCTTAGTGAGTAGAAGTTATTAAAGTCGTAAGAATACTATGAGTTTGTTATTTAAAATAGTAATAAGGGGGGATAGTGTTCTTATGCCATTGAGGTAGTATCCTGTGGGATATTGGCTCAATGTAATCTATCTTGTCACCTGTATTTTCACTTCAAGTCTCATGAAAATATTAAAATATTTATTTAATTTATTTTATAACTGAACCTTATTCGTATTTTAAATTTGAGCTAGTGAAACATTTTAATTTTAATGCTGAATATTTTATTTATTAATTATTAACTGAGATAGAACCCGTTTTATTTCATATCATATATTATCTGGAAGTGAAGATGCACAAGTCAAGGTTACAATATATATATATATATATAATATCTTGATATTCGGCCATTTTTAATACTAATATAAAGTGCCAAAACAGAGTTTGAACCCAGTATATTTTTGACATTTGTGCATCATAATATATACATATATTGAAAAAAAAAACATATATATATATATATAAACTAACTAAAGAAAATATATCCAAAAAAAATAATAAGAAAATTTTTTTTATGTAAACCTGCTATCTTTAATAATTCAACCAGAGGAATGGTCTTCATCAGAAAGAAATATGGTAAAAAAGATAGCATTTTCACATACAAGTAATTTTGTTTCTTATTATTTTGATAAATATCACCTATATATTTAAAATTACTCCAAATTCAAAACTAAACCAGACTAGCCAAAGTAAATAAACTCTAAAACCCAATCATTGGTTTCACTGCTACAAGCAGACTTTTCAAGTGCAAAGAATTAAAAAAAACATATCAACAAAAATACATTTCTAACTGCATAACCTGATTTAGCACTATGGTTCTGGCAACAATCTACCAAAAGCTGGCTCACCATACTTAGACTGTTTTATAGTTTGATTTACCTTTTCAGATCAACTTGAACATTACAAGATTGTTAGAACAGCAAATATATACTAAATATTATCCAAAAATTCCCAATTATATGCTACACATCCTTAATATTAACAGAACTCTTAATAGGTTAATTGCTTCAGAATCATACATTTTTAATAATAAAGATACTTTAATTCTTTTTTTATTCCATTTCTTTCAAAGAAAAGAACCTTAGCCTCATCAAAACACTAGTAGTGTGGCCTATATATATATATATATATATATATATATATATATATATATATATATTCATTCATGTTAAGTTTTGAGATTAACTCATTGCAAGTGTCTAAATATAATGGAATATATCTGTAAATATTTTTTTTCTCATATGTCATAGCATCAGCTGGGAAGTGAACCCACTAACCCAGGACAACTGCTTATAAAGCAGCCATTGCTGACCTCTCAACCACCAATGCTTGACATATCTGTAAATATTTAGAACTGTAATTATTATTTATTATATATATATAATCATAACTTTTTTCTTTAATTGAAACAGAGGTAACAACCTCCCATTGAGTTATGTAACATGAAACCACTCTCTCTTTCATTGTTTTTGATGTTATATAACTCAGTAGATGGTAGTTACTTCCATTTCAATTATGTATATATATATACATAATGATAAATTATAGTTGAACTGAAGACTAACTGCTATGTTCAATAACGTTTTTCTTATTGTAAAAAGCTATTCAATATTGCAGCTAGAGGGCAGTAATTATCACATGACTTTATTATATATAAGGATTTTCAGTTCTATAGCAACTATTGGTATCTTTAGTTGGTAAGGACTGGTTCAAAAATCTTCACTGATGAAGGTTATATATAAGCTGAAACTACTCTGGAGATATAGTTAAATTGCATGGATTACAAATTTAATAAGGTCAAATATTAGTAATATCTATTGTTTATGTAGGTTTAAAATAGATGGCAGCACTGGAGATCATAAACAAAATTGTTCTGAAAAAAATTAGCGCAAGTTGCATTTATATGATGTTTTTTGGTATATATCAGTCATAGCCAAAGGATGAAGGTACTGTTTATAGAACTAAAAATATCTAATTACTGGCATAGGATTTGATCTATATAACCAAAGGAGTCAATTTGTTTAAATTTAAAATATTAAACAGTTTTGGAATTTCAAGCTAAAAGCCTGCTAATAAAAAACAATAGGTGACTGCAAACAGAAAGTTGTATCTGTTTGAAAAAGGTGAAGGTATATTAGTTCAGGTTCAAATTCTTCATTAATGAAGACTATAACACAGAAACTGGTCTGGTGATATGGTGCCTGCTGAATAAAAGGCGAAATATGTCCACAAAATACATTTGTATTAGATGCTGATCTAAATTTTTCACTGAGGAAAGCCATAAGCCAAAACTTAGTCTAGGAATATGGAACTGGGTAGGATTTAATAATTATTAGCTTTTAGTATCTACTAAATATTTAGATTCATAATAGATGGTAGCACTTGAGTAGAACAGAGCCATTTCTTATAGGACATAAGGTGCATTTGTACTAGCAGTTAAAATCTCATCAAATAGAAAAAAAAAAGTCAGGTTATTACTATTCACAAACTGAAAAGTATTTTTCATACTATAAATCTATATCATATACAAAACATTAGAAAAATTAAAGCATGACAGCAATATATTGTTAATTTATTTTACCTAAAAAATGATAATATTTAGATAGTTTACAGTGTCATTAATTTTTGATGGTAAGTAATGGAGATATCAGTGATAATGTCACATTTTGTAAAATGTTCTGTGATAATCCTGCACAGTTTAACACAGTAGTAGAGTATTGGATGCTAAAGTCTCTGAATTGAGGTCAAACCATGAAATAGTAATTACTACTATCTTACATAAAATGCACTTTTTTGGAGTGGGGTAAGGAACAACACTGCAAGTCATATCATATCTTCAATAACTACTTGATAATTTTTATTAATGATATTACAATTAGTAATAATTTGCCTTTAACTGTTGCCCACATTTCCATTGTTTTCTCTAGTGGCAATTTTTGTAAACATTCAACATTTGATTTTAGTATAAAATCTTTGTTGTGTATTTTCTTCCAAAGCGTAAGCTTGTGGTTAAGACCTGTAGAGGTCCCTACCTTCACATTTTCATGTGCATATTCTTGAGAGTTACAGCCTTAGTAAATATATGATCACAAATGAAAAACATTCTAAGAAATCATATTTGAACTTTGCAAATAAAAAATTAATAAATAAAAACAATACATAAAAAAACAATGAACTTTTTTCTGATTGGGCAGTGTAAAGGAAAGTCTGCTCAGATGACAGAAAAGAAAATTATCAGAAACTTTTTGAATGAATATTCTTTTTAAAACATAAATGTATAAATATGAAGCCAACATAAATATATTCTATTTTATAACTTAAAACTTTTAAAATATTACAAATGTAACAGAGAAACCACACTAAAAAAGGTGTTAACAATTTTACTGCCATAGTTTTCTGTTTACCAATGGGATTGAATTTATATTAACTTACATAAAATCAATTATAAATACAGTATGTTTGCTTTAAAATAATAATTATACATTTTGTGTAAAAGTAATCAGAAATGTTAAAATAAACTATAAAATTAAGACAATGCTTTTGCTGATTGCTAAGAATAATGCTAGGGACAAAATGCTCTCTAGCAATCAGTCCCTTAGTAGATATGGTTCACATTGTTTGAAGTTTAGTTTAACTATAAAATTTTGCCCTCTTCAGATTTTCTTTTAATTAATGAATTATAAATTTATTTAACGCACATTGATTATGTAAGTAATATTTACTAAGGCAATAAACCTAATGCATGTGCTGTTGAAAATGCGAAGGTAGAGACCTCTATAGGTCTTAACCACAAGCTTACACATTGGAAGAAAAGAGGAGAACTCAAGGGGAACCTGAAGCGGTTAGATCTGAGAGCGTGAAGCTATTCAATACTTCACTGATTAAGTCCACAATTCCTATTATACTGTTTCAGCAATCATAGTGCTACAGGAGCCAAACAAAAAAAAAGAACAAAAATTTAAGGTCCATCAAAACTCTCTCCAAAGATCTTTAAATAAAATACTTTATAATTATTAATAACAGTGATAAAATGCATTAAGTGAATGCAATGATGTTATATATTTGAAGTCTTATGTTGGCTAAAAATGTTGAACTTACGGCAGACATTGCAGACGGCATATCAAGCAGAAACACTAACCATCATATTGTGAAACCTATTATGCAACAAACGTTTTTAGATATACTTACATATATACTAATAATAATTTTTTAAAAATATTTATATCTAATTCTTTATTGTTCATCAAAATTGCTTTAAAGTCTTTATTTTTAAAGATTTTGTTTATATTGGGGTTGATGTGAAAAGAATCATATTTCACGTTTTCTTTAGTTGCTTGTTTAACGATATTGATTCGACATCCTAGTTATGAAAATAGCAACAGAATAAAACAAAAAAATGAAATCGATACTCTCAGATAAATAAAATTTAATATAGTAAAAATGCTTTTTATATCTGTTAGCTTATATCAGGCTATCTTTTTCCAATTCAAAATCCATTTATCTATTAGAGCTAAACCAATAAAATGTTGTGGGGGAGGATGAATTCCCCCTTCGCACCAATTTCGATTCTTATAATTATGCAACCAGCATATAAGTTAGTTTGCCTTAATAATATTCAAATCAATATCTCATACTATACGTCCCAACAATTTTAATAAGCCCAGTAAATTAATAGCATTTATTAAATATGTAGTCCTGAGAATATAATATTATTTTGTGGAAAATCTAATCGCAGGATACTAAACCAGTAATAATAATAATAATTCACAAATCAGATATCATTGAAGTTATTTAAACATAATTTGTAAACAACGGCCTTTTTTTTATAACAAAATTAAAACTTTTTAAACTAGGGAATTATATTTTTTAATTATTATTAAAGAAAATTGATATTGTTTACAAACGGGTTAAAATGATTCCATTGGGATCTGAGATGGGAATTATTATTATGGTTTGTGCATTGAAATTAGTTTATAAAATGGTACTATGAACTCAGACTTCCACTCTCTGCAATACAACCGATACACTTAACCACATAAATGATCTCCACTAGAAGTATTCCAGACTTCCACTCTCTGCAATATAACCGATACACTTAACCACATAAATGATCTCCACAAGAAGCATTCCATGCTAAACCAGCATTCATCAGTTGGTCTGGATCATCATCTCCCACAGATATATAAGCAGTGCTTGTTTATATTAAAATAGCAATTCTACACACTTTAATGGGAAGGCTTCAATCTCCTCCATTCTCCAACTCTTCAGCCATACACATCAATGAAAATCTGATGATGAAATGCTCAAAGCCTTTGATGATGCCAATATTATAGTCATCTCCATGTTAACCTTAAGTCAATCTGACCCCTCATATGTAGCATCTTAATATGTCCATTTAAATACACAAAAGAGGGATGGGAAGAATACAGGCTGAATGTGAAGAGCCAAATTGACTTAAGGGTTAACATGGGTCTGACTTAATACTGGCATCATCAACAACTTTGAGCATTCCATCATCAGATTTTCAGTGATATGAATAGCTGAAGAGTTGGAGAATGAAGGGGATTGAAGCCTGTCTGTTAAAGTGTGTAGATTTGCTATCTTAACATAAATCGAATACAGGTTATATATATGTGTGGGAGATAATGATCCAGACGAAATAATGAGTGCTGGTTCAGCATGAAATCGATATACTAAAGATCATTTATCTTTTTCACATGTATGTGGTCATGGGTATCAGTTATGTTCGATAGAGTGGATGGCAGTAGGGAGCTTGAAAGTCTCTGTTCAAATCCTCTTTAATTACATCTAGGTTAAGTATATACATTGTACTTGCATTTTAATATTTAAATGCCATTTTGTGAAAAAAATGGTTTGTCATTGATAGATACAATGTTACCTGTCAAGCAAACTACAGACATTTAGTCAAAATGCCCTATAACCTGTATAGCCCCGTGCAGTTTTATATAGTAAAAAAATGATAATTCTGCCATTTTGGTACTCTTACATCTTATAAACCCCTTAATGGTAAACTATTTAATTGTTATGTTTTTTAATAAACCTAATTCTGTAAGACAATAAAGCCAATTACTCAAGGCTTTAATAGGTTTATAAATGTAGATGATAACAACCAACCCTTAAGCTATCAAAAATCTCAACCTGTAATCAAGGCAACCTCCTTTAACAATAAAAGTGATATCAAAAATCTCAACCTGTAGTCAAGGCAACCTCCTTTAACAATAAAAGTGGTATCAAAAATCTCAACCTGTAGTCAAGGCAACTCTTTTATCAATAAAAGTAGTACTACCTTTATTGTTCAAGAAGTTTTGCCTTGAATGCTTACTTTGTTAATGCAAATAACTAAAAACTATAAAGAAACTTCTGACATAATAATGGTTAGCACATGTTCATACTTTCCTCATGCTTTAGCATTTGATATTTTTTTCATCCTCAATTTAAAATAATCTTGTAATTCTTTTCAGATATCCAAACCAATGCAGTACCAAGAAAAAAAATTTAATTAAATTGTTATTTAGAAAAAGTTATTGGAGGAGAAAACATCTTTTCATATCTCCCAACCAATAGGTTTTAAAAATGAAGTAGGAAAAAAGATTAAAAAATTCTACTCTATATAGTGGAGGGAAATATTAGGAAACATCTTTTATACTCCTCAAATAATATTTTTTGTGAATAGAGTACAAGAGAGAAAGAAAGATTTAAAATCTATATACATTTATATAACTTAATAAAGTGTATCAACTGCAAATAGAGTCTTTGTATTGCATTGAAATGTCAGCAGTATATTAACTATTTTATTTGATTAATGCATGCTCTTAGTGTCAAAATGTAAATAAATTAAGTAGACTCATGTTTAGAAGATATTCATAGTCTTTATAAATGCTGGCATTCTTTTAATATTAAGGGTTGATGCAAGGTAAGTGGAATTGTGGGTAATTTTTAGTTTAAATATGTTATTTTGTAGATCATTACACTTGAGAAGTCGGCTTGCATCAGTGAAATCATTGGTAGTGATTTAGATATTATTTTCATGGCTAGTCTGTTTGGGTTGTGATTTTGGTGTGATTTTAAATACATACATGTATGAAATAAAAATAGCAGTCACTGTAACACTTCTGGCTATGTATAAACTAATAATCACCCATCAATAGAATGATTCCATCTATTTCTTTAGTTCTAATGAGATTTACTTTCTTTTCACAGTGCCAGATTTAATTGCTTTTCCTGGCAAGAGTTGAGTAAGATTTCAGCATTCCATATTAGGACTAAACTATTATGCTATATCAAAATATAATAAAATGTACTTGATGTAATAGAGAATTGTGTTTACAAATAAAGTAAGTTCTAAAAAATCATACGTGAAATTTTCAAATAATGAAAAAAATAAGATTGTAATAAAAGCTAAAAACAGTTTTGTCATTGAACAGTCAGAAGAGAGATTGATTTCATAAAATCAATGACTCTTTAAATGTGAATGAAAAAATATTAATATGTGATAAATCTGTCAAATTATGCTTGAACAAGTTGAATCCAAAGTAGGCAGTATCCTTGCTTGGTTTTGTGAATTTAGGCATTACAATGGTGCTGCGATTACTATCTTTTCTACATTAATTTAAGCCTATCTCTAACCTTATCTTATGGCTTGCAATGGTTTGCAGCCTGCCTTTTATCCACTGCTATAACTTAATGTATTATTTTTTAACAAACCTGAAGATGTCAGCATTATATGAACATTTTCATGATTGTCAGTACCCTTTTGTTATGATAAAGCTATAAAAGAGGTGACTTATTTCTGATTGGTTGAGTGATTTAGCCAATGCTGGATTACTGAATATTGCAGATTTGTTAAGACAAAGTGCAATTGGCTTACAAATTAATGATTATGATGCAATCATTTTATAAAAAGCTTATTTTAACCAAAAACTATATCAATAATAGGAGATTGTCTTTGAAAATGCTTTATTATTTGAAGCAGTTTCTACTGAACAAAAAAAAAATGCTTTTATCAAAACAATGAATGTTTTTTTTTTTTTTAAATTTTTGATAACAACAAATAATTTATTTACTTTTGGAATTTTTTTTCCTTTGACAATAACTACATCTAAATATATTATTTTTTTAATAACATAAAATTCAATTATCCAATGTATACTTTGTTTCAGTAATTATCTTCATATTATAACTAAATGAATGTTTAAAATTAATATCACATGAAAGCTTTCACTTTTAAATTATTAGGTAAAAATTAATTATATATAGAAAAATTAATAAATTCCAACATGGAGGTATATTTATAGAAAGATTCACTATATTCTATTCAAAAATTGGCAGGTGGAGTTTTTATATGCAAGTTAAATTATTAATTTTGTTTTATAATTTAAATGGTTGTTGATGTCTTTTTTAAGTTTTTGTTATACTATCAAGTTGCCAGCCCAATTTTTTTAAATTCAAACTTTTTTATCTGCTGATTCAGTTTTATGGTAATTATACTCTTTATAATCTTAATCATCTTTCTTCTTAGTGAACCAACACAATATTATATAACCTAGCTTCTACATTGCTAATTTATTATCAGATTCTTCTATTCTCCCTACTACTTTTATGCCATCTATTGTAAACTTTAATAATCAATAAATATCAATTGGTAGGCTTTAATAAATTTTTATTCAAGGAATCTTTAATCCGCTTAGCGAAGACAATTGTTCCCCCAAAACTCATCATTAAGCAAGAATATTGTATGCAGAATATGCATTTATAATGGTTGTCTATGGGGATAAAATTGGTTGGTTACTTCAACTAAAAAATTACACCATAATTTGGGAATATTATGTTTAAAAAAATAACTGGAGTATATTTTAAAATTTTAAAGGCCGTTAACGTACGTGATATACTTGTGTAAACTGTGCTGTATGTACTTTACAGATGTTGACTTAAAATATGCATTTATGTATGTATAGTAATGCAACTTAAATATATGTAAAAAGAAAAAAAAAGCACTTAGTTTAAAGTTGTTACTTTCTGTGATTCATTCACCAATCATTGTTATCCAATTTAGTTTCCAAGCTCAAAAGATTTTCTGAATTTTTTCTTACTCATATTAGTTGCTATGATGACTTTAAACAGAATCTCTAAAAAATGTTTAATATCATTATTACAGCAAAATAAACCGAGAAAGTGAAACTAAACTAGCATTTGACAACTTTTTTTGTTCTGCCTGTTTTTCATTACACGGAAAGAAAAACTCTATACTGAAGTTTCATTTTTTTTAAAAAAAAAAAGTACTACAGTATTATACTATACTACTAATATGAAATTAATACACTGTACAGGCGTACACACACCTGCACACATATAATGTAATATAAGGGATTCGAACTCAAGACTTTCACACAACCCTCAACTCTCCATGCCATCTCATGGTTGAAGAGTTGTGGGTTGGAGTAGTTTGAAGCCTGTCCATTAAAGTATGAAGATTGGCTATCTTAATATAAAGCTGAGCACTGATTGTATATATGTGTGAGGATGGTAATCTGGACCAACTGATGATTGCTGGTTTAGCATGTATATTGGTGATTATTTATCTTTTCAACATGTGTATAATCAGGTGGGTCAGCAATATGAGATGACATGGAGAGTTGAGGATTATGTGAAAGTCTGAGTTCGAATCCCTTACATTATGAAATTAGTAAAATTAAAAACTCAATGTTTAATAACAAATCATTTGATTGACTAAAAGACTTATTATTTACGTTAGTGTAACGAAAGTCAAATAAACATACAATACATAACAAAAATTTTATAAAAGAAAAATTTCAGTATATTGAATAAAAGGGGGGATATAATGAATTCTGAGTTTGCATATTGTAATTAATATTTAAGGCTTTTGTTTTAATGTGTATTGTGGTAATCTAGGTAAACAATTATGATAGCTGTAGTGGGTTTTTTGGGGCATGACATGTCACTGTTTCTTCACATGTGGTAGCCATGTACTTGCAATGACTTAGCAATTTGTTGAATAGTGCAATATGATTTGATGGCAGAGTTATGAACTATTTAAGTAAAAATTAAAGACTTTAATCTTATTCACTTTATTTGTATTGCATTTTCATCATAAATAATATATTATTAATTGCATAAAATTATCCTCACATTTATCACAAAAATGCAATTCAAATACGATGGATAGCAGTTTCTATTTGATTGAAATTAGTATTATAAAGATTTTGATCCAAAATTGGGGTTGTCTCAAATTTTAGCAAATATTATTTAAACTGTACACAATATAAAATTTAAATATTGTTAGTACATATGACCATAAATTATTTTTTGTTTTATGCCAAATGAAATTCATATTTTTTTCTTGGTACTGCATTGGTTTGGATATCTGAAAAGAATTATAAGATTATTTAAAATCGAGGATGAAAAAATATCAAATGCTAAAGCATGAGGAAAGTAGGAACATGTGTTAACCATTATTATGTCAGAAGTTTCTTTATAGTTTTTAGTTATTTGCATTAACAAAGTAATTTCTTCTGGAAAAAAAAAATTAATAAAAGCATTTCATACTCCAAGCATTATAATTCGAAAATGAAAAAAAAAAAGATTTAAAACACCATACACATTATTATATAAAATGTTGCGATGTGATGCATGGTGACTTCTCCTTACATGAAGTCAAGAATCTCTCAGCCGCTATGCTTAGATAAACATGTTAGCCACTTTCCATTCCCCACCCGAAGTTTTTCCCATACCTAAGTTTATCTCTCATATTCTCTATCCCACTCCATCTCATTTCCACACATAATCTGTGTCAATTCCATGGCCTTTATGTCTAAGTCCCCTTATCTTTTACAAACCAGGCAGAAAAAACAATAATCCACTTTTTGTATAATTTATATTTATTCTTCCACAACTTCATTATCTGTACCCTTTCTGCTTTCAGGCATTTACATTCAATTAACAGATGCCTAATATTTTCTATGCCTTTCATACACAACTTTCAGACTAACTAACTCATTTGACAAACACTCCATACAGGAGTGCCACCCAGTGGAAGCCATAATAATTAATGGATGTGAGAAAGTTTGTGTTAAAATCCTTATCTAGTGTCTACTCATCCAATATCCCCAGATTAATTTCTAGCTATTAGTGAGGAGCCTTGGATCCAAGAACACTTAACATAGATGTAGGATTTAATGCAACCCTTCACAGACCTTATTGCATCCAATGACTACTATGGCTTGCACTGGGTGGCACTACTGTATGGTGAATTGTCATTGTTTTAACAGCTTATGTAGGCATAGAAAATGGTGATCATGTAATGTTTCTTACTATTGTTCTGTTAGTATTTTCAAAAATAATCACAAATGTTTTAAATAAAATACAAAAAAAGTTAATTTTTATGCTGACCATTGTCAACAAAGGGCCAACTGCTATTGAGGTTCAGTTAGTGTTTTTGAAATCTTGCTAAGATGGTAGCAAACTCTCCACACAGTAGTGTTATCTAGTCCAAGCCAGAGTAATCAATGAATGAAAGAACATTTGTGCATAAATCCCTATCTACTGCCTATCATCCATTATCCCCAGACTACTCAGGCTTTCATTGGATGACACTACGGTATGAAGAGTTTGTTATTGTCCTAATAGCTTGTTTAAGCATAAGAAATGGTGAGCATGTGATGTTTTTAGTAACATTAGCTATAGATTTCTTCTTTTTTTATTTTTTGAGCTAATAAATCAATAAAGTTTCAACTGTCAAAATGAACAACAAAACTGGCAGAATAATATTACAGATAGATGCTGGACAGTGAAGAAAAGCTGAAAGAACATCAGTAAAAATCTTCAGATGAAGGATTTTGTTTTATAAACAGCTACATTTAAAATCACAGAATATGTCTGAAAGGTAGTTGGGATTATAGTATGACATATATACATGATATAAGGATTTAAAAAATATATCCATAGAATAAAGATTTGTAAAAAAAAAAGAGATGATAATACTGGATATTAGTCAATTATGAATAAGGGGAAGATGGTTATTTCTTTAATACCAGCAATACATCACATGTTATATAAGAACGTAGGAAAAAAAACAAGTTCAACAGAATGAACAAGATTTGTAAAAAGAATGATAATGTGTATGTATGATGATGATAAATTCTATTGCAATGAATGGATCAATTTTGAAGAAAGAAAATGAGGTTATTTGTGTGTGTGTTTCTCCCGAGTAGATTCTCCAATTACCCAGATAAACCTTTCCCTTTCTTTTACTTCCCCACTCTAAATTTCCCATAATCTGCTCTATCTCATTTCCACAACATAATTTTTGTCAACTCTATAACCTTTATATCTAATCCCCCTTATCTTTTCCCAAACCTAGCATAAAAACCAATAATTCACTTTCTGTATAATCACTCTTTTCATATTTATTTTTCCACAACTTCATTATATGTACCCTTTCTGTTTTCAAACATTTACATTCAATTAACAAATGCCTAATATTTTCAATTCCTTCCTTACATAATTTACAAAATAAATCACCCATATTTTTCCATTTACATGTATATTCTTTTGTAGCTAAAGATCCCCCTACATAATTTACAAAATAAATCCCCATATTTTTCCATTTAATGTATATTCTTTTGTAGTAAAGATCCCATTCGGCTTAAACAATAAACTACTTTCTTACTATATCATATATTAACTCACACCTAATATTCTGTTTATTTCTATATATATTTAAATCTTTTTACTCTCCATACTATTTCTCCATCTCTCTAACTCCCTATTCTTTATTAATAAATTTATTATTTTATCCCATTCCTTACTACTATAACACTCAATATCCTCTTACAAATCATCCCATCTTTTGTAAAATATATGATATAAATTCTTTATCCAAATCTTTTGCATACGATTACCTTTCTCACCCATTTTGTTACCTGCCCTTTACTCATACCAATTAAATACTATTTTAGTATTCTTTTATTATCCATAAACTGCATCTACAAACATTTTCTTTTACTTTTGCTCTCTCATATAAAAACTTGACCATCCCATTTCTCTTGAATTGCTCCTTGTTCCTATTTCTGCATCAATGATTCTTCCTACTTCCCTTTGAGCTTTTTCTAAATAATCTAATATCTTTTTACTAACATATAATTCATTACTTTTACCTGTTGCTCCTTTCCTATATTCTAGCTACATCATATTTATTATATAAAAAATCTTTATTTTTTGTTCATTTAAATTTTTCATTATAAATATTTTTGATTCTTAAAATAATTCAAATAACTTATCTATTCACTATTATTCTCCAAAAAATTCTACATCTTCTCTTTCCTCAGTATTACATCATTATATTATTTTTTAAAATTTAATATTTAATTATTTAATAATAATTTTTTTTTTGAAAATATATCATTAAAAAAAGATGAAAAATATATACCTTACACTATTAAGGTATCTCTATCCTCTTCCTAATCTTTCTATTGTCTTTCATTTCTAAATAAACAAAAAAAATAGGTGAATAGTTGTTAGTCACATTTTAATTTAATTGATTCAATATTCTCTAATTGATATATATAATAATTATTTTATATAATTTCTTAATAATATCTATTAAACTTCATCCATTCAAATTTTAAACTTATCCAATTTTTTTATTTATCTATCATATGTTTCTATATCTATAAAACTATATATAATGTTTATCTGATTCCTACTATATCCATAAGTTGTGTAACTACAAATAAACTTCTCCATCGTATCTAATCTAAAACCTCCTTGATTTCACCCACTACTTATTCCCTTCCATCCATTTCATTTATCCTATGAATTTATATAAAATGATGTTGTATTGTTATAATTATTAATTTCTATGATCCTTACCTTTCTTTAAATAATAATTATCTTGTATTATCAACTTTGGGAAAACTCTATTCTGTGATTTTATTAAAACAGGATAATTTTTTTGCCTATATCCTAAATTCATTATCTCTGTGATCCATCTAAACCTCTTGCCTTCCATTTTCAATTTCTTCTCTACTATTTAGTTATTTTGAAAAACTAATATTCCCATTATATATTCTTATATTTTCTAATATTCTATCATTCACATCTAACATCTTTTCTATATTCATTACATAACTATTTAAGATTCTCTCTAAATTTCTCTAGAACTACACTCAGTTTCCTCATCATCTATAATATAACTCTCTCTCCCCTACATTTCTCCTTTTAATATAATTCAAAATTTTTACTTCCATCTCTTCCTTTTATTAATATCCTCCAACAATTTATATTAATTTATTCTCTCTCTATAAATATCTATTTTAGAACTTCTTCTTTTCTAAGTATTTTCCATTTAATTAATATCTTTTCACTTTCTTATTCTTAAACACTTATATCCTACACTTCTTTCCTTTTTTTTTTATTTATTAATTTTTTTTTTTTTTTTAATTTTTTTCTTTTTATAATCTTCTTAAACTTTTTTCTTTCTTCTTCTTACACTAATCCTTATACTTCTCCCCACCCCTCCTTTAATTTTTTTTTAAATTTTTTTTTGTTTAACAATATTCAAAACACTGCCACCTAGTGTAAGCTTGAATAATCAATAGATGACAGATAGTAGTGCTTAATAAATCCCTGTCCTCTGCTATCCTGTCAATAACTTCAAACTAGTTTCTAGATTATGGCTTTAATCATTTAAATAATTTGAATCTGAATCTAGCATTCCAAAAAGTCTAACATTCCTAAAATTTTAGGATTTAATGCACCTTTCTTCCATCTCTCAATATTTACTATTTGTTTATTATCAGCCTGATATTTAAAAATAATGTTTTGACTCCAATAAATCTTGCTGGACTGGTACCACATCTATATAACTATGCAAATAAGAGGAGTTAGATTCAAAACCTTGTGTTTCTGAATTGCAGACTTATAATTTGAGAAGAGTAAATTATGATTAATGAAGAAATATATGTTAGATCTAAAAAAATCTGGGTACCCCAGATCAAGACTCTACAACTCTTCACTATATAAAAACCATAAATTAAAAACTAGCCTGCAGATATAAGCAGAATGTTACTGGTTACACATTTATTAAGCACTACAATCAACTGATTATTCAAACTGACACAAAATGGCAGCACTGTGATTAGGAGAAACAAATTTTCTACCTATTTATTTGTTTAGTTAATTGCATTCTTACGCAATTACTTAGAAAGTTTCTACAAAGGCTCAAAATATTTAATAAAGAAGAAAATCAGACGACTATTCTATCAAGAGAATTAGATATAGATGGTATTCCTAATTGTAATAAAAATATAGTCAATATTTACTATAGTAGGTCCATAGTCAAAATAAAGGTCAGGTAATTGGTGTTTAACTTTTCTTATTTAGATATAAAAGCGAAAAAAAGCAGGTGAAATCCATATTATCAGGCAGTTGATTAATTCGCTTGGATAACTTCCCCTCTTCCACAGTTTCTGTGTGGAAGTATATTAGGACGGTTACCCTGCTGTGAACTATTTAAAGCTGTTGCTGATAACAGTTTAGTTTTTATATTGAAAATTTTATCACAGTAAAAAATTAAAGAGTATAAATATATTTTACGAAAATAAAAAGACAATTAGAAAAAAAAATAACAAAAAATATAGTAATTAATTATTAGTAAAAGATATATCTGTAATGACAAAATATTATCGATTTTTCCTACAGTCAGCTTACGGCCAAAATGAAACAGAAAACACCCAATTATTGGTCAGTAAATTGGTGTTTAGCTTCTCTTATCTAGATAAAAAAACAGAGAAGAAAAAGAGGCAAAATTCGTACTATATAACAATAGATTAGACTGCTGCAAACTTTCCTCACTTTTGCCGCTCCTCTACAGAGACATATTGGAAAGACCATTATTTTATAAAGTGATATTTAAAACTATTGCTTTTTACAGTATATATATATACTGACAAGAGAGATTTTTGTATAGCAAATTCTATCATGATAAAAAATTAGAATGTAAACACATGACAACTCAATAAAAAAGAAATTAGAAAATAGTACAATTTAACAAAAATATATTTGTAAGTAAAATATACTTCAATAAGAACAAAATATATTTCATTTTAACTTTTTCCCTATTATCTCATTTTTAAATACATTAGTATGAATTTCCATGCTCATTAAGTTAAAGTAGTAGTCATTAGTTTAAAGAAGTCATGTGGAAAATACTGGTCCATGTGAAAATTACATGGCAGACTTAATCCCATCTTTAGAAATGTGTTTTAAAGAAATATAATGACATTAACTGCTATCAAAAAAAGAAAACAAACAATATATATATAAAAGTGGATAACTTTTTTGGTATTGCATATATATATAAAGAGTCTCAAAAGGCCTAGCTAGCACCTGCTCTGGCAATCAATGTCTGCGACTTGAATTCAAACTATCGTAATTCATTAATCACATTAGATAAATAAGAAGAATTTCCTAATGTAAAGATAGAAAAATTGTCTGTCATTTCGATGATTTGGGGTTCAAACTATCTATAATTCATGTTTGGTTCTTGGCAAATAGTAAGACTTCGGGATGCAGAGGTAATACATTTGCCTTCTGTATGTATAACTTAAAGTTCTAATATGTGTCAAATAAAATTCTTTGCAAGATCTTAGAATTTTTCACCATTTTTGTGAGTCCATAGCCAATATCAGATAACCATCCTACATTGGTCAGTAAATGGATATTTTACTATATTCAATTAGACGGTAAAGGATGGAAAATTACTTGATCCTAACCATTTACAAGTTGATGAACTTGGTGAATAGTGTCTTCCCCTTCATTTCCATTTATTATCTGAGTGTTGCCTTTCCAAAAGACTTGATATTATATTGATTTATTTTAAGCATTGGTTGGAATCATGTGATTTATATATGATAGTCAATTATCTATAAAAACTTATGGTTTAATATATACGTAAATACAAAATTTTCAGTAATTAGTTATTCATACATTATTGATTAGTAAATTAATATCTGGCTATTGCAACCCTTTCCTCTGGCAAACCAATAGGGTCAAAAAAACAACAACAACCAAGAATGACAAAACAAAACAAGTAAAAAGATACCTATATTATTAAAAATCTGTAAAGACAATCAAGACCAATTGAACACATATATAATATGAACCTTATGGTTTAGTCATTAATGCACTGTTTAGCCGTATCCACAAACTGAAGTTCAGATCTCGTTAGAATTTGCAAATATTTTCGCGGAAAGTAAAACATTGACAGACAAGGTTAAAATTTTTTTACCTAGCCAATTAACAGACCATCTATCTAGCCATTGATCAGCCAATAAGTATTTAGCTATTCTTAGAAAGTAAAATAAAATTGGATTCACCAACCATAAGTTTAATTTGATGTGTAACGTAGACAGCCGTTTGGCCTGACAAGAAGATGCTTGGGGTTATTTTAGCAGCCAATACTGTTGAAGACAGGAATAAGCTTTCTTTTTGCAAATAGTATTTATGATTTATTTTTAAAGGCCATAAGATACGTTAATTTTTTGAGATTTACTATTACAATGCTTGGATTTATAGTGTTTTTGATTTTTTGAGATTTACTATTACAATGCTTAGATTTATAGCGTTTTTAATTTTTTGAGATTTGCTATCAATGCTTGGAATGCTTAGATTTATAGTGTTTTTAATTTTTTGAGATTTGCTATCAATGCTTGGATTTATAGCATTTATGATTTTTTTAAAAAAGATTGATGTAGATAACGTGTATTCAAGATCTTTACCGCCTTTTTGGTCTCGTGATTCCATTTCTATAAGTGAATGAAAATATAATTATTGCTTAAAATCTTTTCATCATTATTTTTTACCATTTTTAGCATTCAGATTTTATAAGTTATAATCTTTTGGCATATACGATTTTGTGTTTTAATATTTTAATCACGTGATTTTTTTTATTTATTAAAATTGCTATTTTTGTGTTTTAATATTTTAATCACGTGATTTTTTAATGTAAATTAAGATTTTTATGTTTTACCATTTTAATCACGTGATTGACTAATATGAAAATTCCGATTTTTGTTTTTTTTTTCCCTACGAAAATGGCCATTTTGAGCGATGTCATTTATCGGTTGGATGTTTCAGCATGGTTTGGGTGGTTCTTGTAATTCAAAATGGCGGCCGTGAGCGCATACTAAATCAGCACCTATATATATATTAATCAATACATATATATATATTAACCAATATGTGTATATATATATTACCCAATATATATATATACAGTATATATATTAACTAATATATATATTAACCAATATATAAATTAATCAATAATAATCCAGTACTTGTCAAAAACAGCAAAATTAAAAGTTAATATTTTTTTTTTTTTAAATTAAAAAAAAAAAAAATTACAAACGAAAGATTTTTGATAAAGTAGCCCACTATTACAAATTGAGTTGTCTCTTACCCCCACCCCCCGCCTTTTCCCATTGATTAGACATATATTTCAGACTTTCAAGTCTGATCTGCGGTTGAAAGGAAAGCAATAGAAAAGCTGTCATGTATAATATTTTGTGACAATGATAATTTTTTTTTTTTTTTTGAGGAAAAAAAAGAAGACATTTTTGATAACAAATCGAATTATTAGTTTTTTTTTAAACTTTTATGGATAAGTAATAAATTGATTGCGAACGTGACACATGACTGATTTTATTCTTTTTTGGAACGTTTCAATATCTATTGTTTGTTGCTTTCAAAAATTTTGATTAGAAAAGTTTTTTTCATTAAGCAAAAACAACTACTCCCAGAGATTGAATTGAATGCTAAAAAATGTCCTTTAAAGAATCGAAAACAACAGTTTCATTCATACCTCATCTATTTTTATAATAAGAGTTTTAAATTACAAAACAAAATGCTGTAAATCTAAATGACTATCTATATCATCATCATCAACCATTATCAATCCACTGCAGAATGAAGGTCTCTCCAAGTTCAATCCATCTTTTCCTATCATTAGCTTCTCTTCTTGACACCACCCCTACACATTTTCTTATTTCATCCATCCATCTCACATGTGGTCTCTTTCTGGGTCTTTTACAATCTTTTGGAATCCAGTTTAAAATTTCAATCGTCCATCTATTATCATCTCTTCTAGCAATATGTCCAGCCCAACTCCACTTCAGTCTTTTAATTTTTTCAATGAGATAATCCTTCAAGCTACATGTAAATACTGAAATGGTATCTTCCATATTTTGTTTATATCAATATACATGTCATTTGAACATTGCTTGCAAACGTAGTATAAACTAATTTACATTTGCTTTCTTGGTCTATAAAGATGGTAATGCCTAAATATAGTTTCCTTCCATACGGTTAATTCACAAGGGTTTTAAAAGGTGAAGTTTAATTAGCCATACAATTAAATATTTATTAAAACAAATATACAAATGCCTATTCATAATACATGTTATATACAATTGTTATATCTTCACCTAATACCGTTAACTTGATGTAGCATTTAGTTAGTGTGAAACTATTAATTTTAAGGTCTTCAGGTGCCCTTCTTACCTATCACTTCCATCAGTACCATGGCAGCTTGCTACAGTTGGCACTTCCAGATGTTTTGTGACAGTTTGCTTCATGTGTAGGTATGGTGTCAGCTTATTTCTGACTTAGGTTTTAACAGATTCCAGTTCTAATGTGAACTTATCTCACTGCTTTAACCATATAGAAACGACAACATGTCCATTGCCATTCAGATTGCAAGGAAATGAAATCATATATCATGTGACTTAATTTAATAAGCTTGTATTACAAATGTCATATAATGAGTGTGCCAATAACTATTAACAAGCTTTTCAGAATATCACTATCCTCAGAGCCGGTATTTTAAATCTAATGCTTGAATAGCTTAGCACCTCTCTGATGAAAGCCAAAGGCATAAAACCGGTCTGGAGATAGGGATATTCTGAAAAGCTTGTTAAGAGCTATTGGCATGCTCATTATATAACATATGTCATTCAGATTTGACAGTAAATTGTTAACTCCCTTCCAATAGGATTGACTATTTATAGTCAGATCCCTTTCCATAAAGAAAATAATTGGATTCACTGATTATTATCACCCATTTGCCTGTTACTCTTATTGGATATATTATCTAGTCAGATATCTACTGGTCTGTAGCAAAGAATGCTAAATCCAATCAAGATAAGATGGAATCCGGACTACTCCATTAGTTGAAAATAAGTTGAAATATAACAATGCTGAAGGAGGCTATGTTACGCATCTGGTTGTAGTCTTAAGTTCAACCCCAAATAATATCACACAAATAGAAAACTCTCCACGGAGTAGCACCACTCAGTGAAAACCAGAGTAATTAATGGATGCAAGAAAGTTTGGGCATAAAATTCCTATCTAGTGTCTACTCATCCAATATCCCCAGAGTAGTTTGTAGCTTGTCACTTTCATCAGTGAGGAGCCTTGAATCTGACAACACTGTATCAAGATTTTAGGATCTAATACGACTCTTCAGCAGCCACCTTTTACCTTATTAGCAACTATAAAGCTTTAAGTCCAAGATGAAAACAATAATGAAAGCCACACACTAGAAACTAGTCTGGCGATTTTAGATGAATAGGCACTAGATAGGGATTTTATGCACAAACTTTCCTACATCCACTGATTAATCTGGCTTGAACTGAGTAGCGCTACTGTAGGAAAAGTTTTGCCTCTGTGTAAACGGATTGAATAAGCATAAAGAATGGTGATCATGTATGCTTAGTAGTCTGAACAATATCAATTGTCACATCTGCCCTCTCTATAAGAACAGAAAAATCAAGGTAAATTGGTCCATTTTAAGTTTGAAAAGCAATTTGACACAACAGAGTTGCAAAACAGCTGCAGAAAACATTATGATTTCCAGTGTTTATATAGATGCATGTAAATAAAAAAAAAGAAATATGACTCTTAAATATCAGGACAGAATAAATGCTTCTTCAACAATCTGAAGACAAAGAATAATAAAACATGTTAATCACCAAGTTTACTGTTATCGATACATCCCTATCTTTATTTTATCTTCACATAAAGAATAGTAGATCATTGTTTACTAAACAATTTTGGAAAGATATATGGGTTAAGTTTCCTACACTGTGACAAATTTAATTGTTCTCCCTGGTGAACAGTTTGTAAGTTTTCACCTTTTAATTTTAGTGTTAAACTATTATTCTAAATCAGGACATAAGAAATTGAACCTAATTATAAATTTACATTTACAAACAAAATACACTCTAAAAAATAATATTTGAACCTTGCAAATATTAAATAAAATAATATCATAGTCAAAACAAATAAAATTTTCATTACTGACAGTAGGGAAAAACAGATTAATTCTATATAATCAACAGTCATTTTTTATTGGAATATATTCTTAAAACCTAAATAAAAAATTTCAATCTCTGATAAATCTATCAAATTATGCCTTAATATATATATATATAATTATCCAAATATCTCAATATATCCTAAAAGAGTGCCACCGGTAATAACATATTAATGGTCAATTTAAAAAGGTGTAGTTATCAAATCACTATAATATAAAATAGCAATTCGTGTCAATTGTTAATACAGAGTTTAATATAAATATATAAAATAATAACAAATAATATTTCCAAGCACTTTCAACTCTTATGAGTCCTTATCAAGGCAGGGTAAAAAATTATATTTTCTCCTAGGTGATGAATTTAACATTTCATTGTATTGGCCAGAAACAACTAATCGGAAAGCTGGTTAATTTAGAATTCATAGCACAAGATGAATTTTGTATAAGATATAATTATTTAATCTTGCATTTTTTATCATGTGTTTCATGCATTAATATTGTAAAATCCTTTGAACTACATATATGACCTGTATTATTTTGGTGAACATAAAAAGCTGAATAAAATGTATCATCTTCTCTTGCTCTATTATAAGTATATTTATGTTGTTGAAGGCAATATTTAATATTTGTTTTGGTTTCTCCAACACATATTGTACTACAATTTATTTGTGGGCATCTAATAGAGTATACAACACTGCTTTTATCCTCCTTATTTATTATTTCCTTAGAATTATTTATTAACCTATTAAGGTTAGGTGGAGTTCTCCATGCTAATCGAAAATCTTGACTTAAAACTTTTATTATATTTTTATTAATATTGGGAATAAAAGCTAATGACATCCATGGTTTATTATTCATATTTATATGGTCACTATTATGACATTGTTTGTAATGCTTCAATACAGTAGATAATAGCATTTGTTTATTATAACCCACTTGTATTAAATCTTGCATATAACATTTTATATTATCTTTCATAAACATTTCATTTGAACACAGTCATTGATTACATGTTAAAAAAGCTCTAAAACCAACTAATTTGTGTACTAAAGGAACATTAGATGTTGGATGAATGTAACCTCTATTATCTATATGTTTTACAACCATTTTATATACTAATTTATCATCTACCCTTGATATTTGCAAATCTAGGTATTTAATACTAGAATTGTCTTCTTTTTCTATTGTCCAAACTAAAGCATCCTGGTTCTGCAAACTATCAAAAATTTGCTTTATAGTGTCTGGTAGCCCATATATCAAAACATCATCCACATCTACAATATAATGTGTTCTCATTTCTTACTAATATGGGATGCATATCAAATCACTGTAATTTGCTTTGTTAATATTATTCTAGAATTTATTGCTTTCTATTTTAAAAATAAGATATACATTTAAAATAAATGTGTAATTATATATATTTTTAATTTTTAATAATTATAATTATTATGCAAAAATAATCATGAATTTTAGCAAACTTTACAAAAAAGTCAATTTTTTAGTAATTCTAAAAATTTTCTCTAAGTAGTTTCACAAAGAACAAGAAATCCGATAGCAATAAAGGAGACAGCAAAGCATGCCTACAACTTTTGACATCACTGCATTTACAATGATTCTGATGTCTTTATATAATTTTTGGCATTAAAATATCAGAAGTATATGTGAATTTCCAGATTAAAAATAATGAAATATCTCAATAGGTGGCTCTACAAGCAAGTTGACACCAGAGCCTTTTTTTAAATTTCTTTATAAAAAGTCCTTCACATTGATAAAGCAAATTGTTAATTATGGTTAATTGAAAAAATACAAAGCCTGTTGAAAATAAAAACAATTCACAGGTTTGAATCCCATTATTTAAACTACAGGTCCTAATTTTGGTGACTGTGAGGTAACATTGTATCATGAAGCATATATAAAGCAATGCTGGTGAACAGCCATTCTTTTTCTCACCATTATTATGCCACCTAGGATAAAGCTTTGCTAATCAATAAATGTTAGATGATAACCCTTAATAAATCCCTATCCAGTGTCCTATAAAATATATCCAGGCTAGTTTCTAGTTTATGACTTTCTTCAGTGAGAAATTTTGGATCTGAGAGCAGAGTTACACTAGGTAGCAAAGAAGTGCTAAAAAAAAATTAGAACTATTGTGTAAGCATTATGTAAAATGGTATCAGATGATGCCTTAATGACCTTAAAATAATTACTTGATTTTCAATAAATGCTAGACAGTGGCAGTTTCTTTTTCAATCTAACAATAAATTATTAAACAAACCCAAACACTAAAATAGAAATTTACTATACCAAAAATTCCTGATCAGTTTCTGTATGTGTTTTTTGCATATATAAAAGCTATTAGGTTAAAAGTCAGTTATTTTATCTTGGAGAAGCTGAAAATCAGGTCCCAAAATGCATCAATTTGTCTAGTCTTTCTTATCTTTCTTAGTGTCAATAAACATCATGTATAGTGAGTTTTTCCTGTTTTAATCTTTCTTAGTGATTAAGTACTGTCTAGAATAGGTGGAATTAGCACCACACTGATGATAATGATCAGTTAAATCATCAATAGCCATTTGCCAATAAGTATATTTACTATAATTGTAGAAATAAGAGGAAAACAAGAATAAAAAAAACCAAATAAATAGTATCAGAGTCACAATTGCTATGTGCATAATTAATTCTCTTGCATTCTGATAATTTTTATTGTTCTACTGGGTGAGAGTTTTGGAAAATGCTCAACTTTTCTGCTCACACAAAATCTTTATTTTATAATTTCTTTTTTATTTAATTTTATAAACAAATAATATTCTAAAACATTACATTTAACCATAATGATAATGTACTATAAATGTCATTACATATGTTTATGTAAACACTCTGAAAATGAACAATTTTTTTAAGTTTTTATTTAAAATATAAATAAACAGGTAGATTTAGGATACATCTGTCAAATTCTGCTTTAAAATCTAATATTTGCTTTATAACAATTACAATATTTGTAAATATTTTAACACCACATCATTTCTGATAGATAATAATGTAATAGATAATATGGATTTTTTTCTTTGTATTATGTTCAAGTTTATAAACTTCTATTTCTAAAAATAAAATATAAATGAAAAAATCAAGTTTACATGTGTATTTCTTTTTACTTTAAATAATAAACAACCAATTAGTGTGTGAAAATAATCAAAAATATTTTATAAACAAGTAAAAAGTCATAGTTTGTTTAATACAAAATTTTTGCCTGAAAACTAGACCAGAAGTAAGAAAATGCTCTCTTGGGATTTTCTGCTATAGAACAATAGAGTAAATACTTGGATCTTAGCTTCAGTCCATGAGGTACTAACCTCTTCACAGTTTTTCCCAATTAAATCATCAAGAAAAGCATTATAGGATAGGAAAATCTATGTAATAACAAAATGGAGGTCATTATCACTTAAGATAATGTTAATACTATACTCTAGAGTTTCAAAACCACAATTTTTTTCTGAGAAAACACCCAATGACTCTCAACAAATATAAGAGTTATTAAGTTAAAATATGAAAGTTTGGTTTGACAAACAATCTCACTGCCATAGAAAGCATACAAAGATAATTAAATGTGAAAGATATTCTTGAAAGGTGGAAGAATAAACTTCTAAGTGAGAGAAAGAAATAAGATAAAATATGGTTAAAATAATATGCATTAAACGTAGTAATTCACTCTATTTTTGAGTCATATGTTATAAATTTAACACAATAGTGCTATTATTAACTCAGATTGGTGTTTGGTTATTGGAGTCTTTCATTTTGTAATGAATATTGGATTTCTGAGCACACATTCACTCACCACCTTTATTTTGAATAATCTGAAATAATAATCAGATATTTTTTTTATTAAAAAAAGCTCTAATATTTTTGAAATCAAATTGCTATGGAAGACTGATACTAAACAAGCAGTTGTATATTTAATGGAAATGTGGAAGAAACTTTGATCGTTTAGAAATGCTGAGTATACAAAAATCATTTGTCATCCGAGGTGTTTCTTAATTTGCTATTTTCAACCAGGGTTTCCTCAAAAACAAATCCATTTTCACCTTTGTTTTTAATTAAATTCAAGATAAAATGTATTGTTGAATATAAGAATAAATTTGTTTAGTCTTAGAAATGCCAAAAATAATAGATAGTTACCTAGCAACCTTAAAGCTAAACATATCTCTAGTTATTACTTGGAAATAGCCTAACCCTTTTTTTTTGGTTGCATCATATATATATAGTAGAAGAGGCCGGCCCCATTTACATTATAAAAATTACCTCAAAGACATGTAAAAAATACAAAATATAACCTAAAGAGAAAATGACCAGTGATGAAATACTTTTTGTTACAATGAAGACTAGAATGACATTTTGAAGTGCACTTAACTACCTTTTTTATACAAAAGCACTTTAAAGAATACCACAAAGCACAACCACTCTGCTTTTGACTCATCCTTAACCATGTTTTTTTATTTGAATCATTTATATTTTGTTAAATCTAGTCCAAAATAAAATTAATTGCAAAAGAGAAAGTGTTTAATGAAGCAAAAATATGACTTCCTTTCTTTTTTATCACTAATTTCAATAACCATTATTTCATTTATCTGTGATTGGGGGAAAATATTAAATAAAAAAATAATAATTGAAAATTAATAAAAAAATGTAATTAATTTTTTTTTTAATTTTTATTCACTGGGCATATACAGCACTACAATGCAACCATGTCTACATATATATGATAAAATCTACTCTCAAAAGTGTTAGAGCCTTTCCAACTCAATGGAAAAATAATAAAATGAAAGAATAAACATTATTTCTGAGAATATTTTATACTTTGCCAATTTTCCTTTTGGCATTTTATAGAATGCCTAAAAAAGTGTGATAATCTAAGCATATCATACATGGATATCCCACTTGTGATATTGTATAAAATGCCTAGGCATTCTATATAATGCCAAAAAAAAATTGACAAAGTGTAAAATACTCTCAGAAATAATGTTTTTAATGACGTGTGAATATCTAAGCATTTTATAATTGGACATCCCATTTGTGACATTGTATAAAATGCCTAGGCATTCTATACAATGCCAGTTTTCACATTTTTCTGGTAACATATTAATTTAATGTTTTAAGAAAGTGTGAAAATCTAAGCATTTTGTATTTGGACATCCCACTTGCAACATTGTATAAAATGCCTAGGCATTCCATATAATGCTGGCTTTCACACTCTGCCATCAATATATTAATTTGATGTTTTTAATGGATTATATAGGTGAAAATATTTTATAAGTGGGGATTCCATTTTTTAATGAAGTTATAATATGCAACCATAGTGTTTCAAGTGTAACAGCCAATCAAACAGGTTATCCCATGTGATAAAACTGACAGTACACTAGAAGCTACAATTTAATAAAAAAATGGCTTTGATTTTGACAGTGTGCTACTATTTCTTTTAGCCTGCATAATCCATTTGATTAGTTGTGCTTAAAATACTGTGGCTAAAGATTTTAACTTCATTTAAAAATAGTTACCTTTTATAAAATATTTCAATATTTAGTATTAAAAGTTCACAAGTATTTGTGTGAGTATTAGTAAGCAAGGACACAAATAAATTTTAATCAGATCAAAAGTAAACTGATTTTAGTTTCTTATATAAACTTCACTAATTAAATGAAATATGCATATAACATTCCAATGTAATCAACATAACATCATGTTATTATAATACACAATGTTATTACGAATGAATTCAATTCTTTTATGACCAATGCCAAATAAATGCTCTACAGAGGTTTTTCAGAATGTAGACATTGGAATGTTGGCCATCTTTAAATTTTTGCTTTTACAGAGTTGAAAAGTTATTATTTTTCCACAATCACTTCAAGAGCCATCACAACTAGTGACCCAATTATTATTATTCAATAAATATGTCACTAATCTTATCTAGAGAGTAAATGAGGAAAATATAACTGAAAATATGCCATTATACAGCAATTAGGTAGGCTGATCTGGGAAAGGGCAGAAATATCTTTGCCATACAATAGACAGCTTCATCTAGGATGAATTGTGCGAGTAAACTTTGATATCAGATTATTTACATCGTTTTGCAGATTATAAATGAGTTATAAAAGTCATATCATGTATTATTTTGGTATTTGCAAAGAAACTAATATATATAAAAGACGTATTTTCTGGGTATATATATATATATATATATATATATAAGTGACTTGAACTCTGGCTTTTGAGCTCTCTACAGATATGCATCCCATCCTATATAACTGGTATGCATAACAATATGTGGTCATGTGTATCAGTTATATAGGATGGGATATAAATTGTAGGGAGCTTTAAAGTCAGAGTTGTCCCTTATAATTATATTAAATTTAGTATAGACAATATACTTATATCTGAATATCATAGATATACTCTCTGTGCTATAATTACAGTTTTCATAAACAGTTCTTTGTTTTTCAACTCTGGTTAAAACTTCAAGCATGTACTGAGTAATTGATGGTTGCTTGAAAAACAACTAGATGTCTATAATTGGATTCTGGAACCAGCATGGCTTTCTAGTGTCTACTAATAACTCAAGATATATCACATGATCACAATATCTGGTTGGCACAGGGTGGCACTACTCTATGGAGAGTTTTGCCTTGTTTAACTCAAGATATAGTGATAGTCCTAGAATATATATATATATATTGTCAATTACTAAAAAAAAATTTTAAAATTAATATTATATAGTATTTAAAATTATAGATTACACTAAGCAGTAAAATTTTTAATATAATATATTTAATAATAAATATTGTGATGGTGAGAATTGTATCTACTTCTATAATTTTCTAAATTGTTTTTCAAAATTTTATAGAATTATTTTATATAATATAAAATAGCAAATTTATTCAGACAGATAAAAATAGACTAAACACCAGAAATGACTATGTGACTGTCTGGAATATTTTATGTATAAGTACCGGTTTAAATTTATACTAATAATTAAAATATTAAAATAGTATATTATAGAATTGGATAGAATTGTCACACATCATAATAAAAATAAGTAGTATGCATTTTATTAATTATTGTTTCAAAATTATTTTAAAGGTAATTAAATTATAATAGATAATAATTGATTTAAAAATAATAATTAGTTAATATTTAAGTCTATTATGTCATAATTTTAAAACTTTAGAAATTGTTTATCAATCCAAGTAGGAATTGACCAATAAAAAATAGATCTTGGCAGACAACAAAAAATCGCGCTAACTAATTGTACACACGAGAAGAACAAAAATGTGTTGACTCCAGAGCAGAGGTAAAATTTTAAGCTCTCTAAAAATTTTTTTTCTTTCTTCAATTTATTAGTCAATTTTATTATAATTTTAATAATATCTTTGAAAGAAACCAACTGACAATTTAAAAATCATCCGAAAGAATTTAGAATAAAAGTTTTTAAAAAGTTTTCATAATAATGTTTCACTAACTTTACAGTAACCTGCCAGTGGATTCTATCGAAGTATAATCGGAGTTTTCAATAGAAAATGGATAGATTCTTAAACCCAAGTTGTAAATTTTATAGTGTTCCAAATATGTTAATATTATTCGTTGATATAGTTTATATAGCGTATCACTATGAAAGATGCTTTCGTGCATATAAAATCAATGAAAGGACATTGTGCGCAAAGTTAATGAATATAATGGAAAATAAAAATAAGTATTATTCATATAAGAATAAATGGACAAAAGGAATTTTAATATTGAAATAGTTTGAGTTGCTTTCTTTAAGATGACTGGAGAAAATACTCTAGAAAAGAGTTAAAGATCAGAAGTAGTGTCTATAAAATAATAATACATGAAAATGAAGTTTATATTTTACAGAAGAGAAATATAAAATATTGGATCCATGGAAAACGCAATTGGTACCGTAATTATTAAATCATTGTAATTTAACTAGAAGTAAAGATGCATCAACGCGCCGAGGTAATATTCGCCAGAACATTTTAAAAGCTTCATGGGATAACTAAATAAAATGTTTTCTAATAATTTTGAATTAAACATTAAAACTAAAGATCATCTAAACAGTTTATTAAATGAACTAATTTATTTAAAACTTTAATCAGCAGAAAGGAGAACATTCGGACAAAAGAAGAAATAATAAATATTATGGGACTAACCAAGATTTACCGTCAGAAAAATATGTGATTATGATTTGAATTATTTTCTTTACTAATCTAAGTTAAATATTAAGTTTTAGATAGCGATAGGGAAAACAAAATACATTAATTCATAATATAACATTATATGAAATAATATGTTTTGATTTTGAATTTTAAAATAAAATTGTATGTATGTGGAAATATGTATATTTGCAATGCTCGAAGAGAAAGAAGCCTACTACAAACTCTGATAGGAAGATAAAGATTATTTTGGTAACATTTATAATTATTAATGATATATAATGTATGTTTTATTTAGTTAGATCAACGGAGAATCGAATGAATGTAACGTAAAAGTTTTATTGTTATTATTGTTGTAAAACGCATTTTTTGAAAACAACACTTTAAAACACTTTGAGATGTGATTAGATTTTTAAAAAATATGCATACGATAATCATTTTATGTGTTATTAATATAGTTCAATATAACCGATGGTTATGTGATATTTTCTATTAATTTTCCGATTGGGATATTTAATGTTATTTTAACAAAATGTAGATATTGAACCTACAGTGTAATAAAGCAAGACAAATTGTTCTTATGGAATAGGGAGATGTTTTTATATTAGCGAATTTTGTTTATTGTTTTAAAAAGTAGTTAGTATTTTATCGATGTTGGATACAGTAAAAATCTTGAGAGATAGTTTGGGTAGTGACTTGGTAGTACGTGGTGATTCGGAAACCAAGAGGATGTATTAAAAACTAGGATGCTACAGGGGATGAAATAATAAATAGTTTTAGATGTTAATCAGCGTAGTTAACAAAGCCCTACGACTGGTACACACTTTGTCTTGGACAGTGGTATTTTATATATTTTCTTGTGAATCGTACTTGATGTTTGGTAAAGCTGAATAAATAGCTGCCACATCATGCTTATCGCCAAGGTTATTAGACAAGGAATGTCGGACCTATTCACACTGTTCCATACATTTTTTGAAGTATATTGCGGAGAAGTTATCTATCTATCTTCCCGATATCCTATACATCTTTCGCTATCTTTATCTGTATTTCTTGCAACTACATCGTTATATGATAAGTCTATTAAAAGGCAAACAATAGATATTCTAGAATGTATGTCATGCTATTATTTGGAATAAAATAGTTAAGTGTTAACGAAGAGTAGATTATGATTATTGAAAGAAAGATGAAAATATCATAAGAAGGGAAGGAGTTAGATAATTATTTTAATTCTTTTTTTAAGAAATGAACTATAATTTTATAAAAGTATATCCAAATAGAAATATACAAAAATATTAAATATAATTTCACGTTTTCTTATTGTTAATTATATTTTAAAAAATATAAGTATTGCATATTTAAAAAAATACAATAACATTCGATAATTATAGTATATGTGAAAATGTAACAGGTGATAATTAAACCCATGTTATAATATTATACATGAGCATGGCTTATGGAATAAACGTATTATAGTTTACGAGTATTGGAGAACAAACGTTAAAAGTAATAATAATATTTGAATAATATGCGGAGTGACTTATATAAAGTTACAAGAAAAATGTAATTTTCTTTTTAAAAACCATATTGATTGTAGAATTATGATTTTATAAATGATGTTTATCCACATAGATAATTTATAATATAGTAACTTTAATATTAAAAGGTAAAGAATGTTGTTACCCATAAAATAGTTAAAATAAGTGATATGATAAACCTAATAATAAATAACTAAATAACTTTTAAAAGGCATAATAAGTTTAATTAACGATAAAAGAAATATAAATGTATATAATTCAGTTATTGTAGTGTAAAGAAAATTGAGGATATCCTTGTAAATAGATGTAAATAGATTTGTTTTATTTATTTATTTTATTGATGTTAATAAAATTTTAAAATTTGTTTATTAAAACTTGTGTCTGAGTTTTGTTTTCTCTACATCATTGCATGAATTCACAGAGTATGTTCACAATAATTAAACTAAGTATATGATTGTTGCACAAAAGATAAATAGAGAAGTATGTTTAATCTTAAATATTTATTGATGTTCTTGTAATTAAATAATTATAAAATTGCATTGCGTTACTGGTCATCAATCCATTATCATAATATTTTGCTAAATTATATGCTATTAGTTGCCACTTGCTTTGTTTATCAAATTATCTAAACACTGCCACTTATTAATTTATTTTATTACTTAAAGATAAAAAAAAAAGGATATTAGGTTATTAACTAATTTATTACTGTTGTAAAATTGCGATGAAAGAAAAGCTGTACTAGTTGGATTAAGCAATAAAGATTGTGATTATTATTGTTTTATTATTAATCTAATTTCAGAGTAGTAGATTATGACATAAAATCCCGTATCATATTTTGCTACCATAGGTTATTAACATGCCAATAAATTTAAGAACCTGAGATTATTTCATTTGAGCTAGATGATTATTATTATTGTTATTAGAGATAAAAGATTAATACTTTAATTGTTAAATAAGTCTTAGTGATTAGAAGTTGCGGAAGTCATAAGAATACTATGTAGTTATTGTATGTAATAGTAGTATAAGGGGGGATAGTGTTCTTATGCCACTGAGGTGGTATCCGGTGGGATATTATCTCAATGTAATCTACCTTGTCATCCGTATTTCCACTTCTAGTCTCATGAATTCCTGAATATTTATTTGAGTTAATTTAAAACAGAACCTAAGTTAATTTTAAGAAACTTGAGCTAGTAAAACATTTAATTGAATATTTCATTAATTATTAGAGCTAGAACCCGGTTAAGTGATTTTCACTATATTGTATTTATGTGGGGGAAGTGGAGATGCGGGAACGGGGCGGTTAGATTGGCCTGATACGTTTACAGAGGTTAGATTGTGGCCCTCAACGTGATTGGCCTGAGGTGTAGTGGAGCTGCACGCGAGGACGAGGTCAGAATATATATATATATATATATAAGATAATTCTAGATAGATATGGATAAAATGAAAATGGTCTTAAATAGCCCACTATTAGACAAATAACTTTGCTGAATCCTATCAGAGAGAACACATTCTACTAAAAAACTTTCATTTAGCTATCTATTAGCAATTTCTTTCCAATCTCATTAGGTTTATGATATGTAGTGTAATAATTAGTAATCAATAGATGCCTGTAGGTAGTGTTTAACAAATCCTATCTAGATATCTGTAGACCAGTTTCTAGCTTAAGGCTTTCATTAGGGAGGAGCACTTGGATACTTTGGATTTAATGCACTTTTATTCCAGCAACCATCTTTTACTTTCTTGTTATATGATGCAGCTGCAAGCCTTATATTTTTTTTAATCCAAGAAAATTTGCTTGCAAAGTTAAGTAGATCTGAATCCAGTTTCTACATATCATAAGTGATATCAGTTTTTTTATTAATCTTAGGCATATTTATTCTTTGGCCAGAATTGGTGTTAAATCATTACCACAATATATGATCTACAAAACATCACATTACCTTTGTTTGTTTATTTTGCTATCTATTGGCAAATTCTTCCTTTCTTACTATATATTTGCACCATCTAATATTAGTTACTAAAGTTTACACGAGATGGTATAAAAGTATTGAGATTAAAAGAAAATTGCTAATAGATTGTTTGTAAATTGATAATGTGTAAGTGAAGGACAGATGATATTTTGTAGATCATGCAATGTCTTAGTGGTAACTTCCATTACACTTTTCTCAACTGACATGTAGTTAAAAAACAGGTACTATTTGCTGACCAAATTTTGAATGGTCAGTAGTTTAGGAGATGAGGCACTGGAGCAATTAAAGAAACAATTTGAGCTTCATCCAGAAACCTTTAGCTCTTAACTCTGTCAGTCTATAACTGTGCCAAATGACACAGGGAAGTGTAACAACATTGTGGTAGAATGATAAACACAAAAGATTCAAGCTCTCACTTTTAGTGCTCAAATACTATATGGTCTCTTCAGCAATTGAATGGCTACTGAGATGCTTATGCACAGATTGATGTAATAAGTATAAGATTATTTTGTAATCTCAGCCAACTGACAGAATTTCCAATTTCACCAGAATTCAAACTCTATTCATACACACAATAAAACCAATAGGTGCTTTAGGATCAGCAATTCATACTGCTAATTTATTAATCTGGAAGAAGACCAATAGACATTTAGCATCCATAATTTCTTAAAATTACAACAGAGGCCTCTGAAGTAAAGTAAATAAATAAAAAAAATAATTGAATGGTTTATTGCTTAGGAGTTTTTAAGAAGTTTGAGCATAAGAGGTGTAAAAGCTGGGCTGTGATCCATGGGCTTTGAAAATCGGTCACTCTACTATTGCAAAAAACTATACAGGGCTTAAAGTAAAGTGAACTTTTGCTCACAGTGCAAGAACTGAAAGTAAGTAAAGAAAGTATATAATAATCTATTTAGTTTAAAAGAAACTATATATATATGTTCACTCAGCTGGTCTGAAGGTGGAGACAATGAAAGAGATATTGAATTCTATCTCTCTCAATGTTTTTGTAAACAAAGCTTGTAAGAAGCTATTGCTAAAGCTCCATCTAGTGATCATAAAATGCAAGCTAGAGCAAGTTATGAAATTTATAACTTGTTTTATTTATCATTTATATATATATATAATAAAAAAGAAAGACAATGTGAATGTAACATTCAATACAATTGTTTAAATAATAAATGTTATAAGTAAATAGAGGGGTTTGAATTTGGGATTCTTTGGACTACATTTGTCCTCCATTCCATCTCAAATAACCTACCCACTTGACCACATATGTGAGAAAAAGATAGATGACCCCCAGTATATGCATTTTTTAGCATGAAACACTTTTTATATACTAATCAAATACCCCCTCCCCCCCCAAAAAAAAAAAACTTGATCTGAACCAAGCCACTATAATTCTTTTGAGAATTCTCACTCAGTGCTATTAAAGGGGAAATATATTTATACAGTTATACATTTTCAAAATGGCTTGGCTCAGCACAAGGTTTTTTTTGGGGAAATAAATATTTTGTGCAGAACCAGGACTCATCAGTTGGGTCAGATCGTAATCTCCCACAAGTATATTGGTTGTTTGAGGTGGAATCGAGGATGACTATAGACTAAAAAATTCTAAGTTCCAACCCCTCTATTTACTTATATAAGAAATATTCAGTACACTGAATGAATAGGCTAATTACAAATACTGCCTTAGTAAATAATACACATACCCACTTAGTATTTAACTATAGAATAATAAGAAAGTGATTATATAGAACATTGTATATATAATTTTATTTAGCAAAATGTTTTTAACACCCGTGACCAAAAAAGCTTTTAATATTTTCTCCATATAAAATAGTTTCTTCTTCTTAGATACAGTTGAATGTCTTCTGGGAACACAAACAATAATTCCATTATGCTTTCGATTCACAAAATGTCAATCAAGTTTACACGGAATGAGATGACAGGAAGAGAAATGTTAAGGAGATATAATTTATTGCCAATCATAATCACATCATTATCAAGAAAGAAAACAGTGTTCAACTTTCAATAAAATGGATTATGTAAAATCTAATTTAAATAACTATGCATACATAATTATTCCTCAATATTAATAGGGCAGCACAGCTAGCCAATCAGTGAGAGCTATGATTCTGGGTAACTACACCAAAAGTGCACTCAGCTGCATCTAAGATATGAAAAAAATATTAAGCCCTTTTTGGCCAAGGAAGTTAAAAACGTTTTGCAAAATAAAAATACAAATACAAATGAAAAAAGAAAGTAATATAACTTGAAAGGAGAAAGTAATATAACTTTATATATATATAACAATAAAAAATAGACTTCTGTTATATTGCAAAAATTGTTGTCATTGCTTCTACTAGAGGGCAGTTCAGTTACCCAATATAAATTAATATATATATGCTCTGCGCACAGATAATGAAGCTATTAATTTATTTCAAACGCTAATGAAGTAAAATCTTAACTATTACCTAATATGACAATTGCATCAGTCTTAATGTCATTATAGTATATAACATTATACACTGGAAGTATTTTATTTATATATTTTCATGGAATGAATCATTACTGGCAGTGTTTAAATTGAGTACACTCTTAGATGTGTCTTCAATTAATAATTTCAATTAGTTTCAAATGTCTTTAGGATAAATTTAATGATTGGTTTAAATATTCATTTTTTTCTAGCCTAAGCATTTCAGACATTCCACTGTATAAAAAACGAGTGAGTGATAGAAGGCATCTTTTTTTTTCCGTATGTCATAGCATTGGCTGAGAGGTGAACCTGCAACAACAGTCTGCAACCAATTGCTTGCTTGCAAGGCAGATGCACTGACATCTCGGCTAACAATGCTTGACAAAGGCATCTTTCTTTTAGCATAAAAATTGTTGCTTATGCTATGGTTAGAAGCCATTACAATTATTTATTTAACAGTTGCATGCATATTAATATCAAAGTATTACATACATGATAAACATTAGATTGCACAGAGCTAGGTTGTTTATAAATATACATCACATGATAATCACCAAAACGTACATAAACTATTTACCAAGGCAAGATTTATAGGTAAAGTTTAGATTGCTCTTAATATAAGCAAAGAAATCTGACATAGGATTGTAATAGACTGAGACTTTATCTTCCTAATAGTTTAAATAAACATCATTAAGCAGGTTAACTTAAACAACAGATTGTAGTTTTTATGGTTACATAAACATTACCTTTTATTATGTGATACATATGTATATAATTATATACTGCCTATTGCTATACTAGTAATTATAAATAAAATAGAAAAATTATACAACATTACAATATTAGCCTAAAAGAGCAAAATTTTACTAAAATTCCTCCACAAATATATATATAAACAAACAAAATAGCTTTACCACCCATTCATTTTCAAAAACCAATCAATCTCATAAAGGCTTCCTTTGATGTTAAAGGAAGTTGTTTTTAAGTGAATGATGGGAAGGTTTTTGAAGTGAATGATGGGAAGGTTATTTTGTTTTGTATATACATGTATGAAAGATGCTAAAGCAAGTTGGTTTTTGAAATTAATAATGGGAATGATATATATATATATGGCTGGTATTGCAATGTGATATGAGTTTCTATTTTATATACATACGTTTTTGTTCAATGGTGTAAACAATGCCTGGACAATAAAGTTTGATGATGAAATGATAACATTTGACCACCAGAAATAATATGATAAATATATAATGAATAAATGTTTCTGTAGTGCAATTTTCATTACACAACTCTCACACAAGTTAGAGACTGGTTTCATTCCTTTTCAACACTTCATGGAAAGGTATAGTGAACATTGGTAAAGATATGTGTAAGAGATTGTGGTCTGGATCAATTGAAGAAGGCTAGTTCATCATGAAATGTGCATCCTGTGGATCGCATCCCTCTTTCACAAATCTTTGGTCATATGTTTGTGGTTACATCCCTCCACAAGGTGTTAAAAGCAGTCCCTATCTTGCATGAAAGTGATATAATGAAAATTGCGCTACAGAAATATTATTCATTATGTGGATAATCTCCACATCAATGAATGACTAATAAAAATTATTAATATACTTCCATCAAGTGGTTGGTGTCAAAGTTGTGAGAGCAGTAAGATTGACACTTATTATTTAAAGTGTAGTAATTGGTTATGTATGCATATTGAACAATAATAAATATATGTGTAAGAGATTGTGATCTGGGCCAACTGATGAATATTGGTTATGAAATGTGCATATTTGGGGTCATGCATCTTTTTCACATGTCTTTGATCATAGGATTATGATTATTACCCCTCCACAATGTGTTAAAAGTGGATAGAAACCAGTCTCTACCTTGTATGAGAAAGGTGTAGTGAAAATTGCCATACAGAAACATTATTCGTTAAGTGGATAATCTCTAGCCTAACAGAAGATTAATAATTATTATTAGTTGACTATAATTTGCCATTTATTAAAAATAATTCATTCTAATGCATTTATTGAAAACAATGTGGCGGAAAAAAAAAAATCACTCTCAATTTTCTCATTAATTACCTTTTATTCCTGATTAGTCTATTTGCATCAATAGCATCAAAGAATTAATTTCCAAAGTAAAATTGACATAATTTCATTAAAATAAATCTATAAAATTAATTAAACTAACTTGATTAAACGATCAAAATTACTAATTAATTTTTTTATAAAAAATACATTATAATGCAATCTAAATATGGAGATGTCAGAATGAATATGTTTTTTAGTAAAAGTTATTTAAAATGACTTTCTATTACAAATTTTTCTTTTGGCTGAATTTAACAAAATAAGTATATATTTTGAACTGAACTCAAAGAATACAGCTTACTAGTCAAAATAAGAGTCATAGATAACATGACCCTATCTCTTAAGCGTGTAAGTTATAAACAATGAGGATTGCCAATTCCTCAACAAGCTTTGTGGGTGCTGGCTCTGGCTAAGCATTTATCACAAAGCTTGTTGAGGAATTGGCAATCCTCATTGTTTAATAGATCTTACTATTTCATAATTAACATTAAACATCAATGCTCATCAAAGTTGAAAGAAGTAACTCAAGTTTCAAATATTAGATAAAATGGCACAAAAATGATCAACAGTTTGGCCAGGGAGTCAGCAGATTGACTTTTGAAACTGTCACCTTGGGTTGAAGATTTAATACCTCCTTAACAAAGCCATGAACCTAATTTTTGATGAAAATCATTTGTCTTATAAAAAATTTACTTCAAACTAAATGACAGGAATCCAATGACAAGAAATTCAATATTCATGCACTAAAGATGCGAACACCTTATATCATATTACCACTTTGAAACAATCCATTTAATCTTATGCATATTAATATTTTTTATTAATCCTTCACTGGACTAGGGATTATCCACTTAATGAATAATGTTATTGTAGTGTAATTTTCACTACATCACTTATATAAAGTAAGTACTGCTTTTAACACTTTGTGGAGAGGTGTAATCTCAAGTATATGACCAAGGACATGCAAAAAAAAATGTATGATCCCCAAGACGCACATTTCAGTCTGAATCAGCACTCATCCGATGACCCAGACTATAATCTCTTATACATATTTTTATCATTGTACGTTATATGTAGATAATCGATTACTACAGTTTAATTCATAAGTGCCAGTCTTATTATTCTCATAACTTTGGCACAAACCATTTGATGAAAGTACATTAATCATTTTTATTAGTCATTCATTAGACTTAACTTATGTTTATGATTAAACCCCCTCCATAAAGTGTTAAAAGCAGATAGAAAACAAGACCTATCTTGCATAAAAGTGGTGAATATTATTCACCTTATATCATATACATTTAATTCAAGATTTATGCATCTCAAATGGAAAATTTCTGAAAATAACCTATTTCTTAATCTTTCAGCAAATGCAGGATATAGAACTTAACATCTTAAGATATATATATATATATATATATATATATAATGTAACAGTTCATAAATGCACATGTTGCATAAGTGTGTGTGTGCACATACGGGTTACATGATGTACTTATTATTTTTTAAAATAATAAAAATTTAAGATTTTGAAATAGAAGAATAATATCAAGAATTAATAGTTTGAAAAAGAAGTTGAAATAAAAAGAAAATTTAGAAATAAGTTAGAAATTAATTATTAATTATAACTTATCTTTCTTTTATGTATTTTCATTTTTTTTGGTATAATTCTGTCAAAAATACTCTTTGTAAAAAAACACTTTTAATTAAAAGAAAAATTCTTATGATTAATTAAAATAAGTTGTACAAAACTAATCAGGCTCTGGAGATTAAGATTCCAGATTGATTAGTTGAACAATATAGCTAATTTCAGATCTAATTAAAATAGAAAAACAAGAAAATAAAGGAATGTAAATTTTAATTAAAAGATCAAATGTATTAATTAATAGGTAGTTAACACTCTAGCAAAGGTGGGGTCAGAATAGTATGAAAAGCTGACATTCTCTTTGTCAATGATTATTAGATTATTATTATTATTGGAAATGATTAGTTATTGGTATCTTAGTGTTATTATTGTTTAAAGAGAAATGAGTGGCTAGATCCGAGCACTGGTGCACAGCCATTTTCCTCCACGCATCTCCTGTGTGGCATTAGCCAAATGCCATGGTAGTTTACTCTGACTTGCCTTCTGCCAATGTTTAAACCCACTCTGCCAAATTAACAGAATCATACATGCCCTAGGACATGTAATCAAGAAGCTGCATTTATATTATACATACGTTTACCAAGAATCTGACCGGATCCGAGAAAAAGGTGATCACCCACATACAAAAAAAAAAACAAAAGATTGTGCTTAAATCACTTATGGAAACCAAAGACTATATGTAACCCACTTATAGAAACCAGAGATTATGTTCAAACTGCAGATATAAACCAAAAACTGTGCTGTACTTATACCTAGGTAATTATTATACATGATGTCATTATTAAAACTTAGAAATTTAAATACTAGGATTAAAAGCTAATATCTTGCCCTGAATAGAAATCATAAGCATGCATATTTGTGAAAGGTATGATATCTCTTATATGTTTTATATTTTATTATTTTTCTTATTATTATTGTCTGTAAATAAATTGATGTAAATTATTAGTGTTGTTTACTTCTCTATCTCTCTCTCCATTTATCCAAGTAAATGTGTTGATGGTCTCAGGTTTAAGAACTAGCCATGGGTCAAGTGCTTGAAACATATTAGTGACATTTCATGGGTTCTGGTGTAAGTATTGGATAGTGCTCTGGGTTTAAACCCTTTATAAATAATTCCCATGAGGTGTTTCATGTTTCATGCAGCCGGAGAGAGTTACCTGTCTGGAAAGTGACTGTTGGTTTAATATTTTATTAAATCTGTCTGACAAGGGTCTGATTGATATGTAAATATTAATCATATTTACTCCTCTGCTTGAGTAACAGGGTCCTCTTAAAAGATCATATTAAAGATTAATATGTTTAAATACAATTTAATTAGAACTAGATTTAAAATAATAAGTAATTAGATTTAGTATAAGTAGTAAAAGGTTTTTATATTTTTTATGTTGGGAGGGGGGTCATGTTACAGTAAGGAGAAAGGATTTTCATCTTAAATATATAACTGGATGGATCTTATAATAGCTCAACAATCTCATATTGAGTACTGAGAATACTCTAAAACTCAAATACAAGATAGAGACTTTTGGAAAGGTAAGAGTGACTGCCTTATAATTATAAGCATCTTAGTTTGAGAGCATGAAGAAATTTCTTTATTCAACTTTACATTCATTATTTTCTTTCCTATATCTTCATGCTCTCAAAGTAGATTGACCTATGTAATTATAATGCAAATTTAATGATAAGATGGCTGCTCTTATTCTTCTGGAAGTCTCCATCTTGTGTTTAGCTTTGAGATTATCCTCAGTACTCATCATGACATCATTGAGCTATTATAAAATCCATATAGCACAAATATTAAAGGTGAAAATCCTTTCTCCTTAATTACATATAATCTCTGTGCCTAGTAAATATTATCGAATATATATATATATATATAATCAAAATTACCACAAATTCACAACTCAACCAGACTAGCCAAAAAAGAAACTCTAAAACATAACCAATGGTTTCATTGCTACAAGCAGATTTCTCCAGAGTAAAGAACTACAAAATAACAATATATTTAAATTAAACATTAGCCACAATTCCACTCACCTCCCATACACCCTTAATATTAAAAAAACCTTTTAAATAAGTTAATTGCTTCAGAATCATAAATTTTTAATAATAAAGATTCATTAATTCTTCTTTTTATTTCATTTCTCTCAAAGAAGATAACCTTAGTTTTATTAAAATTAATAGTGTGGTCTGTATCTTTCATCGATATACAAAGCAGAACTAAGATATTTTTAATACTACTTTTATGCATCTTTAATCTTTCATTTAAGCTAACATTACTGATATATATATTGTAACGGAAACCCGCCGATCGAAAGCTTAACTTCCCTTTTATCTATATATAATGGGGAATTCTTAAAAATTCAAGATCGTCCACTTTCCGCTACTGCAAGCAGAGAGAATATACGGACATAAACGAGTCTATATCCGTACTTGACTAAATCTGTAACTATACGGGTATAGCCCCAGGTTATTTTTCCCGGTCAACTGTCTCTCGACTGCTGTAAGATTTAACAGAGTTACAGCGCTTGGATATTTATAAAATTTAATGGGATAAAAATACTGCACCACCAGCTTCATGTGTTAATTCAGTACTCAAAATGACTAATAATTATTTCCCCAAACCCTAAGACTATATTACTTTTTGGAGTGGCGAAGAACGAGATGAAACAAACTTAAATCAATAAAAGATATTTAATACAATAAATTAAACAATAAAAGAAATACTTTAAATCATTTACACACAATAAAAACAGATTATTTGCTATAATGCTACGAGAAAAAATAAAATAAAAAGATCCTATAAATGATTGGACATTTATAATTGTCATTCCATGTATATATAAAAAGTTAAAGAATGTATTTATCATTCAAAGTAAGAGTTTGGGCATTGCCTAAATTAAAGGTATGTGCACATGGAATATAAAATGTAGTATACATATTTACCTAGGTTATTAAGTCTCTGCATTAATTTGAAGTCTTGCTGACCACCATGTGGAATTTCTCCACTTCTTTAGCAGGGAACGGTCACTCTTAGGTTAGATTTTGGTTGTGGGAACTCCTCCGCATTTAGGACATCAAGGACCAGGCAAAACGAATCCTCTGGCAGGCACTACATTGGTAGTTGTTACATCTAGATGGGAACCATTAGAGCACAGTGAGTCTGTATTGGCAAGCGATCATGACGGCCCTTAGCCAGCCATTCTTGATGAGACACTGATGTTAGAAATCATATCTTGTTAACTATGGCTGCTTATTATCGGAGCAGTGTTTCCAACAACCTCTTGACAAGAAGTCTCCAACTCTAATATTTATTTAATTAAAAAATTTGACAGTCCTTTGTCCTTTTGATCCTTTGTTTTCCTTTTATTCACACCTTTCTTTTCTTACTATGCCTTCAGCCAGTTCTATAGATTTACTTTTATATAATTTCGTAGCACTATGTACATTTATTCATTTATTTTTTTTTAATTAAACAGATTTTAATGAATGTTTTTTTATTTTATTTTGACAAGCATTAAATATTGCTGTCTTCATTCCACTTCATACACACCCCATACACGCATTTTATTTTATCGTCAAATGTGTACTTTTATGACCCAGATCCTTATCTTTCGGTCATGTTTTAAATTTCTATTTTACTCTTATTTAAACTCTTCAAACTTTACTTTTTCTTATACATCATATTTTAGTTTGTCTTTCATTTATATTTCTTTATCACTATTAATTTTCTAATGTACAATTTTAATATTTCTAACTTTACTTATTTTTCATTTCACAAAATCTTGACTTTGGAGGGTAAAAGATAAGAATCTTTTCGATTCTAATTCCCTCTCTTTTCTTAATTAAAACATTTCTTTATTTATAATTTTTTAAACTCACTTTTTAGTATTCCAAACACAATATTTGATATTCTTTAAATGTTAAATATCTATATGTGTGATCGCAGTATGTGCGATCATCACAATATATATATATTGCCATTTATTTATAATTGATACAAATCGCAGTATGTGCGATCATCACAATATATATATATTGCCATTTATTTATAATTGATACAAATATATTGGCATTTGGTAAAATCTAAGAAAAAGTAAATTTAGCGATCTTATTAAAAAGATGCAATTAAATTTTTTTTTAGTTTGTATAATTTATTTTTTTTTAAAACATACAATGAAAGATAAATTTTCCATCCATATTTTTTTTTATCTAATTAAAAATAAAAGTAAACTTGGAAAGAACAACAGACACAAATTACTAATCCAGATAAACTAAAAAAAAAATCTTTTTAGCTAATTAAAGATGGCAGAATTATGCTAAAAAAAAAGACTTTGTAACTGAAAAATATAAAAGAATGCACAGGATTATCAATGTGTATTTTCGACAAAAACGAAAGGTATGCACAGAAGTCTGAAAACTGGACCTCGAGTATATAAAGGAAGAGACCAGTTTGATCAGGGTCTTGTCTGTTTTTCCTTTGGTTGGTCCTGCATAACAAAAATATATCCAGAAACGCTCTACACTGAAATAATTCTGCATGTTGGAGTGGACTGGAGCTTTTGCTGACATCGTTCCTGAAGATGGACACCAGAAAAGCTATTGTGACTAACCATTAGGATAGACCGAGATCAACTTACAACCGATGGCCGAGCTCATTCGCCCACGAAAAAAAACTATGCATAGAAATCTACAATCTTCCTGAACTTGCTAAGCTTACTGGTAAGTTAAGATTAACTATTCCTGATTGTGACAAAATGAAAGTTTGCAAATGATTCTTAAAAATAAATTTAAAATAATCCCAATAGAGACATTGATTTTATCATTCAAGAGACTTCCATTTTAAATAATTTTGTAGAAGAAATTTGTTTACCTAAAAACTTTAATTGTTTAACTGTTTAATTAATTGAATTATATCTGCATTAGTGTGAGTGCTTTCCAAATAATTAGTAATTTCTCCTTAAACATTTTAATTTGTTAGAATAAAATATTTATTTCTAATCTCAACTTTTCCTTGTACGTTATTGATGATTATTATTAAATTTATTAATATTAGTTTATTAAGATTTGAAAGTATAATTACCTTTGCCAATATTCATTGACTAAGCTCCAGGAATAATAATATCTAGAAAATAACTATAGTTACGGCAAAATATGACCCAGTTTTCTTTTTTTTTTTTGCGATGAGCGATGTGATGGATTTCAGCAGATTCTTGTATGAATCCTGGTGCCCATATTAAAATAAATAAAAAACTAATTCCACCGTTAGCATAAGTTGAAATAATTGGTAGGCCAGTTAATCAGGAAACATAGTTATATTTTATAGAAATATGAATGAAATATTTATATTTTCTGTATTCATAACTTGCTTAACTTTCACTAAGTTTACAGTGAGTAAAAGAAGGCCTACCAGATCTATCAAAATGTGGAAAATGTTACAATATATATATATAACTTCTTATAAAAACAAGGGATAATACATACTACTCCAGGAATAGTCTTTCTATCAAAAATTTCCTTTAAGGTTATAGCTTTAATATATTACTTAATATAATTTAATAAATTATTTAAAGTAATACCCTTTTTCCAAGCAATTTTCTTATTTCCAAACAAATTATTATGTTTACATATAATTTTATGACAAGATAATATAAATGGCAAAGGAATAAAATCATATTTTTCTTTGAAAGATTGTTAATAATAGTTTATTACAGTTATAGTTATTATTTTTATTGTTATTACAATAGTTTTTTAATCAATGGACAATTTATTTGATATATATATATTCAAAATTCTAGTTAGAAAAATGAAGAATTTGACACCCATTTAATTACAGACTTTTACACCAGTTAATGACTTCTACTTCTATTTGTATGTAAGAAAACACTAATATAGTAATTGCCACAGCATATCTTTGGGTAACTTTTTATAAACTATAAACAAATAGAATCTCTTCTTTGTAATTTTAGAACATTTTACTCTGACTAGCTGCCTGGTGTTGTAGTAGTTGAATTGTTCAGTCATAATGGACATCAGTACTGTTTCTAAGGTGCATCTGCTATATTGCAGTGAGATTAAAATTAACAACAACACATCTATAATTCAGTTTTCACTTTTGTTCCTAGATGGCAGGAGTAATTAAAAAAATTTTTTTTTCAAGTGCAACTGCATTTCAGTGGGAATTTTTAATCTCATCATAAAGTTGAAAAAGTTTTTATTTATTTTTAATTTCAAATATATTTTGATTATTTTGAAAGACAAATATTTTTTAATTTTTATAATTATTAAGGTTTTTAATATAATGAAAACTTATATGATGAAAAAATATTTTCTTATGAATAAAGGCTTAAAAATGTGAGATTTTTTAAATTTTTGTTATAATCTTAAATATTGATATTTTTGTAACTTTCACTATACCTCTCTCACACAAGGTAGGGACTGGTTTCTATCCACTTTTAATAGGGTATAATCATAAGCATACAACCAAAAAAAACCCCAAGATACACATTTCATGCTAAAACAGCACTACCATGTGTAAGAGGGTTGTAGGGAAAATTACACTACAGAAATATTATTTATTAAGTGGATAATCTTTAGTCTAATGAATGATTAATAAAAATTATTAATATATTTTAAATATTGTTTAACAACATTAAGTATTAGCTTTAAAATTAAATAAGAATAACACATAAATAATAAATAATTCTAGGTTTCAATAATCATTCTGACAATACACACACTATTTTCTTTCTAAATCTTGTTTACATTCAATCTATGTCAATATATAATATTTTTATTCAACACACTTAAACTGCTATAAAATTATTTTCCACTTTGTAAACTAATAAATTAATTGTAGGGCTTCAAATTAAATACAGAAATTTAAGGATTGATTTTACCTATTGATAAGAAAGCTTAAAAATGATTGGTAGATTAAAGCTTCAAAAAAGATGCAGACAGTTGCTGCCAATGGTCACCTTAAATCATTTTTGAGGCATTGAGACCAACATATAGACTTGAAAAATGATATGACAATCTATTAAATGCAGCAATGACACACACAGATATTTTGAACAGGGTCATGAATATATTATTCCTCTTGTGAATAATAATCATAAATACATAAACAAACTTTGGAAAATTTATGTTGTCATTTTGAAATCTAAATGAAAAAATGAATACAATCAAAAGCTTGTACAAGCGCCCTCATGTGAGAGAATTAGAAACTATCAATCAGTAACATTACAGGCAGATGTGTTTGGCTTCTTTGCAAAAAGATGTGTGTATGATACTAACATTTTGTTTAAATTAATAAATCAATATTATTTTAGTTCCTATTTTTTGTCATCAACTAAACACAAAACGGTTCAAAATAGTAATAAAAATAATCACAAGAGAATGACTTAAAGACAAAACACAATCTTATCATTATACACTTTGGGAAGAAATCATGGGTTCATACGAAAAATTAATATCTACAATGTAGATATTTTTAACATGTATATATAGACATGCATATAAATTGTAGAATTGAGTTTAAATATTACACACATTGAGTACTAATTTTTATGTAATGTTTAATTCATAAAATTCAAGTTACTAATAATAATCGCATGTAAATGATTTTTATTGCTGATCAAATATGTAATGTTTATGAATATAAATAATTTGTGAAACATTCACATCCTAGTAACATATATGGATATGATTGTTCTATGAAGTCTTTAAATTCAAGTTACTATACATATGTGTAAAAGCACAGCCATATTAACTGTGATGTTTCACAGTCAATAGTTGCACTGTGAATTTAAAACATAAACATTTAATGTTATTTTTTAAAAAAGTTATAGTTTATTAAAATTGTGGACATTGAGAACAAGGATATAGAAGGGAGCCTATATTTAAATAAATAATTTTTTTATCAATTAATATTCAGTGATTTAAATAGTTAGCATAAATCAATTAAATCCACTGAAGATCAAATGATGATATTTCAGTAATGTTATAATTTTTACATGCAGTTATTTTTGATAACCAAATACCTTCGATAATCATCATCATCACAATTGTTGACCATTATTGCTCCGCTGCAGGATGACAATCTCTCCAAGTTCAATCCATCTCTGGTCTCTAGACTATCTTCTCCACACCACCGCAGTCCACTTCCTTATTTTATCCATCCATCACAAAACTTTTCTCTAATGTATTTTTTTGAGTATAAAAATAATTCAACATATACAATTCTCTAGAGAAGATTAATTATTATTTGCAGAATGCCAAGAAAAAGTCTTCTGCATTCTCATACCTATAACAAATAGCTTTCTGAATTTAAATCTATATAACAACTTGCATTTGTAATAGAAGAAAACCTCTTTTATTTCACTAAAACTGAAAACAAAAAAGCTATTGTATACGTTAATAGAAAAAACTTGTTTAGCCTCAGGAAATTCCTGGCAATGGTCATGTGTATCAGTAATATGAAATACTGTGGATTGTTGAACGTTGCTTGAAAGTCTGAGTTCAAACCCCCTATATTTACAATTAAGTTCCAGGTACAAAAATGCCTGTTTTTCAAATCTTACAACATCAAAAAGTAAAAGTTATCTCTGTTTACATGGATATAATATTTTTATTTCTATTAATTATTAAATTAAACATCCATGGAAATCTTTAAATCAACACACATATATTTATTCAAATTTGCATAAAATTGTCCATCTGGATTAATGGTTTCTTTTTCTTTATAATTTAAAGTGAATGCAATTTTATTGAAGCTCACCATTAACATAGCTTTTGGTGATTTTCACCATAATCATAGTTATGATTATAGTGAAGTTCACCGTAAGCAAACACAGCTTTAGATTCTAAAGAAGAAAGAAACCATTTCATTCTGCAGATGAACAAACGTATGCAAATTTGAATTACAAATACAAACAAAGGAAAAAAATCAATATATATATACAGGTTGTGCTCCTTTCTAGGTGACTTATTGCAACTGATGAAATAATAATTTATTTAATTGAAAGTGATTGAAGGCTAAAAATGGGAATCTAAGAGGCTAAAGTTAAAAATACAAGTAAAAAAAGATTATTTACTGAGACAAATTAAAAATAAAATTATATTGGCTGTGTACATAGAGGTACAGAAATTATACAAAACAATTTTCAAGAGAAGAAAAGACAACAGTGAAGTATTAGTAAAAAAAGAGATAAAAAAGAGTTGATAAATAACCTTTTAAAAAAAGGCTAGCTATAAAGTATGTGTAAAGAATAGAGCAAAAGATACTAGGCTTGAAAAAAGTAATCAGAAATGATGAGTAGATCTGCCTACTGATGCTGATTGATGTAAACAAGAATTAAATTATATTTGCTACAATAGAAATCTATCTCCCATAATACAGTATACTTATCACAAATACCACTGAATGCCATTAAAATTGGACAATGGCTAATGGATGTAAAATCATAAGGTAAAAAGAAATCTATAAACCTATTGTTACCTTATTATTCTACTTTTATGGCCGCTGTTTAATTTAAAAGCTTTTACTGTGTTTTTTACTCTATTTTTTTTATTATCAACGGAAAGCTTTTTGAACTGTGAAAAAAAAAAGTCTCTTAACTGACAAAGCCTCTTTTCTCAGTTTAGAGTCACTTGGCTAAGCTTTAGCCACAAGGTAGTTTGAAATTCAATCTACAGTTGCTAAGACACAAGACTTACAGCTTCAAGACAAAAAGGATTTTTTTTCTCTTGCGATTATCAATACTTTTCTGAGTCAGATAAAGCTTAAGGAACACATTTTACTTAAACTCATACCTGAAATACCAGAAATAAATAAAAGTTTGAAGCGAAATCTAATATTAGACAGTATTTGTAAATAATCGTATCTCTCCCAAGAACTTGCGTAATTTTTTTTCCCCTTAGCTTTTATAACGTAAATGCTTTCATCTTAACGCAATTATCTATTTCCCATTCGCATTTCTGTTTGTATTTTTAAGACTATAGATAAATATAAGATTTCTTGGCTTGAATGACTAGACAAACAGGTAATATAATTAGGCAGCAGTGCTTGATACCATTTAAAAAAAATCAAATCAAACATTGTTGCTTAATTATATTATTTTTTCAAGGCGTGCTGAAAAGATAGTACTTTTATATACCATGGTTAAGACCTGGGTTCAAAACCAGTTTGAGTAAAACTTAAATTTTTTTTTCAGGTTTTATTAAAACTTGGAAAATTGTTCATATACCTGACTTTTAGCCAAATCAGTTATCCATTCAATATCGATCGGTAAATGGGTGTTATTAGTTAAAAATAAATGCAGTACAACCTAAGCTATAAAATCACTCAAACCTTGACCATCCAAAAAATGGAAAGCCAGATAAATAATGCTTTTATGTCTTCACTGCTTTTCTATGAGAGGACACAAAAACAACCTTTATTGAGCTATTATTTGGTTTTAATAATAATAGCTTAATGATTAAATATGGTTTTATGAATTATAATCTCTATGGATTGACGAAAGAGAAGATGAAAACAAATAAAAAAACCTTTAATTACTATGTACCAATATTATGAAAATTCGTATACTATATATGCCTCAAGAGCAATTCTCTTCATCCTACTCCAGAGCCATCTATTGTAAGCTTGAGTAATCAATAAATAGCATACAATACAGTACTATAATATCACATGAACACTTGATTTTTGTCTTCATCAGTAAGAAGTGATTATAAGCGATATATAAAGAAAATAAAGAAGTTTTATTAATTATTTTTTTGCATTAAAGTGTATATGAAAGAAGTTATTATAAGCAATATATAAAAATTAATATTCAAAGCTGGAACTAAAGCACTTATGCATTTACCAGCTATTTCTTCTTATTTCCTACTTATTCAAGCTTAAAGCCTGAAAGCAGAAAAAAACAGGTTTTGAACCCATGCCGACTTGGATGTGTAGTTACATAGATCTGGCAACATGTAAGTTTTTAAATATTTTAAACATTTTAACTTTATGCCAGATGTAGGTTCCTTCCATCCTTTTAGCTAGGAAGATTAATATCAACAACATCACACAACTTTCTCATGGTTATATTTTCCAAGAATAAATCTCATTACCATACTGTGGGGTTAATGAGTAATCTGATCATGTAGTGATATAATAGCTCCATCTCTAGACTGGTATTTGGCTTTTATCTTGGTCAGTGAAGACTAGAAATTCAAAACTGGCCCAAATACATTTACGCATATAACAGTACCTTTTTACTCTTTTCATATGTTCTAGTGAATAATCTGAAATTCAAAAAATGATGCCAAATTTGTATGGGACTCTTGCAACAGTATATATGCTTGTGAACTTTTGGGCCATCTTGTTTAACATGCTGAAGTTACAATATCAATACTCATTTATGACTGGTAGCTAATATTGATAATTATGTTTCTTTATGATTGTATTTGTAATTTTTTTGTAATAGTTAAATATTTATCCACACAAAATTGTTCAAATGCCCATATATGCAATGACAAAGTTTTAACAAATGTATTTCATATAATGTTTAGAACATATTCCAGGTATAACTAAACTACTAAATAAATTATTATTTAGCTCAACACAGATATGAAAAGTAAGAGAATTATAATAATCTTGTCTTACATAGGAATAAAAATTTCCAGTTTATTATGGGTGAAATATTTAAAATGGAAAATTGCATGTGATTGCATGGTAGATTCGAGCCAATAAAACAATATATGAAAAAAATTCTACTTGAAAATATATACCATTGCTGGAATTTTGAACTGATAACATGTAAAGTTAATTACATATTTTCATATCCAGTCCATTCTATTTGAGAAGATAATTTGCCACCTGAAAGATGTTCCATTTCTTGTTTCTTTCTGGGATTTTGATCCAATAACCTGGAAAGTTAATTACATATTTTCATACACAGTTAATTCTATTTGAGAAGATAATTTGCCACCTGAAAGATGTTTCACTCCAGGTTTCTTTCTGGGATTTTGATCCAATAACCTTAATTACATATTTTCATTTCCAGTTCATTCTATTTGAGAAGATAATTTGCCACCTGAAACATGTTTCACTCCATGTTTCTTTCTGGGATTTTGATCCAATAACCTGTAAAGTTAATTAAATATTCTCATATCCAGTTCATTCTACTTGAGAAGATAATTTGCCACCTGAAAGATGTTTCATTTTGATCCAATAACCTGTAACGGTAATTACATATTTTCATACACAGTTCATTCTATTTGAGAAGATAATTTTCCACCTGAAAGATGTTTCACTCCATGTTTCTTTCTGGGATTTTGATTCAATAACCTGTAAAGTTAATTACATATTTTCATATCCAATTCATTCTATTGGAGAAGATAATTTGCCACCTGAAAGATGTTTCATTCCATATGTTCTTTCTGGGATTTTGATCCAATAACCTGTAAAGTTAATTACATATTTTCATATCCAGTTCATTCTATTTGAGAAGATAATTTGCCACCTGAAAGATGTTTCACTCCATGTTTCTTTCTGGGATTTTGATCCAATAACCTGTAAAGTTAATTACATATTTTCATATCCAATTCATTCTATTGGAGAAGATAATTTGCCACCTGAAAGATGTTTCATTCCTTGTTTCTTTCTGGGATTTTGATCCAATAACCTGTAAAGTAAATTACATATTTTCATATCCAATTCATTCTATTTGAGAACATAATTTGCCACCTGAAAGATGTTTCATTTTGATCCAATAACCTGTAAAGTTAATTACCTATTTTCATATCCCGTTCATTCTATTTGAGAAGATAATTTGCCACCTGAAAGATGTTTCACTCCATGTTTCTTTCTGGGATTTTGATCCAATAACCTGTAAAGTTAATTACATATTTTCATATCCAGTTCATTCTATTTGAGAAGATAATTTGCCATCTGAAAGATGTTTCATTCCATATGTTCTTTCTGGGATTTTGATGCAATAACCTGTAAAGTTAATTACATATTTTCATATCCAGTTCATTCTATTTGAGAAGATAATTTGCCACCTAAAGATGTTTCATTCCATATGTTCTTTCTGAGATTTTGATGCAATAACCTGTAAAATTAATTACATATTTTCATATCCAGTTCATTCTATTTGAGAAGATAATTTGCCACCTGAAAGATGTTTCACTCCTTGTTTCTTTCTGGGATTTTGATCCAATAACCTGTAAAGGTAATTATATATTTTCATACACAGTTCATTCTATTTGAGAAGATAATTTGCCACCTGAAAGATGTTTCACTCCTTGTTTCATTCTGGGAATTTGATCCAATAACCTGGAAAGTTAATTACATATTTTCATATCCAATTCATTCTATTTGAGAACATAATTTGCCACCTGAAAGATGTTTCACTCCATGTTTCTTTCTGGGATTTTGATCCAATAACCTGTAAAGTTAATTACATATTTTCATATCCAGTTCATTCTATTTGAGAAGATAATTTTCCACCTGAAAGATGTTTCATTCCATATGTTCTTTCTGGGATTTTGATCCAATAACCTGTAAAGTTAATTACATATTTTCATATCCAGTTCATTCTATTTGAGAAGATAATTTGCCACCTGAAAGATGTTTCACTCCATGTTTCTTTCTGGTATTTTGATCCAATAACCTGTAAAGTTAATTACATATTTTCATATCCAGTTCATTCTATTTGAAAAGATAATTTGCCATCTGAAAGATGTTTCATTCCATATGTTCTTTCTGGGATTTTGATCCAATAACCTGTAAAGTTAATTACATATTTTCATATCCAGTTTATTCTATTTGAGAAGATAATTTGCCACCTGAAAGATGTTTCACTCCATGTTTCTTTCTGGGATTTTGATCCAATAACCTGTAAAGTTAATTACATATTTTCATATCCAGTTCATTCTATTTGAGAAGATAATTTGCCACCTGAAAGATGTTTCATTTTGATCCAATAACCTGTAACGGTAATTACATATTTTCATACACAGTTCATTCTATTTGAGAAGATAATTTTCCACCTGAAATATGTTTCACTCCATGTTTCTTTCTGGGATTTTGATCCAATAACCTGTAAAGTTAATTACATATTTTCATATCCCGTTCATTCTATTTGAGAAGATCATTTGCCACCTGAAAGATGTTTCACTCCATGTTTCTTTCTGGGATTTTGATCCAATAACCTGTAAAGTTAATTACATATTTTCATATCCAGTTCATTCTATTTGAGAAGATAATTTGCCATCTGAAAGATGTTTCATTACATATGTTCTTTCTGGGATTTTGATGCAATAACCTGTAAAGTTAATTACATATTTTCATATCCAGTTCATTCTATTTGAGAAGATAATTTGCCACCTAAAGATGTTTCATTCCATATGTTCTTTCTGGGATTTTGATGCAATAACCTGTAAAGTTAATTACATATTTTCATATCCAGTTCATTCTATTTGAGAAGATAATTTGCCACCTAAAGATGTTTCATTCCATATGTTCTTTCTGGGATTTTGATGCAATAACCTGTAAAGTTAATTACATATTTTCATATCCAGTTCATTCTATTTGAGAAGATAATTTGCCACCTGAAAGATGTTTCATTCCATATGTTCTTTCTGGGATTTTGATCCAATAACCTGTAAAGTTAATTACATATTTTTATATCCAGTTCATTCTATTTGAGAAGATAATTTGCCACCTGAAAGATGTTTCATTTTGATCCAATAACCTGTAAAGGTAATTACATATTTTCATACACAGTTCATTCTATTTGAGAAGATAAGTTTCCACCTGAAAGATGTTTCACTCCATGTTTCTTTCTGGGATTTTGATCCAATAACCTGTAAAGTTAATTACATATTTTCATACACAGTTCATTCTATTTGAGAAGATAAAAAGCCATCTGAAAGATGTTTCTTACATAAATTTCTTTTTGGAATTTTGATCCAATATATTGTAAAGGTTATTACATATTCTCATAAACATCCCATTTAAATAACAATTTGGCACTGATAAAGCTGTTTCATTCCATTTCTCTTATAAAAGCCTCACAAAATATTTGATACTTTGTTGGGGAATGCTACTATTAACCCTATTCTAAGTGATATATCAGCATCTTACATTGCTATTATTGTATTTGATGACTTGGCAACTGTGACTAGTGGAAATATTGTTATTGAAGCTTACTATATATCAATACTATTGACTATATACTATTAAAATACATACTACTGTGACTGAAGTTATATCAAATACAATGATGCTATATTCAGTACTGTTGTTAATGTGGATTATTAGTTTATTAATTTTAAAAAAATCTGAAGAGGTCAGAAATTTTCAGTAGTTCGTAAAGATCAAAGTGTTGTTAATTCAGCCTCCACATGTGTTTCTTTGTTCTCTTGTTTGTGAAATTACTTTTGAGAAAATTTGTGGAATAACAAAAGCATTATTTTTTTTGTATAGTTTCTTAAATATTTCTGATTATCTAGTTGCAAAATAATTATTGAAAACCAAAAGAATACACGTATATCCATTGATTTCATTTGTATATATTTTATTTTTAAAAATAGAAGTTAATAAATTGGTCTGTATTGTTATTAAAGAAAATGATGGCTGGCATGATGACCATGCCTTGTGAAATTGACTTCTGACAGCTTACTGACACTGTAGTATAATCTTTTGATATATGCTAGAAATCATAAATGCACTTTTATTTTATAACATAATTTTATAGACTTATCACTGCTTCAGATTCATTCTTATTTTAGAAATAAATAGCAGAGAATAAGTCACACACTCAATTTCTTATCTTTCCACCATGCTATGACAAAAAAGATTTTTTTTCCTCATTACTAATCATTTTTTCTACATTTTCTAAAATTCAAATATGATTTTGTAGAATATTTTTTGTTTGTCATACAAATTTCTAAAGCCCGATTTTATTGAGTTTTAGACTAAAATAAAGGTTTTATAGTAAAATTAAAGGTTTAACATTGAACAAAAACACCCCAAAGGGATAGCAATAGAAAATATCAACCTGTTAGAGGGTTAATGCAATGCTACTATTTCCATTGCATAAGTACTCTGCCCACTCTTACTGCATTGTCAAATCCATATAATATTAATATCATCTATGTTCTTTATTATTTTTTACAATGCTTTTTTACAACCCAGTATTAACAGTTTCGATTGCCACAGCAATCTTCTTCAGAACTTAGAAGTTCTGAAGAAGATTCCTGGGGCAATCAAAACTGTCAATAGAGGGTTGTAAAAAAGCATTGTGAAAGTTCTGAAGAAGATTCCTGGGGCAATCGAAACTGTCAATAGAGGGTTGTAAAAAAGCATTGTGAAAGTTCTGAAGAAGATTCCTGGGGCAATCGAAACTGTCAAGAGAGGGTTGCAAAAAAGCATTGTGAAAGTTCTGAAGATGATTCCTGGGGCAATCGAAACTGTCAAGAGAGGGTTGCAAAAAAGCATTGTGAAAGTTCTGAAGATGATTCCTGGGGCAATCGAAACTGTCAAGAGAGGGTTGCAAAAAAGCATTGTGAAAGTTCTGAAGAAGATTCCTGGGGCAATCGAAACTGTCAAGAGAGGGTTGCAAAAAAGCATTGTGAAAGTTCTGAAGATGATTCCTGGGGCAATCGAAACTGTCAAGAGAGGGTTGTAAAAAAGCATTGTGAAAGTTCTGAAGAAAATTCCTGGGGCAACCGAAACTGTCAATAGTAGGTTGTAAAAAAGCATTGTAAAAAAGAATAAAGAACATAGATGATATTAATATCCCTATAACCATACTGATACTACTAGTACTGCAAATTATTATTCTTAGAATGCTTGCAATTTCCATTGCTTTAAATAAAAGATTCCTGGCATTGTACTGCATTACAGCTATTATTAATACATTGGAATTACTGCCATTGCATTGTTGTTTCCATTAATATGATGCAAAAACTATAGCAGTTGCAATAGCTATTAGGGACCTGGAGATAAAGCTTATGCTTGACAAAACAACTTGATTTCTAAACCACTTTCATAACACTTCTACTTCTTCTATTAAATAGTCAAAATAAAAGTCATAGATCAATTCATAGATCACATGACCCTATCTCTTAAGCTTGTAAGTTATAAACAGTGAGGATTGCCAATTCCTCTACAAGCTTATGATAAATGCTTAGTCAGAGCCAGCACGAAACCATGGTCAGGGGTTTGGGGAGGGGTTCCTGACAGAGATATTTTAAGTGCTGGCTCTGGCTAAGCATTTATCATAAAGCTTGTAGAGGAATTGGCAATCCTCACTGTTTATAACTTCTTCTATTGCATTTATTTTTGCTAAAGTAGCACTTGATTTTGCTATCATACCAGTAGTATGATTATTACACTGATACTACATAAGCATAATTTTTTAAGAGTTGACAAATAAATTATTTAATAATTTGAAAAATATGTATTTGAATCATACAGAACATATAATAAACTGATTAGTATTCTTAAAAATATTTATAGCCATTCAAAAGCAACTCTGAAGAAATGCAAGTGGTAAAATTGAATGTGGAATTTGATGGGTTGAGTGGTCGTAGCGTGTTGGTCACATGCAACAGCTGATTCGTTGAAATTTTGTTTTCTTTTTTAAATTGTGCAAAAATTATAAGCATGACATCAACAAAAATCTTGACATTCATTACTGCTTAAATCAATCTTTGAAATGGTGTACCACAATTTAAAATTGGATAAAATTTGAATTTTTTATTAATATTTTTATTAATGGGTGTATTTACTTTGTTGTTTTCTGGTCAATTTACAAGATTATATGAAGATGACAAAGGCAGAATTGTTTTATCAGCCAGACTCAGTAGTAACATGGATTAAAAATATGTTGATGATTCACATTTCAAAGCCTTCAATGTGATAAAAACGTAATCACGGAATATCAGATATAAGTATTCAATTTTAATATTTTAATTACTTGAATATAATTTTTATTATTTTTTAAAATTATTTGATGAATGGTATAATTTATTGTGTTTGTACTAGTGTGTCTGTGTAGTATATAAATTATATAATATTAAATCATTTATACTCTTTATTATACAGTATATAAATTTGTATTCAAATATAACAAAAATGGTTTATATGTGATGTAATTTTGTGTATGTGATTCAAGTTTGAAGCAACCTTATTTTATAGACATAATGATTCTCAGAAAATTTAATAATTTAGTAATGTGTTTATATTTGTATGTGTGTTTGCACATGAATATTTGTGCTTGTATAACAAATAATGATCATATATATATATATATATATATATATATATATATTGTAAAGCTATAAATCGGTCTGTTTCAATATATATATATATATATATATATATAGAGAGAGAGAGAGAGAGAGAGAGAGAGAGAGCAGTGTACAGAAAGGTTGTAGTTGATAAAGCAATCACTAATTTTACTGAGCATAGTACCATGTAAAAATATAACGCTTAAAAACAATAAAGAGAGATTTCAAATGGTGTGTGTGTGTATGTGTTATATATGTAAATACCACATGGAATTGTATGCAAGCAAAAAATAAATTGTTGCCTATGCCTTGATACTCATGCCATGGAGTCAATAGTTTTGCCACATCTAGCATCACAATATTTTCAAGTCTATAGACAGCAAATGAGCTATATGCAAATAAATTATATCTCTGTGGGACAATAAATATAACAAGGTAACATCACTGATGTATATAAAGAATATAAACCTCACTGGTATACATAAAAATATAAAATGAAGAGATGAACTCATTTTATCATTGATATAGACAGTAGCCTAAAATTTCTAGTTTTAGATAGACAAGAAACCAATTGCTATGATTCAGACAAATGCATATCGACTTTCTGAAAATGATTTGTTTTGTATCTTTTATTAGAATGAATATTTTTCTTATAGATACTTTTGAGATTTGTTAACTTTTGGGGTACAAGATAAAAATGAATTTTTATGTGATTAGTTTTAGAAATTCTGAAGCTATGGATTATCTTAGGTAAGATGTATTATATATGTTTGAAAGAGAATTTTATGAGGAATGCAAAGAAATTAGCAATGAAGATGTAATTTAAATTTAATTAATGATAAATTAGAAATTATGAATAAACAATAAAGTAATAATAATTTTGGATGTTGAAATTTCTTTTTTTTTCTTATTTTTAAAAGGGTAATCGCTATGTGTCTTAGGCTTATTGTTTTCCTAAGTATTTTTAGTTGCTATCAATGTAAAGATTTTTTTCTCTAACATTATTAAAACTGATGTTATTGTGAAAATTGTGTCTCAGGTCAGTTTTTTTTTTAAATTTAATATGGGCCAGGACAATTAAATAGTTAAAATTAAAATGTCACATGCACACACACACAGAAACAGCATATTCATTGCATATTTGAGGGAAAACAAAATATGTCTATGGTATGATAGGTTTTAAACAAGTATGAAAAGAAAAAAATAATATAACTTAAGATATGTTATGGTATGATAGATCTTAACAAAGGATGAAAAAATACTGAAAACAATAGAGCAGCTAAACAAAAACAAAACAATATTGTTTGTCAATAAAATTGTCAAAATAAAAGCAGCAGTAGATGGAAAAGATAAAATGAAAAGGGAAATCCAAATTGAAGATATGAAGCTGGAAATGGCAGCCGCCATGCAAGCAAGTAGTTGGTTGCAGACGGGTGTGGGTTCGCGTCCCGGCAGATGCTATGACATATGAAAAAAAAAAAAAATGTAATAATTTCTTAAATACTCAATAACTTCCTCTTCCCATTTCTCTATTGTTAATAATCAAATCAATGTAAAGATAACATTAAAATATTACTAGATATATTAATTTAATAAGAATTAAAAAACAATACATACAGTAACCATCTGTGCTACAACTTATAAAAATACATTGAATGCTCCTATCATTTCTACATTTGTGATGTTGGTAAACTTCAGCAATTTCTAACAATAGTTGATCTATACTATGGTGAAAGCTGACTTTTACAGTTTAGAACAGTTGTAGAATGGTGTACTAAATAAGTGAACGTTTTCTAGTTGAGAATAACATGTCATTTTGACATTCAAACATCACATGATCTCCTAACCAATACACAACATGCTTATTTATTTATTATGATCACCAAATCTGTCATTTTGCAGTCAAACATCACATAATCTCACAAGCAATAGATCTCATTATTATTTATTTATTATGATCATCCAGTCACTTCAATGCTCAATTATTACATGAGACCACTAAAGCCACTGACTCTATGCTTATTTGATCATGATGTTCAAATATCATATCTTTCTAAACAACTAAACATATGATTATTTACTTATTGTATTTAGCTAATCACTTTGTTAATCAAACATCACATGACTTCTCAATGACTGAAAGCAAACTTAATTATTAACTGTGGTCAGCTTATCACATTGGTTCTCAAACAGCACATGATCTTCCAGGCAATTATTTGTCTGTTTGTTTACTCAGTTCAGTTTCTTTTACTTCAGTGCTCAAATATCACTATTTAATTTTTTTACTTCAGAGCTCAAATATCACATGACAACCTAAATAACTATCATATGTTTATTTATTCACTGCTCAATAGCTTTAGTGCTCAAACGTCACAGAATTTTCTGAGCAACTAGAACATATGGTTTATTTATTTACTCTTTGACTTCGGTGCTCAAACATAACATCATTTTTCCAAACACCTACACATATGATTTAGTTATTTGTGTTGACTCTTTGACTTTGGTGCTCAAACATCATATGCCCTCCCCTTTGCAGCTTATCCCATGTGCTGATTTATTTATTGTTCCTATCACATCGATATAATGCAACGATTTATTGCTACGGAGTTTGTAAAAAGTTTAACTGAAGTCAGAGGTGGACAGCAATCCCTGAACCTTGTGGCCCAGAGTCTCTTCCAATCTACCATCGCAGCCAACTACGCACGGTATCATATTAATCATTGTATTACTGTTATCAGTAGCATCATTATGACACTGTTTAAAACTCAAATGTTACAGCTGATAATATTTCTATTGTTTCTGACAAAAAAAAAAAAAAGAATGTTTTCAATTTACTTTTTCAATTTAAATTCATTTCAAAGTCTTCAAGGCAATTTTAAAAATAAAGGAGAAACAAGACAGAAGCAGGTGCTTTTTGCAGTAGCCAGAAGAAATACAGATATGAGATCTTTAATAATAATTAGTTTTTATTTAGAAAAGGAAAACAACGTTTATCTTTAAGCATCATCTAAGAATTGTATAATAAAGTTGTCATAAAATACTACATCACAAACACACAAAAATTACTTTTGTTTACAATTTATTATAAAAAGTAATTATTTTGAAAAGCTTATTTTTACTTTGTAATAAAGCGATGTACGTGTGTATGTGCGCGTAAATGCATATGCCTCCTTTACATCTAATAGAAAAAAAAAACTCGTAACAGATGCAATGTACAAAGGATATTTATATTTCAAAATACAAAAAAAAAAAACGAATATAAAAGGCAAATATCTTCAGGCAATTGTTATTAACTGAAATCAGAGAAAATTAAAAGAATTTCCTTTTCTATGTTTAAATGAATCAGAAAATCATTGGGTAAACGAATACATTTATCTAAATAAAGAAAAATGAAAGCTTTTCTATTATACAATGGTTACTATTATTGTTTGTCTCTCTGACTACTCTTAAAATTATCAACTATGGTATATAGAAAAGTAGTTAATTATTTCTATCAGAATATTTGATATAACATTGGAAACTTTTTTTAATATACAATGTTTGTTATCATTGTTTACCTTCAAGTCAAAATCGACTCCTGTGATTATGAATGACTCTCGGACTACCATTAAAATTCCCAACAGTGGTTATGTAGGAGGTTTATTATTGCTGTCTACCATGATATTTTTGTTATTAACATCATTGTAAAAAAAATTAATAAAACAATCAAATAATTAGTTGCTTGGGAGTCAGATGATGGTTAAATGGCAGAATCAAGCTGCAATCCATGGACACTGAGCTCTAGAGTTGACCACTCTACCATTGCACTAAATCCATACAGGCATGATATGATTGTAACTAATTATTTCTATCATAATCTTACATAGATATCATCCAACAAAGATTATTATTATTATTTTCAATCATTATTTCTATCATAATCTTACATTAATATCACCCAACAAAGATTATCATTATTATTTTCAATCATGATTGAGCCACTGTAAGATAAAGATCATTCTAAGTTTAATCCAATTTATTGTTCTATAGCCACTTTTCTCACACACATACCATAGACTCCCTTATTTCATCCAATTATTTCACATGCAGGATTTGATGAGACTTTTATAATCATGTGGGATCTAGTTTAAGTCTTCAACTTTTAATCCATTATTATCTCTTCTAGCAATGTACTCAGCACAGTTTCATTTAAGTCTCATCATTTTGGAAAACTGTCAGTTATATCTGTTTGTTCTATCACCCATGTATTACACTTTCATCATTTCAATCCCTTTTCTATACTCCAATCACATACCTCTCTAATACTTCATTGGTTGACTTGAAATCCCTGTATTCCTCTTCTGTCAAATATCTAAATGTCAAATCCATATGTAAGAATAGTATAAAACATATCTATCCATAAACTTTTCTTGCCAAATAAATACTTTTTCCAGAAGCACAATTTCTATCATTATGTTTATTTCTGTTTTAATAATTTCACAAAGATATTAGTAGTGGTTAACTTTTTTCTATTTAATGATTATCAATTTTTATTTTATTTTCCTGAAAAATCTCTTGAACATTATAAGGTCTTTTTAATACATATCATTATACTCATTTTTTTAACTTTCATGTGACAATTTTTACAAGATTTTCTGAAGCTCTGAAGCATTGTGGGTAAAAATGGCCACATCATCTGCAGAATCTAGATGACTTAATTCCAAAAATAAATAAATTCAAAAGAATTTAAAGAAAAGATTTAATTTAACCTTCAATTAGTATGGTATTCTTAGCATACATTCGACTACTTAAGAGTCATCATTACAGCACAGATTGCAAGAGGGACTTGTGATATTTATTAGAGAATAAACAAGACAGGGAATTTATGTAAAATTTAAATTGTAAATAAGTACAGTTGTGTTAAGCAATTTTTTTTTCAAAAGGGGGGTGCAGGAATCCTTTTTGTTGATTACATGTGCATCCATGTAACCATCTTGCCAAGGACAGACATGCAATTAACTACAAAGATTTCTGCACGCCCCTTTAAAAAAAGGCTTACATAATTGTGGTATTTAATATAACGTGTCCACTAGATAGAGCGGATATAGTTAATTAGTTATCTTGAGTAATAAAAAAGATTGCTTGGATGAATGGGAAAAAAATTGATAAATGAAGCAAAGAAAAAAAAGGGATTGATAAAGAAATTAACAGTACTTTCATATAATAAATATCATGTAGCTAGAATTGTATGGAAGGGAGTGGCAGTAGCAGGGTTAACATATGGCAATGATGCATTATGTGTTAGTAAAGGGGTATTAGATTGCTTAGAAAAAGTACAAAGGGAAGTAGGAAGGCATGCATTAGATGCTGAGGTGTGGACAGCAAAGGAGGCAATACAAGGAGAAATGAGATGGTCAAGTTTTTATATGAGGGATGCAAAAAGCAAATTGAAAATGTTCGGTAGATTGCCATTTATGGATAATAAAACAATAGCCAAAATAGTATTTAATTGGGTTACAAGTAAAGGGCAGGCAACAAGATGGGTGAGAAAGGTAATGCGGTATGCAGAAGATTTGGATAAAGAAGTTATGTCAGTATACTTGTACAAAAAGTGGCATGATTGTGTTAGGAGGATTGATGAGTGTTACAGTGGTAAGGAATGGGATAGAAGAATAGATGCATTAATAAAGAATAGGGAGTTGGAGAGATGGAGAACTAGTATGGGGTATTAGATTGCTTAGAAAAAGTACAAAGGGAAGTAGGAAGGCATGCATTAGATGCTGAGGTGTGGACAGCAAAGGAGGCAATACAAGGAGAAATGGGATGGTCAAGTTTTTATATGAGGGATGCAAAAAGCAAATTGAAAATGTTCGGTAGATTGCCATTTATGGATAATAAAAGAATAGCCAAAATAGTATTTAATTGGGTTACAAGTAAAGGGCAGGCAACAAGATGGGTGAGAAAGGTAATGTGGTATGCAGAAGATTTGGATAAAGAAGTTATGTCAGTATACTTGTACAAAAAGTGGCATGATTGTATTAGGAGGATTGTTGAGTGTTACAGTGGTAAGAAATGGGATAGAAGAATAGATGCATTAATAAAGAATAGGGAGTTGGAGAGATGGAGAACTAGTATGGAGAGTAAAATGAGTTTAAATATATATAGAAGTAATCGTAACATTGAGTGTGAGTTAATATATGATAATAGTAAGGAAAGAAATTTATTGTTTAAGGCCTGAATAGGATCTTTAGCAACAAGGGAATATACATGTAAATGGAAAAAATATATGGGTGATTTTGTCTGCAAGTTGTGTAAGGAAGGCATAGAAAATATTAGGCATCTGTTACTTCAATGTAAATGCTTGGAAGCAGAAAGGGTACAAATAATGAAGTTATGGAAGATTAAATATGAACAAAGTGATTATATAGAAAATGAGTTATTGGTTTTTATGCTAGGTTTGGGAAAAGATAAGGGGGATTTGGATATGAAGGTCATGGAGTTGACAAAGATTATGTTGTGGGAATGGGATGAAGCAGATTACAGGAAAACTTAGGGTGGACAATGGAAAAGGAAAGTAAGGTGACTAACAGATTTCTCTGGGCATAGCTGCTGAGAGATTCCTGACTCCGTTTAAGGAGAAGTCACAGTCCATCACATCACATCATCACATGTGGATTGTATAGTATAATATCTTGAGCAGGTCTGAATGGAGAGAAAAGCCGGTTTGATAAATATTTAAATATAGTTATTAATATTTGTTTATTTCAATCTTATTTGATTGATTATTTATTTATAACTGTACTTATTTACAATTCATATTTTGTGTAAATGCTCTGGCTTGTTTATTCACTCTCTAATAAATATCACAACATCTCTTACAATCTGTGCTATGGGGATAACAATGAAGTAGTCTAAAGCATGTTAGACATACCGTGCAAATTGAAGGTGAAATTAAGCTTTTCTTTAAATACTTTTGTATGTACTTATTTTTTGAATTACATTTTTAGAGATAAAGTATATCAAAGTTTTGGATGCTAGATGACTTAAATAATCTCCATATATTGTTATTATTCTAGATTCCCATTTTAATCCACAAAACAATTTTGTAAAAAGATTTGAAGGTATGGATTACTTGTGCATTCTGGTAAACATATTTCAGAATATAACATTATCCTGGGTCTACATCTTGATTGTTCAAAGCTTTAATGGTAAATCCTTTTGAATCAAATACCCATTTACAATCCATGAATCTAAAACACAATGGCAGCTCATATTGATTGATCCTTTCTATAACTTTTCTCAATACTTGGATATGATCTGTGTTAAAACCACTTTTAAATCCAGGTTCTTCTTGTTATTCATTCAAATTCAAAGTTCACTATGGAATAGTTGTAATTACCTTGGTAATGATTTGTTTATAGATTAATAAGCCTACAATTTGTAATATCTTCTTGATCTCCTTTCTTAAAAATAAATATTACTAGTACATTTCCCCATCATCCTAATACATCCTTATCATTTGGACATTTGATGTAACAAGTTTTGTTTTTTCACCTGCTTATTTTAAAATATCAATATAAATCCCATCATTTTTTGAAGCTTTTACTTTCTTCATGGATTAAAATGCATGTTTAGAAAATGCAGTAATTATTGTGGTTACTTTGACCTTTTGTTTTTTATTATTATACCAGATGCACTCTGCCTTGTAAAGGCATCTGGGTTTTTTTAATTGCAAGTTTTAACACTATTTTTTAAAGATTTAATGTAAATCAAACAAAACATTTTAATATTATATAAATAAATTTCCAAATTTTGATAAAACTAAACTAAAATTTACATTACAATGAAAATATATATTTACAGGAGCACCCTCTGAATAATCCCCCCCCCCCACAATTAATCATAATAGTTTTTTAAGCTTTATTAATAGTTACAGTTTATTAATATCAGAATACAAAAATACTGGTAATTTTTGTAATATTTTTTTTAATTAAATATAATATTTGTAATATTTTTTTAATTGGTTGCTTTAGCAATTTTTTTTAAAGATTTAATGTATGTTTTTTATTAAACATTGCTAATCTATAAAAATTTGTTACATTTTAAGTTAACCATTGCTAAATATGTCATTCAGCTGAACTATATTAGGGGATTGACAGATCATGAAAGCACAGAGCACCTTAATTTTGAATTAAGAATTGGCATTTGTGGCTGTTTCTACAACTGGCTGACAACTAATTTTTCTCATCATTTTTTATTTCATTGCAGAATTATTTCCTTTGAATAAATCTAATTGTTGTCAATTTGACATGTGACATGGGACAAACATACATTCGCCAATGAAACAACAGAGAAAATATGGATTTTATATATAAGATTACAGAAATCTGGCATACATTCCATGATGTCATTTCCTTTTTAGTAATAATTCCATATTTTCCTCCTATTGTTGAAATAACTGTTCTCCAAATAAAAACACACATTATTGTATTTTTAAAACTTTTATTCTCTTCTTTTTATATAAAAATTAAGCAAAAAGGTTAGATTTTGTTTTCCCACTGATAAATGTAAGACAGAATAGTATAGTAAAAGTCATATTAATTTGTTATTTTTGAATGAAAGTTGTACAAAAATGTTTATTTCTTTTTTTGTGGCATTTAATTGAATTATTTAACCCCGAGTGGTATTATGTGGTTTGAAAATTAGCATAGTTTCTGTAAATTTTGTGTATTTCAGATATTTTTGTACATATTTATGGATTTATATATGTTAAAAACTATATATACTTTAAAATATATAATGTTAAAATAATAAAAATCTACAAAAATGTGTTAAGAACTTTGCTATTAAGGTATAACTTGGTATGACAATTTCAAAATAGTACATATAAGAGAATTTATTTATTTATTTCTTTATAAATATATAAATAATTTTTTTATTAATAAATAAATATTAATAACTTTCCCAACCAAGTAACATATTCAATTCAATATAACTAAGTTATGTGAAATGTTTAAATATAAAATATGATACATTTTTAATGCATTGATTATTTATTTTCATTTCGGACAAATTTTTCTAATTACTACTATATATAGTTTATATCTATATTTTTAAAAATTAAAACTAACATTTCCACCCTAATCATTAAGTACCATAAGATTAACTATTTTCTACCTAGCTACTATTGAATCTCTCAATTTTGGATATTTTGAAGCCTTATGATGTTTCTGTTATCATTTTGGATTCTCTTAGGTATTTGATAATATTGATAATATTAATTTTCCAGTTTGCTTTTGTATGTGTAGAAATCAGAATTAAAATTATTAGTTTCAAAAAAATCTGAAGATGTCAGTAGTATATAAATAGCATATAAAAAAGCAAATTTCCAAATTAAAAACTCCAACAATGTCCGGATTGGTTGTATCATAATGCAAAAAGACCAACCAGACCACTTATTGGTAGATTATTTGGCCTCACGATTTTGAGTGTGCTTTTTGCATTTAGTATTTTGGCAAAAATTGTAATTTTCAGTAATTTATTTACTTATTAAAGCTTATTTATGATTACAATTAGATTTTATTAGGAAAATATTTGTTTTTAAGAAGACAAGCCATTAAAATATATTTATGACATGGAAGTTATTATTTTCTAAAATGAAAAGCTTTCATAAACAATGGAAGGCATGTTTTATGAAATTTTAATAGTAATAAGTAATTATTATTAATTTGTTAAGTGCATACTCATTACATAAGTAATATATATATATATATATATATATTAAGGCTATCATCTTAAGACTATGTGCCTGTACTTTGATAGTAAGGACCTCGACAAATCTTTAACACAAGATTAACGAGTGGGATTTTAAATTTAAAAACATATTTTTCTTGTTTTATGATGTTCAACTAATATTTATTTCCATTTTAAAAATGGAATTCAAATAAGTATTTTATTCAATAATATTTATGAATAAGTGGAGATTATAATCCAATATGAGTAAGAACTATTTTTATTTTATCACATGATCACAATCCAAAAACTAGTCTGGGGATATTGGACAAGTAGGCACACTAGATAAGGATTTTATGCACAGACGTTCTGGAATCCATTGATTACTCTGTCTTGCTTTGAGTGGCACTACTGTATGGAGAGAGTTTTGCCTATTTTAACTATTTTTATTTATATTCATATTAGTATTTTATTTTTCTATTATGTAAAGTTCAAATATTAACTTTTGGAATGTGTTTTGTTTGTAAACTTATATTTGTAGTAAATTATATGAAGATTATCAATTAATGGTGTTGCAAATTTAAAAGTAACAGTCATTGGACTTCTTATTAAAAAGAGCAGAAGGGCAAAAGAAGTTGTGAAGAAATGAGTTAATAACTAGATAAGATGTAATACTATTGAAAAAGCAATCTTCATTTATAATCTTTCACTTTTTATAGAAAATCTTAAATTTGAGAAACTTTAATTTTAATACTTTAACTTTTGCTTCAAAAAACAATATCAAATTCATTTCATCCTTTACTGGACTCATCAATGGCTGTAAGCTTTTTGTAACTATAGTAATCATTCTTCATTGCTCTCTATACATTTTATAGTGGTCGCCCAACATAGTTAGCATGTACTCAATTGCTAAAGATTATTTTAAGTTCGTTTAGACTTAAATATTATTATTATTAAGAACATTATGCATGTATGTGTGTGTAGAGGTGAAGTCTATGAAAGCAACCATATGTGGATAAATAAACAGACACTTTGGTATTATTCCTCCTATGATTATATTAATCAGGTGATATTTGCATCTGGTAATATTTATTCAAAGATTCTGTTTATGATGTCATGGCAACTATGCATTCTGATGTGATGTATCCATGTCAAATAAACTGACTCTTTCCTTTCTATTTTAAAAAATATTAAATGGTTTACTCTGCCATAGTGATCACCCCCCCCCCCAATATAATATTTGTAAATAATACTGTTTATATTTGAAAATACATTTATTTTATATATTTGTAATATAGGGTATAGGAGCACAGACTTTCACACCACCCACCTCTCTCCACTCTATCTAATAACACCGATACACCTAAACACATATATGCTGAAAAGATAAATAATCACCAATATACGTATTTCATGCTAAACCAGCAATCATCAGTTGGTCCAGGCTATCATCTTTACACACATATATAGTATAAGTGCTCAGATATATATTAAGATAGACTATCCTCATAGTTTAATGGACAGGTTTCAATCCACTCCACACTCCAACTCTTCAACCGTCCATCCAATTGAAAATCTGATGATGGAATGCTCAAAGGCCACCCTGAGGCCGAGATTATTGTCACACCCATGTTGACCTAAGGTCAATCTGAACCCCAAATGTACAGGACATAATCCATTTAATACATATGCAAGGATGGGCAGACATCTCTATAATGTAATATTTGTGTTATTTTTTTTTTGATAAAACTTTGTGTGTTTTTGTTTAAATATTTAAAATATAATGTTCAACTTGCAGCAAATGTATCACATTATTTGAAAGTAATTTTTTATTTATTTCAAAATACAGTGATAAAAGTGGTTATATTTGTGTGCTGGTTTTTTTGCTAAACTTTATATACATTTACAGTTAAAACTTGTTATATTTGTAGATAGTTTTTTAAAAGATAAGTAAAATATAAGATTAAACTTACAGTTCAACATTTTCTTTTTTAAGGTTAAAAAAAAAACGGAAAGCTAAAACACTTGTTACAACTCACCATTAAATTTTTTTTTCAGGGTTCTTTTTCATATTTCTCCCTTTTCCCATCTCCACCATTGGAAAGTACTTTTTTGTTTTTAGATTTGAAGTTTGCTATTACATGTGAAATATGATGGCACATATTGATATAGTAAACCAGGAGGGAGAAAGATAGCTTCAACAGTGTGTAGGGTTGGAATAGAAAGATACAACTGACAATCGTCTGTTTTATTTAGTATCACATCATTTTTCATTTTTCTATAATGAATATATGTCTCCATTATTTTTTTTGGATTTGAACTTTCATATTATACATGCTATGACATATTACTCCTGGTGATGTATTATTGTAAGTTAGCAATATGTTTAAAATAACACCTCCAAGAGATCTGTGGACAAATTTTATGGATTAAGTTTGTCTGCTCCTTGGAGGCATTATTTAAACATATTGTGAACTTAGAGTAATACATCATTAGAGTAATACATCGTACCAATAAACATATTTATTAAAACGATTTTTTTATATGTCAAAGCGTTGACCGGGAAGCGAATCCGGGCCAGCTGCTTGGAAGGCGTATGTGCTAACCTCTAGGCCACCAATGTTTGACTAAAATGAATTTAATAAATAAAACTTAAATCCATGTAAGATGGTTTAAATTAAGAGAAAAAAAATTATAATTTTTATGGGTGGTCTGAAGAAAATTTATTTTGATCAGATTTACTGATAACAAAAAAAAAACATCAACAAACAATAATTAAAAGATAAGAATTTTTCAATTTATTACTGTCATTTAATTATTGATCAATTATATAATTGTAATTTTAAAAAAATGTAAAATATTTGATAAGGAAAAAATAGGAGTACATATTTTTGAAGGATTATTCAATTTTTTAATTGAATTTGGACTGGTAAGTTTGGCAATATACATTTTTTAGCTTTGGTGAACTTTTAAGGTGGCTAACAAATTATTTCAATAATTTTACTGTAGTTTATGAAAATATAGAGGGTTTGAACTCAGACTTTCAAGCAACCTTCAACCATTCACACTATCTCATACTACTGGTACACATGATCACACACATGTAGAAAAGATAAATAATCACCATTTTGTGCTCCAGCACTCATCAGTTGGTCCAGATTATGATCTGCCACACACATATATATATATATCAGTTTATATTAAGATCACCCTTGTCAAAAATTTGAAACCCCAAATTCATTTGTTGACACAACAACCACAGAATATGCACTGCTAGGCACTAAAGTGTACTAACTCACTAAAAGCTGACTAGATTTCGTCTGGCGCTTCCTGAACTCAAATGTCAATGCCTAATCTAGGATTAATTTAAAACGTCTATGGAAAATGTGTTCCTCGATTGCCTCTATTTTACCTTAAAAAACAAAACATTTAAAATAATGTCAGTTGTCAGAGAAAATGTGATTTTTATGCCATTCTGATCAGTAATGGAGTATTAAAAAATAAAATACCATGGAAAGACAATTCTTTTTGAAACTTTAAAAAACAATATATTGAAAAGGCCTCAAGTCAGAACAATCTGATTTCTTTGTTAACATGCAATTTATAGTATTAGTTTCTCAGTCATTGTTATCCATTTACTTTTTATATGCTTTGCTGTATGAGTGCATTTTAAAATAGTTTTAATTTCGTATGTGTGCATCTATATATGAAAGTTAATTTTAATTATTAAATAAATTGTTGTTAGTTAAAATTCAAGTTGTCAGTGCTTTGTTATTTAGTAACGTTCATTTCCAAATGATCATTTTAGCACTTATCAATTAAGAGAAAAAATATATATTTTAATTAAAGAGACCGTTTAAACTACTGAGCAAAATTCTAGAATGTTCTATGAGTTGAGTTGAAATTGGTTCATTCAGCATGGTGCCAAGAGAAATTAAATTATTGCTGAATGAAAAAAACTCTAGCGAACTATTAGTGTTGATTTAGGGGAGATGATTGGGAAATATAATCTGATTTAGACTCAATTATCTCCATTATCATCTACTTTAGATGGAACAATGAAACTTGAACTTGATTAGTTGTATTTAAAGGTGGTCCCTCAAAGTTGTCAAAATAATAAAATAGCTTCCCAAAGTGTGGCTGGATTAATTCATTTTTATCCAAGTTACCAGTATAATATATATATTGTGCCCTTTTCTATAGGTCAGTAATAGTTCATAACAGTCAATTACTAAAAATTTTAAATTTTAGAATATGTTCTTTTGATTTATTAATTATAGTTTGTCAATTATGTTATATAGTACAATTTGAGACTAAAGCAAATACGTAGTATATAAAGTTATAGCGAATTATTTAAAAATAATTAAGTAAAGTTTAAAATATTGTTTCATATGGTTGTAAAAGCTGGCCATATTAAATAACACAGCTATAAATATTAAAAGTATATTTAAAAATTCGATTTTAATAGTTTAAAACTTATAGTTAATAAATGCTATGTTTAAATTTATAATCATATTTAATAGACAAAATTAATATTGTACATTTTAAAAATAAACTTTATGATGGTGAGAATTGTATTTAATTCTATATTTTCTAAATTGTTCTTCCAAATTTTATAATTATATTATATAATATAATAAGTGTATCAATTTTATAAATCTAGGCAGAGAAATAGATTAAAAAAAATCGTCTGTCAAAGTTATTAATCATGTGACTTGTATACTATATACTCTCACACACACGCTTGTTTGAATTAATAACAAAGTTTAAAATATTTTAAAAGTTATATTATAAAATTGGATAGAATTATTGCCTATCATAAAAGCAAATAATAATAAATATTAAGTTAACTATCATATGTAATGTTTTAAGTAATGTAATAAAGATGAATACAGATATAATAAAAATTAAATATTTTATTTAAATAAAAATAGATAAATTGAATATTAAGAAATGGAATAAGTTATTAAATGTTATTTTAAAAGTTATTTTAAAAGATTAAATAATTTAAATAAAATAATAATTGATTTAAAAGTAATATTTCAAATACTATTTTAAGTTCATCACGTCATAATTTCTGATTTTGAAATATAATTCTGCTATAAATTGAAAATATGTAAATTTGTTCTCAAGTTAAAGTAAGAATCAACCAATCAAATGAGGTATTCTTACAGACTATAAATATGAATTGCACAGGGGTATAGGGGGAGATTAATAATATATTGAAACCTAAGAAAGGTATATTAGCAGCTCTCAAAGAGATAGTATTTTTTTTTTAAATTTTTATTTTAGTCAATTTTTTTGGTACTTTCTTATCGTTTATTTTGCAAAGACTAATTGATAATTTTTAAAGTATTTTTGCAAAAGAGGGTGTTAAAATATAATAATTTAGAAACTATGTGGAAATGATTTTCTAATTTTTAAAGTACTTACCAGTCATATTTTATCTAAAAGTTTAACCTAAACTTCGCAATAAAAATGGATGTACTACGAAATAAAATGGATATAAGTTGTAATGCTGAAAAAATGTTTGGAATATTTATTGATACAGCTTTATTAATATTTCACCGAAGAACTGTTTTGGTACATAAAAACCACAGCTCGGACATCATACGGAGTCTAATGAAAAAATTGGAGACGCATTATTATTTATAAGCCTATACAAGATTTATTTTTAAATAGTAATAAGACAGTTATATCTCATGAATCATTTTATACAATATTATATTCAAAGGAGTAAAATGTTATATACTTTCTGAAGGTAACATTTTTAAAAAATATTTTCAAGAATTTAAGAAAGAACCCAGGAGAATGTTATAGAAGCGTTTTTGATATTAAAATATCCGGTCTTAGAATTATTTAAAAATGTATTTAGAAAAGATTTGTTTAAAAGTACTTGAAGTTTTTTTATTTTAAAAGAGATTTATAAAAATACCAAATGAAAGTTTAAATGTATCAAGAAGAAAACATATATAAAAAAGTGAACACATAGTTGAATAAAAGATGGATCCATAAAAATACAAATAGTACTTAAAGGTTTATCGGATAACTAAAGCTAAATTAGATGGAATATGCATGGATACACCGGCAGAGAAAATACTTTAAAAAAAAAACTTCACGGGATTAATTAATATTATGATTTAATAATTATCATCCTAAATACTAAAACCAAGGATTATTTTCTATAAATTTTACTAAATGGATTAACAATTATTTTTATTTTAAACTTTAATGCGCTTGGAGGAGAACATTTTTAAAAACTCTAGAGAAAATAATAAACATTTTGGACTTATCAGGAACTATCGTCAAGAAAATATGTAATTATAGTTTTGATTCCTTTTATTTTGTTAACCTAGTTTAAATCTAAATTTTTATATAAGATTAGGAAAAACAGAAAAAACATTAATTTATTAATATTAAAATTTTATAATATAACAATCTAATAATTTAGCTAAAAATATTTTAATATAAAGTGTATGGGTGTGAATTTTTTTTTTATATCTGCAATGCTCAAGTGGATAAACGAAGCCTACTGAACACGATGACTAGATAAAGGTTATTGGTAATAATAATAACTATTGATAATTTATAATGTATATTTTTTTTTGTTTTCTTTAGATCATCCATAAATTGGAAGAATGAAGTGTAAAAGTTTTTTACTTATATGTAATGCATTTCATACAACATTTTAAAAAACATTATGAGATAGGATTGATTTGAAAATATGCATACGATGATGATTATTTTTTTTTTTATTAGTGTTATAATCCAACATAACAAATAATTATGTGATTCTTTTAAAATTTTCATGTTATTGGATATTCAAATATTGTCTAAGTAGATTGTATATGATTAGACATATAGAATAATGAAGTAAGCAGACTTTTCTTGTGGAACAGCTAGATTGTTTAACTATTAATGAATTTTATTTATTGTTTTGTAAATGCAGATAGTTATTTATCGATGTAAGATGTGGAAAATCTTGAGAAATAATGTTGAGATAGTGGCTTGGAAGTAGTTAGTGAACAGGAAACCAAGATGATGTTTTAAGAAATAGGATGTTATAAGGAATGGAAATAATATTTAGTCTTTATGTGAATATCAGCATAGTTAACAAAGCCCTATGACTGATTCACATTTTATTTGGACAGTGTTTATATTTCTTTAAATATTTGATGTTCTAATAAAGCTGAAGAAATAGCTTTAACATCGTCCCTGTACTAGAGGATATTAGGCAGGTAAATGTCATACCTCTTCGCACTGTACCATGATTTTGAGATATGTTAAGAGTAATACTCTAGCTTTCTTCCTTAATCCTATGCATCTGTTTTCGCTATCTTTATTTCATGTAACTGCATCGTTCAATAAGATATGTTTAAGAGAAATGATAAATAATTTAGAACTTAGGTTATGCTATCATTTTGTATAAGATTGGTTTATTTGCTTAGAAGGAATAGGATGTTATAACTTAAAATTGAAGATCCAAAGTATCCTAAGGAAAGAAAAGAATCATAGAATATATTTTGAATTTTATTTCGGAAAATGAAATATAAATTTTTTTAAAATAAAGTATCTAAACAAAGATATTTTCTTTAAAGTGATAATAATTTTAAATGCTTTAGTATTATTTTTTTTAAGAGAAAAATAAGTATTGCATATTTTAAAATACAATAGTACAAAGTAAATTATGTAAACAATATGCATAGTATATTTTTTGTTTATTGATTAACAGAAATATATTGATGATTACACTTATATCATAATAAAATAAGGCTTAAAGAAGAATATATTATGATTAGTAAACATTGTGTGATAAATACTAAAATCTAGTACTGAATTTTAGATAATATTTTTGTGTAACATCTTTGACTTTGCAAGATGAATTTTTTTTTAATATTTTGAGAAATCCATACTCATTATAAAATTTTGTTTTCTATAGAATATTTTTCTATGTATGAATTTTTTAAAATAAGATAGTTTAATAATATTAAGGATAAAATGCTGTTGCTAATAAAGTAGATAAATATATTTGTAATAAGTTAACCATAATGAGGAACCAAATAGTAACATTTTTTTAAAATTTTGTTCTAAATCTAAATAAAGATATAATTGAAATATAAATTATTTTTTTTATAACCCGGTAGATCAAACTGTAAAGTAAAAAAGTTAAGGATATCTACTGTAAATAGTGTAAATAAATTGTTTATTTATTTGTTGTTAGTAATAAACTTTGTTAAATTTTGTTATTTCAAAAATTTTGTGTCCGAGTTATTTATTTCTCCACATCGCTGCATGAAATCACGATATATGCATAATAATCGAAACAAATATATAATTTTGCACAAAAAGATAAATAGAGAATTATTTAAGAATTTAAATATTTTATTGGTATTCATTTAATTAAATAATTATAATCTTACATTATTTTATTGGTCATAAATCAGTTATCACAATATTATATTAAATTATATGCTATCAGTTGCCACACATATTTTGTTTGTCACATTATTAAAATGCTACCACGTATTTATTATATCATTACATGAAGATATAAGATCATATTATATTATTTCATTATTTTATTATGGTAATAAAATTATAGTAAAAAGAAAAGTTATACAGAATTAGTTAAACAATGAAGAATATTATTACTGTTATTTATTATTATTAGTTTAAGTGTAGTAGATTATGACATAAAATCCCTTCTCATATTTTACTACCGTATTTTTAAATTAACTTAGAATAAACTTTACGAACCTGAGATTATTTTATTTGAGCTAGATTATTATAAATAGAAGATTAAAACTTAATTATTAGTTTAATCTTAGTGAGTAGAAGTTATTAAAGTTGTAAGAATACTATGAGTTTGTTATTTGAAATAGTAATAAGGGGATAGTGTTCTTATGCCATTGAGGTAGTATCCTGTGGGATATTGGCTCAATGTAATCTATCTTGTCACCTGTATTTTCACTTCAAGTCTCATGAAAATATTAAATATTTATTTAATTTATTTTTATAAACTGAACCTTATTCGTATTTTAAATTTGAGCTAGTGAAATATTTTAATTTTAATGCTGAATATTTTAGTTATTAATTATTAACTGAGATAGAACCCATTTTATTTCATATCATATACTATTCTGAAGTGAGGATGCACGAGATGAAGGTTAGTATATATATGAAAGCAGTAAACACTTAAACAATACCAATATCATTAACAATCAACAAGCTCAATCTGCTGCCAAGGCAACCTCCTTTAATCAATAAATATGGATATCCCTCCCATCTTTATCTATGGCTTCATAAATTTAAATAGACATTGAATATTGCAATCTGACTATAGAAAGTGAAATTATTAATAAGAAGTTTAAATAAGCCTTGTTAAACAGGTAAATATAGTCTGTTCTGAAAGCAGTCTAATGAATACTCAGTTATAACTTTCAAATGCATGTGTACTTTAATGTCCATTTGATCATTAATAGAAAGTAATGACTTCACTTAATCATATAGAGATAGAATATTCACCTGCCATATCTACAATTTGTGGTTTAAATTCAAACCAAATGCAATTCATTAAAAAAAAAATACAGGATTTTTTCACTAAGGTAAAAGAAGTCTATCCATTACAGAGAATTTTTCAAAATTCATTGATAAAAAAATGCCTGTAGTTCAAATATTTATAGATGATAAAAATATATGCAAGAGATTGTGACCTGAAACACCTAATGAGTGCTGGTGTTTTCAAGAATATGTGGCTGAGTGGAGATTATTAAGTACATTATTAATGATATTGCAGATGGAAAAACAGAAATAAAGTTAAATTACTCCATAAGTGGGTGTTTAATTAAAAACAAGGTCATTTAATCTTTAAATGAGGCTTAAACTTTATATCTGGGATAGAGATAATCTCTAGTTTAGTAAATTATTAGTGGTGTTCTTTAATGTATTTATCTAGAGTGGATCATGACAAAGTTGAGAATGGAGTAAGATTCACACTTGTAAATCAAAGAATAAGCAAAGATGAAAATTGCTCAAATCCTCATTACCCAACAACCATGGGTATCACTTTCTCCTTTGCTTTTACTCTATGAAAGAATGTTAAAGAGCTGTTTGCCCTGTGCTAGACTATTAAGCAGGCTGTTTTACCTATATACATATATAATTTCCCTGATCCCAGTTAATACTTAACACAAACCAATGTCATATCAACAATCTGTTGTCTAGATAATACTCAGATAATAAATGGAAATTCATTACATGGGGATTTGCATGATAAATTTCTGGTATTCTATTGGTTTATTTTAAGCATTAGTTGAGGTCATTTGATTTTTCACGTGATAACCAATAAGCTGTGTACACTTATAGTTTAATAGATAATTATTTAAAAACTTTATTATCAGCATTTTCTAAATTAAAAACAAATTACAAAGCAATCTTCAGTTTCCATACAATTTAAAAATTCGTTACTAAAATTGTTTTTTATGTAGTATGAGCGAGCTTCATTTCAAACTTGGGATTGTGGGTTTTCAAAAATGTCAAGTTTCTATTTAGTTTATATTTAGAAAGAAATTCTTTTGTTTGTGAAATTAATATTACAAGCAATAATAAAAAATGTTTATTGAATATCATACAATTACAATTTCCATTACGGTAGAAAACAAACTGTTTATTAATAAACTTAAAAAAATTATTTCAGTCATTTTTTTATTGTCTTCGTTTTTGTTACTTTTTTTTTCACCTTCTAATTATATATATGTATGAAACATGATAACAGTTATTATGAGATATGTATGCTGCTCTGATTAATTGTTGGGTTCCTTATATGAATCAAATGGTTTGCTACTGATATTAACAATTTCAATTTAAAGATACAGATGCTGCACTCTATTTATGCTTACCAGTAAACATCATATGATTATCTTGGAAATATAAGTAGAGGTTCTAAAGAAGATTGCGGGGCAATCGAAAATGTCAATAGTGGGTTGTAAAAAAGCATTGTATAAAGTAATAAAGAACATAAATGATATTAATATCACATGAATATTTCTATTTACATTTAACATATATTAATAGTAAAAATTTTACAGAATCTATTCCAGCACCATCTATTATAAGTGTGAAAAATCGATGGATACTAGCTAACTTTATGGCTTGTAGTCAATTCTAGTGAGAAGATAACATGTCCTCTACCTGAAAACAATGTTGTAATCCTCAGGTACATTTGTTCTAATGCTCTCACTAATAAAATACATAAGCCACAAATAAGTATGAAGATGATGTTGGTATAAAAGCATTGGATATTATTGCTATAACACTACTATCTAATAATTACTGAGTTGTCAAGCCTACAGTAAATGACCATGAAATAGAATGAAGATAATTAAACAACATATATTAATTATAAATATAGATAGTAATGTGATGATCTTGGATGATATAAACTGATGTATCCAAAAGAATGAAAAGTATATAAAGTTATTGTAAAACTGAATATACTAATATATATGTAAATATAGCATTTGATATAGTTATAGTAACAATATTATCTACTAGTTATTCATTGCTTGAGCTTACACAATAGATGGCTCTAAAATAGAATAAAGACTTTCTCTTACAGCACAAATGGATATTGTAGATGCTGTATTAAATATATTTAAGATCAATGTCTTTATGACATACTTGCATACATGTTATCAATTCAGCATCTACATTTCTAAAATACACACTGGCACTTTTATAACACTTTGTTGAAAACTTCTGGATAGATCTTGGAAGGTATGAAGAATACAAATGTCCATTGTTTGTTTTATTATACAATGATTACATTACAACAGAACAATTGTTAATTTTTTATGTACTATAATAACTGAATAAAGAATGTTTCAGATATGATGACAGTAGTTTATATCAACTAATTTAAAATTTTTTGTGTATTTAAATGGTTTTAAGGTCCAACATATGAATAACTTATGGTTAACATGGGTATAGTAACAAAATTGGAAAAACAAGGACTTTGAACATGCTATCATCAGATTTTCAATGATATGGATGGCTAAAGAGATGGAGAATGAAGAAGATTAAAGCCTGTCCATTAACGTTTGAAGATTTTCTATCTAAATATAAACCAAACACTGATTATGTATATATATATATATATGGGAGAGATGATCCAGACCAATTAATGAGTGCTGGTTTAGCACTATATATATATATATATATATATATATATATATATTGGAGATCATTTATATTTATCACTTGTATGTGATGATGTGTATCAGTTGTATAAGATGAAGTGGATGATTGAAGGGAGCTTGAAAGTAAAGTCTGGGTTCAAATACTCTCTAATTATTTAATTAGAAATGTTTTGAATTATAATAATAATCAATCAAAATTATTTGTTCCAACTGTGTCAAACTATTGCATTCAAGAGTATACATAGATATATATATATATATATATATATATATATATATATATATATATATATATATATATATATATATGACATATTTTGTGGGTTCATCCATGTTAAAATTTAAATATTGATATACTGACATTTTGACTTGATTACACAAATCATCCACTGAGTGATAAAAGGTAGAAAGACAGTTGTAGAAGCACTACAATCACTGATTTGAAAAAAAAAAAACGTTAAAGTTCCACCAATAGCAAAAATGTTAAATTAAGAATGTTTTTTTTTAAAAAAAAATCTTTCCAAATAGGAGGAAGTTTGCATGTATCATCTCGCTTATTGATACAATACGGCCTTTTAAGTATCTCAATGGCTTCTCTAATTTTGCACAGGTAGAGATTATCACTCTGTATACAATCCTGGTACTAGAAAAATCAATTTTATGACCTGAATTTATAGTGTAACAGTCAAATATGTACATTTGCAGAACAAAATCTAGAACTCTGATAAATCATCCTAAGGCTGACCAGTTTACGGTGGTGGATGCCACTACTATGGCCTAACCCTAGTTCTTTTACCATTGCTCAGAGATTTACCACCTTGCGGATGACACAGTTGAGGCTACAGCAGTATTTCCCTTCTTCACGTGCCGGCAGTAGCACGTCAGTCGAGCAAAAGATTGGAAGTTGGCATTCTATCTAGTATAGCTATATAGGTATGATGTGGCTAGTATGTGATTCTTAAACAATGAAATTAAAACAATTACTAAATGATGGAATAATTATGAGTGGGTGAGCAAGACTAAGACATGAAGCAAGGTTAAATTTAAAAACTAATTTAATGAATTTAAAATATTAAAACAATTAAAAACAATATTACAATAACTAGGTGTCTGATCTCACACACAGGTGATTAAGGGATGTTTACATTAATTTGGGTTCACATGCAAGTGATGGGTTTATATACTTAATTTCTTATGGCCGAAATATACATGACTTGGTTTACATATATAGGAGATTGACAAAATCACTCACAGGTGATTATAAATTTCTACTTGCAAATATTTAGGTTTCTTATACATATATGTGTTTATCACTCATAGGTGATAGTTTAATATTTATGCACTTCCGGTTTATATATAGCGTTTTGATCACGCACAAGTGATCATAATTTCTAGGTTACAAATGTTAATTTATTTAGCTATATATATATATATATATATATATGTGAATCTATCACTCACAGGTGATGAAATTATAATACAATTGAATTGACCTTTTTATGAGCTTTAATATTAATTTCATGACTAAATAAATTTGCTCATGATTATCTATGCCTAGTTTATGCTATATTAGGAGCTAGATTTTCTTTATAGTTAGTGAAAGTGAATATAAAGATTTATAAAAAATATAGTATTTTACTAAGCACGAATACTTAATATATCATCTATATAGCTATTATGCCCATCAAATTGGATTTGAATTCAGATCAAAGCTGAAAGGATGAACTGATTATTGGAAGCCAGACTTCGGATACTAATGCGTATAGAAACATACAATTCTGAGTTTTTTGCATCTCATATATGTGCCTTATTCACGGGACCAAGTAATGGTTCCCTTTAACCAAACTCATTGCTGTGGAATAGGAGGCCTTTACTCCAGATGATCGAGCAATTTATTTAAATGGGAGTCTCATGCTCCATTTCTAAGGATGCAGAATGGGTTGGCATGTACCAATCACCATCTGAAGATAATAATTGCCCGAAATAAGAGTAATGGTGCAGCACAATTACATACAACCATTAAAGAAGACAGCAACAAGTGAGTATGCCATGGCGTTTCTTAAGGACACATATGCACCGCTGACAACATTATCATATCATAAAATTAAGACACTAAATAATACTTTCTTTCATGAAACTATCCTGTATCAGTTCATATTATAGTATTTAGGAAAGTTTATGAATCCAATTTCGAAAGCTATCTATATAGACTTTTATTTCTTTAAGGAGGATTACAGCATATTGAGGGAAATTACATTATAGAATTACAGATTTATGCTGCATTTTGTCCCTTCAACTGAATATTGGTTAAATATTATATTTAAAAGCAAATCTATCTTAGAATAACTGTAAGTTTGTAAGTATATCTTAATTAAAATATTTATTCATTTCAAAACAGAGCTTTTAGTTTGTGCATCAATATACGAAGGATTACGTATATACGTGAAGTTACATATATATGCATGAGAATCTATATTTACTTCTCACTAATGATTTAATTATGAATAAAACTCGGTTTTGAATACATATAGCATAAGCAATAACACAGTTAAAATAATAAGATTTGGATTTGGCATAGACATAAATAAATAGGAAAATGTATATTTAAAATAAGACAAGATTTCACGTAAGTGAAATCTGCAATTTGGCTTTGTTTTAAAGTGAAACTTATGTGACATTTGCTGATATTTGATTGATTCAGTTTCAATAATTTTAAATATATAAAATTAATGATGGCAAATATTATCATTAACTTAAGATATACAAAATGACTTAGAAATTTAATAGTTTTTTATAATAGATCATTTTGCATTATATGGAACAAAATTATATTAAAACATTTAAATTATAGATTTTATCAAATTAAAACTACATTACTTTTAATTAAAAATAGGGTGAATACGTAACTAAATCAATCATAAATAAATTCAGCAAGTAAACCAACAAATAAGAGAAATCATATCAATAAATGAAAGGTGTTATTTATATAAATAATAACTCAGATAAAATTATAAAGCAGTTAAATCAGTATTTATCAATTACGAATTATAACAGTAGGTCAGATTATAAATAGTTTATAACCCACTAAATCAAATTAATTATGAAATCTGTTTAATTATAAAATCAGTAAAGCAGGCAGAATTTTAGGATTAAAACAAAGTTATTGAATCATTTATAATTTAGGCAAGATTTTAGGATTGGAATAAAATAAAAATTACATTTAGAAGTAAGTTTACATTATTATGATGGCCATTAGATTAAGATTAAGCTAGCATTTTAGACTTGGGATTAGTTGAAAGCTTTAGAACTGAAGGATTATTTACCATTTCTTCTCTCTTCTGCTGATAAGTTATTCCTTCATTGTGGGACTTATTTAAGTGGTACGGTTGTTACTTCATCTTTCTCCGTATTAGGCAGCTTCTCATCGGAAGTGGAAGGCAAGATTTTGGGCCTTTACCCCGACATGATCATCGCTATTCAAGTACTTTATTGAAATTATAATCATATAGAGTGTTCTTCCAAAATGGATGCTACAGCTTTTATATATCAGCAACCCCCCTCTCCATTATATTATTTTTAGATCTGTTTTCTTAGCTTACTCGCTTATTGCTAGTAATCATGGAAGCCTGCTGTGTCAAACTCTTAATTAGGTCAAATTAACCTCTGTGACACGCGGTAACTTATGCAATCCTTTTAATTTAAATCTATTTTTATTTCTAAATATAAATTGGCCAATTTTCAGCGACCAGGATTAACTTTTCTGGCGTCACTTTTACTAGCAAAACAAATCTAAACTTTGGAAAAACATTTTGTTATATATGTAACTCGACCATTTAATTTAGCGATATATGCAGAAATATATAATTTCAAATATTACTGATTTAATAAATATTTTAAAATAAAGAAGCTTTAATGTTTTAAATTCTATTAACATCATTATTCTAGAATATATGTAGTCTTAAGTTACACATACAACCCGTTTTTCATTTAATTATTATTAGAAATATATATGTGCGTATTAATAGAGGTTTATGTATATAAATGCAATTTTCTCTCTATATGTAGATATATATGCACACACACATAATTATTTAGGTTTAAATTTAGCCAGGTTTTATAATATTAGCATAATATATGAGAATCTGGTGGTAGTTATATAGAAAAGAATACTACTATAAAATATAGTAGGTGAAACAGTTGGATTGTATGAACTGACTGTTTCAATAGTATGGAATGAAAGTGCTGATGATGAGTGTTATTTAACTGCATTAGCGGGCTCATTTCTCCTAACACTGATGCGATGATTACTCATACCTATGTAAAAAGTGTTACAATTTTCACATGAGATTTGTTTATCTCATGTAAGTCTCATGTGAAAATTGTAAAGCTCCTTACATAGGTACGAGTAATCATCACATCAGTGTTAGGAGAGGTGAGCAAGCTAATGCAGTTAAACAACACTCATCATCATCAGCACCCTCACTCCATACTATAGATTCAGGTCATGAAATTGATTTTTCTAGTACCAGGATCATATCCAGATGTGATAATCTCTACCAGTGCAAAATTAGAGAAGCCATTGAAATACTTAAAGGCTAGATTGTATCAATAAGCGAGATGATACATGCAAACTTCCTCCTATTTGGAAAGATTTTTTTAAAAAAACATTCTTAATTTAGCATTTTTGCTATTGGTGGAACTTTAACATTACCTCTACAACTGTCTTTCTACCTTTTATCACCCAGTGGATGACTTGTGTGATCAAGTTGAAACATTGGTGTATCAATATTTAAATTTTTTAACATGGAAGAACCAGCAAAATGTCTTTTATATATGCAACCGGTGAAAATCTTCATATCAACACACACACATACACACATATATATATTGACATTGTGCTATTGCACATTGTCTTTGCTGAGTTCCTGAGCAAGTGGATTTATGCTATTTTAAAAAAATAAAGAAAGAAAAAGAAGATAATAACATTTCTTGTGTAAATTATGTTATCTAATGCTTAGATATTAATATTTTACTTACTTAGTTCATTATAAGTATATAATAGATAACATCTAATAAATTAAAAGCTGTTACAAAGACATAAATCTAGTATTAAAAGATGTATGCTTTAGGTTAAAAGTTAATATTTAATTTATGTATGATTTAGAAAGAAGGAAAGCTAGACAGAGTTAATTTTATAATTAAAGTTTAAAAAAAAATAGATAGTTTATGAGTATTAAAATACAATTATTTAATTGTCTTTATATTGATTAATAATCAGATTACATTCCTTTATTTGGTAAGTTTTATAAAAAAAAATATGCCTAATTAAAGTTAGTCGATTTGCTTAAAAAATATTAAATTGATTAAAGAAATATAATTAATTATTAGGATAGATTTAATTTAGAAAAACATGATTTCCTGTATACATGTGTGTGTGTGAATTGATGTACATGTGTATTTTTTATTTCTTGGTTTTAATTGCCAAGATATTTAATTTTTAGTCATTAAACAGTTAAAATTAAATATTTAGTTAAACTCAATAATTAAAAGGGTTAAAAATTTAAATAAAAATTTCTGATAAACATGATTTAAAAAAAGGCCATATTTTGTTTAAAAAGAATAAAATATTGTTTATTATCTTATTTTATTAAATGTATTAATTAATAAAATTCAGTAAACCTTTTGTTCAACTTCAGTCATTAAGATCATGTGAATTTAAAAAAGAGAGAACATCTTCATTGACATTTTTTATAATAGAGGTCATTATTTTTATGGGTGTGGATGTTAATTAATGATATCTGTCAGTGGAAATATAAAAAATGGGGATTTTTAGTGTACAGAGGCTTCTTCATTTTCTTCTGACTGACCACTGCTATTGTTGATACCTTCAGGTGCACTGCAATCTTCTCATCTTTAAATAACAGTAATAATTTTCTTTAATTATTTTTTTTATTATATAAGTGTTAATGCATCAAAATTTTATATTTTGTTAACTTAAAATGCCGTGCTAGACAACTGTTATAAGGGATTTTGTTTTTAATGCTAGAATTCAATTTGAACTCTCTAAATTATTAATATCATGCTTGGAAAGAATAACTAGTTTATAATGATGCAATAAAAAAAACCAGTTGAATATTTTCTTTTATATTAATTTATAAAACCATGCTGGACATTGCACTATTTTAATTCTTGCTATTGTGTTTCAACTTTAGGAGAAAAAAACTAAAGTTAAAAAAAAAGACTTAAAAATTTGATTTGAAGATAAACAGCTACATTAATTATTATTACCAGTTATTAATGTTAAAATGCTCAATTTACATTAATTTCAATACATTTAAAATGTTTTCTCAATATAAATTTTATAAGTAATCAATAAGCTCTTTATAATATGCTTTGTTTTCTGGGTATTTTATTTCGTTAAAATGAATAACAACAATAGACATTAATTAAATGCATTGTGTTGAACTGCAAACTGTCAAACATAATTGTAATTTTAAAAAATACTGAAAATGAGTAAATAATAATAATAGATTTATACTTATGTATAAAAATATCGCAATAAATATTCAAAAATTTTAAACCTTTAAAACGTATTTTGTTAGATATAACAGAAATAAATAATTTTTTAGATTTTTAAAATAAATAATAACAAAGATTTTACTGATTTTGTAAACTGAAAATAATCTTTCTAATGATAATGTATAACCTTTTTGTTTTGATTGCGATCTCATTTTTTAAATATAGAAACAGAAAACTATTAACACATCACAAGACTGAAAGTGGTGCTAGTTATTCATCATATCATGAATCTGATTTCTTAGCAGTTCACAAACAAATGCATATTGTCAAATAGCAGTAATAATTAAAATATGTATGAAAAAATGTAAAATTAAATATGGTAGTTAATAAAAAAAGTTTGTCCTGTATTAATTTTTTTCAAATATTTGACATTTTTTATTAGTCATACTTTATTTTCTTATTTTTTTAATGCAAATTTTAAAATTATTTTTCATTGTTGCTTTGCTTTTATGCGATTTCTGAAAATTACAGAACCTATCCCCCATTTTTCAAGGTAAGTTAAGTCTATTTTTGTGCGTGTTTTCTGAGGAACCTATCTACCGCATAAAATGAAACCCAGGTGTACATAATTTAAAATTAATTTATAAATAGAGAAAAAGTAAAGAAGCTTGTTTAATAGCACAAAATGAACAGATAATAAATCAGAGAGCCAAAGTTACTAAGATAAATAAGTGCGGTTTACAAAAGTAGATATTTAAAGTTGAAGTGTTATAACTTGTTAATTATCATTAAGATAATAACATTTGAAAATATACAACATTTTTTGATATAAAGATTAAATTGTATACTCAATTATACTATTTTAATGTTACACACTTATGTACATAATAAGCTATAAATTAGTTTCCTAATATGTAATTCAGCTATATTAAAACCAATTCTTTTTTAATTAATATAAAAAATGTATTTAAGAAATAGCTTAAAATAAAAACCACTTGCATAAAAGTCTTATATATATATATTTAACATATTATTATCAATCCAATGTCTACCCATGTTCAAAATTCATTTTTCTATAGTTTTGTTTTTGAAAAATTTTACTTGGCTATAAATTAAATTTTTAATACAATTTTTTGTCTTTGAATTCTATGATTTTCACAAATTACAAAAAATTATAAGGTGTATTTCTTTTCAGGAAACATTAGTGTTGTTCTGGTAATCATTAAAAATGAATTTATATCTATTATTATTCACCATTTGAGTTAATCTGTTTTACTACAAGAAAAACTCATTTCAAATGTATGGTGGAATGGAGGTTATTAAGAATATCTACAGTAGATATTACACATGGAAAAAAAGAAATGAAATTGAATTACTCCATATGCTATGTTTAATAAAAAAGAGATACACTAATATTTAACTGAGCCTTAAAGTTTATATCTTGGACAGAGATAATCTCTAGTTTAATAAATGATTAGTGATAATCATTATCATATTTATGAAGAGTAGATCATATAAAAGTAGTGGGTGGATTAAGTTTGAAACGTGTAAATCAAAATTTAGCAATGTATGTATTGATAAATTCTGAATATATAATAAAGATATAAGTGAAGTCTTGTAATCTGGACCAACTGATGAGTGCTGATCCAGCACAAAATGTATCTTGGGGATATATTTGTCTTTAACAGGGTCTTTATCCAGATGTTTCAAAAATGTGTGCTAGAATAAAGGTTATTAAAATATCTCTTAACAGATATTACTCTATGTTTGTGGTTTTATTAAGAAACAAATACATTAATATTTAACTGAGGTTTAACATTTATATGTGGGCTAAAAATAATATCTAGTTTAATAAATGATTAGAGATAATCATTAATGTATATATCTAGAGTGAATTGTGTCAAAGTTGTGGGTAGAAAAAATGTGACACTTGTAAATCAACATTTTAAACCGTTAATTATTTGTTTTATAATAAAAGTATTGTAACTTGGAATAATGCTTTGTACCATCTTCACATACCTATATTACACTTCATTTACATTTACTTTTCTAATTTTGTTTATACCTCCCTCATTTAGCTATCTTACCTATGTTTCTAAATATCATTATAATAAAATGAGTTTCAATATAAATACAAGCACACACATACACTACATACTATCTGATTATTAGGAAGTGATGGAATAATAGATGTGACTGATGAATTATGATGAAAAGAAAGCAATGAATAACAATAATATAATCATAGAAAACGTTTATTAATATAATATTTGAAAAACAAGCATAATTCATCTGCTTGGAGTTTAAATGTAATTATAAGGAATTTGAATACAGACTTGTAATTTCTCTTCAGCTATCCATTCTATCTCATATAACTGGCACATATAATTTTAATATAAAGCAAACACTAATTATATATATATATTGTAACGATCGAAATGAAAGTGAAGATCGAATCTAATTGCAAACACAATATCTGCTCTACAAGGGCGCCATCTAGGCATTTGAGCCTAGAAAAATTTATAGAGTAGGCAGATACGCGCCGATAAGATTCCACTTTATTTAAATATTCAGATCGTTAGCCCAAGTCACTAGCTCATTGGAGTAGCAGAGATAATAAAATATAAATTTTATATCTTAAATATAAAAGAATAAAAGCCACTGCCAGAAATTAACCCATAAAAATATTTATTTACGCACATATAAAATAATATTTAAATTTTGAGGAATAAATTTAACGTTTATAAATTTATATTGAGCTTTAATTCTAAATTTAAGTAGATTGCAAATAATGAGTTTACTATTTATTTAGAGGGTCGAGTATGAATGGACTACATAGGTCTGCATTTGAAAAGAAAATATTCTTCCCTGATTTAACCTTAGGCAACAAATTTCGCAATCAACTGGCGCCAATCCATCTGATACATTCATGTATTCAATGTAGCATGATACGACAACACAAAATACTATATTGTCAGGAATGTACATCTGAACAATAAGTAGAAATAGAGAAGAGATTGACTCTCCACCAACAGGAATGTGACATCTGTTGGCAAGTAGATCAATAAACAAAAAACTCCATAGGAATGGACTGCGGTCTTCTGCCGACTTACAAACCCATCCATAGGCAAACCGAGGGTGTGTGGCGTATATCTATAATCCTGCCCGTAGTGGACCTCATACTACATCTACTAATTACACAAATATATCCAATCCATTGAACCAATTCAACTACGAAATGAATAACCTAAGATTACCCTCCCTTAATATAACTTTACAAACTATATAGCCATTCACGCCCGACTTAATTTTAACATTTAAATACGTTCGCACAGATTTGTTTAAAAATGTTGGGTATAGATCGATTACATAGATTCCACGGTCAAAAACATTTCAAAATAAACATAAACGATCAAAATACAAAATTATTGATACCGACAATCGCAGAGGGAAACTTATAAGTAACCCAATAGTATTCACCATAAGATACTTGCGTTGTCACCAATAACTTAAAAGACATCCGAATAAATACATTTTAGATACTCACCGTAAGGTATCATTATTTATCGAATGTCTATATATTTTGATCAAATATGAAAACCAAAATATAATTAACCGCAAACGAATCCATGCAAGCGTCTATAAACAACTTGAAATTACCTCATTTAAAATTTAAACAATAAATATCAATACAATAAATAATAAATGGAAATGATTTTTTTTTTTTATCAAACGCACACATATATAAAATATCACATTATCAATTTAGTTGACACATAAGTCAGAGAAAAGTTCCTTTTTATAAAATTTAAATTTACTTAGCAATCTTTAAAGTTCTTAATTAAGGTTATGATTTTAACAATTGTTCAGTTCTATTGCTTACGGTAGAGAAGTCCCTGTTCCCGTTGGCAATTCCCACGCAGACTTTCCTGGAAGACCGGTCTGATGTTTTGGAGGTGGCAGTTGCTGGTTCTGTCCTGGTATCACAGTCTTTGCATTTTTAAATAAGTGAGTGAGGACGACAAGTGCATCTTGTCGCCAGACCCACCAAAATCAAGTTGGAAAAAGCTCTCTGACTGGAACTCAATATTTTTTTCTTTTTATAGTCCTCCTATGGATTCCATGAACAAAAACGTCACTGTTCTGTTTTTTCGTTATGGTCCGGGCCTTTATTTGGCTTCCATTGGTCAAGCTAAAATCCCTTTCTTCTCTTATCTAACTTTCCATCTGACTTTTTAATTAAACAGCTTTTAGATAATTAATAAACAATCATTTCCATTTATAGATTACAGGAATTAATTAATACCTGTTTTTATTTTAACTTACGTTATTTTTTTATTAAAATACTTTTATAAATCTTTTTTTTTTTACAAAAAATACATTCAGATACCTTTTTTTATTTATTAAAAAAAAATATTTTTAAAGTTTAGCATCTGTGCGAATGTATATACGTATAACAAACATTTTTAATTTTAGCGTTTAGTTTTTTTTTTACTTTTATTTGCGAACTTTTAAGTCTTTATTTTAAATTAATGTAACGACATATTTATATATCGTTACATATCAGTAAACTTCCTCAAAAAAAATAAAAACATTAAAAAAAAAAAAAAAAGAATTTACTTAGTGTTAGTAATTACGTTACACAAATTTGTTATATATGAAATTTCAAAAGGACAAAACTGTTTTTTTTTTTTAAAAGACAAAACAGTAATTACAAATATAATGATAAAAAAAAAAAGTTGACTGATGATTCCTTACTACCAGCTACATTTCTGCCCCCTCCCTTCCAAGTTTCATTTCTCCTACTTTTAAGTGTTATTTAGGCAAGTTAAACGATTAAATTTTAAACAAGACTTTTTTTAAAAAAAAATTATGATTTATATTTATTAATTACGTTTTATTTATTACTTTTTTATTCCTCGTATTTCTCTTTACATATGCGCAATTTTTCTTACTGGCAGTACCCTTTTACACAAAATTTAAACTATACCTTTACGTTAATACAAAACATATATCTATATAATTTTCAGAAAAAATTTACGGGCATGATTCCCTTTTAAAATTCTCAGGGCACTCGTGTTTATTAAAGATCGGCCCAAGTTGGGTAGCCAGTTTGTAACGATCGAAATGAAGTGGGAGATCGCATCGCACCGCACCGCACTACCAAAGGGCGCCATCTAGGCATTTGCTGGTTCATGGTATCAGTCATTTCATTTCAGAGATAAGTGGGAGAGAACGATAAAGTGCGTCTTTATCGCTCGTCTCCCCAACCAAGTTGAAAAAAGCCCTTCAACTCAATATTTTTCTTTTTTATAGTCCTCCTATGGATTCCATGAACAAAAACGTCACTGTTCTGTTTTTCGTTATGGTCCGGGCCTTTATTTGCTTCCATTGGTCAAGCTAAAATCCCTTTCTTCTCTTATCTAACTTTCCATCTGACTTTTTAATTAAACAGCTTTTAGATAATTAATAAACAATCATTTCCATTTATAGATTACAGGAATTAATTAATACCTGTTTTTATTTTAACTACGTTATTTTTATTAAAATACTTTTATAAATCTTTTTTTTTTTTTAAAAAAATACATTCAAATACTTTTTTATTTATTAAAAAAAAAATTTTTAAAGTTTAGCATCTGTGCGAATGTATATACGTATAACAAAATTTTAATTTTAGCTTTAGTTTTTTACTTTTATTTGGAACTTTTAAGTTTTATTTTAAATTAATGTAAGACATATATATATATTTACATATATATATATATATCATCATCATCATCATTATCAACCATTATCAATCCACTGCAGGATGAAGGTCTCTCCAAGTTTAATCCATCTTCTCCGATCTTTAGCTTCTCTTCTCCACATCACCCCTACACATTTTCTTATTTCATCCATCCATCTTACATGTGGTCTCCTTCTGGGTCTTTTACAATCTCTTGGAATCCAGTTTAAAATTTCAATTGTCCATCTATTATCATCTCTTCTAGCAATATGTCCAGCCCAACTCCACTTCAATCTTTTAATTTTTTCAATGAGGTCAGTAACACCTGTTTGTTCTCTTACCCATACATTGCGTTTTCGATCTCTTCTTGTTACTCCCAACATACATCTCTCCATACTTCTTTGAGTGGTCTGAAGTCTCTGTATTGATCTTCTATTAAGTGTCCAAGTCTCAGATCCATAAGTAAGAACTGGTAAAACACATTTGTTAAAAACCTTTCTTTTCAAACACATAGGCATATTTCCTTTTAATATCAAGTTATTTCTACCAAAAGCACTCCAACCAAGTTTAATTCTATGATTAATTTCCTCTATTATGTTTCCATCTGTATTAATAATCTGACCAAGGTATTTGTAACTCTTAACTTCTTCTAATTCATCATAATCAATCTTTATTTTCATATTTTGAGCAAATCGATTAAACATTACTTTAGTCTTTTTAACATTTATCTTTAGTCCTACTTTCCTACTTTCATCTGATAACTCCTGCAACATTTCCTGCAGCTCGGAAGCATTATTTGCAAAAACAACTACATCATCTGCGAAATCTAAATGACTTAAATACTCTCCATTTACTTTCACTCCTTTAGTTTCCCATTTTAATCCACAAAATACTTCTTGCAGCACTGCTGTAAAAAGTTTTGGAGATATGGAGTCACCTTGTCTTACACCTTTCTCAATGTTGACTTTCCCAGTATCATTATGTAATCTAATTGTTGCTGTTGCATTTTTATAAATATTCTTTAAAATATGACAATATCCTGGATCTATACCTTGATGATCCAATGCTTTAATCACTGAAGAAATGTTTATAGAATCAAATGCCTTTTCATAATCTACAAATCCAAAACATAATGACAACTCATATTCATTTGTCCTTTCTATAACTTCTCTCAATACGCTGAATATGATCTACTGTACTAAAACCACTTTTAAATCCAGCTTGTTCTCTTGGTTGGTGAAAATCCAAGGTTCTCTGTAGATGAGTTGTAATTATCTTGGTAAAAATTTTATATAAAACTGATAAAAGGCTGATAGGTCTGTAATTTCTAATATCTTCTTTATCACCTTTTTTAAATATTAATATTATTACTGCATTCTTCCAATCATCCGGTACATCTTTATCATTTAGACATTTGGTATATAACTTTGCTAATATTTTTTCTGTTTCTTCACCTGCTTCTTTTAATATATCAATTATAATTCCATCATTACCTGGAGCCTTTCCTTTTTTCATACATTTAATTGCATTTCTCACTTCTTCATTTAAAATTCTGGGCAATTCGGAAGATGTAATAGATATAGGAGGTACTTGTTCTTTATTACTATATAATTCTTGATAAAAATCTTCTACCAATTTCATGATGTCATCCTCTTTTTAGTAATAATTCCATCTTTTTTCCTTATTGCAGATATAAATTTCCTACCAATACCAAAATGTTGTTTTACATTCTTAAGACTTTTATTTTCTTCTACAGCTTTTCTTGCTAGTTCACAGTTATACTTTCTTATATCATTTTCAACTCTTTTCCGCACCATTTTACAAAATTCGAGATATTCAATTCTTTTTAATGCATCATTCTTGCATATCTTCATATTCCTTCTTTTCTTCATAAGTTCTCTAGTCTCAGTAGAAATTTTATTAGTCAATTGCTGCTTTTTTCTACCAGCTATCTTTGTTGCAGTTTTTAAAAGTGTATCAGTTATTTTCATATTAATTTCATTCAAATCTGAATCATGTTCAAAATCTACTAATACTTGAAACCGATTTGTAAGTTCTAATTTAAATTCATTAGAATGTTTCTGAAGATTAGGAATATCAACTGTAAATATAGTTTTTCTTAATAATTTTTGTCTCTCTAGTTTTACATTAACATGTATCTTACCCCTTACTAATCGATGATCACTTCCTGTGTTAAATTTATTAAGAACATTACAATCTTGAAATATGTATTTCCTGTTAGTCAAAATATAATCCAATTCTGCTGTACCTTCATTTGGATGCTTCCATGTCCATTTCCTTCTAACATTTTTCTCAAAAAAAGAATTCATAATATAAAGTTTTTCCTTCTCTGCAAACTCCACAAGTCTATGTCCTCTCTCATTTCTATTACCATAACCAAAATTACCTACAACACTTTCATCTTTCATTTGTTTACCAATTCTAGCATTAAAATCTCCCATAACAATTTTAAAATGTTGTTTACTCTGATCAAAAGCCTTTTGTACATCCATATAAAAATCTTCTACTACTTCATCACTGTGAGAACTTGTTGGGGCATAAACCTGAATTATCTGCATTTGATATCTGCTATTAAGTTGTATAACTAATCTTGCCACTCTGTCTGATACACCATCAATCTCCACAATATTGTTCTTCCACTTTTTATTTATAATGAATCCTACTCCACTTGTATTTCCAATATTTGTGCCTTTATAATAGAGCATATGTCCACTTTTTAAATCAATTGTCTCTTCACCTTTTCTTCTAACTTCACAAAGTCCAATAATATCCCATTTAATATAAGAGAGTTCTTCTTCTAATTCTTGCAATCTTCCTTCACTTGAAAGTGATCTGCAGTTGTAAGTACCTAAATAAAAAGTCGTCATCAAATGGCAGCCTGGGTCCGCCTCCAGGATATTCTTAGCACCCTCCGCCTTCGGCCACCAACCGCTGCCTTGGTTGGTGACTTTACAGCCTCCTGGGATTAAGGGCCATGCTTTATTTTTGTCTGTCATAATTGTATAATTGGGAAAAATCTTTATCATTTACACAAACATTCATTCTGCCTTATCAGGCACTGAGAAGAAAGACCATGGTGTTTCTTGATCTTAAACTCAGAGGTAAAAAGCCAATAAACTCACCACGCTGGCTAATGCGTGTTGGTGAGCAGCCCATCCATGTTCGTATACTATATGAATAAACATATAGTAATAACAGCTGCAACGACAAGAACGTATGGAGTGGACATTAGGAATTTGCCCTGCTCGGTTCCTTTAAGGCCTCCAAGAGGAATCAAAGGGTCTCCTTTCAGTTAATAGCAAACTCCTTTCTGCAGCCATATATATATATATATAATTAAGTTCTAACCAGTAACCACCTAAACATTCACAGTAAAATATAGTAATCAATATTTCTCACTGCTGTCAAGGCAACCTTCACACCTTTTAATAGCAAGAATGGAATCCATTCTTACTAATGGTCCATTGAATATATATGGACACTTAAAGCTTGCAACTTGACTACAGAGTATGAAATGTTGATACATTGAAGTTTAAATAAACCTCTTTAAACATGAAATAAACATGTCACTGTAATGCAGACTAATAAATAGTCAATTAATATTACAAACTACAATACTTTTAAATTGCCCATGTATTATTTAGAAATAATAAGCGAAATAGTGCATAAAGCTAATCTGGGATAATGATATAATTAAGTTCCAACCAGTAACCACCTAAACATTCACAGTAAAATATAGTAATCAATATTTCTCACTGCTGTCAAGGCAACCTTCACACCTTTTAATAGCAAAAATGGAATCCATTCTTACTAATGGTCCATTGAATATATATGGACACTTAAAGCTTGCAACTTGACTAAAGAGTATGAAATATTGATACACTGAAGTTTAAATAAACCTCTTTAGTCAATTAACATTACAAACTGCAATACTTTTAAATTGCCCATGTATTATTTAGAAATAATAAGCGAAATAGTGCCTAAAGCTAATATATATATATATATATATATATATATATATATATATGGGAGATGGTAATCTGGACCCATTGATGAATACTGGTTTAGCATGAAATATGTAGTATATTGGAGATCATTTATTTTTTTCATGTATGTGGTTGTGGGTATCACTGTATAAGATAAAGTGGATAGTTGAAGAGATCTTGAAAGTCTATGTTCAAATTCCCTACAATTACATTTATGAATATAATAAATTACAGACAGTATTAATATGATTTCATACCTGGAGAAAACATTAATAATCTTAAATACAATTTAATACATTTTGAGTGCTGAGCTCCCTTGTCAAAAAGTAAACCAAAGATGCATTGAGGTTGTATTTAATGATATCAATATTTTATTCATATATGAAGAGGTATTAATATTGGCTTTAATTTATTACATTTCAATATCAAGTCTACATTTGTTTTTATTCTATTTATCAATATAATCAGAAAACATTTTAAAAACCAAACCCTAAGTTTTAAAATCATAAAAAAAATGTTTACTCATCTTGAGAATAGAAATATGAAAACTATCTTAAAAGTTTATGATGCATCTGTGATAACAAAATACTGGGGAAATGTGCTAAAAGATAGGAAGTAATCATAAACAATCATGGTAATATGTAGTTCAATGGTTTATTGGCAGGAAGTATATAAAGAATGTGAGTACCAGAAATGCCAGATGTGGGTTGCAATTTGTGGACCTTCAGTCCCCAAAATCTGCTGATCTACCACCAAACCAGAATACAAAGGGGCAACCAATAGAAGTAACAGTGCTGACCACAACCCATGGGTCTTAAGCTTCAAAGTCTCTACTCTACCACTGTACCAAACTATAAAAGGGCAAACAACTATAAGTAAGAGAATCAAATACAATTCACAGGCCTCAAGCTTCAATGTCTGCCCATCTATTCTTGCACCAGACAGTACAGGGCACATCTATCATGTACATTGAGCTTCAAAATCTGTCACCCTATCACTGCACTAGACCACAAAAGGCACAACACTGAAAGTAACAGACAATCCATGAATCCTGAGACTAACACTCTACCAATGTGCCACACTTATGCAGAGCAAACTAATCATGGCTGATAATCAAATATTACTGCTTGATCATAAAACCATGTTACCTATTTATTTTATCCCGCCCTTCAGCAGAGAATTTACTTATATTTATGTAAGATATTTTTCTCTTCGTCTTTTAATTTTCCACATAATTATTCAAAAATTAAATTAAGTCATCTTAAAATACCTTCAAGGAAAAAAAGATTGTAATTTCATATCCTAGAGGTCTAACATTTCCAATAGTTTATTCTAAAAAGATAAACATTATCAGATTCATTTTAAACGCAACAGATTTGTTATTTTTTTCTCCCCATTTTTATAAAGAAAATGCACAATTAGTATAAAAATAAAATATTTCTGTCAGCATTTTGTAAGCTAGTTTAAAGTATTTTCCGATAATATATTTCTAAAAGCGTTCAGTGTTTTAATATTAATGCAGAATGGATTCAAATTACTCACTAGAACACCGCTGGGCACTCGTTTCTATTTTAATATGCTTAACGTTAGTAATAACAACGTTAATAAAATTCTAATAACAATAATATAAGTATAAATAATAGTAGCTTTTTGGATGAAGTGTAGGTAGAATTGTTTTATTAAGCTTAATAGCAACAACATCAACACACGACTTACTATAATTATAAGCTTCCATGAACCAGTTCCCTCCATTATACATTAGAGCCATCTACTGTAGGCCTGATTAACCACTAGATCATACAGTGCTCTAAGTGCATCCGTATATACGGTTTCTGGATTTTGTCCTTAATAATTTAGTATTCAAAGCTGGTATTAGTGCACTTATTCATCTACTAGTCACTTTTACGTCCTTTATATTATTGAAGATAATAACCTGAAGTTCCAAAAACACCAAGGTTTTAAACTTATGCTAATTCAATGACATAACTTTATAGATCTGATCCCAAGTGTGTTTCTATATATTTCATTTCATTGATCTCTGTTTTATCCAAGTGCAGATCCCTTTTAAATCTTGGATAGGAAGGTTAATTACAACATCAATGTTCCACATAACTTTTTAAACTTTAATTATATACTTCTAAAAGCAGTTTTCTTCACTCTACTCTAAGGCCATTTAGTGTAAGTCTGTGTAATCAATAGATGCCAGATGATGCAGGATTATAACATTCTTAGTCTGTTTCTGACTTTTGTCTATGACAGGGATGACTTAGGATTCAAAACTGATAATAATGCTCTTGCTTATTTATCGGCCACCTTCATGTCCTTTATAGTAATCTGAATTCATGAAACCCTGTGGTTTTGAACACAAACCAACTCACTTCACTAAAATAATGACCTCTGTTTTATCCAATTGCAGGTGCTTTCTATACTTCAGCTGGGAGTTTAATACCATCATCAATGTCACTTGACTTTGTTTAACATAATCATACACTTCTAAAAACATTCCATTGTACACTATTCTAGAGACATCTACTGTAAGCTTGAATAATCAATGGACACAATGGTATAGTGCTATATTATTCAAATCCTGACAATTATTTATTCAAACTAACCATACCCATTTACAACTGACCTCTAATAATGATGATGATATGGCTGTGGGATAAAATGTACAATGTATTGCTTTATAACACATCTTTTATGTGAATGACACAATAAGAGCTAGAAGGTTTTGAATCAATTTCAAATAACATGAGGGGCAAAAAATCAGACTGCATACTAAAACAGTTGCATTCAGCTAAACAATTTGGTGTTTGGAAATCACGTAACCATTCAAATCAATTTCCACAAACTTTCTTTATTTTTTACAATATTCTTTAATTTACTATGAATTAAAATAGATGAAAATATAACTAGTATAATCATTGTCTTCTTGCTGTCTTTTCATATGTATATATGTGAGTAAACCTATTCAAGGAACAATCAAATCTGAAAATGCTACCAAGTCAGTTTGCAAGCCTGATCCTCAAAGAATCAGTTAAATAAACTTGCAAATAATGTCCATTTTTTACATCAATGTCAAATAATTTGTCAGATAAATAATTACCATTTTTATCTGACCTTCGGTTCCTTGTGTGGCAATAAAATGGATGTAAATAAAAGTGATCATTTTTTATCTGACAAATAGATTGACATTATTGTAAGAAATAAAAGAGGTTACTTGCAAGTTCATTTAAATGATTCTTTGAGGATCTGACTTGTAATATTTTTAGACTCTTTGTTCCTTGAGTAGATTTATATAGTTAGCATTATATATCTGAGAAGTTGTAACCACATTCACAAACTTGTTAGAATTTCTGATTGTATATGATTATTTGATATAGAAATACCATATATATGGTTTAAAACTATTGTGAGTGCATATACAACATACCTGATAAAAAATGTTCATTTTATTTTCTTATAATTCAGTGTGAACATGATTGAAAATGTTTTCATTAAAGTATATATTTGACAGCCAAAGAAAATAATCCAGTAAAGAAAAAAAATAGTTAAAAATAGCTAACATTTTCATGACATCACAAACATATCTTCATTAGAATTTTATCTATCCTCTAAATCAGAAATCTCTGGAAAAGATAAATTTGTGATCCATTGACAACATTAGTAATTTTTTATTTGATCTTTTCAATAAACTGTTTTATTTGATTACCAACATGTATGCTAATCAAAAAGTTATCGGTTGGCTCACATTAAGTTATTAGAAAATAGAGCACATTAATGTTCCTTTCAAACATTTGGTAAGTCTGTTCAAGATAGTTTTACATATACATGTAGTATCTAAATAAAATAATCATACTCGACCATCTTTCATTCTTGAAAATATTATAATTCATATATAAATAGTTCAATAGCCTTAAAAACCACATTGTAGAGCAAAACTCTAGAAATCAGCTCTAAAATAACATAAAGTATATCCCAAATAGCTAATCCCTTATTATTTAGTAAGTTTTATGACTGCCATTTATTGTTTTATCTTCTAGGTAAGAAAAGCTTGATATCTGTAATGAACTGGTAACCTGATGTGATGTGATGTATTGTGGCTTCTCCTTAAACGAAGTCAAGAATATCTCAGCAATTATGCCCAGATAAACTTGTTAGCCACTTTATTTTCCATTCCCCACTCTAAGTTTTCCCATCTTATGCTCCATCCCATTTCCACAACATAATCTATCTCAACTCTATAACCTTTATATCTAAATCCCCAAACCCAGCATAAAAAACAATAATTCACTTTCTGTATGATCACTTTTTTCATATTTATTCTTCCATAACTTCGTTATATAACCTGATGTGATGTGATGTATTGATAATTTTGAATATTCAACCATATAATAAAATGACAACAATGAAGTAGAACAAAGAGTTTGCTCCCATGATGCCCTATGTAAGATGAGGGTTATATGATTTTCTTTTGGATTTATATATCTACAACTCATAGCAATAAGATAGCCACCAACATATTAGTACAAAACAAGGAGAGGATGATTATTTGATTTTTAATTCAATTTGGCAAATCTAAATATAGATTTAATAATAACATTTATGAAGTGTTCTCTTTTAATTTAGATATGACTTTGAATTTTTCCATTCTTACTAAGTTCTTCATGAAATACTTTTGAAATCCTCTGCATTGGAACTCTTCCATCACATAAAAATTTGATTTTGAAGGAAAGACAAAAAGATAATAATTAAAAAAAAAAAAGAAGATAAATATTGAATGTAATAATAAATGAAAATGTTAGTGTTGGATAAAATGTAATAGGGTTAATTTCTGCTTATACATAATAAATGTGATGAAAGAAAGTAATAAGTTACTGAAAGTCACACAATAAGTGTTACATCAGATTATATAGATATTTACTTCTTTAACACAGTGATATCCACTAAACATCACATGATCACCATTTCTTATGCTTGCTTATAACTGTTAATTAAACAGGCAAAACTCCATATAGTAGTGCCACTCAGTGCAAGCTAGAGTAATCAATGAATGTCAGAAGGTTTGTGCATAAAATCCTTATCTAGTGCCTACTCATCTAATATTTCCAGACTAAGTTTCTAGTTTGTGGCTTTCACCAGTGAGGACCCTTGAATCTGAGAGCACTGCACCTAGATCTTAGGATCGTGCCTACTCATCCAATATCCCCAGACTAGTTTCTAGCTTGTGACTTTCATCAGTGAGGATTTTTGGATCTGAGAGAACTGTACCTAGTTCTTAGGATATTCTCACAAGCTAGAAACTAGTCTGAGGATATTGGATGAGTAGGCATTAGATAGGGATTTTATGCACAAGCCTTCTGGCATCCATTGATTACTCTAGCTTGCACTGAGTGGCACTACTGTATGGAGAGTTTTTCCTGTTTTGATATCCACTAACTTATTATATATTCATTTTTTTCATGCATTTATCAAGGTGAATAATTTAAAATCAATTCAGAAAGAAAACAGGAGAATAATGCAAAGTAACTCTTTGAAATACAAGTTATTTCCAAATTTCAGTCCAAAAAAATAAAAAAACTGAAGATAACAATCACATGGCTAATGAAGATCAGGTAATAAAGATATATTCAACTTTTTCTCCCTTATCCTTTAGACATTAATAGCTAAACATAGCAAGCAATAATTAGATAATTAATTAGCTTAACTGTGGTATAGTTACTAAACATGTTGGAAAATTGTCAGCTAATTGAAAACATGTTGTTTTTCTTTGGAGTCTGTCTCCTGTATGATAAAGACATGCTTAAATCACATTAAGATAAGAATTTCAATATTCTGTTAAATATTTTTCTTCAGTTCATTTTAGCCAATGCCGATATCTTTCTGTATAGTATTTGATACTAGTATCTAATTAAAATATTCAGTAATATGCGTGTAAAAATGCAATATTAGCGACCTCTACAGGTCTTAACCACAAGCTTACGCTTTGGAAGAAAGCGTAAGCTTGTGGTTAAGACCTGTAGAGGTTCCTAATATCGCATTTTTGCACACATATTCTTGAGGTTAACGCCTTAGTAAATATTACTTACGTAATCAATGTGCGTTTAAATAAATTTATAATTACAACTTTAAAATATTCAGTAATGTAGACATGATAAAAACTGAAAGTCTGGAAGCCTGCAATTTCATTGTTTACAGTTGATGACTATGCCATGTTTAGACAGCCCATTATGAATAATATAAAACAAATCTCTACTTATATTAATCCACTGCTGCCACTTATTGTATGTTTGCATAAATAGTAAATATTTGATGGTAATGTTCATTACATTCATATCCAGTACAACTTAATATATCCCCAGATTAGTTTCCTTTTATGACCTTCATTAGAATGAATTTTGACCAGAATCAAACTGAAATAAAAAAATCTATCCAGGTTCATTTAAATATGAAATCTAATCAGGGAGTATTATTATGATAGTACTGTATATGAATTCAATAAGCATTACTATCAAGTATAAAACCAACAAGATATCACATGATACAAGTTCACTCATAATTATTCAATAGCAATTCCTATTTCTCTCACAACATTTATGTCATCTAGTATACGCTTTAATAATTGATAGATTACAGATGGGAGGAGTTAACTAATCCTTATCCAGTATATTTGGGCTAGTAGCCTGATGGTTACAAGAAGAAAAGTACATTAGATTCTAAAAAGATCTGCTCCAAGATCCACAGCTCTTCACCCAATAAAATCCACAAGCTAGAAATTATTCTGGGGATATTTAGATAGAGCAACACTGGATAGGAATACATGAAGCACTACCATACTTACACTCTGTGATGTAATTATGGTGAAAGAAAAACTAATTACTACTGTATATCTATTGATTAGTCAAATCTATAATAGATGGCAGCAGTGAAGTGTAATGTACAGAGTTTGCTCTTAAAAAGTGGTGTGTAAGTTGGGAATATAGTTTTTAGATAATATAATGTACAATAGTTTAAATAATCATTTTCAAATATTAACAAATTTTAAACACAGTTCACATTTGAATGAAATTAATAAGAAGATAACTGATATAATTTCAAAAACTTCGACAAAGCTAGCTGGCACAAGTAAATTTTTAAGTAGCAAGACAATTTACGAAAAAACCAAAGCAATATGAAAATATATAAAAATGATGTATTAAGAAGGATTCATATCTAAAATTGTGTAAAATGGTGCAAAAAAAAAAGAGTTAATAATGATATAAGAAAATATAATTGTGAACTAGCAAGGAAAGCTATAGAAGAGCAGAAAAGTCTCAAAATTGTAAAACAACATTTTGGTAAGGGTAGGAAGCTTATTTTCTGCAATAAATAAAAAAGATAAAACTATTACTAAAATAAAAGATGACATCATGAAATATGTAAAAGAGTTCTATCAATAATTATATAGTAATAAAGAACAAAAAAAGTATCTCATACAACTACTGCATCTTCTGAATTGTCCACAATTTTGAATAAAGAAGTGAGACATGCAATTAAATCTTGGAATAAAGGAAAATCTTTATCTAATAATGGAATTATAATTAATATTTTAAAAGAAGCAAGTAAAAGAAATCGAATTTTTTTATGACAATGTTATTTGCTAAATATCTAAATCATAAATATGTTCCAGATGACTGGAAGAATACAATACTAATATTAATATTTTAAAAAGATGACAAAGAAGTTATTAAAAATTATAGACCTATCAGGCTTTTATCATTTCTATATAAAAGTTTTACCAAAATAATTACAACTCATTTAAAGTAAATTTTGGGATTTAACCAAACAAAGAAAAAAACAGGATTTAAAAATGGTTTTAGCACAGTGGATCACATCAAAGTATTGAGAGAAGTTACAAAAGAACCAATGAATATGAGTTACCATTATGCTTTGGATTTGTTGATTATGAAAAGGAATTTGTTTCTATAAGTATTTCTTCAGTAATTAAAGTAATGGATTATCAAGCTATAAATCCAAGATAATGGCATATTCTGAAGAATATTAACAAAAATGCCATGGCAACTAAGATAATATATTTTGAGAACAGTGTACAACAATGTGACTCCATATCTCTAAACCTTTTTACAAGTTTTTCAAGAAGTATTAGTGAATTGAAATGAAAAGCTAAGGGAGTAAAGGTAAATGGAGATTATGTTTATAAACCATCTAGATTTTGCAGATGATGTCTTTTTGCAAATAATGCTTCACAGCTTCAGGTAATGCCGCTAGAGTTATCAGACGAAAGTAAGAAAATATGTTGAAAAGATTAAAGAAATGTTCAACTGATTTTCTGAAAGAAGAAAATAAAGATTAATAATGACGAGTTACAAAAAGTTAATCACTATAAAATCTTAGTCAAATGATTACTACAGATGAAACATAAGAGATGAAATTAATCATAGAATTAAACTTGGTTGGAGTGCATTTGTAGAAATGATATTAAAAGGAAATATGCTTATGTGTTTGAAAAGGAAGGTTTTAATAAATGTGTTTTAGCAGTTATTATTTAAGGATCTGGGATTTGGAAGTAATAGAAGAGCAATAAAGAGTCAGACCACTCAATCAAGTTGGAGAGATGTATATTAGAAGTAACAAGAAGAGTTCAAAAATACAGTATATGGGTAAGAGAACAAATATATGTTTCTGACATCGTAAAAGACAGATTGGGTTGGGCTACACATATTGCTAGAAGAGATGATAATAGATGGACAGTTGAAATCTTAAAATGGATTCGAAGATTGCAAAAGCCCCAGAAAAAGACCACATGTGAGATGGCTGGATGAAATAAGGAAGTATACTAAAATGATATGAAGAGATGTTAAGGCTGAACTTGGAGAGTCCTTCATAATGATGATGATGAATAGATTATAATATACTAGTGATATACCAGAATGAAGTCTAAGAGAACACCCTCAAACATCAGTCATAGGCTTAGCTAACTCAAGATCTAAAGTTCTCTAAATCGCGAATCACTTTAAGTTTATAACAAATCGAGGACTACAAGACATATTTATTAACTGACATATAGAAATGAATGCCGGGTTTAAAATATTAATAAGCCGTAGTTTAGTTTAACAATAAATTGGGTGAAGTGCATAAAAGCAAAGGGATGGCGCAGCGCACACATCACGTGACATGCAAACGCTTAGCCAGAGCATTATATATTTATTATGCGAAGGCAGTTTGTAAACGTTATAATTCATACAAATTTTTAATAGGCTTTCAGCTATATTCAAATACTTTTCTTTTTTCTTTTTTTTCGATTAAATTAACATGACAGAGAAAATTAAAATTCTGAAAGTTAACTTATATTTGGAATAGTTTATTTCAAATGCACCCGTCTTTCAATTCTATTTAAAATTTAATCAAAATTAAATTTTGAAAATAAATAACGAAAATATCTATTCTCAATTTTTTTTTAAAAATCAATTTTTTAATATTTTTAGATATTACAATAAAAATATACAAACAGGGTATTATTATAACTTTATTTATTTTTTAAAAAGAAACGTACATCTTGAAGCAGTTGAGATAGCCATCAGATAATAAAAAAAATAAAGTTTATAATAAACTATACTTAATAACAAAACATTTGAAGAATATTTCATTTGACATCTGCGAAAACATTATACAATAATGTATTTATATTTTCTTCTCGTAAATAAAAAAAGAAACTAAATCGGAAGGATTGTTTAAAGATTTCTTTTGGCAGAACCACATATGCTTACGCGTGTACAAAAGAAATTCTGTTATTTAAAATGTATTTTTAAAGTGCACACATGTGCAAACGAACATGTATGTACAAATCGAATTTATAATACTTTTTTTTTTTTTTTGTTTCTTTAAACAATATCTTTTATTGTTAGATATAAACATTATTTACAGAATTAGAATTGATTGATTTAGAACATACGTAACAAATCCCATTTATATCAGCATATTTTTAATATTTTAAAAATAATCTTAAATAGCCTAATAAACCACTATTATAGCTAAGTTAAATAAACCTAGACACTACATATAGATCTTGGAATGTCACTAGCTAAAATTCAAATTATAAAATATTAGAAAAACAATAGAAAGTTAGCAATGTGGTAATTCAAAGATTCAAAAACGCAGAAGTCAGTCAATAACCAAGTTGAAATTGGAAAAAAAAAATGCAGTTGAAATTAAAAATGTTAAAACAAATTCACAATAATAAGTGGTAAGTTTAAAATATACAAACAACAAACTTTTGAATCAGAAAAAAAATACCAAAATCTCCAAAAATGCACCTATTAGTTTCGGTTGACACGTTTCAAAACACGTTTTGTGCACATTCAAAAACACGTTTTTCGACGAGGAAAAAAACTCAAATCGCAGGGGTTTATTTAACGTTCACAACATTATGCCTCTCTCGCATTTGTAAAAAGTCGTCCTATCTTTCCTAGGTTGCAGGAATAATACCCAAGTATCCAAACTTCTTATCTGTTAGTCACAAAGTTGTAACGTATATTGAAATTCACATCTATTTTTATATATGTGATCTTTGAATATGAAAATAAACATATTATTTGTTTATTAGCAAAATAAGATCTTTATTAAATAATATTTCTGTAGTGTAATTTTCATTACACCACTTTCGTGAAATGTGCTCATGAGGATCTTACATCTCATTCATATGACTTTGGTCATATGTTTATGATTACACCCCTCCACAAAATGTCAAAAGTGGACAGAAACGAGTATCTACCTTGCATGAGGATGGTATAGTAATAATTACACTACAGAAATATTATTCCTTATTGGATAATCTCTAATGAATGACTAAGAAAAAATATTAATATAATTCCATTAAGTGGTTTGGGTCGAAGTTGTGAGGTCAACAAGATTGATACAACAAATAAACTATAGTAATTTGCTATCTATATATAATGAACAATGATAAAAATATATAGAAGAGATTGTGGTCTGGGAAAACTGATATGAGTGATGGTTCAGCATTAAAAGTGCATTTGAGAATCATATATCCTTTTTCACATCTCTTTGGTCATAGTGGATAAAAACCAGTTCCTACCTTGAGTGAGAGTGGTGAAGTGAGAATTACACTACAGAAATTTTTTTCAGTGAGTGGATAAGTTCTAGTTTAATGAATAACTAATAAAAATTTATGATCTTTGTTGATTTAGATTCATACTTTTGGTTTACATAAGTCTGAATTTCAATTTTATTATAACTTTGTGGCTAGCAGGTAAGAGGTTCATCTCTTTGATGCCACATTATTTCAGACTTATATTGGTTTCACAGGGAAATGCTGCTGAACTTAATTTAACATTTGATGTCAGTAATATTTTACATATAAAAAAAGTATCAAGAAATATGTAATAGGTATTAAAAAAAGACTAATAAAAGCCCAAAAAATTGTAATTGTTATTATCTGAAACCTTTTTCTTTTTTAGTGAAGTAATTTAGTAAAGGAAAACAATTCTCTCCAGACCAATTCAAACAAATAAGGATTTTGAAACTAACATTATCATAATTAAAAAAAAGTAGAACAATTTATATAATTATATAAGTACTCATCTACACATTTAAACTTTATTAAATTTAGCCTCAAATTTAAAATTACATCACTGCTTTTAAAGTGAGAGGCTGAAAACCTCTCGCATGCACTTTTAGAATGCTTATATGACAACCAATCAGATGTAATGATGACTGTATAGAGATGTCTTAAGTCACAATACAAGACAGAGATATAAGAAAAAGGTGGTTCTATCTCTCTCTTTACTTAAATTTCTATATATATATATACAAACCATTATACAATTACAAATATCCAGTAACGCCCTCTGTTTAAAGATCTATTATTGAGATATAGATCTTTAAACAGAGGGCGTTACTGGATATTTGTAATTGTATAATGGTTTGTATATTTTCTATAATTATTTCAGTTAGTGTTAACAGTAACTTTCTTTTCATATATATAAGCAGGTCTGAAGCATTTTGACTTAAAAGCATGAAGCTTTAAACAACTTCACATTTAGCTCACTGCATATTATTTATAAATCAACAACATAAAATCTTCGATGCACTACTTTTAGGAGAATATTGATAAATAAATAAACAAACATTCTTTATTTCTCTATAGTTTATAAAGAGCCAAAGTAAAGGAATACTATCAAAATGTTCCACACATAGTAGGTGACTAACAAATAAGGATTATTTTTCATGTTCACTTTTGCCTTCATTAGTGTTGCTTTAAAGGGGCTACTTAAAGGGGCTTTATTTTTGTCATTGTACTAGTTTAATATATAAGTGCTGTTATTTGCTCCATACTCTAGCACCATCTACTGAAAGGTTATGCAAGCAATGAAGATCAGATAGTATACTGATATAACTCCCACCCCCTGTCACAAGACTGGGTGATTTCTGCCTTCATCATTGAAGATATGGATTCAAAACTGGAATAAATGCATTTACATATCTAATAATTATCTTTTGCTCATTTATATTATTCAAGTTAGTGGCCTGAAATTGATAAATAACCTTAAGGTTTAATCCCTAATCCCTAGGGTAACTCACTTGCATGGATATATGCATGTGGTTTCTTCATATTTTTGAACCCTGAATTTTGCAACAACTATAGATCTCTTCACCCTTTGGTTAGAAAATTAAATATCATCAACAACGATATATGACTTCCTCATACATTTAATAAACACATAATCATCATTTCTTATGCTTGCTTATAACTGTTATTAAAACAGGCAAAATTCTATATACTGTGCCCTTATCTATAGGTCATAATAAGGTAGAATGGTCAATTGCTAAAAAATTTTAAATTTTAAAATACGTTTGTGTAATATATTGATAATTGTATGATCGATTAGATCTTATAGTACAATTCAAGGCTGAAAATACCTGGTATATAAAAGTGTAATGGATTATTTTAAAAAAACAGTTAAATAAAGCTTAATTATATCCTTGCTTATAGTTGTAAAAGCTGGCCATATAAAATAACACAGCTATAAATAGTTAAAAATATATTAATAATTCGAGTATGATATTTTAAAACTAATAAATTAAATAAATGATATATGTAGTGTTATAATTATATTTAATAGTCAAAATTAATCTAATATATTTTAAAATAAACTTTAGGATGGTGAGAATTATATTTGGTTCTACATTTTAAATTATTGTTCAAAATTTTATAAAATATATCAGTTTTGGTAATTTAGACCGAGCCATAAATTAAAAAATCATCTGATAAAGTTAGTAATCATGTGACTGTATATTATATACCTTCACACACACGCTTGTTAGAATAATAATAAAGTTTGTGAATTATAAAACTAAATATAATTGCTATCGATCCTTAAAGTAAAAGTTGAAATATTAAATATTGTTTTAATAATTATTTTAAAGTTTAAATGATTTTGATAAAACTATAATTGAATTTAAAAATACTATTATAAGTAATATTTAAGACATGACGTCATAAATTCTTTATTTTAAAGGGTTTAATCTATTATAAAACTAAAATGTGTAAATTTGTTCGCGCTAAAAAAGTCATTAACCAATCAACGGAGGTATTTTAGCAGACAAAATATAAGAATTAGATGAAGCGGGAGAAAGTAATGTGTAAGTGAAGGAGGGAGTAACATATTTTTTAGCTGGATAAGATCGTAAGCTAGAAAAGGGATATAATTTTAAAATTTTGTATTTATTTTAAAAGTTTTTTTTTAATATAGTATTTTGACTGCCTTTACATGAAGGGCTAATTTTTAAAAGTTTTCTTGCCAGTGATTTTATTCAAGTTTAGCCAAAACCTTGCAGTAAAAATGGAAGTACTAAAGGAAAAAATACCTAAAAATATTGCTAAAGGAAAAATATTTGTAAAGTGCCTCGATACAGCTTTATTTATGCTCAACCAGAAACTTATTATTGTAACTCAGAGAAATATAATTTGGACGCTATACGGAAAACTTAAAAGAGAAGTTATTTGCCGTCAGGAAAAATTATGACGCACAATTTATAAGGCTACTCTGAAGTTTTTTTTTTTATTCTTCTCTATGAAAAAAAAATTAAGATGCGTTTATCATAAAGAAAAAATTATGTAAAAGTTATAATGAAGAAAGAATGTTTATCTTTTTAAAGGAAACATTACAAAATATATAGTTACCAGAACTTTAAAAGAAAGGAAAAAGTTATAGAATAATAATATGAAAGAGTCATTATTTTTTTTTTATGAAAAAAAGAACAGAAAAACTTTCTCTAAGAGAAATTGGAAAATATAAATCTAATATACTTAATAAAATGGATCCATGGAGACAGAAAAAATTTACTGAATATTTAAATAAAAGTACCTAGAAGATGCATCATAAAAGTCGCGCTGGAAAATCTTAGCAGAAAATATTAAAAAAGAATATGTAGACGTTTTCTTTACGGGATTAACTAATATCATAATTAATAATTGTATTAAATATTATAAAAAACCAAGGATTGTCATCTATGAATATTTATTAAACAGAGCAATAATTGTTTTGCCTTAAAATAGAACATTAAGTGACTGAAGAAGAAATAATAAACATTTTTTTTTTAGCTTTAATATGAACGGTTTTCAAGAAAGTTTGATAAAGAAGTACAGTAAATATAGTTTAAATATTTTTTACTAATTTGTTTTAAATATAAAATGTTATGTGAGATTAGGGAAAACATATAAACATAAATTTAGTAATATTGAGATTTAAATATAATAGCTTGATAAAATTATAGAAATATTGTTTAAAAATAAAGTGTATGTATGTGAGTCTTATATCTACAAGAATCAAATGGATGGTGAAGCCTACGGAACGCGATCGAGAAGATAAAGATCGTTTGGTAATTTTGATATTTATTTATAATGCATAATGTATTTTTTTTTAAATCATCTATTGACTAAGAATGGAGTGTGAAAGTTTAAATTATATGTACACATTTTATACAACATTTTAACATATGATGAGATAGGAGTAATTCGGAATATGCATGCAATAATTTATTTAAAGTATATTAATAATATAATTTAACAGAACAATTGTGTGATTCTTTTGAACTTTCATGTGATAAAGTATTCAGATATTTAAATAGTTTGTATATGATTAAATATACAGAGGAAAGTAGTAAAAAAGACTTTCTTATAGAACAGTGGAATAGTTTTAAAATAAATGAATTTTATTATTGTTAGAAATGCAGATATGTATTTGTCGATGTACAGTATAGAAAAAAAATCTTGAGAAATAAGATCGAATAGTGACTTGGAAGTACTAGTGGAGAGGAAACCAAGATGATGTTTTTTTTTAAGAAATAGGAAAATAAAGTATTTGGATCATATTTAGTTTTTGTGGGATTTCAGTATAGTTAACTAAGCCCTATGACTGAACACATATAGTTTGGACAGTGTTTTTTGCATATCTTTAAACTTTTTGATGTTATAATAAAGCTGAAGAAATAGCTTTAGCATCGTTCCTATAATAGAGGTTGGTAGACAAGTAAAGGTCACTCCTCTATAGTGTCTTTTAATTCACTGTGCCATGATTGTTAAGGTTTATGACAAGTAATATTCTAGTTATATTTTGATCCTATGCATCTATCTTCGCTATCATTATTTCGTGAATCTGCATCGGTCAGAAAGATATTTTCAAAGAAATAATGAATAAAATAGAACTGAAGATATGTTATTGTTTGTGTAAGAATAGTTTATTTGCTGGAATGTATAGAATTGTGTAATTTTAAAATTGAAAGTCCAAAATATCATAAAGAGAGAAAGAATCATATAATACATTGTAAAATTAATTCAGAAATGAATATAAGATTTTGAAAAGAAATCTAAACCAAGTATTTTAAAAGTGATAATAAAATTTGAATGTTTTAAATAATATTTAGAAAATAAGTATTGCATATTTATTAAAAAAATAGTTCAATAAGGTATAATAAACATATACTTGTGCATGATATATTAATAGTTATAATTATATCATCCGAAGTAAGGCTTGAATGAGAATATTAGGATTAATAAACATCGGATAATGAACAATAAAAACCTAATACCAGAATGTAGAACAATGTTTTGACTTTGTAAGATTCCATACAACCAATATAAAACTAGAATTTTATTATTTTGTAGAATTTTACTACGAATGTAAATTTTGTAAAAAAATGTAATTTTAATAATATTAGGGATGCAAAGTGTTAGTGATAACCATATAAGAAATGCATTTTGTAATAAGCTAACCATAATAATAAATCAAGTAATAAGACTGTATTTTCTAAGTGTTAAAAATAAGATTTAACTAGGAAAAGTAGATATTATTTTGATTTCATTTATAAACTAAGTGAGATAGGAGAGTAAGGGATATCCAATGTACATAATGTAAAAATATTGTTAATTTATTTATGTTGTTAATAATCTTTGTTTTAAATTTATTTTAAAGTTTTGTGTCCGCGTTGTTATTTCTCCACATGGATGCATGAAATCACGACACATTTATAATTGAAACAGACATATAGTTTTTGCACAAAAGGTAAACATAAACGTGTTATAATAATTTTGAGAATTTATTGGTATGTTAAAATTAAAAGATCATAATTTTATATTATTAATTGGTCATAAGTCGGTTGCCACAATATTACATTAAATTATATGCTAATGTTGCCACACTTATTCTGTTGTCAGATTATTAAAATACTACCATGTACGTATTTATTTAATTCATTTAGGAAGAAATAAGATTATATTATATTATTATTGTTATTATTATTTTATTATTATTAGTTGATGTGTAGTAGATTATGACATAAAAATTCCCTTTTCATATTTTACTACCGTAATTTTAAATCAGTTAGAATACAATTTATGAACCTGAGATTTTATTTTATTTTATTTTACTTCATTTTATTTAATTGAGCTAGATTCTTGTTATAAAGAAGATTAAGATATGATTATTATTTTAATCGTAGTGAATAGAGCTCAGAAAGTCGTAAGAATACTATGAATTAGTTATTTTGGTATAGTAAAAGGGGGAATAGTGTTCTTATGCCATTGAGGTAGTATCGTGTGGATAATGTCTCAATGTAGTCTATCTCGTTCCCTGTATTGTCACTCCATGTCTCATGAAAATAGTAAATATTTATTAATTCATTTTAAAAATTGAACCGAATTTGTATTTAGAAATTAGAGCTAGTAATCATTTTAATCAATGCTGAATATTTCATTTATTTATTTGTTAACTGAGCTAGAACCCGGAATATTCGTAATAAACAATATATTTTGGGGTGAGGATCGCGCGGGGGGAGGTTAGAATACATATTGCCACTCAATGCAAGCCAGAGTAATCAATGGATGCCAGAAGGCTTGTACATAAAATCCCCACTTTATGCACAAGCCTTCTGGCATCCACTGATTACTCTGGCTTGCATTGAGTGGTAGTACGTATAGAGAGTTTTGCCTGATTTTCATACATTTAATCATATGTTTTTTAAGATAATCACCCTACTCTAGAGCCATCGAATGCAAGCTTGAATAATCAATACACCATATGGTAAAGTGCTATGAAGTCCCTACTTATAGAGTAACGACTTTCTGGTTTTTGTCTTTATCAGTAAAGCCAGACGCTCAAATCTGAAACTAATTCCTTTGTTTATCTATTAGCGACTTTAATCATTTACTCTCTTCAATTTAATAATGTGAAATTTAAAAAAATAAAATATCTAAGGTTTCAAACCCAGGTTAATTCAATCACTTGCACACTTATATAGATCTGTCAAGCAGATCAGTTTCTGCACATTTTGGGAATGCAATACTGTAACAATTATGCACCCCTTCTACCCTTTATCTAGAAAGATTAATTCCATCAATATAATTCTTTACCCTTCTCTAAATCTAGAGTAAGATGATGAGAATAGATATTGGAAGCGTATGATTTAGCTTATCAGAGGTCGTGTGATATTGAACTTTAAATGTTTTTTAAACCCCCTAAATAAAGAAAAATAATAAAAAAGTGAACCGAAACTCGTATATTAATGTAGATATAAAAAAAAAGCAAAAATTTGTTTATTAAATTTCCTATTTACGGAAAAACAATATTTCATGTAAATTAACATTATAAATTTAATTCTTCACGTCATGTTTTTATAGAAGAACGAAGTTGAAAAGCAACATTAAGAAAATTTTTATTTACGATGTAATATATTTGAATTATTTCCCATCCACTCCTGCGTACGAACATTAATAAATATTAGAACTGTAAAATTAATTACGTTGATTTTAATCATAAAAGAACTGTAACGTTTACATACCCACGTGAATATACGGTAAAATAAATGTTCTACGTGTTTTAGCTCAGTATTAGATTCGTAGGCTTCAGAGCAGAAGGCTCTAGATTAAATTCATGCTGAGTAATATAATAAAACAAAAAGCACGCTAGGATTAATGGAATGACACTGCCACATACTTAATCTGTAATAAAGAACATAAATATCACACAACCTCCTAAGCAACTGACTACAATTTCTTAACTTTTCCTATAATGCATCTGTTAGGAGACATTAATTCTGAATCGTAGGTTATATTTTAAAAATAGTTTTAAAACTCTTATTCTTAAATTGTTTCCAATTTATCACACACATGTAAGTACTCCACTATATATATATATAATATTCATGGTATATAAATAGAATAATGAATAGATAATGAAGATTATATACAAAAAACAAGATAAGCTTCTGTGAAATTAATAATTTTTGCCCAATGCACTTTCGACTGTTATAATAATCATAGTTATGGCCACTGAGAGAGGGGAGAAGATAGCAGGGTTTATTACAAAAACATGAATGGGTGATTAGCACAATTGAATGGCTAATTATTAGTTTAAGTAGGCCATGTTTTAGAAAAGGGAAAAAATGAGACTTTCTTGTTAATTGCATTCTTATCTCTTGCCATGTGCCAGGCCTCATTCAGTTTACATTTGGCATCTCTGTGCTCAAGACATACAATGGTGGCAGATGTAGGCTTGAAGGGGTGGTTGGAAGTGGATTGATATTCATAAAAAAAATAATTTGAGATTCATTTGGATTTGAGCTCAGTTGTATATGTACTGGTGTTGTGCTAATCTGATAGAGAAGTTGACTTGTGATTTAACATAATATATGGCATGGCAGTTGGTGTGAGGGCATCTGACCTTGTACATGATTTGTGTTGTTAATAAGTCAATTCAGAGGGGGAAGAATGCCTAGAGCAATTAAGCGAGTTGCAGAGCAAATTTTAATAAGGCAATGTGTAATTATATGAATGCATGGTAATGAAGACCAGGGTTTGTTATCAGCTACTGGTGTGAATGTCTAAGCTCTGAATAAAATTTTTTAAGGGTTTGAGTTAAATTTTGTTTTGTAACTGATGTTGCAAAGTCTGAGAGTTGAGTCAATATTTTTCTTATTTGACTCAAACTTACACAAATGATGATTGCAGTATGAGTTTTTAAACTGGTGAGTAAATTGAAAAGTTTGTGGGCTTTTGGAGTGATGGATTCAGGTTTTATGGCACCATGGGCATTGATAGGCTTAATGAACATTTTACAATTAAGATGTGCAGTTTCTCGTTGAACATAGGGGTCAAGGAATTTGAGGCCTTGGTGTTTATAATTTTCTGTAAATAGGAAATTTAATAAAGAAATTTATGCTTTTTTGAATATAGCCATATTAATTATAAAATGCATCATCATCATCATCATCATCATCATCATCATCATCATCATCATTATTATTATTATTATTATTATTATAACTGCCTAGCATGCTTTTGTTATAACATGTATATCATATTCATGGCTTATAGAAATGTGACTTAAGAGTTCTTGGTCAGCAAAAATATCCCAATATCATCAATGAACATGATAATTTCCCACCTCCACCATTTAAAATATACGTAGCTCAGTTTGTAGGGATATTTAAATTAGTGTTGATTGTTGTGATAGTTAGCGGCCAGAATCCTTTTGCCATTTTGGGAATCAAGTTTTTATAATTGGGCAATACAGAACAAAACCTATTTGTGTATGATAATAATGAATAAATTCCAAATTACAAGTATTAGGCATGTGAAATAAAGGAGAATATTTAAATATATCAGGGTAGCAAACTTTACACAAAGCCTAGTAGCCCACTCAGGGCAAAGCCAGAATAATCGATGGACGAAAGGTTTGGCATAAAATCGCTATCTAGTACCTACTCATCCAGTATCTCCAGATAAGTTTCTAGTTTGCAGCTTTCAACAATGAGGAGCTGTTTAACTATAGTGATGTCAGAATAGCTTATGGTTGTCTTGAAATTACATTAGTATATATAAACCAAGTTCTGCATGTAAGTATATCAGTAAATAAGATGCTTATGTAGAATCAAAACTAAGTGTAGGTGGGCTCATTGTACATTTTGCATTTACAAACAGTTAATTTACATATAGCTTGTTGGGAGTTCTCAGTGCTTCCATGTTATTTCATTATTATTAATAATAATAGTTAATAAAAATATATATGTGTGGAGATAGTAATCTGGACCAACTGATGATTGCTGGTTTAGCATGAAATACATGTATTGGTGATTATTTATTTTTTCAACATGTGTATGATCAGGTGGGTCAGCAATATCTGATGGCATGGGGAGCTGAGGGTCGTGTGAAAGTCTGAGTTCGAATCCCTCATATATTACATTACATATGTGCAGGTGTGTGTAAGCCTGTACAATGTATTAAGTACCGATTACAATAAAATGACATGCAAATAATAGCTTCAATATGTTTACCAATAATCCTTACAACAGATGTACAGTGCAATTTTAAGATCTATATATAGAAACACAGTAGAAAAAAAAAACTTTCACCTTATCAAAAAAGCATTAAAATTTGAAAAGTCAAGAAGGTTTATAAAGTGAATTAATGAGAATAAGTTGCTAACTTTAGACGTGGTTATATTAAAGCAACATTTCCTTGAAAATCACTTTCTTTTAAAAATCAATGTTCAATGAGATTATCGCAATAGAAATCTTAGCAAGGATTTCATTTAGTACAAAAGTTGCACAATTACATATAATTAAACATTGCTACAAATCTCAGACCTAAATACAAGTGAACCATTATATATACATACATATATATATGGGGGGGGGGATAAATATCTCACTATAGTTCAAACGCCAAGTGGACCTTTATATATATATGGGGGGGGGTAAATATCTCACTGTAGTTCAAACGCTAATCCATCAACCCTATCATAGAGATATAGTGAAGGGAAAGATACTATTTGCAAGGTTGTCAGTTGCCATTGAAAAAAGTTTGAACAATTTCTTACTCGTTTTACTTTCTATCTAAGAATAGTAAGTCATTCATTTACTAATTAAATATGTTTGATTAGTTGTATTAGGCATTTGGGAAAAATCTTATATGATTATAATCTTAAAAATTTACAAGTATTACGTATATAAAATTTGAATCCAGAGAATGGGCAGAGGAGATAGATGTTGTATTATTGTATCATAAGGTCTTTCACACACACACACACACACACACACACATATATATATATATATATTAATAAAAAATGGCAAAACAAATTTTATATATTTTTATTGTAATTAATTGAGTTGCAATACTTTTAATATTTTTGCATAATAATTATGGTTATTCTGATGAGTAAACCCATTTTTTGCTGACTTGTATGTTATTTCAACTTTGGTTCATTACGTATTCATTTGTGCAATGAACCATGCTTCTTTAATTTTGTGTTTTCTGTTGTTTCTTTCCTCATACATTATTTTAATAATACTTGGATGAAAACTGTGTCTATGCTCTTTTTCATGACTAAAAAACTGATGCATTGGTAGAATTTGCTTTTTTATATATTAAAGTATGGTGCGTTATTCTTGTTTTTAGATTAACCTTTGTTTCCCCATAGTATGTATATGAACAGCTCTTTTGGTTGCATTTTACAGCATAAACAACATTAGGCTATTAAGTTGTGTATTTGATCCTTTGTATTATTAATGAGTTTATTTAGATTGGTGGGCATTCTAAAATGCACATAAAATTTGTCAGTATAAAAGCATCGAAAGTATTCTTGACTCAATTAATTTTAATAAAACATATATACATGCTGTTTTGTCACTTTATATTAGTATAAAAACAATGGCAGTATATCAATATATATATATATCAATAAATTGAAACAATAACTTTCCAAGCCCCTATCGTTTCACCATCAAACCTAATGACACACTCATCTGTGCTAAGTTCGAACCTATTTAAATGTTAATAAATTTAAAATTCGGTCATGTCTGTATAAACAGTATTATATATTTGCATGCGAACCAATGCTATAATTAGATAGGATTAAGAAAATTATAGCGTACTAAATTTATTTAATATTTCTAAAAATGTTCGTTATATTATTTAAGTTAAGAGTAAATTATTGATTTTGTTGTTTAATATTGTAATTTCATATGTGAATATATAATCTGTGCTATATAGAAGAAAGGCATGATTTTAAAATATGTAAAAGCCATTATCTAAAAATAATATTAAATGTCTTTAAAAAAATGTTAAAAGATTTCTTGTTTTAAATATATTTCAGGGAAAAGTTTCTCGAAAATATATTTAAAAGCTATATCAAAATATGTTTGTAAATTATTTTTAATAAATATGTTAAAAAGGTTTGCGTTTTAAAAAAAAAATGTTAAAAGGTTGTTTTTAAATAAAAAGAGTTTCTATTATATGTAAGATTAAGAATAAAAGCTGGTCAAGTAATTAAAAAGATTTCTGGTTGTAAACAAGTGTCATTAACGACCATACCTGGAATCCGTAAAAAGTAAAACTAGTTCAAAATTTACTAATTAAAATCTCCTTAAATAAGATTAAGTTATTTTAAAATCTAAATTGGACAATTGTTTGCAACAAAAAATCTTAATTATAATAATAGCTTATGGAATGTTTCTAACATAAGTTATCTAAGATCTGGATTATAAATTGAAAAATATTTAATTAAATTCCTGAGTTTAGTAAGTCTTGAGGCGATAGATTCCGATAAGGAAAAGATATAAATACTCTGTATTTTTTTAACAAGAGATAGAGAGCCATATTGTTAGAGAGAATGTCAGCCATCCTTCACAATTGTTAATGTATAATATGTCCAGCTAAAAGTGGGCATTTTGTTGCTGTTACTCCACGGAAGAATGGGGTTTCTGTTGTCGAAATGCCTAAACCACCATCATGCCACTAGCAGAGATCAGCCTAACAGAATTGGAAAGATGATGCCACCAGCCATCCAGTCAAACTCACTGAACCAACAACCAAGAACTTGCAGTCCAGATAAATAATACCGGTACCATTTTATTTTTCAAACCGCAGAGCTCTGTGTAATTCTATGAATTCTTTATGTAAATATATCTATATAAGTTAGCTAACTATCTTTTTAAAATAATGATAAAGCTAAATGTAATCAAAACTTAAAATCCATTTAATATTTTAAATATGTCAATTGCTATCAAAATTTAATGTGTTAAAGTTTAAATAATCTGACTTATTTATATTTTCCTTTCATTTAAAGTACATTATAAGTGTCTAATTTAAAGTTATATCACTGCGGTTGTGTCTATATTTCTTTGCTTATTTTAAATGCTTATTATATTTATATGCCAATATTTCAAAACAGTGGGCACTTAATTTCATGTATTTTTTAAGAAGATATGTGAAAATCTTCGCGTAATTTGTTTATAGCGTCAACTTTCTGCGCTGTTTCGAAATCCTATTTTTTTTTATTATTTAAATGATTTAATATGTGAAATGTGGCTCTTTCAATCAATCATTTAAAACCTAACTGTATAGTTTTATTAAGAATTAAATTTAGCCTTGATCGTATTTATAAGTATATTTGTTATTTAAGTTCTTAAGTCCATAGAAATATACTTTCCCTCCTTAAATATTTATTATCTATAAGTAACTTAATAGACCGAGCATGTCAAAGTACAGATGTAGTAATATTCCCTTTCATAGCATAGACATTTATTACCAGGCTACACAAGAGTTGGTCCCAATTTGATAGAGCTAATATGCTATTAACTCATATTTCATAGTATGAAATATACTATTCTTTGGTTGGCGGATGTGATATATTATTTTATAAAATTATTCTCATTTTGCTGCTATACATAATATACATATCTCAAGATGGAGCCACGGCATTGCCAGCACATCTTCTCTTATAGGGTAGAGCAGTAGTGAAGCCTGAGCCAAGGCCAGATTATCATGTAAGTCCCCCACCATTCCTGAACACAATGTTCCTTTTTACGCAGCATTGCGATCGGTTACAGAGTACCGGCGTTTGTCGCAAGAACCCTGAAGTTATTTCATCCATCCACAGAGCTTACTTTTCCTATTGTTTACCTGTGCCATAGCGCATTGGTAAAATCTTATGCAGCCAACTCTCCCACCTTAACATAACGCTTTCAGCATTCTGAAATTTTCTCTCGAAAACCATGTTCGATCAATCATTACTTGAGCTGGTTTATGCGCTCGTTATTAAGTCATATTGTATATTTTAGTAAATGAAGTCACGATCAAAGTTCAATATAATTAATTATATAACAGCCACCAATATAATAGGATTTGGTTTCACATGATTTATAGACATAATGTAGTGATTAAATATGTATCAGTTGTAAAGCAATTCATAAGATGGGCATATGTTAAACCCATTTATGAAAATTTAATGAAATTATTTATATAAAGCTATTTTGAATAGTATATAAGAGAGAATGTATTCTCTTATCCACCCAATGTTTGCATACATTCAACTCTGAAATGTGTAAAACTTATCAAGTTCATGCCAATTGTAAATAAATATATAATTAATTTAATGTATTTCGTTCTCTGTCTCGTTATTGATCTAATTCAATCCAATTCTAATTATTTATAGTCTATAAATGTGAAAACTATGCATTAAGTGAAATTATATTAGTGATATATTTTAGTCAATTAAGAACCTTTCTTTTATTCATCAGAGTCTTATTGCATCTCCGTGACCTATGTTGGCCGTGTGGAAAGAGGTATACTATGTGTAATTTCAAAATATGCTTATCCATCTAACATGAACTGGAACTCACAAAATGTACTTCAAACCCAGTCAAGCCCAAGATTTTGGTCAGGGACCAGCCTGGATTCGAATCCACTCTCCAAGCCTCAGGTCAAACACCTAATGGACAACATAACAATGATGGCACACGAGAATTAATTCTTAATCCGGCCCGCTAGCAAATCGGAAAAAACAATTAGACTCATGGACTTAAACATATATATAAGCAACTTAAATACCAGACATTCCAAAGATAAAATCTAATATAATTAGTTAATAGGGGTTTTACTAATGAAAAGCTATGGGCAATTAGTGAATTGGATTGATTTAATAATGAGACAGAAACTAATAGATAATGAATTATAAAATATATTTATTGACAAATTTCATATGTATCTTGATATAATATTATTTAGCACGCAGGCATTTTACTTATTAAGTGACATTACTCTAGGCCATTTGAACAATAGGTTTGTTGCTCTTTTTTAATGGAAACAAATATCACGCTATACAACTAATCACCTCATTAACTTATTAGTTATGTCCTTTTATAATCAGTTCGAGTGGCTATTTTACATGAGACCAAACCAAGTCTGGAGTGAAGCTTAATAATACGTCTAATTATAATAAATTTATATATTTAATATGGGCTTGTAAAGCATCCCAGATAGCTTAGATCGAACGGGTTTTCAAGAATGCTTCGGATCAACGCCAAAGACTGCATATTAAAGAGGTAGAGTTGGCTATAGCGATTTTATTAATATGCTAGGCATAAGTAAAATACAATATTAAAGTTGCTCTGTGGATGGAAGAATAGTTTTAGGGTTTTTGTGAACAAACAATGGTTTACCCATATAACCGGTTGTCATGCTGCAAAAAGGGAACCTTTACTTGGTTCATAAGAAGCGGAGGACTTATGTGCTAATCTGGCCCTTAGCTCAGTATTAGCTACTGCACTACCCATAAAAGAGGAAGATGGGCTGGACTTACCATGGCTCCATCTTATATATATATAAAAAAACAGCATAACGATAATATATTAATAAGTTTCACATCCACCAAGCTGATGGATATTATAAATTAAAATATCATATATTAAATGAACACAAGTTTATCAGCTTGATCAAAAGAGCCAACTCTGCAGCATGAGAAATACGATATGCTACTGACAGGAATATATATATATACAAACTTTACTTTGCCTGTTCAATCTCTTTAGTTATCTATAAGTAATAAACTTTTAAAAGGGGGGAAAGTATATTTAATAAGGGACTTATGAATACTTTTCTAAAAAAATATACTTATGATTACCCTCCAAGCTAGTTTAATCTTTAGTAATATAATAATTAAAGGTTGAAAAGCCACATTTTATATTTATATTAATTAATTTACTAAATAACAAAATAATAACGAGCAAAAAGGGTCGCCATTATTTATAAATTTGGGTTTTGAAACAGCGCGCTAAATGACGCTATAATAAAATAATAATACGAGGATTTTAAATTATATCTTTAAAAACATATTCTATAATTAAATGCACGCCGTTTTGAAACATAGGCATAATTAATAATTATTAAAATAGGCAACAGAAAGGTAAATATACTGCAGTGATTAATTTATATAGCAAAATATTAATTAACAAAGAAATTTAGCAAAAGCATTTCATTTATAGATTTCAAATACTATTTAGAAAGAGTTTACAATATTGAATTAATAAAGAAATTTGCAAAAGTATTTCATTTTATAGAATTTAAATATTATTTGGAAAACAATTTAGAAAGAACTTACAATAATATGGTTAGCTAACCTGATTTTGAAGAAATAATGATTGTTTTTGAAATTCACACAGAGTTCTGCGATTTTAGTAATATTAAAACAGTTCTCCTATAGATGGACTGGAGATATTCGAACTGGAACGAAGGTGAGTTCTTTGGCAGCTTGTAGCATTTTCAATTTAGATGGGAGACGATTTTAAAATGGTGTTGGAATGAAAGCAAGTCCCTTTTAGCGGTGTACAGCATCTTTTATTTGGTATAAGCTTGTTGGTTGTTGCTTCAGCATTGGATGGATTGAACTTCGGCGTTCCATCATGGGGACAGCAGCAAAATTCTGCCTGACTTTAGCCGGACATGGTAAAATTAAACAATTTATAACTTGGATAGTAGTAGCTCTTCAAAAGCAAGATGGAGTATCTCTTCCCGCTTAAAATAAGCCCTATTTATACATTTTGACTAAACTTTAACACCTTTTTGGAATTTCATTTGCCTCGGGACCAATTGACTTTTAATCAAACAAAATAATATAATTTAATTTCTACAACAGATAACGTCTCCGAGGTGTTATATTTAATTTACTTAAAATTATTAAAATATAAAAATCATATAATTCGATTCAGATTTCAGTAATTAAATTCCTTTCTAGGTGTTAAAGAAATGTTAAAGCTTAGCAGAAGGAACGGTATTCCGATTTAATGATAAAATCTTTTGTTGAAACCAAAATCAATCAGTAAACAGATTTTATATTTACCCAGGTGCAGTCACTAATTGATTTCTTGTCTCGCAAAATTATAATTTTTAATTATAAACGGATTTTTATTTTACTGAAATAAATAACTTTTAACATATTTGTTTTTACAATATTATTTGTTTATTTTAAAAAAAGCAAATTTAACGAAAATACTTTAGTTTCAATTATATATGTAAAACATTAAATCAGAAAACTGTTAAATATATTTTAAAGAAAATGTTTTACATTATATCTTTTTATTTAAACTTATATATATATAAGTCATTTTGCCATTATTCCAAGGTTTACATTATCCATCCACATATAAAATAATAGCGAATATAATTATTAAGAATTGACTGAAAATTAATAAAACAGTTTATAATAATTTATGAGCATTTCTCTGCTATAATTTTATCAAACCTGTCTAATTATAGCGTGTTTTCGTATGTAAATGGATGATGCAATTCAAGCGGCCATTATAGCAAAGTTTTCCCGCTCGACTTATATATAACATTTTTACATATGACATTTTTACATTTAAGATAGGTTCGAAACCAGTTCAGATGAGTAGGTCATTAGGTTGATGGTGAAACAGAAAGAGATTGGAAGGTTTACGTTTCAGTGTAAACAAGAAATCAATTAGTGACTGCACCCGGGTAAATGTAAAATCTGTTTACTGATTGACAAATTATTATAAAATGTTTCATTAATTTTCAGTCAATTCTTAATTATATTCACTATTATTTCGTATGTGGATGGATAATTTAAACCTTGGAATAACGGCAAAATGATTCATATATATATTTAAGTTTAAATAAAAAGATACAATGTGAAACATTTTTCTTTAAAATATATTTAACGGTTTTCTGATTTAATGTTTTACATATATAATTGAAACTAAAGTATTTTCTTTAAATTTGCTTTTTTTTTTATAAACAAATAATATTGTAAAAACAAATATGTTAAAAGTTATTTATTTCAGTAAAATAAAAATCATCCGTTTGTAATTAAAAATCAGAATTTTGTGTAAAAAAGAAGTCAATTAGGACCGCACCCCGGGTAAAAAGTAAAATCTAGTTTACTGATTGATTTTTATTTGCAACAGGGGACTTTATCATTAAATCAGAATACCATTCCTTCTGCTAAGCTTTAACATTTTATAACACCTAAAAAGGAATTTAATTAGTGAAATCTGAATCGAATTATATGATTTATATATTTTAATAATTTTAAGTAAATTAAAAATAACACCTCAGAGACGTTATCTGTTGTAGGAATTCAGAATCCAAGCAAAAGAGACCGAAGCTGACCAGTTGCTGAAGTCAAATTGATTTTAAAAAGACTTTGGAGTAAAATTTCGCATGTATTCCAAGAAATTTATTATGGGGCAAGTTAATTTCAGAATACAGTTCTAAATTTTAAAAAGGTACTCAGTTTACTTTACTCTCCTTGATTTAAACATATTGAATTAACTTCTTCCTAACTATTGCTCTTTTAAAAATGTATGTTAATAACGTGCAGTCTATGTTACTTCACTTAATTGTCATTTTAAATAGGAATAAATTGCATGAATATTATTGTTGTATCATTAACCAATGTGTGTTCTTTAATATATCTGGAAAATGCATGCAGAACTATTTTACAGAATATATTTTAATTCTCACTATTTTCCGTGTTATGTTTTTGTGAGAATTAAACATAAATTTAAGGATATGCATAGTTTGATAAATCATGCCATGTTTAAATTCATCATAAAGAGATGACAGTATTTGTTTGTATGGTATTTCTGGAAATAATACGTATTTTAAAGGAAGGAAATAAAATGTGAGCTACTTCAAATTAAGTATTTGCTTAAATCGAATGGAAGGATAGAAATGCGGGTAATTTTTGTTCTCTTCGATAAAGATGGAAAATAAAACAAAATATTATTAATTGAAGAATTACTAAGGAAACACGGTATCTTAATGGACAATATTTAAGAATAAACCAGGCGTATAATAAATTATAAAGTGTTAAATGCTATTCAAGAAACTACTAAAATAATTACGTATTTAATTTAGAACTACAACGGAATAAGTGAGATAATTCCTGTCCAACAGTAGTTAAGAATTTATTATATTCTCATCATAATAGAAGACAAATTGATTGCTTATGTATGATACAGTAACTTAAATAACTTTGTTATGAACATTGAAGATGTTGAGTCCTATTTAAGCATGATTATATTTGTTTGGTTACCCTACAGCAGTTTATTTTAATTTAAATTCAGTTTGGAATGTGTCCCATATTGTTTCATAAACCTGGAACTGAGCTTTGCAAGTGAACTTTTATTTTTAAGTTACAAAACTAATAACCTTTGTTTCTTCATTTTTTTTATTGCTTGTCATAATTAATGTATATGATAGGTAGATAGGCTTATTTATTATTATGTTCATTTATAATTTGGGTTATTTTGATCTTCAAGACTGTCTCTGAAGCATATCCGAATGAGGAATACGCTGGTAAAAATTGATTGTGTTCAAATAGGTCTTATTGTTCTTTTATGAAGGTAAAAGTAAGAAATATTTTTTTTAAAAATATATTATTAGAGAGGTTTATATTTATATTGCATACTTTATTATCTCAAAGTGAGATTTTTTTTTTTTTTGAATCAATGAACGTATAATAGAAATAGTTTGCAAGATATGAAAGAAAGTTCATTCGTAATAATTATAAATATTAAATTTTAAAAGTAACCAAAAGTTTATTTTGAATTAAAAGTTATACCTTAATGCAATATTTAATTACTGTGTTGCCTGCATAGTATGTAATTTAGAGTTAATTTTATGTATTTTTGTTCGCGGGTGTATGTTTGTTTTGCACAATTATGACATTTGTTTGATAAAGTTCAGTTTGTGAATATTTTATGTATAAATTTCGGACGTTGTCGTATTCTGCTGAGTTGAACAGATTAGTATGTTATCTGTATGTATTTATCTGCCAGCGTGCATTTATAATGTTCGATATTTAGAAAAGCTATGAGAATGGAAAGAAATCTGATTGTGTTATAATGTCTGTAGGGATAAAAGATTTTGCTTATTTAGTCTATGCTAATAATTTTCCATGAGTAGAGCCTTGTTGATATTATATGCATATGATTAAATGATATTTTGAAGTGATGTTTTCTTAGAGCCTGGTGATGAGGAAAAAGTCCCCACCAATAATGTATTTAGAAGTAGATGAATTATTGTAGAAATGATCAGTAAAAGTTTATCTGCTCCTATGTAGATTTCTCTTATAACGTATAGTATGTATAATCATGTAAATATAGCTATGTGTTAATTAATAGGTGGCCAGATAAATTGTTAAAGTAAATCTTCATGTAGTAATAGTATCTTATTTTATTGATGAATTACGACATTGTCCGAAATAAAATAATTGTATGATATTTTCTTAATGAATGGAGAGTTTATAGAAAGATTGTTTTATATTATTGCTGCTTGAACGTGCACACACACGCGTAATATAAATAATATCGCGTATATAAAGTATAGAATTATTGAAATTAAAATGAGAAACAAATGCTTTTGAATTACATTACATTCATTTAATAAAAGTATAAAGTATTGAGATTAAAACGGGAAATAAATATTTTAAAATACAGTGTATTTATTTAAATAAAGGTTATAAATCATCAAATCATCAGAATAAACATGATTTGTTGCTATGCATGAAAAGTATACATAATTGAAAGTGATTATTTAGTCAATTAGAGAAAGTTGCTTGGTTGAGAGCCAAATATAATTAATTTGATTTATTTTGTTAATCAAGAGTAATATCCTCTCAAAAGTATTTTTTTTGCACTAATAATATAATATATTATTTATTTATTGTCATGTAGGCAAAGCATATGTTCGAAGTCAGAATATTTAAGTTTTGTTATTAATTTGCTTATATAGTAGGGATAATCCCAAACTGATGCTCAAACTTTATTTGATAATTTAAAAAAATCTGTAAGACAAATAGTCCATTTGTAAATATCATGTTAAACCAAGTTTATTTTATTGTAATAAATGATTTGTTTTAGTTATTTAAAATCTTAAAAACTGTGTTTTGAGTTATTCTTGTGTACATTCGTATTTCCATTTCCACATCTCCACATTTCATAAATCTATTACAAAATAGATATATTATTTCAGAGTTATAATACTAAATCTGCTGGTATCTGACGATATTGTTTTTCTTAATCCAAACATTATAAAGAACATTTGCCACTGGATAAATGTATTTGAAAGGTTGCCAAGTCAGTATATTTGTTAGATGATGATATGAGATTAAAATACCCTATCTCTGTCATTATCTTATTATTGAAACACAGTAAAATATTTTAGCCAATTTGTTTCATTACATTTTTATCATACTTTAGAATTATAATTTATGGGCCAATGTAGTTTATTTAATTCAACTGTGTTTGTTAAAATTCCCTGAGATCTTATTGTTTATTTCTTGATTGGCATTAAAGTAGATGTTTAGATTATGATATGCCAAGTCATAGAATTGTTTAAGAATATAATTATAGCAAGCTGATATATGTTATACTTGGATGAAGGAAGAAATTAAGTTTAAAGTATATTTTAATAGACTGTACCAAATAAACATTATGATTCTTTATCATACCATTAATTAACAAAGGAATTTACATTATATTAAATGTTTTGTAATATTTCTTCTTTTATTCATTTATTATCATATATCTTATGAACTGCCTATAGCCTCCCACTGAGCTGAGCTGAACATAAACTTAAATATAGAGTCTCAGTAATAATTTTGTATTATATATATATATATTGTTATATTGTTCTATTAATTAATAGAACTGGCACCTGGGCATTTCACTCATGTAATGTATATGAGCGGTGTTGGGAATGTAGGTTATAATATATATATATATATTATAACGTTTTGCATATTTTTAGGCCTCTACACGCTAATATAAACTGCGCAAGAGTTGATCAAGCTATGTCAAAAAAGAAGAAAGTTGTATTTCTATCGTAAAAACACAGCTATATTTCCTGATCAACTTGGCCTAGTAATTGTTGAGAATTATGCTATCGATGAGATCAGCTTTTAATTTATTTGATAGGCACCAGAGTTCTACAAGAACTCGCTGAAACCGTCACATAACATCTCACAAATTAAAAAGAAAAAAATGTTTTTAAACTAATCGGTATTGCATCATACCGTAACGAGAATTATTTTCTCCTTTTTGATTATTATTCCTGGGCTTGTTTAAACATATTGGCAAGGTAAATTCCATTTTAAATCTTATTAAACTAATAATAAATTTAATACTAAAAAAATAATAACTATTATTAATAACGCACAATGAAAAGGTTGATAAAAGTAAAATCTCTTTTATTCTAACAAACTAAAAATATTTATAAGTTAAATTACGAATTAACTAAACAGGAAAGTACACACACACACTAATCCAGATAATGAATCGATTAACAAAAACAGTTAGATTAAGCAATTAAAGCAATTTAATAATGTCCCAAGATCTTGTATAAAATTCTTTATTAGAAAGTCCCTTGAATACAAAAAGAAAAGTCTATATCAGGATGGTAGTCTAAGCTTAGATAAATAATTGTTTGCAAACTTTTAAGTCACTATCAGGAAAATTTATTCTTAACTTACCGGTAAGTTCATGTAGGTTTATGGGATCCCAGATCATGAGAATTTCCATTGGTCTCTCCTGCCGGCATCTTCCATTATTGTTCCATTCTATAGCTGGAGAAAAGGCACGGTTGTAGTGACCCTTTTATTGCAAAAAGCGGTCTTCACAAGTCCCATTTCCATGCTTGCATGACAGCTTGGTACAGCAAGGGGCATACCTGTGTAGAAGTATATTTCTTGCCACAGGTTATGCTCGTGGAAACCTCCAACTTTCAGAGATGTAACTAGAAGTTAAAGAGAAGACCCAGATTGAAGTTGTCCTCTCCTTTTTATATCGCGATCCAGTTTATGAAACTTCTGCACACTCTTTTGTCTTTTTATCAGCATATAAGATAATAATCTTGTACACTCTCTCTTAAATTTAAATTACAAAGTCTTAATTTTTTTAGCATTATTCTTCCATCTTTAATTAGCTAAAATATTTTTCTTTTAGCTTATACTTTTGGAATTCTTTTAATTTATCTGGATTAGTAATCTGCATGTCATTTATTCTATTTTTATTTCCAATTAGATAAAAAAAAATAAGAATGACAATTTTAACTTTCATTGCATGTTATTTTTTTAAAAAAAAAATTAGTCAAAAAAAAAAATCTAAATTTACTTATATTTTTTTAGCTTTTACCAAATGCCAATATATTTGCAACGTATATAAATAAACGTTACAATACCACCAGTGCCAGGAGATGAGAATAAAATAGGGGTTTACACTAATTTTATTCTTAAGTTTTTAAATTCATATTCGTGTTTTTTTTTTTTGTAGCAGTAGCGTGCTGATATGTCGTGTAGACTCATTCAACAAGCGACGTTCGGCTTTAACGCCCACTTTTAGGTCTAACATGGTGGGAATGGAAAATATTTCACATTCATCTGTGTCCTTTCCACTTTAATGTAATATTAACGATAAGAAGCCCAAGTTATAAGCACTAACAAGCGTTGCTCATCGTTTTGAGTCTTACAGGCTCATGGCAACTTGGTCCACCTTCCCCTTTATTGGGATCCCTGCTAGAAATAGTCTGATGGGCATATAAAGGTGGTCTTATGTTAATATACTGCATACTAGGACTCGGGGCTATGTTTTTCCCCTCTTCAGTAACCGCCTACCCGGTCAAATACTTGTGACTTATGTCTACATCAGCCACGATCGTGTTTTTTTTAGACATATCAAAAAAATATACATTTTTTTCTTTCTGGAAGTCATATTAAAAAAATATTTTTTTTATATTTTAATAATCAGGGTTTAATTAGTTAGTTTTTATAATTTTTTTTTTTAAAAAATTACTATTTATTTTCCGGCTGTGAGTTTCTTTGGGTCATCGTTGTAACGTTCTTTATCATTACAACTTATCTCAGGTTGTAGTTGTTAAATCAAAGCCCTAGTTGGGTAAGCCATTATAACGTTTTCCATTTTGCTAGGCCTCTACACGCTAATATAAACTGCGCGTGAGTTGATCAAGCTATGTCAAAAAAGAAGAAAGTTGTATTTCTATCCTAAAAACACAGCTATATTTCCTGATCAACTCGGCCTAGTAATTGTTGAGAATTATGCTATCGATGAGATCAGCTTTTAATTTATTTGATAGGCACCAGAGTTCTACAAGAACTCACTGAAACCGTCACATAACATCTCGCAAATTAAAAAGAAAAAAATGTTTTTAAACTAATCGGTATTGCATCATACTGTAACGAGAATTATTTTCTCCTTTTTGATTATTATTCCTGGGCTTGTTTAAACATATTGGCAAGGTAAATTCCATTTTAAATCTTATTAAACTAATAATAAATTTAATACTAAAAAAATAATAACTATTATTAATAACGCACAATGAAAAGGTTGATAAAAGTAAAATCTCTTTTATTCTAACAAACTAAAAATATTTATAAGTTAAATTACGAATTAACTAAACAGGAAAGTACACACACACACTAATCCAGATAATGAATCGATTAACAAAAACAGTTAGATTAAGCAATTAAAGCAATTTAATAATGTCCCAAGATCTTGTATAAAATTCTTTATTAGAAAGTCCCTTGAATACGAAAAGAAAAGTCTATATCAGGATGGTAGTCTAAGCTTAGATAAATAATTGTTTGCAAACTTTTAAGTCACTATCAGGAAAATTTATTCTTAACTTACCGGTAAGTTCATGTAGGTTTATGGGATCCCAGATCATGAGAATTTCCATTGGTCTCTCCTGCCGGCGTCTTCCATTATTGTTCCATTCTATAGCTGGAGAAAAGGCACAGTTGTAGTGACCCTTTTATTGCAAAAAGCGGTCTTCACAAGTCCCGTTTTCATGCTTGCATGACAGCTTGGTACAGCAAGGGGCATACCTGTGTAGAAGTATATTTCTTGCCACAGGTTATGCTCGTGGAAACCTCCAACTTTCAGAGACGTAACTAGAAGTTAAAGAGAAGACCCAGATTGAAGTTGTCCTCTCCTTTTTATATCGCGATCCAGTTTATGAAACTTCTGCACACTCTTTTGTCTTTTTATCAGCATATAAGATAATAATCTTGTACACTCTCTCTTAAATTTAAATTACAAAGTCTTAATTTTTTTTAGCATTATTCTTCCATCTTTAATTAGCTAAAATATTTTTCTTTTAGCTTATACTTTTGGCATTCTTTTAATTTATCTGGATTAGTAATCTGCATGTCATTTATTCTTTCCAATTAGATAAAAAAAAAAATAAGAATGGCAATTTTAACTTTCATTGCACGTTATTTTTTTTAAAAAAAAAATAGTAAAAAAAAAACCAAATTTACTTATATTTTTTTAGCATTTACCAAATGCCAATATATTTGCAATGTATATAAATAAACGTTACAATATATATATATATATAACCATTATATATATATAATCATTGCAAGTATCAAATACTAATCTTAAAAAATATCAATTATGATGAAGATATTTTGAATATGAGATATTTGTTGTTAGTTAATCCACAAGCAGTTGTTTTACTTGATTCACAGTATATACTAGTATATAATACACTTACACACCCACATATGTAAAATTAAATAAACAATAGCAAACAAAAATATATGTAAATAAACTGATCAAACCAAGCCTGAATCAAGTTCACTGCTGGAAACATTCTTTATTCAACTGCTGCACTATAGAAAAAATTGACCAATCATTCAGCAGAATACATATATTTTAGGATGAACTTCTATCATCAGTTGCAAGATGATTGGCCAGTTTTCCATATATTGTGGTGATTGAACAAGGAATGTCTCCATGATGCTAACATTGATTCAATTTATTTATATGTCTACTTTAGATTTCTTTTATAATATTTCTAGTCAGAGACGATATAATATTTACCAGACTAATTTTAGTTGCAATATTCAATTTCAAAAATATAATTTTATATATTTTTAAAATAAATCTATATCCCTAAAATCTTCGTTTAAGATTATAAAAAGAGAGAGAGGAAAGGAAACAAAAAAGAGAATAATAGACATGAAGAGAAGAAAGATGAATTCTTATAGCAGATTAAATTAGAAAAGAACTAAAATACACTCACACTATGGTTTATTCACAGCGTTGGTTAAAATATTTTTGGACTGATGCTGGTATAGTATTTATATAAAGAAGAAATCTTGAAAATTTGATTTTTAGATGAAGTAAAACCATTTATAAAAAGTTCCATAAGTGTGAATAAGTGCATTGATATCCAAAGATGATTATTCACACTCATAAATGGACATCCATGTGTAAGCACTAACACACACACACATATATATATATATATATTAAATCGAAGATTTTCACGGACTACAGATATAAATTATATAATATCCGACTATATCCGTGTGCAATTCATTGAAAATATATATACAAACCAGCGTTGGTTTATATATATATTCAATAAATTATACACGGATGTACCCGGATAATATTCCATTTTTATATATACACACAGACAGACATTATCTATTAACGGACAGTTGTTTATAACATTACATTAAAAAATTTAATATATATGCTTATCCGATTGTGAATGGTTGAGTTTTAATACTAACATATTAGTTTGCAACAACTATATATAGTAAAATATAAGAATATCATTTCTGATGTGGACATTCAGATGATTGCACTTCTGTCTCATTTAGAGATCAGATATTGCTTTCTGAGAAATTATGTAAAGTTAAAAGAGATTAGTGTGATCTCCTATATTACTGACTGATAGATTATAAGAGATTAGATTTCCAATTACTAACATTATGAGTACTGTTTCTATGAACAGATACAGAGAGTAATCACACAACCAACTAATCCATTTTTCCCTTTATATTTCATCATATATCTTCTCCCATCATTTGTGCCATTCAGAAAATTAATTTTCTCTATTCTTTCTTCTTCTTTCCAATTACTATTTCCTTCACAATATTCTTATTAAACCATTATTTTTTCTTAGTATATGACCAATCCAGTTTCTCACAATATCTAATTTTGTCAATCAATCTTCGTTTTTCAATTTTTCTTTCCAAAACATCATTTATCATTTTATTCATCCAATTAATTTTCTCCATTCTTTTCCATGTCCACATCTCAATGGCTTCCAGTCTGTTCTATTTTTATTATATTCATTGTCCACGTTTTACAACCATATAATAATACATTTCACAACTGACAATATTTTACTAAATTCTTTCTTCAAATGTCTACAGATTATTTTCTTTGTCCTATTAAATTCCTCCTTTGCAATAGTTATTCTTCTTTTAACTTCAGCTTCACTTCTTTCATACTCACTCAAATAACTATCCATGTATCTAAATCTACCTGATCATAAATATTAGCTTGTATTACACCAATTATTGTTATTTTTCTTAAGAACTTTACAATTTTTGCTGTCAAAAATTGTAGAGCAGTAGGCATGTCATAAGATTCTGATGGTCTAAATTATTGCAATGACATTATAAAGATTAAATACTTATTTTCTCAAACAATTGCTTAAGATTAATCTTATGTGCTGCAGAGTGAAGGAATTTGATCAATTAATATATGCAAGGATGTCACTATATTATGATATAATGATGACAATTAGCAAAAAGTTGTTTGTGAAGCAAGACAGTACATCTTATTTTATTTGCATATATAATAACTCGAGAAGACTAAAATAAAATAAAAAATACATGTGCACTTTTAGTAATTTAGGGTGTATCATGTGACACAGACTCGATAATTATATTAAAATGAAAATTTAAAAAAAAAGATGTTTTAAGATTTTAAGCAAGGACTGTTAAATAATATTTTTAAAGTAAATAAGTTATTTGTCAATATTAATTATAACAATGTATTGCATGATAAATTAAATTCAACACGAATTGCAGTTTGAGATAACTAATATTACGAAGTTGCCGTAGTGAAAAAAAGAAGTCAATTTAAGTAAGTGTAAGAATTCTAAAATAATCAAACAGTATTATATAATTTTAACAAATAAATACGTGTTCTGATAGAGGCATATGAATAGATTAATTAGAGAAAAAATAATTCAATCTTTATTTTTAAACTTTATTCTACAGTTTTAACAAATAATAAATAAATAGAAGTACTGACAGAAGCGTCAGTTGACGTTAGATACAGGAAAAGAGATTCAATTTTTTTTTTTAATAATTACATATTTATAAAATACTATTTATAATTTAAATGCACATTGATTACGTAAGTAATATTTACTAAGGCTTCCAAAGCGTAAGCCTGTAGAGGTCCTTAATATAGCATTTTACACGCATATTCTTGAGGTTACAGCCTTAATAAATATTATTTATAATTTACTTAAAAATTAAATCAAATCTTTCTTGTTTTACAATATCTTTGCTTATTTTATTCATAAATATTTCATTGTAAATTATATTATTCAATTATGCAGCTGATATTTATAACACAAGTCGATTACCATTGATTCAAATGTATCTAATTTGAAAACTTTTATTATAAGAATAAAATAACAACGTAGTGATTTAATTTATAGTTACATTATTATTACATAATGATTTACAAGTATCAAACTTCCCACATTTATAGCTTTATTCTGATCCACTCTAGATAAATACAGTAATGATTATCCATAATCATTTGTCAAACTAGAGATTATCCCTAGTACAGACATAAACTTTAAATCTCAGTTAAATATTAATACACATCTTTTTTAAAAAAATAACTAAACACACACATGAAATAATTCAACTTCATTTCTTTTTTTCCATGTGTAATATCAATAATAGATGTTCTCCACACAACCACACCTTGTTAAAACAAATGAATAAAAACATTTTAAAAGACAAATGACCTTAAGATGCATTTCATGATAAACCAGTATTCATCAATTGGTCCAGATTAAAACATATGTGAGAGATGGCAGACTGGGCCAACTGATGGGTGCTGATCCAGCATGAAATGCATATTGAAGCTATTTGTCTTTTGCAATGTCTTTATTCATGTGTTTCAAAAGTGCCTAGTGGTGTTGGTGTTGAGATTATTAAGAACATCTACAATATATTACACATAAAAAAGAAAAATCAAGTTGAATTAGTCCATGTGCAGGTTCAATTAAAAAAATTATTAATCCTTAACTGAGGTTTAAAATCTACATCTGTGCTAGAGATAATCTCTTGTTTAACAAATGTTTTGTGATAATCATTACTGTATTTATCTGGAGTGGATTGTATTAAAGTCGTAGGTGGAGTATATTTGATACCTGCAAATCAAAATACAATAATTTACTATTGATAAATACTGAACAGGTGCTATATATGTGAAAGATAACTGGCCAAGTGATGAATGCTGGTTCAGCATGAGATGCATCTTGGAAGTTATTTAATTGCTACAGTAACTTTATTCATGTGTTTCAGCCATGTATGGAGAGTGGATATTACTAAGAACATCTATACTGTTATAGTACTGCTATATATAAAAAAAGGTGTACTGATATAAATATAAACTAGTCTTAAAATTTTTATATTGTCCTAAATAAAATACTCTGCATAGTTTAGTGAAGTGGTAGAGTACTGAATTCTGGAGTTCATAGTCCATAAATATAGCTTTGTTACTTCTTGTGATAAAACTTCTTATAAACTTCCTAAGCATTAAATCCTTATTATATTTCTTTACTAATAAAATAAGTGTATATAGTACACAATCCTATTATTTATGTAATACTCTATTGGGAATAGTACATATTACTAATAACTACTGTAAAATACATAAGTATTTTCAGTTATGTGTGGATACATTTAAAAGTTTTCCAGTTGAAAATATTCACGCAAATAATTGAATGTACTTTTGTGTTTTAGAATAGTTATTATTAATATTTATTAGCACATATTTAATGCTTCATTCTTTTATTTTTATTATTATTATTATTACATTTAACTTTTAACAGATATTTTATATAGTTTAGTTACATTTTGATTCACAAGGGTCAAACTTATTCAACCAATAACTTTGACATGATCCACTCTAGATAAATACATTAATGATTAACACTAATAATTTTTTAAACTAGAGATTATTGCTAGCCTGGATATAAACTTTAAACCTTAGTTAAAGATTAATTTAACTATCTTTTAATTAAATAGACACCCATGGAGTAATTCATTTCATTTATCTTGCCAATGTGTAATATTTTTTATAGATGTACTCAATAACCTCCATGCTACCACATTCTTTTTAATATATATGAATAAATACATATTAATATAAATGAATACATATTAATATGATTTCATTCATATGTGTTAAAAAATATGGTGGTGCGAAGGTTACCTTTCAATGAAAATATTTAATTGCTTATAAAAATTTAAAAAAAAGTTCTGCTTTACATTTTTACGCATAGAAGAATAGTTATGTCTCAGTTACAACTCTTATATCAGCTAAAGTACTAATACTAGATGGCATGATTTCAGTTTGCATTAAAATTTTTAATTGATTATTGCTTGGTTACATCAAAGCTGAGCTTCAGTCTAGATTATGATATGGAAAACTTCCATTATATTTTAATGACTGCAACTAAAAGTCTGTAAAAATCTTTAAATTGATATACAAAAGTAAACTAGAGATGTAAAATTAAAATTTATTTAAATTTTCAGTAGAAATTGGATTTATTATATAGGGGGAAAGATTTACATTTGAAATCTAAAAAAATTACAAAACCAAAAAGAAAGGATCATGGAAATAAGGATTTCAGAAAATGGGTAGTGTATATGTGCAATATATATGTTAGTTGATATCTGTAAGTGAAATATATCATTTAAATACTTGTTTAATGTTATATGCAATGAAAAAAGTGAATTCAAACAGAATCTAAAATAATTTAAATATTTTAAAATAAAGTACCTGTAATATAATAAGGTATTATAACATGCAAATTAAGAAGTAATAATTAAATAAGACATTTTAACCCTTTCTTAGTACAAAATCCCTATTGGCAGATTGAGTTACAGTTCCAAACTTTTTATTGGTCAATCACAGCATAAGCAGTAAACATATACTCTTTTAAAACTATATTTGTTTTAGTTTAGTTTCTAAAATGCAAATTAATAATTAGTTAGATTAGGAAAGTAAATGAAAGTTTTAAAAAAATAAACTTCTATTTATAATTGTTAAAAATCAATCTATAGTGGTGAACATAAAACACATTTGTCATCCCATTATAAATTGCAGCTTGTCAATTTGCCTTCATGTAAAAGAAAATATTTTCTACTAAAATCTGAATTATTCTTTTAAAATAATTAATATTTCACAAATATTTTGTAAAGAAATAATAAATATGTAAAAAATGGTTCTACAATATATACTTCTTTCACTTTGAAAATCAAAATTGAAAAAATTGAACTGTCAAAATTGTGTGCTCTCTTGTAGGGAGAACAAGTAACAACAATCAGTGCCTTGAAAACCAGGCTATATCTCATTGTTTTGATGCTAAATTGAAATATTATTGATTTATTAATTGTTAATTAGAGAAGATATTAATTAGTATTAAAGTTTATCGGCTTAACATTTTCGAGGATCCATGCCTCATATTCACAGCCTTCACAAAATGTATAATAAAATATGCAAATACAAATATTCAAATAAGCTAGTATTACGTAGCCCATTTCTTCGAGATCTCGAAGCAAGTATCCTTTCTATTAATGGCATGGATGTTTCCATTGATGTAAAATGCCTCCTTTATTTTTCTTTTGTGATCATTTGATTCTGAGCACAATATTATGGGATTGGCGGGTGTGAAGTTGTGTCCAGATTGTTTAGCATGCTCCAAGAATACAGAGGACGTGTTGCTGTTTTTCTGAGCTCTGTTAAATGTGTAAATATGTTGACCCAGTCTAGTATTGATTGTAGCTTTCGTTTCACCATAATATATAGCATGGCATCCAGCCTGAGGGCAGGCAATAGAGTACACCACGTGTGGGGTGAACGATCGATCAATGTGGTCTTTAGAGTTGTTAAGCAATCTATTAGAATTAGGTGGAGTTCTAACTGCTATGTTAAATTTATCGTTTAATGCTTTCATTAGTTTGTTAGATATTTTAGGAATGTAGGGGATTGTTATTCTAGGTAGATTGGTGCGAGGTACATTATTGTTTATTGTATTATTAAATTTTATGATTTTATTTTTAATAGCTTTGAATTTGAACCCTGCTGCTAATAGATCTTTAATATAGTTGTTTATGTTTTCTTTCCTGTCTGCTTCATATTTACATAAATAAAAGTTTCTAAACAAAAATGCATTAAGGCCAGCAAATTTATGCGATGCAGGTGAGTTAGAGTTAGGGTGGATACAGCTGCGAATTTCAAATGGTTTAACAATCATTTTGTAATCTATTAAGTGGCGATTTCTCGATAAAGAGAGGTCGAGATATTTAAGTTCTTTATTATTTTCATATGTGATGGTGAATGAAAGTTTGGTTAAGTTTTGTAAATCACGTAGTATATTTAAAGTATTATCTTTAGAGGTTATGATAAAGATATTGTCTACATAACGAATATATGTAAAGTCTTGGTTGATATTGTGATATTTTGGAAGGATCGATAGCTCGTATTTATTTAAATATATGCTAGATAAAACACCACTGATAGGAAGGCCCATGGCCATCCATCTTGCATTGTGTACCACTTGTTTTCAAAGAGTGTAAATATATGTGAATCAAGCCATGACAGGAAAGCAATAATGAATTTAACTCTTTCACTAGGGCAATGTGCTCACAGTAGCTCTTCGTGTACTATTTGGATAGATGCTTTTCGATTAATTGATCCGTATAGTTCCTTCACATCCATTGTAGCCATAATTGAAGTCTGAGAGATTTGAGTATTTTTGATTTTGGAGATGAATTGGAGAGACACGTTTATCGTGTATGAGCCAAAATTAAGGTAATCTATAAGTAATTGATTGATTAATTTGGCTGCTTCAAAATAATGCACACCACCGAAATCCATCATCAATCTAAGTGGTTCGCCTGTTTTATGTAGTTTTAAATTGGCAAACATTCAGGGGGTCTAGTGGCAGAAGGGTAAATCCTGTAATATTCGGATTTAATAATCCCTTTATCCTTGAAAGTCCAAAGCACATTGTTAATAAATTTATCTCGATCTAGTTTAATATTAAAAGAGTTATCATGCACCAACTTTAATATTTAAATTTGGTCATGCATTTTATTTTTATAGTCTGTGTTATTTAGCAAAACAAAACAATTGCCTTTGTCTTCTTTGAGGCAAGTAATATTGTGTGTTTTGAAATATTGTTTGGTATTTAATATACTTTTATTCCATGCTTTTCCTTCTTTATCAACCAAATTGTTATTTAATAGTTTAGATATATCGGTGATGATAGCATCTCTTTGTATATTGTTAATGAGACTCGCTTCGATGTCTGCTATTAGTTCAAGTTTAGGAGATCTCCAACTTCCTCCTACAAATTTTGGTCCGAAGGATAAAATTTTCTTGATTTCATATGGTGGTGTAATTGAAGTGCTTGAATATTTGTATTTGCATATTTTATTATACATTTTATGAAGGCTATGAATATGAGGCATGGATCCTCGAAAACGTTAAGCCGATAAACTTTAATACTAATTAATATCTTCTCTAATTAACAATTATATATTTTACATATAGTGAGAAGTAAAGCTATATTGATTTATTAATTGTAAAAAAATTCTTAAGGTGATAGCATTATTCAGTAGTTTTCCTCAAGAAAATCATCAAAGTAACATTAAAAATAGTGATTAGAGAAGGAGTTCAAGCCATGAACACATGGATGTTACATCAGCATGGTCCACAATTGGAAAATATTAATCTGTGATTAACTCGTTCAATGGGAAATTCTTTCTTTTCATTTAGTAAAAATAAAATAAAAACATTTTTTGACAACATATGATATTTTAATAAAGTAAGCTATTTGTATGGGTTGGTAAAACAATATTTTATAGCAATTTATATATATATATATATATATATATATATATATATAATAAAGAACAATTAAATAAATAAAAAATAAAAAAATTCAGTTAAATATTCTTACAAGTCTGTTGTTAAAAACGCTGAATAAAGTAATGTTATGATTACATGTATATGACTCAAAATTATATAAAAAATGTAATTTGAACATAAACTTCATTTATTAAATATCATATACAGTGCAAATTCAAACTACACTGTATCTAATTATGCAACTTAAATTATACACTATCCAAAGAAAGCTATAAACAAAAAAAATAAATAAATATAAATACTTAATATTTGACATACAGGTTTTTCCATACCTGTACATCAAATGTAAATATAAGGGGTTTTGAACTCAGACTTTTACTCAACCTTCAACTCTCCATGCTATCTCATACCACTGAAAAATGTAAATTTTTAAACAAAAACTCATTAAAATTTACAAATTGTATGACATTCAAACAGTGAGTGAGTTAACGTTTTCTAAATTAAAGATTAGCTTATTAGTTGTAGCGTGATGTCAGAAAATGGTTTCTAGACCAAATCTCAGCCTGTTACTTCCGGTTCTTGAATGCCACATGACCTCCTGAGTAACGAATCGTTTGATTAGATTCATACAGGATGTTTAATTTTTCCTATTTTTATTTTTTTCAGCAGTCTCACTTACCAAACTATATAATCCATAAAATTCCACTTTTAACACCAAATTTAAAACACCTCTGAAAAACCAGTATAAATTCGGGTTACTGAAAAGTTTTTATTGTTAAAGTTTTTGTAAATAACTAATATAATAAAATAACAGCGCTAAATCAATACATCTTTCCAAAATAAAACAAACAGCAACAAGTAAATTTTAAAAGAAAGTATTTTAAGAAAATGTTGGGCAATATTTTCACAAATAATGGTCAAATTTTAACACTTGGACATTTAGACACATGTTTCTCACGCGTGCAAAAATAAACTATTTATTGAAAATGATAAAACTGCAAGTGTTGCGCGTGAATTATTAGTCAATTAATGCTAATGAAAGTTTAAATAATTAATGATATTAATTAGGTTAAACCTCTCTTAGGTTGCAATTTGGTGGAAAGTTTATCTTGTCGCCGAGATGGATCAGCTGTCTCTTCTAAAAGAGATAATCAACTCGAGTTAAGTTTTGTATCTGTCAGCTTCAATTTGGTTATTTACGACCTTTTAAATATATACTCTCACTCTTTTAAAAATATTAAGAAAATTACGATCACATCTAATAGCAATGAGAACATATGAAATTTATGATTGTTTTAGAGTATGTGTGTGTTGTAAATGCAAATTTTAAATATAGTTATCATTCATTATATTATAATCTTACAAGTTTCAATAGATGGCATTTTTAGCATATTTATTTGAGTGAAATGGAGAGAGCAATAGAAAGTCTTGGAAGAGGGACAGAGATACCGTTAATAGGTGGCAAAAAAGTATATATATTGTCGGGTCTTTTTTTTTTGCGGATGATGTCTTTTTGTGTGCAGAAAGAAGTTATGGAAGTTATGCTGAAGACATGCGCAAGGGTGGGTAAAGATATGGGGATTAAATTTAGTGAAGAAAAATCAAATATAATGATGGAGAATACTGGGGAAAGAGAAGACAAAAATTTCTTATTGGGGGATATAAAGTTAAGTGTGGTGAATAGATATAGTTATTTGGGAATCATCTTGAGTAATAAAAAAAATTGCTTGGATGAATGGAAGAAAAAATTGATAAATGAAGCAAAGAAAAGAAAGGGATTGATAAAGAAATTAACAGTGTTTTCATATAATAAATATGATGTAGCTAGAATTGTATGGAAGGAAGTGGCAGTAGTAGGGTTAACATATGGCAATGATGCATTATGTGTTAGTCAAGGGATATTAGATTGCTTAGAAAAAGTACAAAGGGAAGTAGAAAGACATGCATTAGATGCTGAGTGTGGACAGCAAAGGAGGCAATTCAAGGAGAAATGGGATGTAAAGTTTTTATATGAGGGATGCAAAAAGCAAATTGAAAATGTTCGGTAGATTTCAGTTTATGGATAATAAAAGAATAGCCAAAATAGTATTTAATTGGGTTACAAGTAAAGGGTGGGCAACAAGATGGGTGAGAAAGGTAATGCAGTATGCAGAAGATTTGGATAAAGAACTTATGTCAGTATACTTGTACAAAAGATGGGATGATTGTGTGAGGAGGATTGTTGAGTGTTATAGTGGTAAGGAGTGGGATAGAAGAATAGATGCATTAATAAAGAATAGGGAGTTGGAGAGATGGAGAACTAGTATGGAGAGTAAAACGAGTTTAAATATATATATATATATATATATATATATATATACTTATATATATATATATATATATATATATATATATAGAAGTAAACAGAACATTGGGTGTGAGTTAATTTATGATAATAGTAAGGAAAGTAGTTTATTGTTTAAGGCTTGAACGGGATCTTTAGCAACAAGGGAATATACACGTAAATGGAAAAATATGGGTGATTTAGTCTGCAAGTTGTGTAAGGAAGGCATAGAAAATATTAGGCATCTGTTACTTCAATGTAAATGCTTGGAAGCAGAAAGGGTACAAATAATGAAGTTATGGGAGATTAAATATGAACAAAGTGATTATACAGAAAGTGAGTTATTGGTTTTTATGCTAAGTTTGGGAAAAGATAAGGGGGATTTAGATATGAAGGTCATGGAGTTGACAAAGATTATGTTGTGGAAATGGGATGGAGCAGATTATGTAAAAACTTAGGGTGGACAATGGAAAAGGAAGGTAAAGTGGCTAACAGGTTTCTCTGAGCATAGCTGCTGAGAGATTCCTGACTCCGTTTAAGGAGAAGTCACAGTGCATCACATCACATCACACACACACACATACATATATATATAAATGTAATTAAGCAGTACGCGAATTTTCAAATTTTTTTGATTAGTCTACCCTTTATATCGCAAGGGTTCATCAGTACAGAACTCAGACCATTCGCTCTGTGTTTGTTGAGATATAAGTTTCAATCATCTAGATATACATGTTAATAGTTTGATACTTTTTCACCACCCTACTCTTTCAAAAGATAAGAACTGGTTTCTATTTACTTTTAACACCGTATAGTTTAACTTGTTTCAAATGTAAATATTAAGCCAAGAATTTGAAAAACAAATACAATTACACACTCGTTTGCAGCATACAATTAGTCAATTTCACCACCACGAGTAAATACATAAATCGCAAATGCAACTATAATGTATTATAAACAAACGATAATAGGTTTTTGACCAAACAATTGTACGTTTTATATATAAAATAATTGATGACAATGCAGTGATATATAACAAACAATTCTTTTCACAATACGCATATATATATATATCCACTAAACACAACCTTGTCAAATGATCTGACCCTATAATGAAAATGTTAATTTATTTACCCATAAGCCTGTCAAAGAGGAATAAAGAAAAAAAAAAAACAACGTTATTATCCAACCTCACCAAATAAGTGATTTAAGATGATTCTTTTTTGATCCTTGTTTATTTACTAATTATGATTTCCTGCACTGATCAGTTACAGGTTATTAACAAAACTAGTTGTGGTGAGGCCACTTAAAAACATTTTATCTAGAATCTGAATAATTTTCTATATTTATTTAACCTACTTGTAATGTGGTCACACCAACACAAAACTTTCATACCACTTTAGGTGTAGAGACGTGACTTATAGCATGCAAGACTCATGACAAGCCATTCTGTAACCTTAGTATATGGACAGATAATACAGCAACAATGACAATGGAAAGATAAAGAAATAAAGAATGAAAACTCGAACACATTTTATTTGAAGTGAAGGTAAAAAGCAATGCAGCTGATCTATTTAAAAGTATTTGGGTAAATCAAAAACTGTATGAATATGCTAAAACCAGCTTGTTTTTCGATCTATGGAATAAATAATAAAACAATGACCATCAAATAATGCCTGACATTTGACTGGTTAAGAGACTGCAAAAGATTTTCTTAGTCATCCAATTCTCATTATGCTCTGAGATATCAAGTGATAATTGTACTCAAGCCCATTCCCAAAAAAATTAGGTGCAGAAAATAGTGATAACATATATCCTCTACATAATCATAGATCTGTCACAAGGATGCATTGCCTTCTCTGCATCCCAGCATAGAGCAGAGCCAGTTGCACTTATATTTGGACTATTTCCATCACCTAACATTAAATATCAAAATGTCTTTAGAAAAAAAATGTTAAACTTTCTAACTGTATTCAACTGTTGGTAATAGCCAACTGAATAGTTTATACACAATGTGTCAAGTGCTATTTTTTTCTCTTCTTCAGGTATTGCTGGACTGACCAGTGACAGTCATCATCATCATCATCAACCATTATCAATCCACTGCAGGATGAAGGTCTCTCCAAGTTTAATCCATCTTTTCCATTCTTTAGCTTTTCTTCTCCTCATCACCCCTGCACACTTTCTTATTTCATCCATCCATATCACATGTGGTCTCTTTCTGGGTCTTTTTACAATCTCTTGGAATCCAGTTTAAAATTTCAATTGTCCATCTATTATCATCTCTTCTAGCAATATGTCCAGCCCAACTCCACTTCAATCTTTTAATTTTTTCAATGAGGTCAGTAACACCTGTTTGTTCTCTTACCCATACATTGCGTTTTCGATCTCTTCTTGTTACTCCCAACATGCATCTCTCCATACTTCTTTGAGTGGTCTGAAGTCTCTGTATTGCTCTTCTATTAAGTGTCCAAGTCTCAGATCCATAAGTAAGAACTGGTAAAACACATTTGTTAAAAACCTTCCTTTTCAAACACATAAGCATATTTCCTTTTAGTATCAAGTTATTTCTACCAAAAGCACTCCAACCAAGTTTAATTCTATGATTAATTTCTTCCATTATGTTTCCATCTGTATTAATAATCTGACCAAGGTATTTGTAACTGTTAACTTCTTCTAATTCATCATAATCAATCTTTATTTTCATATTTTGAGCAAATCGATTAAACATTACTTTAGTCTTTTTAACATTTATCTTTAGTCCTACTTTCATCTGATAATTCCTGCAACATATCCTGCAGCTCTGAAGCATTATTTGCAAAAACAACTACATCATCTGCGAAATCTAAATGACTTAAATAATCTCCATTTACTTTTACTCCTTTAGTTTCCCATTTTAATCCACAAAATACTTCTTGCAGCACTGCTATAAAAAGTTTTGGAGATATGGAGTCACCTTGTCTTACACCTTTCTCAATGTTGACTTTCCCAGTATCATTATGTAATCTAATTGTTGCTGTTGCATTTTTATAAATATTCTTCAAAATATGACAATATCCTGGATCTATACCTTGATGATCCAATGCTTTAATCACTGAAGAAATGTTTATAGAATCAAATGCCTTTTCATAATCTACAAATCCAAAACATAATGACAACTCATATTCATTCGTCCTTTCTATAACTTCTCTCAACACCTGGATATGATCTACTGTACTAAAACCACTTTTAAATCCAGCTTGTTCTCTTGGTTGGTGCAAATCCAATGTTCTCTGTAGATGAGTTGTAATTATCTTGGTAAAAATTTTATATAAAACTGATAAAAGGCTGATAGATCTGTAATTTCTAATATCTTCTTTATCACCTTTTTTAAATATTAATATTATTACTGCATTTTTCCAATCATCCGGTACATCTTTATCATTTAGACATTTGGTATATAACTTTGCTAAAAAAATTTTCTATTTCTTCACCTGCTTCTTTTAATATATCAATTATAATTCCATCATTACCTGAAGCCTTCCCTTTCTTCATAAATTTAATTGCATGTCTCACTTCCTCATTCAAAATTCTGGGCAATTCGGAAGATGTAATAGATATAGGAGGTACTTGTTCTTTATTACTATATAATTCTTGATAAAAATCTTCTACCAATTTCATGATGTCATCTCTCTTTTTAGTAACAATTCCCTCTTTTTTTCTTATTGGAAATCAAATCTGGACCTTTAGATTCTTGATATTGAATTTCAAAGTAATACTCTGATGAATTGCTGTTGAAAGTGTTATCTTATTAGAATAGCTCAGATGGTTAGAGCGTTATCGTAAAATTCAGTTTTCAAGAATCTGAAGGTGCAGGTTCGAATCCCATGCTAGTATTGCCAATTGTTAGACCAGCATCACCTGAAGAAAAGAGGAGAATAATAACAGTTAAAACATTGTGTAAATACTGACCTGTGTGGTGTTACTAACAATTAAATGAAATTGGAAATTTTAAATGAAGTTTAAATTTTTTCTAAGGAAATTCAATATTTAATGTCCCATTTGGAAATGATCCAACATATACCTGCAACTAAAATGATATCCGGGAAAATGTGATAATGATCATATATTAAAAAATATTTCCACTACTAAATATTCATGACTTCCAGACAGGCTTCCCACATTTAAGACAAGAGGAGAAACACATACTCCAGTTTAGAAGGCAATTACAATAAGAAAACTTGAAAGATATTTTGAGTCAAAATGAAAATCCATTAGGGATGATCACATATATCATCTTCCCCTTTCTAAACTGATGCAACCCATTAAATGAAATGGTATGCTCAATAAAGGAATGGTATCATTAATACATACTTATTATAAAACTTCAATTTTAAATTAACAATTAAATTATAAAAGAAAATTTAAATTTATACTAATATCATAAGGTACTTTTTGTTGTAAATGACATACATTTGTGTAGGGATGCAATGAACAGTAGATGGCTTAAAAGAATAGTAGACATCTGGTTATTGCAGTGAATAACCTAAAGTGTTTATTAATATAATATTATTTGTGATAATTAGATTTCTTTTAATGATTAATATTTAATTAGTAATAGCGAAATAAGTGAAAAAGTGCAATTTCCATTAGTTTGATAAACTGGGCATATTCCACAATCCCAAAATTCCTTATCAGAATTGAGGGATTTTAGACTCAAATCCTGGAAAATTCTGGAGTATCAGGATATCCAGCAACAGACAACTTTATCTCCAGAAAAAAAATTCTGGTGAAAATGATAGAAAATCTAATTTTGAAAAACTACAACTTTTTCTTTATAACTATTGTACACCCAATATAGAGATTTCAGATCATTCAACAAAGTGTGGAGAGATTTATGTTAGGAGTAACAAAAAGGAATCAAAAACGAAATACATGGGTGAGAAAACAAACAGGTAATATTGATATCACTGAAAGAGTTAAAAGATTAAATTGGAACTGGGTGAACATATTGTTAGAAGTGATAATAAATTGACTGTTAAAGTCTTGAACTGAATTCCAAGAGATTGTAGAAGACTGAGAAAGAGACCACATGTGAGATAGCTAGATGAAATAAGGAAGTTTGCCGGTGTGATTGGGGAGCAGAAAGGCTAGAGATGGGATAAAGTGAATTGAACTTGAGGAAATCTTTATCCAGTAGTGAACTGATAATGTTTGAAATTGATGATGATGACATAATGAACTGACCCACTCTTTTCTCTACTGAGATCTTTATGATACATAAAAATATTACTATATCGCCATATCACATACATGTCTATATATAGTGTTAAACATAGATAAGTAATAGAGAAAAGTTTAAAACGAAACAATTTTAGATGATCACGTGATCATTTCCCCGCTTAGATAAACCGGAAAAGTATATTGTACAGTCTTAGTAAACGAGTTATTTGAGTTATTTTCTTTTGATGTTTGTTAAAAACAAGTCAAGCTATTCGATAAATTAATATTAAATCGAAGTTTTTTTATTAAATTTAAAAAAATAATTAAAATAGCTTATATTTATTTACATATTTCAAGAACTGCAATTTTAATTTTTAAAATTAAAAAATAAAAGTAGCGAAAAAGCAATAAATTGATGATGGGAAGTTGTGCGCGGAGATAAATAGTGAAAGAGAAGAACAGCAAAGAAGAAATTAAAACAAACAAAAAAAAAAACCAGAAAGGCATTTTAAAATGTAAAATTACAAAAATTGGTGATCGGTTTTAAACAGCACGATGCACAAGAAAAAATAACCAACGACCTTTCTTCCATAGAGGGGGAGGGGAGTAATGAAAAACAAGGGATTAATGACCAGGCTTAACAAATATAGAATGATTAAGAATTTGAGAGCCTTTTCTTTCTTTGCTTTACTATCTAGTTAAGAATAGCTGGATATCCATTTACTGATCACACTTAATCATGTAGGTTAAATACCAGATGCCTGAAATAAATCTTTTAAGCCTAATAAGAATCTTAAAAAATGACAATTTTAACCAATCTCAATTCAAACTCAGGTTTTAAGCATGATAAATGTGCTACCATCTCATTATCATCTTCACAGTCAGCCATTTGTAAATGAGTATGACCAAAAATATTTATATATAGAAGTTAAAGGTAGTTAAAAAAGTTTTAAATAGTCACTGGTAACCAAAAAGACTACACCAATCACTTTGCAAACAATGAAGAAGTTACCAAGTGATTTGCCTCCCTTGAGTGAGTTTAGTGAAAAACAGTTTCTTAAACAATAAATGAACTAAAGACTGAGTGGGACAAATATAACAAAAAATAAATAAATAAAAAATCATGATTCTCTTGAAGATCGTTTAGTTGAAGCAATTAATATGATTGTGATGAAGTACCTTATTTGTATCAATTTGGATGGAGCACATTGGAATCTGTGTTGCCTCTCAACATCCAAATCTGTCTTTTTCCATAAAAAAAGATATTAACATATTTATGGAGATTAACTTTCTCAAGACAATAAGTAAATAATAAAAATGATCAAATGGTTATAGATATAAAATGAATAAATATAAAAAGTTTGAGTACCAAAAGTGACAAAAGTCAGCCACAATCCATGGACTTTGAGTTCTAGAGTCTACCATTCTATATTGGACCAAACAGGCAAAGTACTGAATGGTTTATTGCTTGGAAATTGGTAGGAAAATTGAGTGCCCGAAATCATACAACTTTGAATTATAGAATTTAGCACCATACCACTTCATAAAATGAATCAATTAAAAGGTGCTGAAATTACCCCCTGCCCCCGAACTAAGATTCCAAATTACTTGAAGTTTAACTTAGTAAAAATGTTTTTAAAGTTGCATTTAAAATATTAAGAACATTCTAAATATTAACCTTTAAATTAAAAATAATAGTGTTATCATTATCATCAGTGCATTACAAATTCCACTAAAAGAAATCTGCCTGTGTTATAAAGCTACCTATAAACTGTTTCAAAGGCCAATATTGTAAATATGGAAAATGGAGTCAAAGCTAGTATATATTGTTCTTTAACACCAGTTGTCATCTTAAATACCTTGGATTGACCACCCCTAAGTAATACAATTTTTTTTACCATACAATATCGTAAAGATTGCTCAATATGAATAAAATTTCAGACATTGACCAGCTAATTTCAAATAGTGTTACAAATTGTTTTGATTGACTGAGTTAAATGCCTTTACCACATTGATAAAAGCAATATATAAATCATGTTTTTCTAGTTATGGCAAACCATATTGTTAGTGTTTTTTTAATTCTGTAAAACTACGATTAATTTTTGAGTACCTCTCATCTATGACTAAAAGCAACTTATTCAATAATCATTATGAAAGTCTTTTGACTGTAAAAGATAACAGTGATAATTACTATAATCTTTTATATATCTTTCATATTAATACTATGCAGAACAATCATGTATGATATATATTACTAGGACAAATTGCGAGCAGATTCTTAAAAAAAACACTTTTAAATAAACTTGCAAATACATTTACCCTTTCAGTATATCAATGTCAGTCCATATTGTCTAATAAAAGGCAACATTCTCCCTTTGCCTGTATATATTGTAAATAAATCAAACATTGATATTCAAAAAGGTGGAAAATGGCAATCTTAGTTTACAAATCAATCAAGCCGAATTACTATTTCAAATATCAATTTAAATTCTAAATATTGCATATTCGAATAGTAGTAAAAGTCCTTGAAGGTAACAATAGAAACACCTTTAAGACAAAGTGGTCAACTTTTTAGGAATATAATTTTTTTAAATTTCTCTAGGTTTCTCATCTGGACCTGAAGCGTCTCTGTTTTTAAAGTTATAAAGAACTATACTAACTTCATCAAGCTAAATATGTCTGTTCAAATTGAAATGCAGATAGAAAAAACATATACCATTAAAAGCCACCACTTCAATTCTTGTATCTTTATTCAAAAGATAATTAAAATGTTTCTCTTACTCAAATTACTATGTTATTATACAAATGAGTCTTTAGAAAACCATTGATTTAATAAGATATTATTATCCAAGTTAAAATGTTATTTTTTTAAAAATGTCATTAAAAGGTTTACAGTGAGTATGATCAGGAAATATATTGTGAATGTCCTCCATAGTTCTAATGCATCAATTTTATATACATATTTATATGAGCTTTACAATTGATATAGAATATTTCTGTCCAATATTAAACCTAAAAATGGATCGGTAGTGGACATAATGGTAAATAATTGATTTGAAACAAATAATTCTTTAATCAATATTAATTTATAAATTTTCTCAGATAGAAGGCAGCTTAACTGTAGTAATATTGATGCAGTCAAATAATTTAAGGATTTCTATAAACTCTCTGTCCTTTAGAGAATGACATAGCTAAAGATGATTTTGGTAATAGTGAAATGTATGTTATACCAGTATTTGTAAAATGTGAACTTTGACCACATTAATGTTCTCATCTGTATATGATGATTATACATATTCCACCAAATTTCCATAATCCATTTAGAAATCAAGATGAATAGACTCCTCAGATATAGCCTAAAGATTTTCTACTATTGGTGAATGTTATAGCATTTGGAGATATTGATCTTTTGATATTTGATTTTATCTAGGAAACAAAAGATTCCATTGCAAATTATTTACCTTATCGTTTTTTTTTTTTTTGATGTGGTTTCAAACTCAGCAAGCAACTCTGTCTAAAATTCTGATATAGCATCTTTATTATTTAAGTATTAAAAATAAAATTCTTTTCCTAGGAAAACCTTATATAAAAGGTGTAAAAATTCTTATGAAGATGAGATTAACTGCTGAAAAGATTTAAGGTAAGAGCTGATGTCAAGATGCATTTAAATATCTATTGATGGGAAGGACTTTTCTGAAAATGAAAAAAAAATCAAATAATTATTATTTGTTTTAGAAATAAGCATATTATTAGAAAAAGAGCTTCCGTTGCCATGGCAAATGTGATCCGAAGATGAAGATTACTGATGTGCAAAAAAACTCACCAAGCTGGCTTTTTTTTTCTGTCTCATCCTATGATAAACACATCCAAATATGCAAAACAGATAGAAAAGTTATGGTTAAGTGAATTCAGAGCTTGAGTTCACCGTTATTAAGTCAAATTAACTTCAACATCATAGTTAGATGAACACATAAGTCTGTATATATGAATATAATGTTGGCCATTGTATATGGTGAAAGCTTTTGTTACTCAATATTATATTTAAAAAGATATTATAATTCTATAACTTTTTTTTATAAGGATTGATGCTAGCATATAGGATACAATGCAAATAAAAAAAAAAACAATTATCTATAGAGTACATGTGAGCGTGTTCGTAAGACGTAATGATCACATGACATGCTGATGTCATCCGAAGAATTAAAAGATTAAAACAGAGATGGGATGAACATGTTTCAAAAAGAGATGGTAATAAAAGACAATTGAGGTTTTGAGATGGACTAGAAATCGTAAAAGATGTAGATGAAGAGTGCATGTGAGATGGATGAATGAGGTAAAGAAGATGAATGAGGTAAATAAGTTTGTTCGTGCGATGTAAAGAAAGCTATTGATTGGAGAATTTAGATTAAATCTTGACTGACCATCATCTTACAATAGAATGGTGACCAAAATGATGATGAAAATTATATGAGAAATAAAACAAAAAATATATGTGGGTATATCGATATGTGAACATAAGCTTAATTTTTTTTTAAAAAAGTAAAACTTAGAACTCCGTTGTGTTGAGGCAATGATACATCTGGTTGAAATTGATTGTTGTAGGTGACAGTTGAACAAGCGCGCACACACTCTTTATAAAATAGATTATTTTTTTACTTAATTAAAACTTTATTAATTTTCATTTGAGATTTCAATATTTGCTTTCAATTTGCATTAACAATTTATCAGAGATTAATTAATTAAACTGGAATATTAAATTAAAAAATGAAAAATGTAAGACATATATCTTGCAAAAAAATTTTTGAGTTTTTTAATTTAAAATCTGAAAATTAAAATGAAAAAAAACGAAAGAAAAATATATCTTTAAATATATCACGTGTTATATTTTTAAAATTATAGGACTCTATATTATCTGACATATTTTTAATTAAAGTGATAGATAGATGGTCAGAAAAACCACTGGAACTTTTTAAAACCTGAATTTAACGGTATTTCATAATCTTATTTTTTCGATACATTTTGAATTACAAATGTCAAACTTATTCCACCTACAACATTGACCCTAACCACTCTAAATAAATACATTAATGACTATCACGGATTACTTATTAAACTAGAGATTGTTTCTAGCCCAAATATAAACTTTAATCCTCAATTAAAGATTAATATTTCTGATTTTTTAAAAATTAAACACACATACATACGAAGTTATTCACTTTTCTCTGTCCCATGTACCTTTATGATGTATTCAACAACCTCCACACTATCACACATTCTTTCCAAATCAGATAAATAAAGATACAATAAAAGGCAAATGACCCCCAAGATAAATCATTACTGCATTTATCTAGCATTATTAGTGTCAAAGTTGTGGGTGAAGTAAGGTTTGTCACTTGTAATTCAAAATGTAATGATTTACTATTGATAAGTACTCTCTATATAATATAAATATATATGAGAGATGGAAAGATGAGCCAACTGATGCGTGCCGATTCAGCACGAAATGTATTTTGGGGGCCATTTGCATTTTATAGTATCTTTATTCGTATGATTTGAAGGAATGTGTGGAGTAGAGATTATTTAATTTATTTTTATCTTGTGAGAAAATACTCCAAATTGTTGTTAAAAAAAACATGTAGATAAAATACAAAAGGCATGAAGGTGAGGAAGAAAATAGAATAACTTGTTGCGAATGTGAAGAGAAAATTCATAACATCGATATGCTAATAAATATTGATGTGATCAATGATAAAACGTAAACATTAAGCAAAAATTGTATCGCTGGATTAATTCGCTTGTAATTATAAATAAGATATAAGTGTAATTTTAATGGGGTTTTTTTTTTAAAAAAAAATAAGGACTGCTTATAAATTTAGTGGTTCCGTCGTAAAAAAGTATAAGTGATCTGTTTAAATGAAGTAGATATACAAGTTGTGTTGTCTTTTCTTCATTTTATTCCATAACTTTCCTCAACTTTATATTTACTTAACTAAAATTATATCAATAAATATTAATATTTTTGTTTTTTAACTCATTTAAATAGAAATCAGTTAGTTGTATCTTTGAAAACATATAACAGCTTATCTAATATTAGTAAATATTTTTTCCTTGACTTCATTTAAATTAAATGTTTGAAAAATATATTTTCTTTCAATATATACTGAAATCTCCGCTTTACTCTTTTAATTACAGCGAACTCTCAATCAAGCATTACTTTTTAAAAATAAAACAGATATGGAAAAAACGTAGAACGAAAACTTATTAAAATTTATAGATAAATAAGTAAATATAATTTAAATGTTTGATTCATTGGCATTAAAAGCATCTTTTACTTATATACGTTAGACTAATTCGTAATCTAGAAATAACTGTCAAATGTCTTTAAAAAATTCAAATTTTATTTATACTTTTCAAATACATTTATCTTTCAAATCATCATCCTCATTTTCAACGATTAGCGATCCACTGTAGGATGAAAGTCTCACCAAGTTCAATACTCTCTTTTCTACAGTACCCCTAAACATTTATTTCATCCACCCATCTCACATGTGGTCTGCCTGTAGGTATTTACACAAGGTTTTGACCGGTATTATTTTCTTTCTTTTTCAGGTGTTTCTGGCCTGACAAATGCAGTATTAGCAGAGAAATCGAATTTGGACACTTTAGATTAATGTATCTTGAATTCAAGATAGCATTCTAACTAATTAGTTGGTTAAGAATGTTATCTAATTAGTTATAGCATAAAAATAGCTCGGGACCAATTCACACACTAGTTCTGTTATGGGTCAGGACAGAAACATTTGGAAACAAAATGAGGAAAACATTATCATTGAAATGTATTATATATTAATCTATGAGGCTATTACCAACAGGTGAATATATTTGAATGGTTTAACCAAAGTTCGAATTTTTCTAAAGACATTTAACATTTTAATTGCAGATGATGGAAATAATGTAATGTATAGTTACAAATAAAACATCTCACATCATAAACTTCCAAACAAATATTTATTTTTATTTTATAAAATTTAATACTTCAAATTATTGACTTTGTTTAAAGTATGGATTTGGAGACAACTTGTACTTGTTTCATCCTGGAAAGACTTGATAATTGACCGCATTACTAGTGAGAGGGAGTAACTATCTAATGGACAACTCATCATACATTCATCATTATAGACTAAAATGAACTTGAAAGCAAGATCATAAAAGCACTTATATCATCATCATCAACAACCATTATCAATCCAGTGCAGGATGAAGGTCTATCCAAGTTTAATTCATCTTCTCCGATCTTTAGCTTCTCTTCTCCACATCACCCCTGCACACTTTCTTATTTCATCCATCCATCTCACATGTGGTCTCTTTCTGGGTCTTTTACAATCTCTTGGAATCCAGTTTAAGATTTCAATTGTCCATCTATTATCATCTCTTCTAGCAATATGTCCAGCCCAACTCCACTTCAATCTTTTAATTTTTTCAATGAGATCAGTAACACCTGTTTGTTCTCTTACCCATATATTATGTTTTCACTCTCTTCTTGTTACTCCTAACATGCATCTCTCCATACTTATTTGAGTGGTCAGAAGGATCTTTATTGCTCTTCTATTAAGTGTCCAAGTCTCACATCCATAAGTAAGAACTGGTAAAACACATTTACCTTTTTAAACACATAGACATATTTTCTTTTAGTATCAAGTTATTTCTACCAAAAGCACTCCAACCAAGTTTAATTCTATGATTAATTTCATCCATTATGTTTCCATCTGTATTAATAATCTGACCAAGGTATTTGTAGCTGTTAACGTCTTCTAACTCACCATAATCAATCTTTATTTTCATATTTCTTATATAACAATCAATAAATTTTACAAACACAGTGTTTAAATTGTCACTATCACTGTTAAAAACTTAATATTAGCTCATATAAGTGCATTTGAGTTTGAAAATAAGATGGTCATTCTTATTTTCTCAAAGTCTCTATCTTGTTTGCGAGAGCAAACTTGTAGTTTTAACATAGCTAGTGAAGATGGATGATTACTTTCTATATAATTAAAAGTACTTATAGAAAAGTAAGATTATTTCATATAAATTTTATTATTTATAACTTGAATTAATAAAAAATTAAACACCAGAATATTATTAACTAATCAGCAAGCTAATTATAATATATATATATATATAATAATAATATTTAATAGTAAGTAAACAAATTATAATATGTATAGAGTTGTAATTATAATTATAATTACAACTTTAAATTAGCGAAATAGATTTCTAACTCGTTGGAAATTGAAAGATTTCATGAAATAGGAATAGTGGACTTAATCAGTGAAGTATTGAATAGCTTCACACTCTCAGATCTAACCACTTCAGCTTCACCTATTTATATAGAAAGTAGGTTGAAGTAAAGAAGGGTTCCCCTCTTTTCTTCCAATGCGTAAGCTTGTGGTTAAGACCTATAGAGGTCTCTACCTTCGCATTTTCAACTGCACATGCTTTAGATTTATTGCCTTAGTAAATATGTATAGAGGTACAAATCTTCACAGAATAATATTATTGTAACTGGGGGGGGCCCCCGGGGGGGTTTTCTTTTGGGGGGGGGGGGGGGGGGGGGGGGGGGGGGGGGGGGGGGGGGGGGGGGGGGGGGGGGGGGGGGGGGGGGGGGGGGGGGGGGGGGGGGGGGGGGGGGGGGGGGGGGGGGGGGGGGGGGGGGGGGGGGGGGGGGGGGGGGGGTACAATATATGGATGTGAAGGTGAAATATTTATACTCCTAAACATGCATATTTGATCAGCAGTAAAAATCATTTATGTGTGATTAAAATTATTAGTATGCATAAAGATATATACAAAACAATAATATTTATCTGATATTTCATATTAAAAAAAAATTGTACTAAAAATAATGTGTAAAATTTGTGATTTGTCAATAATAAAAAGAGAAAAACAATACATGGGTATCTGATGAAATGAAAGTTCAATGTATTTACTTTCTGCCATTACTATTTAAAAGCACTTGTTTATTATTGTATCTTTAAAAAGTTCTAGTGGGTCTTTATTTCAAATGATGATGTAAGATCATCATGGAAGGAAATTAAAACACATGAAATGCTAAGTTCTGCAAATAATGGGGATTGAATATCCCACATTTCAATATTTTTTAACCGTCCCCTAGTGACAATTTGAAATACTAGTTCAACATTTTAATTTTAGTATTAACACTTTTAATCAATATTATGAATCAATAAATTGGTTTGGAACTATTAGAAACATAAGTTTACAAACAAAAACATTCTGTACAGTCATATTTGAACTGTCCAAATATAAAAAAAGAAATGATGTGCACACATAAAGAGGACAATTACTTTTTTCTTATTGGCTAATAGTCATAATCCTATTGAAAAAAGAAAGTTAAAATATTTGTTAAATTAATTTCATTTTTTGGCATAAAACGATCACAAAGTTATGAAATTATCATCAAAAATGGAAATTAATGAAATCTATTGTGTTGCTCCTTCATATAAATTATAATTAAAAAAATCATATACAACAGCTATATATATATATTAAAAATAATTATACATTAAAAAAAAAACCTTTAGGGTTCTTTTCAAAGGCGAATAATCTATTTTAACATTAGTCAAACATTGCAAACATAATACCATCTAGTGTTCTATAATGGAAGTAAAATATCAACAATAATGAAATAAAACATCAGTAAAATATAATAAAACATTCATAAAGAGATCCAATACAACTACAAAGAATTGACTATATACTATAACAATATACAAAATAAATAATATATACATGCTACAACTTTACATATGTTGTCTTATATAATTGTAAAGAAATGGAATATTATATAAGACAATATATACGAAAACTGGATTTATGCATTAAATATTTTTATTTATTTATAGTGAGTTCTCTATTTCAATTTTGTTTGAAATTGATTATTTTTAATTTTATATATACAAGGGAACAGTATGGACAAATTTTAACATTGAAATTTGAACATTTAATGTATTTATTTTGTATACTGTTATGTTATATAGTCAATTACCTGAAATTATATTGAATCTCTATATGAGGGTTTTATTCTATTTTGTTGAGGTTTTTATTTTATTGTTATTTTACTTCCATTATGGAATACTAGATGACATTATATATGCGATAATTGGTTAATGTTAAAATGGATTTTTAACATTTGAAATAATCACTAAACCATGTGCCAAGAAGGCTTGTTATGTATAATCATTATATATATATATATATATGGCTGTTTATATGATTGATTATTATTATAATTATAAAATTGTATTCTAAAATTAACAATCACACTGACTATAGTTTTCTTTTGTCATTACTTCAAATTTCTTAACTTGTATTTTTAGAAATGAAATATATATTTTAAAAAAATCTAAGTATAAACATGAATATATTTCTTCTTTAATAATGAATACAAATTATTTTATAAAATAATTTTAAATATTTAAATAAACTATAAAATTTTGCATTTTTTTCTAATTGGTAACAATAATAGAAGGGGGAAATTTACATGACTATATGTGCAATATTGAAAAAATCCTTATTGGTAATAAGGATTTTTTTTAGACTTTCATTGACTTAAAGCTAAAGCACAACACTGCTCTTACAATACTCCACAAAGTACAGATTATATATATATATATATATATATATATAATCTGTACTTTATATATATATATATATATATATATATAAGAAAATAAATTATTAGTTGGTTAAAAATTATTTGATATTCAAATTCTGAAAGAACAATTTGAGCTTTTACCCATAAACCTTTACATTTCAAGCTTATTAATCCATCTCTGTGCTAAATTATTATAGTATGTCAAGTAAAAAATTATCATTGGATATTGACTTTGAAAGAGAGTTTGTCAATATTTATATATTCAGAATATTGCATGATACAAAATTAACAAAAGAATACATATATTTACTGTTTGAACTATTTCTAATAACACCTGAAGAAGAAGGGGAAATAACACCTCTCAAAATGTTTTGCATATACTAACCTATTTGATGTCGTATTACTAACAGTTAAATCTATTTGGAATATTCAAATAAGGTCAAACTTTTCTAAAGACATTCAGTACTCATATTAGATGATGGAAATAGTCTAAATAATAAATACTTCTAAAATACCATCATCACAAACCTTCAGGAAAACATAAAAGAATACTTATTAAGTTAAATAATTTTTTTTTTTTTACTTTTGGAAAATGTATGTATTCAAGCACAAGTGCATGTGCAGCGCAACTGCTCCCAAAAGCTGTTAATACAAATACAAATAGCTAACTAAAAGTATTAAAACAGCTGAGCGCTTTCAAAGGATCTTGCCTTCATAATCATAGCTTGCTTACATTTAAATTTATGCAAATATGCTAATTCCATCTTTTTGATAGAGAAAAACACGTGTCCTTCCTGTTTATGGCATCGCTGTCGCGAGAGATAAATAAAGCCTCTTTGATCTTTCTTTTGAGGTCATGTCTCTCTCTACATACGATGGTAGGATTGTCTGGAATGCACTCATGGTGACTTGTGCACTGGTGCTGATAAAAAACTGAATAAGTAGAAGGATCGTTGCGAGCTCTATTGTACGAATACCTGTGTTGTGCCAATCGTGTGGCCAAAGATGCTCTGCTTTCCCCATAATATGTGCCTTTGCAATAGTTATTTGGGCAAGCAATGTTATATACTGTATGGGAGGTCTGTAACAGTGGAGTTTGATCTTTGGTATTGTTAATTAGATTGTTAGAATTTGGAGGGGTTCGAAAACAGAGCTGATATTTGTTGTTAAAGATGGAATGTAGTTTCTTTTGTAAATTGGATATGTATGGAAGTAATAACCTGGGTTTATCCTGTGTGGCATGAGAGTTGAGAGGTTTATTCTGAATGTGTGAGATTTTTTTGTCGATGATGGATTGTCTGAAGCCTAAATTCAGTAGATCATTTCTATATTCTGCTACATTTGTTTTTGCATCTGCCTCGATTTTACACAACAATCTGTTTCTATGCAAAAAAGATGCTAGACCTGATAATTTACGTGCTGTGGGTGTGTGAGACTGGGGGTGTGTATGGCATCTGATTTCCAATGGTTTGATGGCCATGCTATAATGGCAGTGGTTATTTTCTCTTTTTATTTTGACATCAAGGTATTTGACTTGTTGGTGAGTGTCTTCAGTTGTAACATTAACAATTAGTGCTGTGTTGGTTTCTAATTCGGTTTTGATCTGTGTAATGATCTCGGGGGTGGCAGCAATGAACAGGTCATCCACATATCTAGTGTATGCTAGAAGGCATGGTGGGTTTAGACTAGGTATGATTTTTCTCTCATAATAGTTTAGGAAGATTCTGGTGACTACACCACTCAGTGGTAGTCCCATAGGCCAGCCTTGTTTCATGGAGAAGCACTGGTTTCTGAAGAATGCCACAATGTTGCTGTCCAACCAACATAGAAAGTCATGGATGAAGTCAACCAGTGGTTGAGCTATTTTTTGTGTCAAAAGTTCATTTCTGACTATTTGGATCGATGTGCTTCTATTGACAGAGCCATACAATTCGGAAACGTCCATGGTGGCCAGTCTGATGTCTGGGTTTAATTGTAAATCTTTGACGGAGGAAATGAACTGTGCAGATGACTTGATGGTGTATATTCCAAAGCCTAACATTTGGATGAGTTTTTTGTTCACCCACTTGGCTGTCTTTGCATAGTGTACTCCACTGAAATCCAGCATTAATCGGACCGGTGTGTTGTCTTTGTGCGTTTTGGCACTTCCAAAAATCCTGGGTGGCACTGATGATGATGGGTATAGACTGTAATATTCTGCTTTTGTGAAGGCTTTGTTGCAATGTTTTTTAAGAATGGATGAAATGAATTTGTCTCTATTGTTAGCAATACTGAACTGAGGCTTTATTTATCTCACGACAGCGATGCCATAAACAGGAAGGACACGTGTTTTTCTCTATCAAAAAGATGGAATTAGCATATTTGCATAAATTTAAATGTAAGCAAGCTATGATTATGAAGGCAAGATCCTTTGAAAGCGCTCAGCTGTTTTAATATTTTTAGTTAGCTATTTGTATTTGTATTAACAGCTTTTGGGAGCAGTTGCGCCGCACATGCACTTGTGCTTGAAAAGAATACTTAATAATTTTTTAAATTCAGAAACCAGTTTATATCTGAATTTATTTTGAGTTTAATGTTACATCTATGTTCCACAAAAATTATCATGGCACTGTAATCAGACTTAAAAAAATATAGCTGTGACTATCTGGTGCATTCATTGGAAGACTTTTTATTCATCTGATGGCTAAAACTTGAAGTAAAATGTGTTTTATTGACCTTTATTCTAATTAAAATATCTATATGGAAGCTTCTATTGATGAAAAGTAAATACAGACCAATGGCTGCTCTCTCTTCAGCTTTTGTTGAAATTATAAACATGAAAATTTGTTTAATAGTAAAAAAATCAAGTCATACATCATGTGACTTAATTTAATAAGCTTGTATTACAAATGTAATACAATGAGTGTGTTAATAGCTCTAAACAAGCTTCTCCGATAAATGCCACAAGAAAAAACATTTAAAATCTCTATCTAGAATTATCCATATCCCCAAATTGGTTTCAAGCAATTGGCTTTCCTTAGTGAGGCATTAGGATATTAAGTTAAATAGCTGGATTTGAAGACATATAGATGTCTGAAAATTTCAGATTTTCTACTTAATAGTTAAATATTAGATAAATGCTGAGCTTGAACTGGTATTTTATATCTAATGTCTAAATATCCTAGCACCTCATTGAGGAGAGCCAGTAGCTCAAAACTGGTTTGAGGATAAAAATAGTTCTAGATAGAGAGTTTAACTACTTTCTCTTGTGGCATTTATCAGAAAAGCTTGTTTAGAGCTATTAGCACACACTCATTTTATTTTGTTTATTTTGTAAAAATTAAATATTTGTTGCTTAGTAAGTATGTAATATTTCCATTCAACTTTTTAATGCACTTGTATTTTAGCAGAAAATTATTGAATAGGAAGTTTACTAACAATAAACAGGAAGTGCATACAGTTAAACAAAAAAAACATCCATCATTGAGAACATGATGATTGTTTTTTGCTGCTTATTTTGTAATCTTAAATTAAATTTTAATATTTCAAATAATACCTTTGATATCTGAATGTATCTTTACCAAAATTTGTCTAACTCATAGAGAATTTGGTAGAGAATAATTTTTTTTTTGGTTAAAATATATATTTTAATCTGAATGCTAAAATTATGCCTTTTGTTTTCTCTATTTATTTGTGTTTAAAACTCGTTTTTATTTGCAAAGTTGGTATATTATATTAAATACTGTTTTCATTTTTTGAAGCTATGCTTTTAAAAAAAAATTTGCTAAAAATGTAAAAATATAACGGGGAATAAGTTTTCTTTTGTTTAAAAATAATAAACAAAAAAGTGCTCACAAAATTGGCCACATGAAGTTGATCAACAACAGTGAGAAGGCTTAATTGCAAAAACACATTATAAGTACAATTGAATCTAAACAAGCATTGTTAACCAGAGGTCAGCGCAGCTGCCTTGCAAGCAAGCAGTTGGTTGCAGATGGTTGTTGCAGGTTTGCCTCCTGGCCAATGCTGGAAAAAAAATCTAAACACAACTTCGCATAAAATTTTATTTATTAAAAAAAAAAAGCAAAATATGTCCATTAAAAAAGGCCAGATTCATCCATCACAAAATATTTAAAATCTGATTCCTATATAGATGGGAGTAAAATAGCCAGCCATCAGAATAGCTACTTAAAGTAACAAGGGGTCTTCAACAGTTATCCAGATAATATTTTTAAACAAATATTAATTATATCTTTATCTAATGTGTATGGAAAAGTTAATTTATTAGCATGTAACTGGGTAGCTAAGAATAGTTAAATACCCATTTACTGACCAATATTTAAATGGTTAGATATATTGGAAACATGTTGGTTATCTAAAAAAATGGTAAACTTGATTCTGAAAAAAAGAAATTCAAGTTTTACCCAGCTGGAATTCGAACCCATGCTACAGATCCTAAGTAAAATACAAGCTCAACCTATCAATAAAAGTTGTTTGTACTCCCTTTCAAAATTTATCAAATTCTGTTCCACGTTTTTCTAGTGAGTGATTTCTTTTGTATAAAAGGTTAATGAGAAGATCAAACAGTTATTAGAAATAATAAAGATACTTCGATTATATAAATTAATAGTTTTAAAATTATGCATGTTAGTGCAAAATTTAGTGAAGGTATTATCAAATAGCAAAGCAAAACTCCATATAGTAGTGCCACCTGTGCTAAACAGAGTAATCAATGGATGCCAGAAGGCTTGTGATTAAAATCCCCATCTAATGCCTACTCATCCAACATCCCCAGACAAGTTTCTGGCTTGTGGCCTTCATCAGTGAGGAGCTTTGGATCTGAGAGCACTGCATCTAGATTTTAGGATCTAATGCAACCCTCTAGCAACCACCTTTTATCTCTACTACTTAACTACAAAACTATGAGCATGAAATTGAAAACACAAAAAATATTTTCAATCTAAGCTCAACAGTTTATATAGTCATATGGGTCTGAACTCAGTTCAGCATCCATACATTTTGGTGTCTTTGGCTCTTTAACAACCATAGCCACCACTACCCTATTAGGCAGGATTGGTGTTAAACCAGCAAGCATCACATGATCACATCTCCAATACTAGCACATAATTGTTTATAAACGAAGCAAAGCAAAACTCCATATAGTAGTGGCACCTGTGCTAAACAGTTTTTGCTTTGCTTCATTTATAAACAATTATGTGCTAATATTGGAGATGTGATCATGTGATGCTTGCTGGTTTAACACCAATCCTGCCTAATAGGGTAGTGGTGGCTATGGTTGTTAAAGAGCCAAAGACACCAAAATGTATCAGTGCTGAACTGAGTTCAGACCCATATGACTATATAAGCTGTTGAGCTTAGATTGAAAATATTTTTTGTGTTTTCCAATTTCATGCTCACAGTTTTGTAGTTAAGTAGAGATAAAAGGTTGCTAGAGGGTGACATTAGATCCTAAGATCTAGATGCAGTACTTTCAGATCCAAAGCTCCTCACTGACAAAGGCCACAAGCCAGAAACTAGTCTGGGGATGTTGGATGAGTAGGCATTAGATGGGGATTTTATGCACAAGCCTTCTGGCATCCATTGATTACTCTGTTTAGCGCAGGTGACACTACTATATGGAGTTTTGCTTTGCTTCATTTATAAACATTTATGTGCTAGTATTGGAGACGTGATCATGTGATGCTTGCTGGTATTATCAAATAGATTAAAGGCTTATGCTTTTAAAAAATTAGTGCTAAAATAATATGCAAATCGCACATATATATTGTAGTCTTTGGTTTTGATCAAAGCTTCATTAGTTTTAAGCTAGTTTTATTAATAACAGTATATATAAAAAATTTCCCCATAAAATGCATTAATTGTGTTATAAAAGTTATTCAGAAAGTGATAATTTAAAAATGGAATAAAAGTTTGAATTGATTTCATAAATTATTTGATACACAAGCAAAATTCACTCAGAAATGCTTAAAACAGGAATTGTTTTTTGATAATTTATCCTAAACCACTCCAAACACTTTTTAGCAAAACTCTTTATTTGTACATATATACACACCTACATTTCGGCTGACCTGCAGTCTTCTTCAGAGCAAGATCAAAATAAACTTGCTCTGAAGAAGACTGCAGGTCAGTTGAAATGTAGGTGTATATATATGTACAAATAAAGAGTTTTTCTTAAAAAGTGTTTGAAGTGGTTTGGATAAATTGTATTTATAGGATATTACGACAAACATAAAGAAAAGTGTGATTTTGGTAATATTTATGATGAATTGTTTTATTTATAATGTCAATTTAATAAAGATTTAAAGATTCAAAAACAGTCGAATTGATGATAGTGATTTATTAAGAATATTTTACAAGTCGTTATTAATGTTGTAAAGGCATCTGAAGGGGGAGGGGGCATTTATAAAATAAATATCTTGTCTATTTAATAAGAAAGTGTCTGATGAAAATGTTTCCGGGGAGAGGGAGTAAATTTTCACTATAAAAATTTGAATATTTATTGAGGGAAAATTGTATCAGAAATCACGAATAAATAAAAGTATTAAAAATCTGTTCAAGCAGGGTTATATGTGTGTGTGCAAATGTATATGGGTAGAAGGTATCAGAAAATTTTAATTATAAAAATAATCAGTAATCATTAGGGGTTGTATGTGGTATCGGAGATAGGCTTGTTGAGAGGACTATCATTTTGTTTTAATTTCATATCCATGGCAGCCGATTCTCATTCACAATCTTGAGTTCAAAGTTGGTCTGCTAAGTATTATTATTATTATTATTTTTATTTATTGAAAGCTTTCATTTTTATTCTCTCAAGGGGTTTTTCACGGGTGGGAAAATTCACCAAAACCACGCGATGTTTGTAAAAATGTGAATAGATAATTTATAAAACAATAACAAACCACCAATTAAAAATTGAATATAATTTAATTGACAAGAAGTGTTACTCGAAAATTGAGCGGGGGGGGGTACAGCAGGATATAAAAATTTAACCACCCTTTAAGGAGAGGCTTGATCATCATTTTTGTGTCTAGGGAGCACTCCGTTCAGGTTTAAATTATCACTTCCAAATACTAAAAGTTAAGTGTTTATGATTGTCCTGACTCAATTTCTGAATGGAAAATTTAGTTAAAATTTATATTATTAACTGAAATACTGGCTTATTATATACCTGTATCAATATATGTAATATACAGTGTTACGGGCACATACGACGTTACATTGTTTTTTTATTATTAAACATGAAAAAAATAAAAGTTCGCAAATAAAACTTCTTTTTTTAAGAATTAAAAATTGAAAATTAAAATTCTATACTAAACTCATATATATATAAAATCGCACAGATGAACAATTAAAAAAAAAAAAAAGTATTTTAAAACTAAATTGTCAGTAAAGATTTAAAGATAAAAATATATCTAAGTTTGTACAAAACAAATTAATTAATGTTATTGAAAAAATGGAAATGATTAAGTGAACTAGCCCTTGGGCATTTAAATGTATAAGCAACGGTCAGATAGGAAAACAATAGAAACTAATGGCCAATGAAAGAAATCCATCGGGAAATTGGACCTCAATGGAAGGATCATCATCATCGATGATGTAATGTCCATTGGATCCTAAAGTTACATATAAAAGAAAAAGGAAAATACAATTTTTGGTGATTGAAGAAAATTTAAGAGAGGACAGATATGTGTTACGGAGAGTTGGAGGTGAAGGGATTGAAAGACGCACTTTCAATTCCTTCAGTGGTTATAAAAAAGAAAGAAAGAGAAATGACTGATCGTTTTCTACATTAAGGACCAGCTAAAGTAAAAGACCTCCAGATAAATAAAAAACAACGGCTAACTGGATACCAATATCTTCAGGATGGTGTGGGAATTCCCATTCAAAATTACAAACAACTACAAATTATGGACCTTTTAAAACCGTAAGAACTTTAGATAATTCATGAACATTAAATTAAAAACTTTCTGTATTTAAAATAATTGCAATAGAATCCTATCTGACCAACTTTATTTATTAATAAGTAATTTTAATTGGATGTATTTCTTTTGTAAAATCATTTCCATTTATTTTTTTTTTTGTTCTTTTAAGTTTTTATTATGATTTCTGTTTTTCATTAAATTAAATTATATAAATGTTAAACTTAAGTCGGGCATGAATGTCTATATAGATTTGTAAAGTTATATTAGGGGAGGGTAATCTTAGGTTATTTGTTTCATAGTTAAGTTAGGTCAATGGATTGGATATATTGGTGTAATTAGTAGATGTAGTACGAGATTCACTATGGGCAGAATCGCTTTATACGCCGCACACTTCCTTTTTGCCTATGGAAGGAATTATAAGATGGAGACCGCAGTTCCTTCCTATGGAGTTTTTTTTTATTGCTCTTCTCATCAGATAGATGTAGTATTCCTATCTGGACGAGAGACAATTTATTTTCTTAACCTATAATTGTGCTGTCGTATTAGTATTACATTGAACACATCGATATATTAGATGGATTGACGTTGGTTTAACTGCAAACTTTTGGCCTAAGGTTAAATAAGGGATAAAATATTTTCTTTTCAAATGCAATCTATGTAGTCTATTCATACTCGACACTCTAAATAAAAATGCATTAAATTTAAGATGGGTATAGACGCTTGCATGGATTCGTTATCGGTTAATTATGTTTTTGGTTTTCATATTTGATCAAAATATATAAACATTCGGTAAATAATGATACCTTACGGTGAGTATCTAAAATGTATTTATTCGGATGTCTTTTAAGTTATTGGTGTCATTGTGGCATTTTATGATGAATGCCATTGGGTTTCTTATAAATTTCCCTCTGCAGTTCCACCAATGATTTTATATTTTGATCGTTTATGTTTATTTTGAAATGTTTTTAACCGTGTAATCTATGTAACCGATCTATACTCAACATTATAAAACAAACTTTTATAAATCCATCTGTGCGAACTTATAAAAATTAAAATGTAAACTTATAAAAATTAAAATGTAAATTAAAATCTAAAATAAAAGTTAAAAATGTGAGTTAAATTTTAAAATGTAAAACTGATACTAAAATAATTTTAAATATTATATATGTGCATAAATAAATGTTTGTGTGTTAATTTCGGGCAGTGGTTTCCTTTAATTTGAAAATGTTTTTAGATAAGAATTATTTTATTATCTCTGCTGTTCCACTGAGCTAGTGACAATGGGCTAATGACTGAATAAACCAATATAATTTTTTTTAAACTTACGTATCTGTCTACTATATAAATTTTCTAGGTTCAAATGCCTAGTGGCGCCCTGTAGTGCAGATTACGTTAAGTCTCTTTCTCCGTATTGTTATAATAGGGTATATGAGCACAGACTTTCACTTTCCACTCTATCTCATAACACTGATAAACTTATATGTCTAAAAGATAAATAATCACCAATATATGTATTTCATGCTAAACCAGCAATCATCAGTTGGTCCAGATTATCATCTCTATACATATATGCAATAAGTGCTCAAATATATATTAAGATAGCCAATCTTCAAACTTTAGTGGACAGGCTTCAATCCACTCCAACTCTTCAACCGTCCATCCAATTGAAAATCTGATGATGGAATGCTCAATGGATACCCTGAGGCCGAAATTCTCATCACAGCCATGTTGACTTAAAGTCATCATATTTTCAATTGGATTGATGGTTGAAGAGTTGGAGTGTGGAATGGATTGAAGCCTGTCCATTATAGTATGAAGATTGGATATTTTAATATATATCTGAGCACTTATTGCATATATGTGTAGAGATGATAATGTGGGCCAACTGATGATTTCTGGTTTAGCATGAAATATGCATATTGGTATATAGTATGCAGTAGGACTGTTGTGTGATATACAGTACAGTGGGTGGACATAAAATCTCTTTTCCATCTTCTGTATTCGAATACCATCCCAGCTAAATTTATTAGTTAAATTTTCTAAATTATTAAAGCATACATGTTATTTTGCCAACAAAATCTATAGTTAAAATTTAATCTTAATTATTTGAAAAGGTAGAAAGTGGACATTGGCTAGGTTAAACTAAGACAAGGTCAACTACCATTGTCATCCCTGGGAGTGTATTCACATATCACTAATAATTCGCATCCGAGTGTTAATTTTCACACCTTGCTGTTCTGAAGCCCTGAGATAAGATTATCATACAGAAGAGTTAGCAAAGTAACAACTAGTGAGAAAATAATGAAGTTTATAATGAGTAATTACATATGTTTGCAAAATTGAATTATGAATGAAAGCATGGTAGAGTGATGGGAAATGAGGATGATGATGGACATGGAAATAATTTAGATTTACTTAAATTTTAATTGTGGCTTTAATGTTAGATGGAAGGGGAGTATGCTCAGAGAGTTAGTGTAAAATGGTGAGTTGAAATGAGATTCTCCTCCGCTCTAACAAATGTAATAAATAAAGAGATTATTCTTAGTAATGTCGCTCTCAGTGTTTATTCCTTAAAATTTTATTTGTTAAAACCCATTTGTCGGATATTAATGTAGATAATTAAATCAATTATTAGTAGATAATAAAGAAACAAATAGATTTTTCATTAAAGTTGCAATTTGGCGCCCTGGCAATTTATTATGTTGTTCCATTATCATCGATCCCAAGGCCATCTACTTTGAAGGTTATGTATATGTGTGTGTGTGCGTGAGGTAGAGAGAGAAGGGGCAAGGCAAGACTGAAGATTTTAGAGCTTACATAGTTGCCTCATTTTTCTAAGGTTATAATATATATTAGTAAACTACAAACAGATAAAAATGTTACTTGTTTAAACTGTTACATGGTATATAATAAATTAGTAGCAACTTTCTGCATATAGCAGTGCCACCTAGTGCAAGCCATAGAAATAAATTGGTGTTAAAGTTTAGTGCACCAAAATCCTTATCATGTGCTGGTGTGGTAGTGGTATATAATTGTTGTGTTTCGTTTGGATTATATGTAAACACAAACAAACAAATACATTTCTAATATTTTATTTATTACTGAAATGAAAACGAAGAAATATATACTAGTATTTACAATATATTTTACAATAGCTATACTCCGGGGACTGTTGGCAAGGTTTAGCTTCTAGTTCTGGAGTAAACTATGGATGAAGAGACTGCAAATGCCTTTATAAGTTTCCTACCACTTCCAGCTATATTTGGACAGCCTGCCTCATGAGTAGGTCCAATAACATTTCTTGCTGTACTATGACAGCTTGTCTCATCCCAATGTTTGATTGTAACAGTTTCCAGTCCTAAATGTGGACTTGCATTGCTGCATTAACAATTTAGCTTAATCACTATTGACTGAAAAAATGTGAATACTGCCATTCAGGTTGATAGAAGTTGTCTGCAGAACATTTTTATGGAGAACATAAAATTATGTTTTTCAGCTTTGTGTCAGCTGTTCTCTGACTCTACCTTCAAAAAGTCTGACTATTTATTGCCAGATCCCCATCCTTAATGGAGAAATTCGGATTCAGTGAGCATCATCGCCTATTAGTTTGTTTTTGACATTGACAATGCACTCTATTTGTATACACATAGGTTCATGGCAAAGAATATGAATATTCAATCTGATCTAGATAATATGGAATTTGGGTTATTCCATTATTTGAAGATAAGACAAGATATGAGAGTAATAAAAGTCAACCACTTGGTTTGTTGTTGAATTTTGTTGGTTATTTGAAAATGAATATTGATTATGTGAGTGATGCTTTCATGGTGAAAAGTTTTATTGTTATATCTGTGCATTTTTTCACTTTTATGAACGCATCTCTCATTTTAACCTTACCATATCAAAATCATCCTTCAGTGCAAATTACCAGACGATCATTTCTAACTGTGCCAGCATTTCACAGACTATTTTTACTCTTCAAGTGATCACAATATATCAAATGTTCTAATCTCTATTCCCATGTTGACATATCAATAGTTTTTAATATATCATTACCATGACTGGTATATGGAGTTGTTTCTATCCACTTTTAAAACTTTGTGAAAGGGTGAACAATTAATTAGTGTGAAGTCCCAAGTAATAATTCATTAAATTACTTATTTATTTTCAGCCTGGTAAGAAACCTTTCTGTTTGCTACATTTATGTAGTTGTTGACAGTAACTGAAGTAAAACTATGAGTACCGATCCCCCCCCCCCCCGCCCTAAAAATATTGTACTCCCAAATATGCATATATTCATAAATAATGAAGAAATTAATATTACTTATTGTCTGATGTCTTTTTATATGAAAACAACCATATGATTTAAAACAAAATTAATACTATAAAACTAAATATTAGACGAATTATTAATTTTATTCACCATTATTTTATCAGTTCATGTACATACTTTATTACCATAAAAATAATACACATTTCTGGATAGCAAAAAAAAAAAAAGATTAAAAGAATGATATAACTCACACACGAGCTGTTCGAATTATTTTCAACCAAATATGAAATGAAGACAATGAAATTATGAATATTTAAAAATTAGACTTCAGCAGAAGCTGTCTTCTAACACGCTAAGATCGTGTCATTTTTTCTACTCGTTGCTAAGCAATTATAAATAAGTGATGTTGCAATTGTTCTGAATTATTTCATTGATATGACGGTGAAATCGGGTTTATTTTCTTCAGTTACTAATACACATAGAATATTTATATATGTAATATAATTACATCAAAATATAGAAAGCATAAATTATATATCTGTAAGTGGTGTCTGTATCCACATATGAATTAAATGGATGGGCGAAATAAAATTAAAAAAAAAAAGGGGGGGACGGCGGACAAATTGATGTGAAAAGAGAACTTATGAACAAGAAATGCTGAAATCAATTCAAATTATTTATTGATAATACTTAAAAATAATGATGATTATATATGTGCGTGATGATGATTATACATGTGTGTAAGTATATATAAACACAGTGTACATGCATGTATGTATCACATAAGCTATCGCATTTGTCTATCTGTACAGCTCTTAGATATATTTTACACAAAATCCTTTGCACAGAATGCGCGACCCTTCGGCTAAAATTAGAGATGTAGTTAAATATTACACCAAATTACATCGCAAGAAGAACATATATCTATACACTCTTTCTATGTATATAATTTACTCTTGTCATATTACTAGAGACAATTTAATCACGGTTGATAAATGTAAAATCCTCCCTTCTCTCTTTTTATTCTCATGACAGATTTTTTATTTATTTATTACAAATTGTTTTTGCCAAACCAATATCTGCTCAAGTTACCAATATGAATTATTTTTACTTGCTTTAAATGTTTTTATTTTCCTATTTGTGAACTCCAATCGTTCGGTGACCATACGTTTATGATTTGTTTTCAAATAACTAAACTAGTGGATAAAAGTATGTCAGTTGTCAATTTTTTTATTATTTAAAAAACAGTTACCTTCTGACCTACCACTAAGCCGACTACTTCATTTTAGCTTTTAATGTGTGTCCCTCAACATAGAGAGATAAGAGGACTTTATGAAAAATCAGAATCGAATCCCATTAGACGTACAGCAAAATATTTCATCGGTAATTATTGATTAGTTCAAGATTTGATGGGGTGATTACAGCGATAAATTATATTCGTTATAACAAAATTTCAATTATGTTTCAAATGAAGACAATAAAAAAAAAGCCAACGAGTTATTAAAAAGCAGAATTTATTACAGTTTTACAGGAAATTAATCAAATTCTTCAGACTTAGGTTCAATTTAGAGATATATTAATCAGATGATGTTTTAAAACGACACACAACCAGGGATTATATTGACATCATGATAAATATGCATTCACAATTTCAAAATAGTAATAATGCATACTCATATTAATGCACGCACACATTTATATATATATTCACGAAGTATAATAACTACTATTTCCTATAGCATTGTCAAATGTATACCATATAATAATCAATTGACGAATCACTTTATTACTTTTACAATGCTTTATTATCCACCCTTTCCTTCAATTAATAGTTTCGATTGCCCCAACAATCTACTTCAGAACTTTATATCTCCTAATCTCACTGTTACAATCAACTTTTAAAAAGTTGATTAAAGTTTATTGTTACAGTGAGATTAGGAGATATAAGGTTCTGAAAAAGATTGCTGGGGCAGTGTTAACTGAAGGAAAGGGTGGATACTAACACATTGTAAAAGTAATAAAGTGTTTCATCAATTAATTATATATATATATATATATGTGTGGTTTATTTGAGAAAACATTTTAAATGTCTGCAACCGAAAAGGGTTTTTATTATTTTCCTCAATTAATACAAGAAACCGATTGTTGTGAAACTGATGGTACCAAAATGATAATAATGATAAATATAACTAAATGCTGTATCACAATTATTAATATAATGATTAATCCACATTTAACATCAATAATAAACAATTGTATCGTGAGTTTAAATAACTTGAATGCAACAAATACAGTATTTTGATTTTCAAAAGGCAGTTTAAAAATGCAGGCATTTGTGTGTTTACTTTGCCATAATGAAGCAGAAACACAATTTCACATTTTTAAAATATATAGAATCTAGGACTGCATTCATGCAATGACTACCTCATATTACTTAAAGACAAAAAATAAATTGACATTAATTATTTTTAACTCTTTGGGAACTTCACCAAAAATAGATTGCCATTACTTTCATACTTTGTGCTTTATGATGAGCAATGTTCATTATAAATACCAATACAAAATCAATGTGGAGGGTATTTATAAAGAATAGGATTAACATTTATCATAGGCTAGTTACATATTAATTCCAAATCCTTAATAATCACTTATCCAAAAATACTATATGAATCAGTAAGGTAGGACAAAGCAATATCATCAGCACAACCATAAATTATTGAATTAATAATCTTAAAATGTCATTTTTATATATTAAAAGTAATACAGGATCAAGTACAGTTTGTTTGCAAAACTCCATGATTAACACATCTAAAATCTTTAATAATACCATATATTTTAGTAATCTGTTTTCTGGCTTTTAGATAACTTATTAACCAGGAAGTAAAATGACTTTAAAAATCATATGAACACAATCGATGTGTAAGAAATGCATGATTAACAGAATCAAAGGCTTTGGATAAATCTAAATAAATAGCTGTTGTCTTAAGGCTGTTATCCAGCAGTGTTAAATTACATACATGATTATGAAGAACAACCAAAGTGCTCTTTTCAGCAATAAAACCAAACTGGTATAGAGAAATCACGTTTATGTATATTCCAAAAATTACATCATCTTATACTTAATTATTATGTTAAATAACTTAACAATAACAGATATGATTAAAATGGGTCTATAATTGGTAATAATGATGCATAGTATGCTGGCAATAATTTAGTCAGCAGTAATTTCTGAGGAGGAATGAGTAAAGATGGTTATGAGAATTTATAATTTGTGCTATAGAAACTTCACATGATACCGCAGCTGAATATAGTACCCGGTATATTATAAATTGGCTTATTCGATGCAGCCACTATCTTCCTTATCACTATAGCAGCAATTGTCTTGGCAGTATGATGTAAAAACAGCAACACTTTACCTATGATTGCAAAACTACAGATTTGAATATTCTTAAACAAGATCAAGATGTGGTTTATGTTCAACCAGATCTAATACTGGATGTCATCATATGACTTCATTCTAATCCACTCAAAAATTTAAATTTAAATGATAAATACTGTTATCATTGATCCTATTAGCCAAAAAGAACTTAAACCATTTGAACTCGAGTCCTGTTTATGGTAAGCCCTTGTATGTTGACTCTTCTCCCCCTCCCATAATAAAAATAATTATAAAAATGATGTGCTCTAACTCATGGTAATTGGTTAATTGGTTTAACATTTGTAGAAAATTAAGTATAAATTTTATTATAGAAACATTTTTAAGCTTTACTTTCATGTACTATATAGTGTCAAAACAAACAGCATTTCTCACTAGATACGAGAGTATCACATGTTACTCATTCCTATATGGCTGTAAATTTTTTTACATTTTCCACTTTAAGAGTACTAACAATATGAAATGCGGTATTAGTTTAAATATTTATTTTACTAAAAAGCCATTCATAAGAAGTTAATAAACGACATGCATGAAATAATGGAATTTTAAAAATTTAGGGATAAACTAATCCTTCATATACGCAACTGTATATTAGTGAATGAATAAAATTATATGTCAATGTTTTAAAACAATCAGAATTCAAAGAACAAACTTGACTAATAAATAGTTAATTATATGCTTTCCTTAATTTGTTATTTAGCTTCATTATTCTTAATTAAAATATATTAAAAGCAAAGCTTTCTAGATGATGAAAAATTCACAATAATTTTTGGCATTACTTCCTCCAACACAATTATATAATTAAAAAAAATCCACTACTTCTATAACTTATGATAAGTTTTTTCTGGATTTATATATGGTCACTACTCCTTCCCCCATAAACCAATGTTTAAATAATCATCATTTCAATAAATTGTTTTTAAAACTTACTAAATAAAAAAATTAAAAATTAATAAAAATATTAATTTTAAATTTTAATTTTTTAAATTCTGATTTCTGTACACTTTTATTTAACAATTTCTGAGTACAAAGTCCCTATTGGCAGATTGAATTAAAGTTTCACATTTTTGAGAGGCCAATTACAGAATCAGTAGTAAAAATATATTTACCTTTTAAACCTATATTTGTTTTAATTTAATTTTTAAAATGCAAATTACTAATTTGACAGATTATTGAAGTAAACAAAATTTTTTTAAAAGTAAATTTCTATTTATAGTTGATGAAAATAATATATAGCAGTAAACATAAAATGTATATTTGTCATCCAATTATAAATAGCAACTCTATGTTATTGTCAATTTGCCTTCATATAAAAGTAAATATTTTCTACTAAAATCTTAATTATTATTCTAAAATAATTAATATTTTACAAATATTCTGTGAAAAAAATGTGTAAAACAGGTTCAAAAATATATATTTTACTTTGAAAATCAAAATGACAAAATAGAACTATCAAAATTGTTGTCAGGCATTTTCTTGTGAAGAGAACAAGGAACAACCAATGAATATCTTGAAATATAAAGTTTATATCATTGTTATAACACTAAATGTAAATATTATTGATTTATTAGTTCTAAAAAATTCTTAAGATGACAGCATCATTAGTACAGTTTTTCCTTTGGAAAATCAGCAGTAATATTAAAAATAGCAGTTAAAAATGAATCAAAGCCATGAACACATGGATGATATGTCAGTATAGACCATACTAAAAAAAGCTTAACTTATTCTATTTCTTTTTTTGATTATGACATAACTCATTTTTACAGTCTGCTCAATTTCTAATTTAATTGAAAGTTTGCATTTATGTACCTTCTTATTAACATTCATTTAGAATTTGTAAACAATTTTAGCAAAAAATTACTTTTTTGGTCAAATGTTGATGGACTAGTTGTTAGCATAACAGTCTTCCAAGCAGCTGGCCTGGGTTCACTTCTGGGTCAACACATTTGACATATGGGAAAAAAATTTATAAATTTTTAATTTCATATGAAATTTAGTATTCTTTAGATGGTGTCATATGTGGGACTATATGTACATCTAAAAACTAGAAAAAAATTAAAACTGTTTAATTAGAGATTTGAACAGTGACTTTCGAGTTCCCTTCAGTTATCTACTGCATCTTATCTAACCAATGCACATAACCACATAAAAGCAACAAAGATAAATGATCTCCAATATAAAATTTTCTAATGAATCAGCACTCATAAGCTGATCCAGATTATCATCTCCCCTACACTGATTATATCTATAAATGAGAGATGATGATCTGTATCAATTTATGAGTGCTGATTCAGCACAAAATATTTATATTGGAAATCCTTTACTTTTTCCACATGTATGTGGTTATGGGTGTTGGTTATATAAGACAGAGTGTATAGCTGTAGGAGTTTCAAAAGTCTGTATACAAATCCCCTCTAATTACATCTAAAATTCAATATACACAATATGCTTGTTTTCAAATATTGAACACTGTTTAATTTGTAGCAGTTGTCACAAATAAAAGTGAGGGGTTTGAAAATATTACTGCAATAATTCCCAAGTTGAAAACAGTCTCAAAGAATTATTTAAATAAATTTGCAGCTAATTCTTACTTTCTACTCATTGATGCCAATCTAATTGACAGCTAAAATGACTTTCTTTTAATGTGAAATATAGATTGGCAATGATATAAAAAAGGGGTACAAGTTGTGGGTTTATGTAAATGATTCCTTGGGCTTGGTTTCAACTTGTGAATTGCTATAAGTAATATATGTCCTCATGTTAATTTATAACAGTTGCTGAAAATGTATTTTTTTACTTTTTAGTATATAAGGGAACTGCGAACTACACTATATTTTGTTCCAAGCCACCCTCATGTTCAAACATATACAGTGTATTATAGCTTAAATTTTGTTGATAAACATTGATTGGAATAGAATATATATTATTTCTTGAACTGCAAGTGTACAGTGTACAGTATTGTTTAAAATGCATATATATATATGATCACTAGATGGAGCTTTACCAATAGCTCCTTACAAGATTTGTTTACATAAACGCCGAGAGAGATAGAATTCAATATCTCTTTCGTTGTCTCCCACCTTCAGACCATGGCTTCAAGCTAGTTGGCTCATAGCTTCATCTAGTGATCATAAAATGCAAGCTAAAAGCAAGTTACGAAATTTATAACTTGTTTTGTTTATCATATATATATATATATATATATATTCAGTGAATTGAACATGAATTCAGGATTGACCATGGAAATAGGGAAAGACAATCAATCCAATATCTTGATTTAAAACTAAAGCAGATCCATAAAGATGGCGTATGACTTTATTGTTCTGGAGTTCATAAGAAGTTTGAGCATCCAAACTGCAAGTACCAGAATCAATTCTAGGTCATCTTGACCCAAAGTTATACACTCTATCAACTGCACCAAATCATGCATGACAGTGAATCCATAATATGCTGCAATACAAAATGATTATCAAACCCCCTCATACCAAATGATGTATAGATGTAAAATCACAAGTGTCCAAATCACATAAATTTTCAGGATTAAGAATCTTCCTATATCTGTATGAATCAGATAGAATTAAGGATATAGAATCATACATAGCTAATTTAACAAAAGCAGAGTACAACAAAATGCATATACCCTGATACATAAAGTAATTCAAAACAAAAATTGCAAACAAAACAACTGACCATAGAAATAATAATAAAAAGTGGATCACCATCCCATACTTACCATATGTAACAAAGTAGTACAGATTTGCTCAACAGACTTAATAAGGGATTTAGAATGCCCATTAGCTTAAATAAACTTATTAGCAACATAAAGGATAAAATACAAATATTGGACCAACCTAATGCGGTTATGCTGTATGAAGCAGACAAAAAGACTCTCCATATTGAACTGGATACGTTATCCACTTCAAAGGCAACAAATCAAAACTAAAATGTATATTTTTAAAAATTTAAAACAGAGAAAATTATATTTAAAAATATTGTATTTTGTTATTTTTTATTTATTAAGAGTATCTGCCACAACACACATATTCAATTATAAATGGAATTGTAAAATCATTTTAATTAAAAAAAGGGTAAAAGCCTGAAATATAACGTTACCGGGCTGCCACAACTTTTTTCTTTTTTTTATACAACAAGTTTTTTTTTCTAATATTGATTAAACGAATAATTTTTATTTCATTTAGAACATGATTTCTTTATTATTAAACAAATTTTGATAATCATTTTTGTTATTTTTTGTGGGTTTTTTGTTGGAACCTGATATTTTTTCAACAAATTTTGCTAATTGTATTTTTTTCTTTTTATCATTTGAAAACTTCTGACCGTTTCACGATGTCAAAAAAATTTGTTTGAATCTCACCGCCGAAAAAATAGAATACAATTATTTGCAACTTGTTTAGAACTTAATTCTACCTTTTTTTTTGTCTTGACTAAATGGTTTTTCTTCTTATTATTATTATTATTAATTTTACTTTTTTTTTTAAACACAACTTTTTATCACTTTGATTTAGATTATGTTTGAATTAGCCTTTTTTTTTTTTGGCTACTACAAAAAACAGCTTTTTGAGCAAGGGAGGAGGGGGGAATTTGTACTGTTTATTATTAACAAAAAGGCAACAAAAATAGTCAATTATTTTAACAATGCTGAAAAAAGAAAATCAACTTTGGGACTTGTTTCGAATTTTGATTTCTTTTTGGTTGATGTAATTGTTTTTCTTAATATTAATCCAAATTTACTTTTGTGTTTTTGCCGATTAAAAAATTGTTTTCAAACACCCACTCCCACCCACACTCGGAAAAAGAATTGTAACCAAAAAGTCAAGAATTTAACCTTTTTTTTCTTTTTTTGAAACAACTTTTTCTCACTTTTTACTTTGATTTCTATTTCGTTCGAATTACCTTTTTTTTTTTAGCCTTCTACAATAAACTGCTTTTGGGGGTGGGGTATATTTTGTAATTTGTTATTCTTAACAAAAAGTCAACCAAAGTCGTCATTTATTTTAACCCCGCTGCAAAAAATTGAATCCAAATACTTGCCAATTTCGAATGAAATAAAAAACAAAAAAAAAGGGACACAAACTTTGGACTTTTTAAAATTATTTATTCGATTTTATTGCTGTAATAAAAAGTGGACATTACATGTGCCTGACAAAATAAAATAAAAAAACACAATCTCACACACTTTCTGTACTCGGCAATTTATCTGAAGAAAAGTTTCAAAATTGCACGTTCGTCTCAGATCTTTTAGTGGTCTCAAATATTTTCCCCACCATGCTGAAACGTGACTTAGCGCATGGGCTTTGGCGAAGCCTGTTGCAACATACACTTTGCCAATTTTTTTAATATTAACCTTTTTTTCGGGAAGGTTGGGGACCATATGACAATTCTTAATAATTAACAACATTTTTTAAATCGAAATGACATTACTCTATTACGGAGATTTGAAAAAGTCATACCGCCTTGAAATTTAAACACCCTCAAGTGATACGGTAATCAGCTATGAAAAGAACGAATACGCATAAATACCTTCAAAGCACAAAACAGGCAGTAATATTTTTGTGCGATGTCATGTAAAGCGGCCTAGCTCAATGGGTTAATACAATACATAAATGTTGTGTTAGCCTGTATGGCCACGGCCACCGAAATGGCATTTTTATGTGTTTTGACATGTAAACAATGCCCCAAGTGGCCGTGCCCGGATTTCAGGCTTTTACCAAAAAAAGTTTTGATTAAGATTTTTGTTTGTTTGTTAATCTATTTTTTTTTTTTTTTTAAAAAGGAGGCTCGTTTTCTAATTTATTAAAAGTGGGACTAAAAAAAAAAGTAAAAACATAAGATAAGAATAACCCTGATTAAAATCCTAATTAAGATCTAATGAAAAAATAAGAGACTAAATCTGGTTAAAACTTTTAATTAAGATCTGGCAGGACATAACTATTGTGCATAAAAGCTCTGTATTTTTGCTTGATTATAACTTTTATATTTGCTAATGGTGAACTGCTGATGTGATATATAATTTTTATATTTGCTAAAGGTAACCATTCATTCAAAATGTAGAAACAACTTACCTTGAAGAACCAGATTAGAAATATGCAGTGCTAAGCCATCTAAAGATGAACCCCAGAGCTCGAAATTGCATCCACCAAGAACATGCCTAATGTCCTAGTCCAGAACTGATCCTGAACATGATCTTCATCCCCCCAACCAGATTACTAGAGATCCAAACCTTTGTAATGAACTCTAGATAGACATAAACTGTGCATGCAATGCTGAAAGAAATCAGACAGACAGAACATTATGCCTTGAATGTGAACTGAACATTTTCTATTTTAACCTGGGTAAAATCTCTAAATTTTATGAACATATGATAGGCAGATTTATAATAATTTTGGTATTATTAATATTTCTTTTATGTATTTGTGTAAAACTTATAAATTGTAGGTAATTAAATTAATATTTTCTTTTGTCAATTTGTTGGAGAATGTATTGTGTGTTAATATTTTATAATCGTTTTTCTTTATTATTATTAGTAACTATTGATAAAAGCTTTGGTAGATAATAGTAGTTTTCCTTTTTAGATCACCTCCCCGCTTTTTAATTAAGAATAAATTAGTTCAATAGGGGTTTGCATTCCCCATAGACTGTAAATCTTTTGCCTAGAGATTTATCAATTGTATAGTTCTGTTTTTCTTAAACCACAGGGATTTTCTTTTCTTCTATTTCAGATTATGTAAAATCTCTTCTTTTTGCTTGTAGGGAGTTAGCCTTAAAGATCATACTTGTAACAACTTCTTATGAGTGTTTACAGGCATATAACATCCTTGTTTTGTTCTGTTGTTGTCACAGCGTTAAATAAAGCTCACCCTGCATTGTTCATTGACTTCTATACAAGATCATTTTTCTTGAAGTCTCTAAATAAAAGAAAATGGAAATTGAAGAGTAGATAAATTGATAGCAGGAAGAGCTTTCAAAGCCCTCTAAACTTAGGTGGAAAAACAAATTTATCTGCTCAAGTGTTTAATGCCACAATACTCTTGTGCACTCTCTGACAAAGAAAGTTGGGGAATTTAGATCAAACTTTTATATGTTGTTTGACTAATATTATTATTATTTTTAATTTAATAAACTTAAAAATTAGAAAGAATTATAATTGCTTTTGGCTGATGTTTGTTTCTGTATCATGACCCTCAATTGTCTGAACAAAGTTTAAGATCTCTTTTTCTCCCTGGGTCTAGCTAGCAGCATCAACTTTTTGATCACCACAAATTAAATTTTCTAGGTCGACAGTGGCCTAGTGGTGTCCTTAGTAATAAAAAAAGAAGTGGTGTCTGGAACAAATATATAAGCTATGTTGAGAAAAAGGTAAACCTTAAACAAGAATGAAGCAACATTCTCTGATGTATAGAAAATCACAAAATCTGTTGCCAATAAAGTCTTTTACAATCATGAAGGGGAACACAGCCATAGTTTTGATCCAAGTTGTGTTAAATTAATATGCAAAGAGAGAATTGATCATAAACACAAAATGAAGAGGCATGCTTCTTTGCAAAAAATAAATATGTAATAAACTAGACTACAAATAATATTCAAATAAGAAAAAACTATGAATATGACATAAAAGCATTGAAAGGAAAATTCAATAAACATATTTCAACTGTAGTATTTCTTTTTTATATTAGTATTAACAACTATAACAAAATATCAATATCAATATATATATATATTGTAACGGGCACACATGACGTTACATTATTTTTTTATTATTAAACATGGAAAAAATAAAAGTTCGCAAATAAAACTTCTTTTTTAAGAATTAAAAATTGAAAATTAAAATTCTATACTAAACTCATATATATTTGTAAAGTTTTATTAGGAGAGCAATTTTTTTTCAAAATGAAATATTCTTATCTATTTACATAAAACCATATACACTTTAAATCTTATAAAAGCACTGCCAGAAAGAAGTAGCACATATATCAAACATGAGAAAGTATAAATAATTTCAAAACTAAATTTTTTTGTTAAAAAAAAGTCAAAAGGTTGCAATTAATACGTTTCATTTTTTTTTTTTAATATGTATAGGCGCGCACAGCACCACGTACCTTATGATGAGTACTTTTTGGGAATTTACTTCAGTGTAATCCTATGCAAGCATTTCAATCAGTCATAAATAAGTTGGTGGTATTTATTTATAATTGTGCTGTGAATATACATGTATAAACCCATTATTTCTTAAAACATATTTACCTCAATGCAACCTTCTTAAATAAATAATTTATAAAACTTGCTTGTCATGCCGTGTGTAAAAATAAAATGTATAAAAAAATAGAACTCTTGGGGGGGAGGAGGTAAACGTGGATGGTCCTTAGGAAAACGATAGTAAACATTTTTTTTTTGTATATAGTCTTGATACTAACCGAATGTTTTGTAAATTTTCGTTAATCGTGTACCGTAATTACTAACCTTAAGTAAAATTTTTTTTATATTTTTTTTAAGCAAGCTTACTGATATGTAACGGGCACATACAACGTTACATTATTGTTTTATTATTAAACATGAAGAAAAAAAGTTCGCAAATAAAACTTCTTTTTTAAGAATTAAAAATTGAAAATTAAAATTCTATACTAAACTCATATATATTTAAAATCGCACAGATGAGAGATTAAAAAAAAGAAACTTTATTAAAAAAAAGAAAAAGTATTTTAAAACTAATTTGTCAGTAAAGATTTAAAGATAAAAATATATCTAAGTTTGTACAAAACAAATTAATTAATGTTATTGAAAAAATGGAAATGATTAATTTAATTAGTCCAAGTGAACTAGCCCTTGGGCATTTAAATGTATAAGCAATGGTCAGATAGGAAAACAATAGAAACTAATGGCCAATGAAAGATATCCATCGGGAAATTTGACCTCAATGGAAGGATCATCATTATCGATGATGTAATGTCCATTGGATCCTAAAGTTACATATAAAAGAAGAGGTTGGAAATAAAAAGATTAATTATTATTAAGAGAGGACTGAGATGTGTTAAGTCGAAGAGTTGGTAATGAAGGGATTGAAAGACGCACTTTCAATTCCCTCAGTTGTTATAACAAAAAAAAAAATGAAACATCGCTTTTCCTATATTGAGGACCACAGGATCATCATGAATTTAATGCTGGATTCCAACCGGCAAGCAATGGATAACTAATGAACATTTCTAAAACCGTAAGCACGTTATGAACTTAAATGAGTATTAATTTGAAAACACTAAGAACTTTAAAATATAAACTTTCTCAGTATTTAATTTATAGAAATAGAATCCTATCTGACCAACTTTAGTTATTAATAAGTAATTTTAATTGGACGTATTTCTTTTGTAAAAATCATTGCCATTTTTTTTTGTTCTTTTAAGTTTTTATTATGATTTCTGTTTGTCGTTAAATTAAATTATATAAATGTTAAACTTAAGTTGGGCGTGAATGGCTATATAGATTTGTAAAGTTTTATTAGGGGAGGGTAATCTTAGGTTATTCGTTTCGTAGTTGAATTAGGTCAATGGATTGGATATATTGGTGTAATTAGTAGATGTAGTACGAGATTTGCTACAGGCAGAATCGCTTTATATGCCGCACACTCTCGTTTTGCCTACAGAAGGAATTATAAGATGGAGTCTGCAGTTCCTTCCTATGGAGTTTTTTTTTATTGCTCTTATCATCAGATAGATGTGATATTCCTATCTGATGAGAGGCAATTTCTTCTCTTAACCTAATTGTGCTGTCGTATTCAGATTACATTGAACACATCGATATATCAGATGGATTGACGTTGGTTTAACTGCGAACTTTTGGCCTAAGGTTAAATTAAGGATAAAATATTTTCTTTTCAAATGCAATCTATGTAGATTATTCATACTCAACACTCTAAATAAAAATGCATTAAATTTAAGTTGAGTATAGATGCGTGCATGGGTTCGTTATTGGTTAATTGTATTTTTGGTTTTCATATTTGATCAAAATATATAGACATTCGGTAAATACTGATACCTTATGGTGAGTATCTATGATGTATTTATTTTGGATGTCTTTTAAGTTATTGGTGTCTATGCAGCATATTATGATGAATGCCAATGGGTTTCTTGTATTCCCTCTGCAATTGACGTTATCAATGACTTTGTATTTTGATCGGTTATGTTTATTTTGAAATGTTTTTTAACCGTGTAATCTATGTAACCGATCTATACTCAACATTATAAAACAAACTTTCATAAATCCATCTGTGTGAACTTATAAAAATTAAAATGTAAACTTATAATATTATAAAAATTAATATGTAAATTTAAATTCTAAAATCAAGTTAAAATCCAAAGTAAAAGTTATTCTAAAATAATGCTAAATTATATATATATGTGCGTAAATAAATGTTTGTGTGTTAATTACTGGCAGTGGCTTATTTTATTCTTTTTTTAAAAAAGATTCTTAGATAAGAATTTATTATAAAATATAAATCTCTGCTGTTCCACTGAGCTAGTGACAATGGGCTAACAACCGGAATCAACCAAAAAAAAAATTTTTTTTTTGACTTAAGTATCTGCCTACTATATAAATTTTCTAGGTTCAAATGCCTAGATGGCGCCCTGTAGTGCAGATTATGTTAAGTCTCTTATTCCGGATAGTTATAATATATATTACAAAGAAATCAAGTCATATATCACATGAACTAATATAACAAGCTTGTATTACAAATGTTATATATATAGCTCACAAATAAGCTCTTAACAAGCTTTGCAGAATATCCCCAACCCCCTGCAAAGCTTGTTATGAGCTTATTTTCAAGCTCTCTCTTTCTATATATATGTATATATAACTATAACAACACGTGAAAATTTTTACAAACGTATTTAAATAATAATTGAACTGCCCTCTAGCTGCAAAGTTCAATAGCATTTTACAATAAGAGAGTGACCACCTCTTACTGTCTTTTAGATCTTTTTATGTACCACCATCCAGAACTAGTACATAAAAAGATCTAAAAGACAGTAAGAGGTGGCCACTCTCTTATTGTAAAATGCTATCAAACTTTGCAGCTAGAGGGCAGTTCAATTATTATTTAAATACATTTGTAAAAAATTTTCACATGTTGTTATAGTTATTCATTATTAAAATATTATATATATATACATATATTTTTATATGTATCATATGTATATATAAATCAAGATTATAGTATAAGCAAAATTTTAAAAATAATACTAATATAATTATTAATAATAAATTGGGAGAACACATTTACATATATTTTACTGAGGATGTGTTCACTCACATATTCAGATACAATAAAATTAACAAGAAAAAACACTAACTGCCATCTTTTTATTTTTAAAATAAATAGCTTTTGTTGTTATTAAATACACTCTGTGTGATATTCCTACTTTTCAATAACTTTTTTTTTTATAGAAAAGTAATAATAATCTTGTTATCATCAAAAAATTAGGACTTTCTAATTTTTTTGATATTTTTAAATCAGACTCAACTTTTAGTACATTCTAAAATTTTGTAAACGTTTTAGCATTGTATTCAGACAATATTTTATGATACAAAATAGTACAAAATAAATTTTTGAAAGAATAAACTGATAAAATTTTGTTAATATATAGATATATAACATGTATATCATTCAGAGAAGAAAAAATGGCTTCCAAATATAAAAATTGCACATTTCAATGGCTTTTATTGTTTGTTTACATTTTTGTTGTTTGTTTACATTTTTCTTTCAATAGCATATGATCTCGTGGAGTTAGATAGTGTAGTTCACAGCTTCATTATATTTATTAAAATAAAAGTATTTCCTTTCTTATATATATATTAGTTAACACTGCAATTTTGTGGTGCTGCATTTTTTCAATAATTTTCATCACAATAAAAATGTAAATAAAAAATAAAAAAGGGTAAATTTATTTTTATTTATTTATTGGTTTATTTTGAGAGGATAAAAAAGAAATCAATATTTTAATGTTTTTAGTTTTTAAATAAATTTATCATCTCTGTGTATATGTCATTTCTGTGTGTATATATTTTAAAACTGTTGAAGCATTAAATATAGTAAACACTATGTATTAAAAACATATAAAATATTTCATTTTTTATCAATATCTTAAAATAAACATTGTAATTTTTAAATGAAATAATACATAGAATGCTAAAATCAGCTGCAATATATAAATATATATTAAAATGAGATTGCCTTGACAACAGTTTGAAATTGTTGGTTATTATTGATATTGGGATTATCTAAGTGTTGATTGGTTTTTAATGTTTACTTACCAAGACATTTAGCTTTGAGCATTGTTACACTTATTATTTAAGTAATAGTTTTAACAAGGCTGTAAACCTTAGCAATGAGCGTCTGAAAAAATCGTCACTAGGGACCTCTGTAGGTCTTTAAAACATGCTTACGCTATAAAACCTACAGAGGTCCCTAGTGATGATTTTTTCAGACGCTCATTGCTAAGGTTTTCAGCCTTGTTAAAACTATTACTGAAATAATAGTGAGCGTTTAATAAAATTTATAATTACAACTTATTATTTAAGTAATACTTTGAGTGCAATTTGAAATTTATTATTGCAGTTTGTAATGTTTTAATTGACTATTTATTAGTCTATATTCAAAATAGGTTATTTAAACTTTTTTGTATCAATAATTTCAATCTCTGTGGTCAAATTGCAATCTTTAGTGTCTACATAAATATATTAGACAAATAAAGGTGGGATTCCACCTTTATTTTTAAAAGGAGGTTGCCTTGATAACAGTTTGAAATTGTTGATTGTTATTGATATTGAGATTGTCTAAGAGTTGACTGGTTTTTAATGATATATATACATATATGTATTAATTTGTATATTATACAGATTTTGCTACTATTTTTAAATTTTGATATTTACACAAAGCATGGAAACAAATGATACAGATATATAAAAATAGGGAAGAGATTATAAAACAGTATAGAAAAACTGCTGAAAAATTACATTAAAATTAAAGATAATAAAACCACTAATTGGTAACATTCTGTATTCCATTTATGACAAAATGTAATGTAATTTACATGAAATGGGATCAATTTTTAATGAGAAATATTGTTTAATGTTTAAATAAAAGTAATGTAATCAAGCCTCTACATTGCTCTTCTGTTAAATGTCCAAGTCTCATATCCATAAGTAAAAATTGGTAAAACACATTTATTAAAAATCTTCCTTTTCAAACACTTCGGCACATTTTTTAAAATATTATTTCTAAAGCATTCCATCCAAGTTGAATTTCATCAATTACGTTTCTATCTGTATTGATAATTTGATCGCGATATTCAAATAGTTGTGAATTTATTCTAATTCATCATTATCAATCTTTATTTTCCTCTTTTGGAAAAGTCCATTGATCACTACTTTAGTCTTTTTATCATTTATTTTTAATTCTTTTTTTTATTATTTGATAGTCAATAAAGTATAGAGAGTTATATATTAGGAATAACAAGAAAAGATTAAAAACTAAATTTATGGGCGAGAGAACAAATAGGTGAAATTGGGCTGGATATATAGCTTGAATAGATAATAGTAGATGGACAGTTGAAATCTTAAACTGGATTCCCCAAGATTGTAAAAGACCCAGAAAGAGATCACATGTGAGATAGGTAAATGACATAAAGAAATTTGCTGGTTTAATGTAGAGGAGAGAGGCTCATGATTGGATAAACTGGATTAAACTCAGAGAAAGAATATCATTCTGCTGTGGTTTGATAATAGTCGAAAATGATAGTGAATGTGATTAAGAAATAATTATTAGATACAAAGCTTAACAAAAAAACATATAATTTACAGTTTAAGAAATGATCCTATCATTAGCAACAACTGACGTGTTCACTCATACAGTAGTAGGTAGATAAGGAAACTCTAGAAGTAAACTAAATAATATAAATATAACCAAAAATAAATATTTCCACAAAAAATGTGAAATGAAAAACAGGCAGATGCTAAATGATAACAGAGAAAAAATGATAATATCAAGGCCTCCACCTATACATCTGAAGAAGAATAAAAAACAACTGCCCTTGAAGAAATGAGAAATCAGCCCTAATGTGATAATTATTTCAATACTAACCATGATAAGATTAAATATTTCATGTGGGCTCCATAGAATCATGGATAATGCATGCATCCACCACATTTAGGTTTAGATTTTTTTTTCTCTCAGATAACTAGTCTATAACAAACCTAACTAACTGACCATCCAATGTTGGATAGTAAACATTCTGATGATATGGGCTTAACCAGATGAGTCTTGTCACACCTAGTAAATGTAATTGTATTATGAGATAATCTTCATCATCAATGAAAAAACATTGCATATATGGATGAATAATGAGTTTATAATTTATCTTTGCTTTTAAACACTTCTCTCTTAAAAAATAGCAAGAATAGATCTCTAAATGAAGTCTATTAAAAAAAATCATTACTAGAAGAAATTCCCTCCTTATCAGGCTAAAATGCTTTCATTCAATGTGGTGACTTTAATACTTATCTATACTCACTGTATAAATCGGAGCCACAAACTGGAAATCCACAGACTAGATATGGTCCATGAAGGCTTCGTAATAGGTCCAAGGGCCTTGATAATTTATTTACTAAAAATCAATGTTTTACTTGCGGGGATTAAAATAAAAAACAAAAATCAATATTTTAAATGTTTTGTGTCATTTTAAAGAAAAGCAAAACTTAATATTTTAATTTCTTGTACCATTTTTCTATCATCCAATCCTGCCAACTTTGAAAAGAAGTTACAGATCATGCCGCCATTTTAAGCCACGTGATGAATCCGCACTTTACTTGGTATACATTTAATTGAATCTCTCGACTAAACTCTTTAGTAAATTGTTTTTGTTTAGAATCAACATGCATGAAATCTGCCTTATTCAAAATTATTTAAAATATTTTTATAAAAATATTTAATTACTTCCATCGAAGTTAGTTTTTTATACATTTTTTAAGTTTTTAAAATTGGTTTATTTTTTAGACAACCCTGAGATTGTACAAACTTACATGAAGTTATTTAGGCATAAATTCGTTTTGGTTAATGCTTCATTTTTGTAGTCGATATAAGTCTATTATTTAAAACACCTTTTTACATAGTTTAGAATTTATTTATGTCTTTATATAAATAGTTTTGATTTCTTTTATAGCGTAATAACTGAAATAAAAAAAAATCTACTGAGAAAACATACACACTTCTTATATATTTTTATAAATTTACATTATAAGACCTACATTTTCAAGTCGATTTTGTTTTTCTCAGGGCATATTTCCCCTTAGCTCAATGCTATAGCAATAATCAACCTGCGCATGCTTAGTGCTAGACCAACCTCTCAAACATTCACTTCACTTAATAAGGAAAAAATAATATCTATAACACCTTTTATAATTTAACTTCACATATACAATTTTGTTAGATATACTGAATTTAACTTCATGTATATATTTCAGACTTTTACTCTGCCGCACATTATTGAAAATATACTAACAATGACCTGAGAAAAAACTAAATTATGGCCAAGATTCATATTGAACCAGCCTCATTAGGTGGTTCATATCACAAACTTTTACACATTGCCATTTGTTCAGTATTTATAGATAACAAACTACTATAGTTTGATTTTTGCACTCAACTTAGAAAACTATATTATGTAAATATATTCATAGTACTATGAATCATTTATTAAAATAGTGATTATCCTTAGCTCACATATAAATGTTATACTTCCCCATTAATAAAACATATCTGGAAAACCACTAATACAGTTTATTTTCTTTTGTCAAAATCTGTATCTATAAATAAGCAAAAAATGAAACATATTTGAAATACTTTACTTCAAGATAAAACCTTCTTCAACCATACTCATAGAACAACACTAAAGGCTTTCCATTTATAGATAATGAGTACATGAGTGATTTTCCATAACACGATTTTGTCCTCTACATAAAAATGAAGAAATTATGTCATAAAAACTAAATTCTTTTGAATTTCCAAACAAATTACTGTTTTGCAAACAGTAGAGTCAAATGAATTTAATCTTCTTAGAAGTCTCATCAATACATTAAGGGAAATCTGACAATTGTGGTAATCATCTACTTCATAAATAGAATTTAGTCACTGACTTATGAAGATATAAATAAACACAAACCATAACTCAGTTAACCATTCCATGTGACTATGAGTTTATTGTACTCCCTGGTTAATTTTTCAACTTTTGATTTTAGAATGAAATCATTATTCTACATCAGAATTCCATAAATTGGACTTAATTTGTAGAAATTTATGTTGTCAAATGAAAAACATTCTAAAAAATCATACTTGAATATTGGAAATATTGAAAAAAAATATGTTCATAATGAGATCAAGGATTAAAAAATATAAAACATCATTTAACAGACCCCAGGAAACATGTTTGGAAAATTAAATAATTTTTATTTGAAAGATTTTCAATTGGATGGACAGTTGAAGAGTTGGAGTGGATTGAAGTCTGTCCATTAAAGTATGAAGATTGGTTATCTTCATACATATCTGAGTACTTATTGCATATATGTGTAGAGATGATAATCTGGACCAACTGATGATTGCTGGTTTAGCATGAAATACATATATTGGGGATTATTTATATTTTTGAGATATATGTGTTCAAGAGTATCAGTGTTATGGGATAGAGTGGAGAGTGGTGGGTTGTGTGAAAGTCTGTGCTTATATACCCTATATATTACATATATTGATACAGGTATATAATAAGTTTATATTTATGAATGAGTAAATGCTAATCTCTGATAAATCTATCAAATTCTATTTTAAAATATTAAAATTGCTTTATAATTTTTATATTATTTCAAAAGATCCTAACACTGTACCAGTAATCCCATTCAGTGATCATTTTCTTAAATTGGGTGAGCATAACAATATATTTTTTTTTGTTTTCATTGCATTAGAATGGATTAACTACTGTTTTTAAAAATAAAACATATACATATAAAATAAAATAGAAATCATGTATACTTTTTTTAATAATACTATTTCACAATTATTGTGTAGAAATAATTATGCATCTTTAAAACATTACACAAAATATTAATCTTTAATCTATTCCAAAAACCTTCTAGAAGTAATTTGGCAAATGTTTCCAGATTGAAGAACAAAAACAAAAGCCACCAAGCATGTGAAAGCAAGACTAAAATACTTTGACCATGCCACTTTCCAATTATGCTAATCTCTTTAGGCCTCTTTTTAAGTAAAAAAAAATCCAATATTCAAAGCATGTTATTTTTTTAAAAATATTGGCAAAATATTTCAATAGAGGCTTGTAATAAGTGTGATTTAAGGTAACATGGCTAACAGGTTTCTCTGGGCATAGAGGTGGAGAGATTCCTGATTCTAATAAAAGAGAAGCCACAGTGCATCACATCACATCAACATGACAATAAAAAGTTTGAAAACTTTCACATTGATGATATGAGAGGTTAATGATTACCAAACTACAACCACAATGACAAAAATAAAGCACTTAATAGATCCTCTAGTGCAGTGGTCTTCAACCTTTTCACACCTGCGGATGGGTAAAAAAATAAGGATGAGGTTTCACGGACTGGCAGAAGTCTATAGATACATTTTCTTAAAGATGTAAACTGCTTAGCCTTACATGAACATAATTGTTACAACTGATCAAAACAACAATGTTAAATATACAAGATGAAGTTATATATATATATATATGGAGTTTGTATAATAAAAAACTTTTTTTTAATTTTGATTTTTTTTTAGAAAAGTAATAAAAAATTTAATTCTATCTCCTCCCCCCACAAACATCTGTTATAACTAGAAAAACAAATTAATTTATGTATGATTGATTAGATTTTGTTTTTGTTCTGTTTCTTTTTTTTTAATTGGGTAAAAATGAGATGAAAAATAAAATAAATTTTTTTTATATTAATTAAAAGTTTAAACTCTTATTATTTTGTTACTACAAACTTTCCTGCCAGTCTACCACGGACCGGTAAAAAACTTCTGCAGCCCGGCACCGGTCTACGGATTAAGGGTTGAAGACTACTGCTCTAATGTATAACTCATGGTTGAAATCTTTGCAGATTCTTCTATATTATTTTGTTAATAACTATTAAAAAAAATATACACTAGATAAATAAGATGACAAAAATCAGACTCAAGCCCTGTGTTTGTTATATATGGCTCTACTTATATAATAAAGATTGGTTTTTATAGCCTTCTTAGAGTCATTTTTGATTTTGTCTGTGTCTCTTTCATTTTTTCAGGAGTTAAAGATTGCATTTTTTTCCCATTGGCTCCTGCTGCTAATTCATAACACACACACACATATATATATATACACAAACGTTTATACAGAATAATTTAATAATTCCCATAATTCCTCACTTTTTAAATATATATAAATGCCTATTCTTCCATCGAAATCCCAAAAAGCCAAGGCAACAGCGGTCGATCGTATATTAAATGTGATTTATAGATGGATATGAGATTTTTAGACGTTCTAAGAAGGAAATGCCTGGCTAGATAAGAAAGAACTCGGCAAATAGACGATTGCAAAGAATTTCTTCTAAATAAAAAAAATCTGGACATAAAAAAGATATATAAAACAGAGTTCGAGAGAAGATTCAAGATCTTGAAGTAAAACTTGAAAAACATTTTAAATAAAAAAAAAACTATCAAAATCTACTTTTATATCAAATATATATTAAAATAATTTTGTAATATAAATGCAAATATCTAATCTTAATTATATATATATAAAAGTTAATAAATAATTCACAAACGAGAATCGTTTTTTGTAAGCAAAGGACTCTTTGCGGAGTGCAATTCTAAAATAAAAAACATCATTTTCTGTTTACTGTTAGAAGTGCGTTAGAAAAGCGTTTTACAAATACGTTGAGAAGTTTGTTTAATTATATTCGAATTGGAGAAGTCTTGCCGACTTATAGTGCGATTATATATATATGCATGTAAGTGTGGATGTTATAAATGTGCGTTTGTGCTCATATATTATATACCTGCGGCAGCATTATAATTTAACATCATAGTATAGTACGCGTTCCGGTGTCATTTACTACTACGGTATTAATGATCATTTCTACTTTTACTTTTAAGATTCTATCTGCTATATGAATGTTTGTGTGTAGAAAACAATTATAAATAATTCCTTTGATTAATTTTGAAAATTGTATGGATAGTAATAGTATATCAACAGAAGTCGATTTAATGTCACTTATTATTACTACTACTACTATTACGATTACTGCTACTACTACTACTATCAGTATTAAAAACAAGAAGAATATTATCATTTAACTTAAAAACATCAAACTTTTTTCATTCACAACTTTGACTCCAAACACTTCAGGCAAATAAATACATTAGAGATTATTATTACTAATAATTTATTAAGCTAAAAATTATCCTATCATTCCTAGATCAGACATAAACTTTAAATATAGTTGAAGATTAATTCTTCAGTATTTTAATTATCATGTGTTTTTTTCTATGCATATTTTTTAGATAGAATTAAACCCTCCTCCCCACATCTTAATATAGACTGAACACTGATTATGTATGTGTGTAGAAGATGATGATAAGGATTAACTGATGAATGCTGGTTCAGCACAAATACGTATATTGGAGATCATTTATCTTTTACGTACGTATGTGGTCATGTGAATCGGATGTATGAGATAGATTGAATAGCCAAAGGGAGCTTGAAAGTCTATGTTCAAACCCTTATATAATTAAACATAATAAATAAAAAACAATAAAAAGTAGCCTCCCCGCCAAGATCAATTTCAGGCTCAAAGAGTATACTCCAATTGGTCCACATTAAAAAAACTCCTATACTTGTCTTCATCATTTGTTCAGGGTTATTAATGCCAAATTAGTACACTTTGATTTGTAAGTGTCAAATTTTCCACACTCATGATTTTGATACCAATTATTTCAGATAAGTGGATTAATGCTTATTACTAATCTTTTATTAAAAAAGAGATTATCCATAGTTGAACTATAAACTTACAATGCCAGTTAAGGATTAATATATCAATTTTCCATTAAACATAAATATGAATAACAACTTTCTTTTTTCATGTGTAATATCTTTTTTAGACAGACTTAAAACTTCCACTCCACCACATATTCTTGAGACATATGAATACCCCCCCCCATTGCCAAAAAAAAAAAAATCCTCCATCCAGATGCATTTCATGTTTAACCAGAACTCCTCAGTTTGTCTCTGGAAAATTTGAATTTTATTGCTAGTAGATAATTACAATATAATGGAGTTGGAAATATTTTTGTTTTTAGTAAATCAGCAGTTAAAAAAAAACAAAAAAAACAGATTTTATGTAAATAATCCAAAAACGTTTAATTACTGTAAATGCCCTTTAAAATTTCTTCCTTAAATTAAATAGAAGTGTTTTCTTAAAATATAAAGACATGGCTAAAAACGTATCAAACCAGTTGAATATAGCTTGATATGTATGTAACCTGCCAAGATGGCTATGCTGTGCAACCCTGAAAGATTCATTATTATATTGCATTTGCATGCACAAAATTTGAAGAAATTCAATTCAATAGAAATAAGTTAAAAATTGGTCACAATATTTGATTATGGAAACAAACAGAAAAGTCTAAAGTTAAATAAATATTGTTGGGAACATAAATAAATATTGTTCTGTATCACACCATTATAATAAACATTAAATCCAGTTTTTTAAATGTTTTTCATTAATATAATATTAAAATTATATACATATACTGTAAATACATAAACACACATAATTTACACATAATGGAGTTGAAATTAAAAGCTAATAATTATGTTATATTTTACATATTTTAAAACAATGAATAATAACCATTAAATTGCTTGTCTTTAATTCTGTATGCTTTCCCATATTATTACCGCCTCTCCATCTAGAAAAACAAAGAGTTGAAATTTCCTTATATATATATATAAGTAGAGTGATTTGAACTTAGAATTTTTCAGTCTATGTTTATCCTCCACCTCAAGCAATCAATATATATATATATATAATTAAGAGCATGCTAATAACTCTAAACAAGCTTTTTTTTATATTTATGATAAATGCTACTACAAGAGAAGGCATTCAAATCATTTTTATCTTGGATTGTCCCAATCCCCAGACCGGTTTCGACCTATGGGTCTCTTCAGTGAGGAGTTGGGACATTAGATCTAAAAAACCAACTCAAGCAAAGCATTTATCTAAAAGATAATTGTTATTATATATATATATATTTCATTCAAAACCAGCACTCATTAGTTGGCCAGAACATAATCTACCATACACATATACAATCCAATTTTAAATACAATCATTTTTAAATAGTAAATGATGCTATAGTAAATAATACACATTCCCACCTCAATATTAGACAATACCATAACAAGAAAATGAAATCATTTTCTTATTGGTTCTCTTTGTATATAAAGAAGATTGTCTTGAATATTTAAAGTAATATGAATATTCATCGAACCAATTATTTTATTGTTTTTATTAAATATATGTGTGTGTATAGATATATATTCACTTATAAAATATGAAAGGCTTTAATCATTGCAATTGTTTTATAGTTAGATATTTACCAACTAAACTGTTATTAATTTTAAAAATAAATGACTTAGAATATTTTACAGTTGTTTCTAAATGTTGTAAAATGGTTTCCTTTAATATGAGATAATATAATAACTGTTAATATCTCTTCTAAGTAAGAAGTTCACTCCATTTAATTTACTAAATAACCAACCCAATATCATTAGATACTTCATCTTATTGCAGTAATATATAAATACGGAATGTGATGTGCTGTGACCTCCTTATTCAGAGTCAGAAATCTTCCAGCCACTATGCCCAGAGAAACCTGTTAGCCACTTTATCTTCCCTTCCCATTCCCCACCCTAAGTTTCCACATATTCTACTCTATCCTGCTCCATCCCACTTCTGCAATATAATCTTTGTCAACTTCCTGGGCTTTATATCTAAATCCCCCTTATCTTTTCCCAAACCAGCATAAAAAACAATAAACCACTTTCTGTATAATCACTTTGTTTATATTTATTCTCCTATAACTTCATTATTTGTACTCTTTCTGTTTGCAGGCATTCACATTCAATTAATAGATGCCTAATATTTTCTATACCTTCCTTACACAACTTGCTGACTAACTCAGCCATATTTTTCCATTTATATGTATATTCCCTTGTTGTCAAAGATCCTGTTCGAGCCTTAAACAGTAAACTATTTTCCTTGTTATTATCATAAATTAACTTGCACGCAATATTCTGCTTACTTCTATATATATTTAGACTCTTTTTACTCTCCATACTAGTTCTCCATCACTCCAAATCCTTATTTTTTTATTAATGCATTTATTCTTCTATCCCATTCCTTTTCACTATTACACTCAACAATTCTCCTAGCACAATCATCCCACCTTTTGTATAAGTATATTGACATAAATTCTTTATATAAATCTTCTGCATATTGTACTATCTTTCTCACCCATCTTGTTGCCTGCCCTTTACTCTTAACCCAATTAAATACTATTTTGGTTATTCTCTTATTATCCATAAACTGAGCAAATTTATACACTAGTATCCTCTATTGCAAACCTGAGAATTAAATGATGACCATTCCATAAAAATCTATTATATAAAGGATTTGAACTCAGTCTTTGACATGATCCTCAACTCTCCACATCATCTCATACTACTGACCCACCTGATCACACACATGTTGAAAAGATAAATAATCACCAATATACATATTCCGTGCTAAACCAGCACTCATCAGTTGGTCCAGAACATCTCCACACACATATATAATCAGTGTTCAGCTTTATATTAAGATAGCCAATCTTCATACTCTAATGGGCAGACTTGTATATATGTGTAGAGATGGTAATCTGGACCAACTGATGAGTGCTGGTTTAACACAAAAAAGATATATTGGTGATTATTTATCTTTTCAACATGTGTGTGATCAGGTGGGCCAACAATATGCGATGGTGCAGAGAGTTGAGGGTCATGTGAAAGTCTGAGTTCAAATCCCTCATATATTACATGTATATGTGCAGGTGTGTGTAAGCCTGTAAAGGGTATTAAATTAATAAGCTATTGTAAGCTTAAACAATTAAACAGACCCTAGATGGTACTTTTATATCCCTATTCTCAAACTAGTGTCTAGGTAATCTTCTTGTGTAAATTGTACTTCCAGTAAAGTGTTGTAATTTTTCTGTTTACAGCTTGTTGATAATTTTAAACTCAAATAGATATGCGACTAACTGCATTCACAAAAATATAATAGTTCCATTCCTACAAATCTATAACCTGGAAGTAAGACCAAACTGGATCACAAAAACTGTTTAGGATTCCCACATTTATTTTTACATTTGGCTCATATCCATTTAATACTAATTAGCGCATGGACTTGGTTGTGAATTATTAATGAATTTTCAAATATATGGACATTAGCTTTACAATGGGATTTTATGAAGATCAAATAGAGATACAATGTTAGGGCAAATGTTTTGTCCTTATTATCAAAATTCAAAATACAGAGGTAGCAAATGATTATAGTTAGTTCCTGATAATTTGTCTTCTACTTGTAAAAACATTTGCAAAAACACCAAAGACTGTTCTATTATGATTAAGAAGAATTAAGTTACTGCTGATTATTGATCTGATGATGGCCAATGCTTGATTTTCAATAAATAAGTTCAATTACGGTACATCTGGTTGTTCTTCCACTTTTGCCTTTAAAACTTTCTTGGGCATTACATATTTTACTAACTGATTACATCATCTCATTAGCAAGACCTTGCATGATTTGGTACACTTGATAGAGTGCCCAAATTGTGTTTGGATAGTCCCCGGATCGATTCTGATGCTCACAGTTCTGGCACTCGAACGTCTTATGAACTTCCGAGCAGTAAAACCATATGTTTGTTTTATACGCAAGGTAAGATAATTTCAAACTATCATTTAATCTAATAAAGAACTATGTGTTCATTATCATTGCAGATTATGACATTTCATAATATAAGTTTCAATACCATAGAAAAAAAGAATAATTGAATGGTTTGTTGCTCAGAAGATTAAGCGATATTCAAACAACAAAATTATCAGGGTAAACTTCAATCTGGGTACTTTTTGGTCATCAATAAATGTACCATCTCACTAAAAAATATGATAGCAAAATAATAACCGAATGGTTTGTTGCTCAGGAGGTCATGTGATATTTGAGGGGCAGAAAATAGATTCAGTGTAGGTACTTTTTGTCATCAATCGCTCTACCATTTCACTAAGAATATGATAGCAAAAGAATAACAGAATGTTTTGTTTCTCAGGAGGGCATGTGATGTTTGAGCATCAGAAGTAGCAAGGTAAGCTTATTTTCCTCATCAATCACTCTACTATCCTGCTAAGAATATGATAGCAAAAATAATTGGATAGCTTGTTGCTCAGGAGGTCATGTGGCATTTGAGCATCAGAAGTATCAGGTTAAGCTTCAATTCAAGAACTTTTTACATACCAATCATTCTACCATCTTGCTAAGGATATGGTAGCAAAATATAATTGAATGGTCTGTTGCACAGGAGATCATGTGACATTCACGCATCCAAAGTAACAGAGTAAGCTCCAATTCAGAAAGTTTTTGTCTACCAATCACTCTACCATCTTACTAAGAATATGATAGAAAACAAGAATGGGATGGTCTGTTGTTTGGGAGATGTGTGATGTTCAAGCACTAGAATTGAAAGTGTAAGCTTCAATTTGGGAACTTTTTGCTCATCAATCACGCATCTTCCTAAAAACATGACAAAACTACAAAAAACTACTCAAATGTTTCCATGCCTTTTAAAGCTACTTTTTCAATGTAAAACTTTTGCATCGCAAACCATCATGGGTTTAATTAAAACACGAGTTATGTGCAATTTTGCCAATAATAATTTAAATGATCTAAAAAAGTGTAAGAATTTAAATTTATTACATTATTTTAATAACGTTAAAATGTATCTCTAATAAATAAATAAATAATCCGCCATCAATATTTTTAACTGTTTATTTGACATTTATCATCATGGAATTAATAGGGTGGTTTAATTTGATTTATTGGCTTATAACACGAGTGATATTAAAACTCCACCTAATGCTAATACGGCTATATATCATATCAATAAAATGAAATATTAAAAATAAGATTTAAACATGATAACTAATACAACATTATTAAAAAAAAGGATGTTTCGTAAAATATTTCAATTTTCATTTAATTTAATCATTGAGAAATAAAAGATTTAAAAGTATATTTCATTTCATAAATATCAATTTTTGCTTGTGTAACGAGAAATAAAACAAATATTATTGAAAATGAGCCATGGCAGATCATCTAAATTCTTTTATAAGATTCAAATTTTAAATTAAAATACCAAACACAAGGAATGGAAAATAAACACGAGAGCGTTTTATTTCACTAAAAACGTTCGCATTTATATTTATTTTCTGCTTCTGAAATTTATTAAACGCACTGTGGATGACGTTTATCAAAAATTTCATTCCAATTTAAACTGTCAAATTATTTTACTTTACATTTAAAATTTAAACAATAAAAAAGATAATATTTTTTACTGAATCAAATAAATATTACAATATATTTAAATTATAAATTGAAATCATATTTGAACAGAAAGAGGAGTGTAAAATTTAGGAGAGGGAAAAAAACCTTGTCAAAAAATTTAAAACTTTTATATCATAAATTTAAGTATTATAAATTAATCTGCTACATTGTGTGTAAATGGGTAATAATTTTTATGAGCTAGCAAAGTGGAAACAAAACTTATATTTCATGTGAGTGTCTCCATTGGTTATTCAAACTTACAGTAGAGGGCACTAGAGTAGAAAAAGTCTATGCTTTTGTTTAATGTACTGAAATGAAAGAATCAGTATGAATATTCCTAACATTGCAGTTAAAATAAAAATAAGATTACTGAAATTTATAATTACCGACCTGGTATCAGATTAGTGCAACTGCACAAGCAGGTTGGCTTAGGTTCAAAACTTTAAGAATTGTTTAAATTTCAGGGTTTAATAGTAAAAAAAAAATTAAAATCACGTTCTAAATACTTAACTAGACTTGCTCAAGCTTTCACTTACTACAAGAATTTATCACTGAAAGCAAGAAAGAAGGATGAAAATAATCAATGGTTTTTAATTAAGGATAAATTAAAATTAATAAGAATTGCTCAGGCGTTCATAAAAAGTTCTAATCTTGAAGTACCACAAATGAAATTGATTTGAGGGCTAACATTCCACAATTTGACATTCCTGACACTAAGACAAGCACAGCATAATAATTAATTAGAAGTTCATAGGTAAAGCTTTCTTGGTTAAATTATTAATATGAATGAAGACATAATGTATAAAATTAGTCAAAGAATTGATCTTGAATGGAATGCTTTTGGTAGAAAGAAGTTAATATTAAAAGTAAATATGCCTATATGTTTGAAAAGAATGATTTCTTTTACTAGATATATTTTACCAGATCTTAACTATGGATCTAGGACTTAGATATTTAGCAAAAGTTCAATACAAGAAGTTCAGACTTCTCGATGAAGCATGAACAGATGTATATTGGGAGTCACAGGGAGAAATGGAAAGAGAAAAAATGTATCGTGGACATCAATGAATGAACTAAAAAAATTAAGTGGAGTTTGGATAGATGAGTTGCTAGAAGATATATGAGAATATGTGGACAGGTGATGTCTCAAATTGTATTATAAGCTATTGCAAAAGACTGAGAAAAAAACTATAATGTGGAATTGATGGATAAAATAAATGTTTTTCAAAATAAAACTTTGGATCAGAGGACAATAGATTGAAAATGACAGTCACAAAGTAGTCAACACATTTCATTACATTTCAAAAAGTTGTTGGACTAGGTCACAATGGCTATATGATATTTTGGAATGTAAATGCTACAAGCAATAAACATTACTGCTCATTAAAAATATTATTTTATGGTATAATTGCATTTCCAAATGGCCGTTCAAAAAAGTAAAACAAATAAAAATAATTATATTGTCATCTGCATATACAAGTCTGCCATTACCTCATAAAATATATTATATTTTTCATTTAATATACAACTCAGTCTTTGCAATGTACAAAAACCACTTATTCATCACTTTTGGATTTACGTAAGTAATATTTACTAAGGCAATAAACCTAAAGCATGTGCGGTTAAAAATGCGAAGGTAGGGACCTCTACAGGTCTTAATCACAAGCTTATGCATTGGAAGAATAGAGGGGAACCCTTCTTTACTTCAATCTACTTAGTAAATATTACTTACGTAATTAATGTGCGTTAAATAAATTTATAATTACCAATTTTGGATTTGTAAGCAATTTTGCTAATATTATTAAAAATATCTAAGCATTTAATTTTTTTTTGGCAGCACAATTTTTCTTATATATAAAATGAATGTATTGACAGCTGAAATATTTAACATTTGGAAAAGGATTGCCAATGGCCAACAACTTGTTCAAGTTATAACCCACAGTAATCTCAGATTTTCCAGTGCTAGAACACATGTATGGAAACTTTATGCAATGAAAAGCAATACCATACAAAATTTTCATTGAGTTCAGTTGAATGCATTCTTCTAGACAAAATACAATCAAGTATTATAATAAATAAATTTGATTTTTTGTTATTCTAAGAATTACTTTCAAAAAATATTAAAATATTTATTAGATGATAATCTGGACCAATTGATGAGTTCTGGTTCAACATAAAATATGTATATTGAAGATCATTTATATTTTTCACATGTATGTAGTCATGTGTATTAATTGTATAAGGTAGAGTGGATAGTTGAAGAGAGCTTGCAACCAAATCCCCTGTAATTATATAAAAAAGTAGAATAAAAATAATCATAGATTGCAAAAAAAATGGAAGTACAGTATTACTTCAGTGAAGATTACACATGGTAAAATATCAATAACCTCAATACAAAGTGGCATAAAACTTAAACTATATGGAATTAATTCAAATTAATTTGACTTTTATAAAATAAAGACATATTTAAGAAGATACTCAAAGGGACACCTGTTTGATTAAAAAAATAATATGAAATTAGAACATTTAAAAATTGGTAGCAGTAAAATTTATAGTATGTAGCTATTGCAGGTTGATTTGTGATATTATATATATTATAAAAAAAATTGGTTATTGCATAAAAATTGGAATTTTTTATTGTATTATTTTATAATTATCCAAAAATACTTTACAGACATACAAATTATTTTTTAATTGAAACCAATTTTCAAATTTATTGTCAGAAATAATATTTTCTAAACAATCTTATACTTTTGAATTAATTTCAATTTTTGAATATATATTTTTATCACCTATACAAATTCTACTTAAGCTGCTTATAAATTTTATTTATATATTTCTAGACTATTATTTTGAATATTAAAGGTAAATAATAATAGTTCAAACATAAACGAAATGAAAGAGGAAGCTATTGTAAACCCCCTGGTGAGCTATCTATAAATTAATACAAACCTGTCAATAAATAAAAAAAAGTAAAGAGTGGAGCCACCTGTGTTTATCTCAGGTCATAACAGAGTATTGGGAGTGAGTTAATTTATGACAATAGCAAGGAAAGTATTTTATTATTTAAGACTCAAACGGGATCTTTAGCAACAAGGGAATATACATGTAAATGAAAAAATATGGGTAATTTAGTGTGCAAGTTGTGTAAGGAAGGCATAGAAAATATTAGGCATTTGTTAACTGAATGTAAATGCTTAAAAGCAGAAGAGTACAAATAATGAAGTTATGGAAGAATAAATATGAACAAAGTGATTATACAGAAAATGGGTTATTGGTTTTTATGCTGGGTTCGGGAAAAGATAAGGGGGATTTAGATATGAAGGCCATGGAATTGATAAAGATTATGTTGTGGAAATGAGATAGAGCAGATTATGGGAAAACTTATGGTGGGAAATGGAAAGGGAAGGTAAAGTGGCTAATGGGTTTCTTTGGGCATAGTTGCTAAGAGATTCCCGACTGCGTATAAGGAGAAATCACAGTACATCACATCACATCATAATCAAAATACTACTTAATTGAGTTATGAGTAAAGATCAGTCAACAAGATGGGTGAGAAAGGTGGTATGGTATGCATAAGATTTGGATAAAGAATTTATGTCAGTATATTTATACAAAAGGAGGGGATTGTGTTAGGTGAATTGTTGAATGTAATAGTTGCAAGGAATGCGATAGAAGAATAGATGCATTAATAAAGAATAGGGAGTTGGAGAATAATGTGGAAAATAAAAAGAGTTTAAACATATATTGAAGTAAACAGAATATTGGCTGTGAGTTAATTTATCAAAATAGCAAGAAAAATAGTTTACTGTTTAAGGCTCAAACAGGATCTTCAGCAACAAGGGAATATACACATAAATGGAAAAAATGTGGCCGATTTAATCTGCAAGTTGTGCAAGAAAGGCATAGAAAATATTAGGCATTTGTTAATTGAATGTAAATACCTAAAAGCAGAATGGGTACAAATAATGAAGTTGTGGAAGAATAAATATAAACAAAGTGATTATATAGAAAATAGGTTCCTGATGTTTATGCTGGGTTTGGAAAAAGATAAGAGGGATTTAGATATAAAGGCTATGTAGCTGATAAAGATTATGTTATGGAAATGGGATGGAGCAGGATAGAGAAGAATATGGTAAAAACAATGGGGAATGAAAAGAGAAGGCAAAGTGGCTAACTGGTTTCTCTGGCCATAGTAGCTGAGAGATTCCTGACTACGATAAAGGAGAAGTAACGGTGCATCTCATCTCATATTTAAGCATCTGATTTATTGAATTTTTCCAACACAGAGCAAGAAGCCTGTATATTAATGTAATTGTAAGCCATTCTGAACAATGGAGGATAAAGGCCAAGTCTCATTTTAAAACTTAAAAATGGATTTTATCCTTTTATTGTTTGTAATGACTTCAGAATGGCTTACAATTGTACTGAAATCATGCTAATATATAGAATTCGAATTGTATGTTATAATGTCAATAAATTAAATGCTTAAGTACTAACCAGGCTCAAGTACAAATATGTCCCCTACGTACATTTTTAATTATTGATGTAGTTTACACATAGCTCATTAGGGGTTTACAGTAACTTACACTTTAATTTTAATTTGAATATTGTAGAGTTAATTCCAGGGTTTTGGTTTATTATGTAATACTGGTATTAATAAAGTCACAATATTCAAATGTAAATACTGTATTTTTTTTTTTTATAATTCAGACTTCCATTTTAATAAACTTGCAAGTAATATCCTTATATTTTAATATAATCCAATAATCAGAGAAAAATGGATTCATTTTTATCTGATCTCCAATATCCTAAAAGGGCAAAGAGTAGATCATGCATTGATATTTCATAGAAGTGAATTCTAACATTATCAATCATATTAGCAAAGGCTTGATGTTTTCAAACATCACTGTCAATTGGCAATACAGGTATCATTTATTTTTATTTTTACAAACCTTGTAAACAAATAATGCCTATCAAATGTGTATCATTTTCAAATGCTCATCCAATAAAAATCTTTTAAAAATCAAATTTTCTAGATTAATGTTTAACTTCTAAAATATCAAACTACTATTCATAAAAATCCTTGAATAGCAGGAAAAATGATAAAAGAGGGCTTTAATAGCAACAAGTTTATTACAATGATACTGGAAACCCTGATTTGTAAATGATATTTATAGTGTGAAAATTTTAAGACTATTATTTCATAAACATTATATACTCTCATTGCTATATATTAAATAACAGTAATTTGTTTACAAAGATGGTGAAATTAATAGCATTTATATTCAAAAATATATATTTAACATTATGCACATATTAAAAGAAGGATGGAGTTAAAATAATGTCATGCCGTACATAGTTTATATAAAAAGTTTAACTAATTTTAGACTTTACATCTGTAGTAGTAGCAGTAGCAGCAGCAGCAGCAGCAGCAGCAGCAGTAGTAGTAGTAGTAGTAGTAGTAGTAGTAGTAGTAGTAGTAGTAGTAGTAGTAGTAGTAGTAGTAGTAGTAGTAGTAGCTAGTAGTAGCTAGTAGTAGTAGCTAGTCAGTAGTAGTAGTAGTAGTAGTAGTAGTAGTAGCAGTAGTAGTAGTAGTAGTAGTCAGTAGTAGTCAGTAGTAGTAGTAGTAGTAGTAGTAGTAGTAGTAGTAGTAGTAGTAGTAGTAGTAGTAGTAGTAGTAGTAGTAGTAGTAGTAGTAGCAGCTAGTAGCTAGTAGTAGTAGTAGTAGTAGTAGTCAGTAGTAGTAGTAGTAGTAGTAGTAGTAGTAGTAGCTAGTAGTAGCAGTAGTAGTAGTAGTAGTAGTAGTAGTAGTAGTAGTAGTAGTAGTAGTAGTAGTAGTAGTAGTAGTAGCAGTAGTAGTAGTAGTAGCAGCAGCAGCAGCAGCAGCAGCAGCTGCAGCAGCAGTAGCTAGTAGTAGTAGTAGTAGTAGTAGTAGTAGTAGTAGTAGTAGTAGTAGTAGTAGTATAAAAATCTCTAACCTAATAATTATTATAAAAATTGACATATTGAGAAACAGAACATATTTACTCAAATATACACATACTGGTTTGTGGTCGAGACTGTATGTATGCATGAAAATGTGTTCATTTAATTACTCTCTTTCTCTTAAAAATGAAGTCTACTGTTTTCCTTTTTACTTTCTTTTGTGATGAAAATTGATAATGATGAAGTGCAAGATAGAATGCTAAAAGATGCTGTTTTCATCACGCACTGCAATTAAAAAATTAAAATTTCTCTAGTGATGACAGCAATTCTGCCAAATCTAAAGGGAAATGTGAGATGTTTCATTTTTAAGTTCATTCTGGCTTCTCAATCTTTGAAAGTGTATCTTAATTGCAAAAATGATTTGAGATCACTTTTAAAAATAGATCCTTGGATAAAGTCTATGTTTAAAGTCAATAAGTTCTAATATCTTTTACATCTCTGAATCCAATGATTGTTAGTCATCAGTTTTTAATGAATAATTTTAAGGCCAGAAAATACATTTTTAAAGTCTAATAAGTAAATATATTGCACTACAGGAAAACATAGTAAGCAGGTGGCTGAATAAAAATACAAGACTTATTGTGAGATTTGACTGACAATGTATGTAATGATATATGATAGTGTGATCAATCTTTAAATGACTTACTTTCATATTATTTTTTAAATTGGACAGGTGACTATTTCAATACCATCCTTAGCATGTAGTTATTTTTCAAAATTCAAATTACTTGGAATTCAGTTCTCCTATTTATTTTAGAGATATCTCATACCACTTGTAATCTAAATGACTACATTTTTTCATCTTTTTTAAATATCAGCTTTTCTGTTATTTTTAAAAAATAAATATAATACATCTTGATGCAACCAATGGCCACAATAATAATAAGAAAATTTATTTAATCAAACTCACTAATTAAAAAAAAAACAATCAACTAATTGTAAAAAATCTGTCAACTGAATCCAGTTAAATAAAAGTAATTTTATTTCATTTACTGGCTACATTTTAAAATTATTTTATACAAATAATTTAATATTTATTGTAAATAATTCTTATAGAATTTGAAATTATATATAATATATATATATATATATATATATATATATATATAACAAGTACATATCTTAGGAGTGATACAAAATATTGGTTGTAATAGGAGTGTAACAAAAACATGATACAAGGAAATAATACCATGAGAAAACCACAGAATAAAAAGATAATATAAGTGTGAGCTTTCGAGAGAACACTGTAAGTCAAGAAAATGGTTATAATACAGTCAGATAGTGTAAGAATGGGATGAAATAAAAATTATATAATTAAATGCAAAATTTAAAGATGGATCTGTGAGACAAAAAATGGCTACTAATACTGTAAAAATATGACTGAATAAAAATATAGGTCTCAAAAAATATAGGTGATCAAAGAAAATGGCTGAAATTCATGCAGCAACATGATTGGATATAAACTTAAGACAAAGTGGTGTTTAGTTCAATCTCCCAGCTAGCAGAATGGGGGGGGGGGATTAGACCTAACAAAAATCATGAGTTTGGGCATAGTGTGAGCTACAAAGACAAAGGTAAAACTGTTATAACTGATGTCACAAATAGTAAAATAAAGAAAAAGGAGATCTTTTTGTAAATGCATCTATATGCCCCTGAACAGCATTCCATATCTATTACAATGCATTCAGTCCATAAATGTACCATCCTGGAAGGATGACCCACAAATGGTATAATACCATCCTTGATGAATATGTAAATATCCTTCATTCAAAATAAACTTGATTATGGCTAAATATTCTCAGGGAAATGTTAAATCTACTTAGGTATTAAACTCTTGGCTCATTAAAGGAAGGTTTCCTATAATAATCATTTAAACTTTATATAAAAGTGAAATTGCTTTTAAAAATTATTTTTAACATAAAGCTTCGAGTAAGGGTTCAAATAGAGTAAAATAATTGCAATCAATGCTTACTCCACACACTTCGTCAAAAATTGGATAACAACAAAAATTTCTCTTATATAAAGGCAAACATTGCACTTACCTATGTTTATTAAAATTTATGAGTATACACACTTTAACCTGTAATTGTTGTTACCATTTAGTAAACAAAAATATGAGATCCCCACTTTAAACAAAATTAAATTAATGTAATCACATAAGCAAACTGTAACAAGCTTGAGTCTTCAAGTATAATTTGAGAGATGTACAACTATTCATATTAGATAACATATGAAGATCTAAAAATTGCCAACATGTATAAATTAAATGCATAAGTGACGACCAGAGATATCAATCCACCAGTCACATTTACTGTAGATTATATATTAAACCAATAAAACCACATCCCACTATGAAGAAAGAAAATTAGACTTATTTTGCATCCAAATAGTAGGTTAATAGAAATAATAGTCATCAAATTTACATAACGTCATTGCATATACATTCATATATAGAATAGTAAATAACTGTAAACAATACCCATCTTTTTATTATATCAATGTTCTATTTTCTCAGACAGATTAGCCTTGGGCATATGAAAAAAGATGGGCTTAATTTAAAACATCATTTAAATGATTCTGTGAAGATCTAGCTTATGAATTATCTTAGTAATGTATTAGTAATGTAACAGACTATGTTTTAAGAATAGATTTATATTCTTAGCATTACTTATCTAATAAGCTGTAAAATTATTAACATGCTCATTAAAATCATTAGAATTTTGTATATACCACTAAACATCACATGATCACCATTCTTTATGCTTACATAAGCTGTTTAAACAGAGGCTAAACTCTCCATACCCTAGGGCCACTCCGTGCAAGCCAGAGTAACCAATGGATGCAAGAAGGAGCCTTGGAGCTGGAGGATTGCATTAGATACTAAGATCTAGGTGCAGTGCTCTCAGATCCACGACTTCTCACTGATGAAAGCCACAAGATAGAAACTAATATGAAAATATTGGACAAGTAGGCATTAGATAGGGATTTTATGGACAAACCTTCTAGCATCCATTGATTACTCTCGTTTGCCTGACTGACATTACTGTATGGAGATTTTAGCTTTTGTGTAAGTTTGCATATATGTATATAAAATGGTAACTAAAATAAAATGTATATCCAAACAAATTAATTCATTATCATTCCTACCAAAGATATAAATAGAGATGAAATAAAAGACTAAAAGATAATATCATTAGTATGATAACCTGATGCATTTAAGATCTAAAGTTTAAACACTAAATGGAGTTAAGAATTTTTCAAGAAAAAAGATTGTATGGAAATGACTTTAGTTAAAAAATCTGAACAATTATGGCCAATTCAGATATTTAAAATACTGGTTAATCAGTGAGTACTATTTAATAATCTTAGATGGAAAGGAAATATATCTAAAAACTTTCTCAAACCAATTGTTAGTGTAACAGCATTCTGTGAATCAATATTCGTATGATCAGCTTAAGATATCTACTGTCTTGCCTAAGGACAATTGAATACCCATTTACTGACCAACACAGGATATCTAAATGGATTGCCTGCAAGCTGGCTACTTGGAACAAAAGTCTACCTTGTTTGTGACCTAAATGAATTTCCAATGTCTACCAGCCTGAACTCAGTCTTCAGATTGTGGACAGTCACCATATCCAGTCTAGTGACAACTTCTTTTTATTACTCTTTAAAAATCAAAATCTAACAGCATGGTATAGAGGTTAATAATAATTGTGGACATTATGCAAAGTATTCAAATATGACTAGAAACAACTTTTTCCCTAAATAATTTTTAAAACCGAATATCATCTCAAATTTCTTATTCTGGAATATCAATCTCCAATTTCTTATTCCGGAATATCATCTCAAATTTTTTATTCCGGAATATCATCTCAAATTTCTTATTCCAGAATATCATCTCAAATTTCTTATTCACAACAATATTCTCCTGATTTTGTAAATTTAAAAAAAGGTAAAATAATGAAGGCCATATAAAATTTTGTCACTTTTAAATTTTGCAACAACACGTATCATATTTTATTATTCATTGTATTTAATATATAGACTTGTGGATGATAACAGTCACCCTGTTGATAACTAGAAACAATAAAAATGGCATTACCATGTGTGTCAACTGCCTGCTGATAAAAATTTTGGCAGACTTTTTTCTTTTTCACCTATGGTTAACCACAATTAGATACATATTCAATGATAATTAGATAGTTAATCGATTCTAATGTGAGTTGGCTATATAAAAAATTATAAGACTCCTATTTGGTGGGAGGAAACCAACTATTATATATAAATACAAAATTGCAATCTTTATATATATATATATATTCTTGCTATTAAAAGGTGTGAAGGTTGCCTTGACAGCAATGAGAAATATTGATTACTATATTTTACTGTGAATGTTTAGGTGGTTACTGGTTGGATCTTTATTATATATATATATATAATTCCTAAATGTTTGTCTGTAACACTGTCATGTGATATTCAAGTTAAACATTTCTTTGTTAGAGGACATACTTTTCAAACAAAAAAATTATTATTTGTTCTGCTATTAATAAACTATAATTTTTAAAGAAGTGTTTCATGCCAAGAACGTAATTTAAAGAAATTGATTAAAAAAGGTATTACAAAAATGATGGCATTTCCATAGGCCAGGTATATTTCTCGATTCTAAAATAATATAGTATTGGAATAAAACTTTTTGAAGGAAAAAATTCTTGGAACAAAATCAGTACACATGCTTTTAACTACAGTGCAGAGCTCAATAGGCACAGTATTTAAATTGTGAAGAAAATGTGATTACAATACATAAATTCATGTTTGAAATATGATATTTAGTGAAGAAAAAAAAAGATGCTATAGTACCATGTTTACCTTTCGTTTTAAACCACTAAACATCACACGATCACCATATCTTATACTAGCACTTAAACAAGGCAAAACTCTTCATACAGCAGTGCCACTCTGTGCTAACCAGAGTAATCAAGGGATTCCAGAAGGCTTGTGCATAAAATCCCTATCTAGTACCTCCTCATCCAATATCCCCAGACTAGTGTCTGGCTTGTGGCCATCATCAGTGAGGGTTGCATTAGGTCCAAGACTCTTCACTGACAAGGGCCACAAGCCAGAAACTGGTCTGGGGATATTGGATGAATAGGCACTAGATAGGGATTTTATGCAAAGCCTTCTGGCATCCATTGATTACTCTGGTTAGCACAGGGTGGTACTACTGTATGGAGGGTTTTGCCTTGTTTAATTACATTTAGTTTTGATTAGTGTGAAGCCATGTAGTTTGATATCATATAGTTCATGGCTCCACAATAATACCATGCATGATTTAAATTTATTAAAGCAACCAATTAAAAAAACTATTATAAATAGGCCAGGTACATTTGTAGTTCGTATATAAATACGAAATTGCAAGATGTTTGTAGTTTCAATGTTTCAAATAGAAAGAATGTGAGATTACTTTTTTCATAGTTTTTTAAAAAAGACTAAATTGACTCTTTTCATACTTTATAAAAATATCATTAACTGTAAAAAAAAAAAAAAAAATACAATATTATCTCAACTAATTTTTTTTTCTTCTTTTAATTTGTAATAATAATATTAAAAAAAAAAAAAATCTTAAAATACTAATTTTTGTCTCTTGGGCATAATCTAACGTTTCATTTTTCTCCTTTCGTTTTTTAAATATTGATTTTAATAAATTTTAAAATAATAATTACTTTTTATTCTTTCTCTGCTTTTCTCTGATATTGTTCGTTAAAATAAAGGTTTAATTGATTATAATTATAACGAGTGAGATTGTAATGAATAATTAATCTATTTTAATATTCTTTTTTTTTTCTCTCTCTTTCGAATATTTGATTATGGAATTTTAATATTTCCATTAATTACAAGACAAAACAAATCGTCAATAGGGTTAATTGTAAATTTTAAATAGGTTAAATAAAAATCACATTGTTTATAAATTTTTAATTTTTGAATTTTTTTTTTTTTTTTTAATAAAATACAAATGTACAACTTTATTTTGCTAAACGCTGAACCTGGGATAAATAATATTTGTTAAAATTTTTCTGGACAGAATGAGGCAACAATAAAGCTGTCAATAAACAAAGCAAAAAGTTAATCGTAGATCAACAGCAAATAAGGTATCGATAAAAAATAAAAAATAAAATTTCAACTTAGAAATTTGAATTAAAAAGATATCGAACTGCAGGCATGGAAATCACAGAAGGCTATTCCCGAGGTGTAAATATAGTGAGGGAGGATGTCTGAGTTTCTCTACTAGAAGATGGTTCCCAATATGGTGCATAGCAAAAAAAAAAAAAAAAAAACTTGAAAAAGGTTCTATGTCTTTTAGTGTGATATTTAAGTATCACGTGACATGTTGAGAAATTTGCCATAGGATAAAAATTTCTGGAAAATAATAGGAAGCTGGTAGCAAAATTTCAATGCAATAGTGCCATCTAGAAATGCTAGTAATCAAGATACTTGAAGCTTGTCTTGGATGGGAAGGTACTGGGTGGGGATTATAATGCACAACCTTCTAGTATCTATTGATTACTAGAGCTTGCACTAGGTGGCATTATTGGGTGGAAAAAATTGCTTGTTTTAAGCTGCCATTGATCAAGCAGTGTGATTTCAAAGTTATACAACCTACTTTTCAGTGGCATATTTGCAATGACGTAAGTTTAATAAATACACATTTGTATTATAATATAGCTTATTTAAATCATCATCATCCACTGGATCCATTAATTCAACAATGGTGACTGTGCAAACACAATACATCTAGACTTTTTTCCTTTGCTTTCCTGTATGCTTACAGTATAGTCAATATCACCCATTTCACCACATTATTCACCCATGGCAATTATGGTGATGCTCTTCCTCTTGAGACATTTGCTATTCCAAACTTGATATGCAAGAGTGCTAATCTGCCTTGACACATGGCCAAAATATTGTAAATTTTCTTATTTTACTATCTCGGACAGTTGTCTTTTTGCAACTATCTTTTCCAAAACTCATTTATTTAAATAATACATATTATTATAATATAGTATATTAAATTAAAATTATAAACGAATCACAGGTTTTGCAATATTTTTCAGAATTAGTTTGTTATGACTTTTATCATGTGATGAAATTAGACCACATCCTGAAAGCATTATATATATATATGAAAAACAAAAACAAGTTTTATATATGTAAACTTGCTATCGTTTGTATTTATCATCAATAGATGGAACTTTACCAAGACCTCCAAACAAGCATATTTTTGTTTACACACACACACAATATATATATATATATATTGTAACTTAATAAAGAAGATCAATAGAATTAGATAAAATTATTAAAATCTCAAATATTCAAATATTATAACTTAATAAACAAAAAAGAATTGTAGCTTTTATTTTATATCAAAAAGAAAAGAATTGTAATATGCAACTTGCTGAGCATAAGCTATTAAATAAAAGATCAGACTGAGTTATCAATCATATTAAGGGTCATTGGATTAAATGAAACATATTTTTATAATTAGATTTCTCAAGATATCACAATATCAATAATTATAAACAAATTATTAAGAACAACTACTATAGCTCATGAAATAACATCAAGTGGGTGAGTACACTAGTAACTCAATAAAATATCTTCTCAGGTATACAGACAGTAGTTTTTATCCACTTTCATTTCTTGGTTGGATTTCAAGTGCATGTCTAAGTGAACAACAAGTGAATATGGTCTATCTGGGTGCCACTAGGTTAGCTGGACCTAGACAAAGTTATATTTATAACTTTTTCACATGTACCAGGTTTGAATCCCTTTGGTACCTTATTTCTTACAAAATGTATGATTTTGATTTTAGACCCATAGCACTGTATGCACTAATGTTTAAGTAAACACCTAGGTAACATAAAACATCTTTAAACTAAAGTGGAATATATAAAATTCATTAGCCAGAAATCATTTCTTAGATCTTAACATAACAAATGTGTTTCAATATTTTTTTATAAGTTTTACTAGCTCAGATTATATTATTAATTTAGGATGGCAATTCACTCATCCTTGCATGAAATATATGATGGGATGGTGGTTATAATAATACTAAGAAATCACTAAATACTATGAAATAAATATTCATTTATGGCCTTTAAACATTTAAACAGCTCATTAATTAAAACGTGATGATGATGATGATGATAATGATAATGGTTTCAACCACAGCTTTAGGACTAAGCTTAATCATAAAACCTAATTGTTATAAAGAAATTCATAATTATTGCTTAATTTTAGCACATCTAATTAAATCTTAAATAATCAATATCAACCATTGATGATGAATGATCACAACGAATAAAGACTATTATCAATAAAATACATATGCCTCATTTAATAAAACAATTTAACATTTATTAATTAATTACGAAAATCTACAAATAATTTAAAGATAAAACCAAAATTTTATATGAAATAATAATGGGAACAATAATTGATTATCTGGCAATCATAATGTTAATTTTGAATTCTTCTCCCTTTCCCATCAAAAATATATACATAAATTTGGATACTAAGTTTGCTAACGTTTTGGATTCACAAGAAAATTTCTTAAAAAAAAAAAAATATTCACTCTTTTTTTTCTTCTCCTTTCTCTTTCACACACATACTTTTATAATCTAACAGGTAAAGTAGAATGATAAAAAAAAATGTTAGTAGAAGTGAAAGAGCAAGATTTCCAGAACAAGTTTTAAATTATTTTTCTCCCCCTCCCTTCTACCCTCTGAAATGCTATACTTTAACTTAAAACAAAATCTAATATTTTAATACCGCCTATTTTTCTTTACATTCACACACCATTACATATATGCAACAAGTATTATTATATTATGTATGTGCGTGTTTTATCCCCATAATAACAAAAATATTATTTAAAACAAAATAATATAAAAAAATGTTACATATTAATAACATTTCATAACTTTAGGTTAATAGACAATCATAATTTTAGTATATATAAAATCATTAATAAAGCCTATGTTTAGCGTTATTAAGAAATTCTTGGTTTCAATTGATCCTGGTTGTTTTAAAAGTTCTTTAAACAAAAATATACCACTCTGTTACTAAAATTTTACTAAGTCTCTGATATCATAAAGAAAACATAAAAAAATTCATATTACCAGTTCCATTCTTTGGCCGCAACTTCCAATGATTCAAATTTATCTTGTTTAATGTCTATCTTTGGCAGCAACAATTTCCATGTTTTTTTGGAACAATCTCTTGAGGTGTATAATTATTTGATGATGATGATTCCATTGAGGTTATTTGCTTTAGTGGACAATTTGGAAATCATTATATTAACTCTTCTCTTCCTGTCAAGCATGATTCTTTTAGTGGATGAAGTTCAGTAGTTGTTTTCATGTTTATAAATTTTCTTGGGTTTAAACTCAGTTACTGGAACAATTAATTGAACTTGATGATTTAATATTTATCAGTAGATTACTCTTTTCCTGATATCGCCTTCCAGTGCAGGTGAATGTTTTCTTCTTTCTATTTAAAAACATCTTATTTCTCTCGGTCAGTTGAAAGGTGTAGAATATTATTTTTCAGACAAGACATCTTTTCTTTCCTATATGATATGCTGGTTGATGATGAGTCTGGTAGACAGATGAAAAAATATTTTTTTTTTCTAGCCCGCCATCCTTATATCTTCAACATTCAAAACTTGATATTAAAAAAAATGTTTGTCTGCTTTAGTTTCAATAATTTTTAAAAAGTCTCTCTAATAATATCAACTGATTTTCCAGACTGCTTTTATATTTGATTTTTTTCTATTTTTGGCCACCTCTTTTAATTAGATTTATAACTTATTTTCAACCAAATCGTTTTTTAGCTGGATAGTACTAAAAATCTCACTATCCTGATTTTTAGACAAACTTTTGTTTTGACGGAAAAAATAGTCTTAATCCTTTTTTACACCTATGTAACACCTAAATTTTGAGCTTCTTTCTTTTGATCTTAAGATGAGACATTTTTAAAATTAGACTTCTCACATTGTCTCTAAGTTTTTTAAAAGAAAAACAACTCTTATAATACAAATAAAAAATTGTTGAGTAAGAAAAAAAAAATATAACAGATTTTCTTCTTTTTCTCTCAATATTTAATAAATGCAGATTTATTTATGTAATGTACACCCACATTTTATCATTCAAATCTGACATTAAAATAATATAATTGCTAGCTTAGTAATTATAACCCTAATATTTAAAATTAAATCCTTAGCTTTTAAATCCAAATTACAATTATAGAAAAGCAAAAATAGAAGTATAGAATAAGATATTAAAATTTAGCAATGTAGGTTAGTTTTAAAGAAAGTTAATATGTGTGATTTAAAAGTGACGAACTAAATAGCTTTTATAACACACACACTGCCTATATATGTGTTATAACTCGATTTAAAAAAATTTAACCATTGAATAACCAAATGTGTGTACTACTCTTTTTGATATTTATTAACACACAAACAAATAAAGAATATAACTGTTGTCCCACTCTCTCTCTGTTTTAAACTTTTAGAACTTGATCTTGTAGGGTTTAAACTTGGATGCCCTACAGCTTCTCTTTTTTTATGAAAATGTGATGATGATTTTTGTTCAGCATTTTCTTTCATGCACATTACTACAAACTTAGCTAATGACTAAATTGTAATGGCACAATATATATACGCATGTGTGAATATGTCACTAAATTGTAATGGCACAATATATATACGCATGTGTGAATATGTCATATATGTAAATATTAGCATATTATTCATAAACATGAACTTTACAAGACCTTAAGATAATATGCAGTTTAAAAGATTGGATAAGTCCTATTAGATTATATATCTATTTCTGATGAAGCCATTCTCATCAGATGAAGAAGAGATTGGTCCAAATCCCCGCATAGGTATTTATAAACCACATTATTTCAATTTAGAGAATGGAAGAATTTACATGTTATTATTATAACATTAAACAGCCATCGTCATCAAGAGCAGAGGCAATTTCTGCTTTGATTACAATCCCATATGGAAGGTAGATATCACAATAAATAGATAAATAAATGCAATAAATCATAGGTGCACTTTAAGTTAGTGTTTCAAATCAGGTATGCTAATTTTGGAGCTCTCTTAACAATTTTAACTTTAAAAGATTATTGACAAAATGATATCCAGCTTAAAATTGAATCACTCTTTATATGAGTGGTACAGAGGTTTGAACATGTGACACACATGTTAGAACACATTCTGTGATGGCCAGATTATGCACAACTTGGGAAATGCAGACCTGATAAATCAGTGTTTTCTTTTTCCCAAATTTCAAACAGGTTTTGAATTTTTGCTTCAAGCCAACAACTTGCAGCCAATTCAGTGAACCATCCAATACTTGATCAGTAAATGGCTATCCTTCAGTTTATTTAAGGTTACTATTGTAAAGACCATTATCCTGTAGAAAGCAGATTAAAAGACAGATTGCCTTCTTACACATATACATATTTCTGTATAATAACATCAACCCAACCAATGCTCAAAATTAACCAATAGAAGATCGTCATCTGTATGAAAGCATCTCCCAGATAATAAATGTTGAAACTTTATTGGTTAATTTTAGGGTTTGTCTGAGGTGATGTGATTTACATATGATAATCAATTAGCTATATGCACTTATTCATAATATAATATAAATCGTATAAACATAATATTTATCATTTTAATACAAGTTTCCTTTAAATATATATCTCAATAATATATATATTCTTTACTGAATACATATGCATTTTTTCGAACATATATACAAAAAGAATAAATTAGGTTAATAAAGAAAAAAAATCATTTTAATGTAAATCTTGCTTTAGGTAAAATAAAATTTCTTTAAATCTAATCAGTGAGAATAAAATATTTATTCATAATTAAATGATAATACGCTAATATTTCAGTCTATCCAGATATCTTCTTAAAATTTTTTTGAATGAAACATAAATTAAATTACAGAAACGGCTACATCTGTGGAGATTCATGGGAGAGTTAATAATTACAATATAGAAAAAAGTAATTTAACAAAAAGTTACGCGGGCTGAATTAGACTGTGTAAAATATGTATATAAATTTCAAGTAGCACAAATACTTACATTTCAAGCAGACGATTATTTTCAATGAAAATAAATATACATTATCCAACCGTCTGCTTTATTACAATTTGATTTACAAGTGTCAAACTTTCTGCAGTCAGAATTTTAACTTTATCCATTTCTGATACATACACTAATGTTTACAACTAATAACTTATTAAACTAGAGATTATCTCTAGTTCAGATATAACTTTAAGCTATTAGTTAAATATTAATGTATGAATTTATTTAATGTACAGAGTAACTCAATTTCTCTTCTTTTTCCAGCATAATATTTTTGAAGATATGCTTAAAATCTCTATCCCTCCACACATTCTTGAAACATATAAATAATGACTTCTGAAATGATCTCAAAATGCATATTTCATGCAGAAACAGCATTCATAAGTTAACCCAGATCTCTCTCACCCATCTTCATTATTTGTTCATTCAATTTATCAATTTCAAATCATTACATTTGATTTAGAAGTGCCAAATTTTCTGCACTCACAACTTTGATATCATCCACTTCAGATAAATGTACTAATGATTATTATTACTAATCATTAAATTAGAGATTATCTCTTATCCAGGTATAACTTCAAGTCCTCAGATAAAGAAAGATTAATATATATCTATGACTTTATATAAACATATGGAATAGCTCAACTTCACCATTCCTTTCCCATGTATAATATCTTTAAGATATACTTAAAACCTGCACTCCCCCACACATTCTTAAAACATATAAATAAAGACATCTCAAAAAGCCAAAGGCAAATTTCATGCAGAAATAGCCCAGGCCTCTTCCTGTAATGTATGACTTCATTATTTGTTCAATTATTAACAATATGTGGGGTCACTACAATTTGATTTACAGATGTCAAATTTTCTGTACTCACAATTTATATATCATATATGAAAGGAGATGCTTTGATTTCTCTTTTGAGACCTTATCAGAGCAAATTCTTGATATCTATTCCATATACTCTGGTTGTTGATGTTTTTATTACTATATGATAATTATATAAGCACATGGATGGGTTATTCAACACCATACATCAACCAACATGGACAATTTATTGGGTTTTTATTGTGAGTTTAAAATCAAAAAATCATGATGGTCTTTCTACTCAGTTGCTTGATATGTATTAACTGAAATATCAGTTGGGTTTTCTTAAATGCAAAATGAATATGTGTATGAATGAATTTTTTTCGAATAAATATTTACAATCATATCAAAGAAAACTAAGTTATACCCCTTATTTCCAGGAGGCAGAAAAGTCACCAGAGGCAGCAGTTGATGGCAGAAGAGTACTAAGAATTGCTGATTGTAGATTCAGATTGACATGTGATGACAAATTTTTTAGGTACAACTGTAAATCACTTTGAAATGAAAGATGATTTGAATTGGAAAAAGAATTCTCTAATATTAAATGGGAAATTGTTGGACTTAGTGAAGTTAATAAACATGGTAAAGAGACAATTGATTTAAAAGTAACCACATATTTTACTATAAAAGCACAAATATTGGAAACATAAATGAAGTTGGATTCATTTTGAATAAAAAGTGGAACAACAACATGGTGACTGATGGTGTATCAGACAGCCTGACAAGATTGGTTATTCAACTTAATGGAAATAACTCAAGTTTATACTTTAACAAATTCTTATTCTGATGAAGAATTAGAGAATTTTTGTATGAAGGTGCAAAAGGGTTTTGATCTGACCAACAACATTTTAAAATTGCCATGGGAAGCTTTAATCCCTAGAATTTGTAAACTATTGAAAGATGAAAGTGCTGTGGGAAAATTGGGTTATGGTGTAGAAAGAATAGAGAACACAGACTAATGGAGTTTACAGAAGAAAAAAAATCATATTATGAATTCTTTCATTGAGAAAAAATACACAGAAACGGACATGGAAGCATACAAATGAAAGTATAGTGGAATTTTATTATACTTTGACTAAAAGATCATATATATTTCAAGACTGTAACGATGTTAATAAATTCAACACAGGCAGTGATCATCGATTAGTAAAATGTAAGAACTGAATCTTCAAAAACACTCCAGTAAATTTAAATTAAAACTTGCAAATCATTTAAAAAATATTAATAGATTTGGAAGATGGCAAAGATTTGGATAAATTCGATAGGAAGATAATTGATACACTATTAAGAACTGCGACAAATATAGCTGGTACAAGAACACAGCAATTTACCAATAAATGTTCTATTGGGACAAGACAATGTATGAAGAAAAGAGGGAATATTAAAATATATGGAGACAAAAAGGAATATGAATATATATGGTCCATTAAAAAGAATGGTATCGAGAGGGTTGTAAAATGGGATGAAAAAGAGTTAATAACAATACTAGAAAATATAATTGTAAAATTAACAAGGAAAGCTATAGAAGAGAATTAAAATCTCAAAAGTGCAAAACAACATTTTGAAATTGATAGAACACTTATTTCTGCAAAAAGAATAAAATAAATAGATGACATCATGAAATGTATGAATTAGATAGCAGTAAAGAACAAAACAACAAAACATCCACTACAATTCCTACATTTTTCTGAATTCTTGAGTATTTTAAATAAAAAAGTAAGACACACAATTAAATGTACAAACAAGAGGTAAATTGATAACTTAAAAGAAGAAGATGAAGAAATAGAAAAATTGCCAAAGTTAGATACCAAATGTCTAAATGATAAAGATGTATCAAATTCTTGGAGGAATGCAGTATTAATTTTGATATTTAAAAAAAGGTAATAAAGAAGATATTAGAAATTATATCCCTAACAGTCTTTTATCAATTCTATACAAACCTTTTTCAATGTAATTATAACTAATTTACAGCAAATTTGGAATTTTTATCGACCAAAAGATCATACAAGGGTTAAAAATGGTTTTAGCACAGTGGGTCATATCCAACTATTGTGAGAAGTTATAGAAAGGACCAATGAATATGAGTTGCCATTATGTTTTGGATTTGTGAATTACAAAAAGGCATTTGATGTTATAAGCATTTCTTCAGTGATTAAAGCATTGAATCATCAAGATGTAGACCCGGAATACTGATATTCTGAAGAATATTTATCAAACTACATTTCCAAAATCTTTTACAGCAGTTTTAAAGAAAGTAGCGTATGGATTAAAATGGGAAGCAAGGGAATTACAAGTAAATGGAGATTGTTTGAGTCATTTAGATTCTGCAAATGTTGCAATTGATCTTTCAGTTTCCTAACATGTTGCAAATATCAATGAAAGCAAAAAATGGTTAACTGAAGATAAATGCTAAAAAAGACTAAAGTTATGTTCAATGGATTTTCTCAAAAGACTAAGATAAAAAATAATAATGATAAATAAGAAGTTAACAACTACGAATACCTTGTCCAAATTATTTATACAGATGAAAACATATACTTGAAATTAATCATAGAATTAAACTTGGATATACTGCTTTTGGTAAAAATAACTTGATATTAAGGGAAATATGCCTATATGTTTGAAAAGATTTTTAATATGTGTTTTGCTAGTTCTTACTTATGGATCAGAAACTTGAACATCTATCAGAAGAATAATACACAGACCTCCAATCACTCACCAAAGTATGGAGAGATATACATTGGGAGGGACAAAAAAAGATCAAAAACGAAATACACAGGTGAGAAAACAAACAGATATTAATGATAGCATTTAAAGAATTAAGAGACTGAAGGGAGATGACCTGAACACATTGCTACAAGATATCATAGCACATAGGTAATTAAAATCTTAAATTGGATACCTATTGTAAAAGATGTAGAAAGAAACCATATGTGAGATAGATGAAAGAAATTAGGACATTTTCAGGGATGGAAAATAAAAACTAGAAGTTGAAATAAAATTGGAGAGGTCTTATCTTGAAGTGGATGTGTGTGTATGTGATGGAAAAATATACTTCTAACTACCAACAAAATGGAATTCTTGTAGGATCAAAATCTAGTTTAAATGAGGTAAATATGAATCCATTTCTGTCCACACCCGATGTTATTATAAGGATGATAGATTTATGAAATGATATCTAGAAGAATGAATATGCAATCCAGAACATATTTCATTAGTCATATTAAAGTTGACATTATGTTCTATTTACAAGACAGATGTAATATGCATGCTTATACACATTAATAGAGAAGTTTATTAGTTCTATAAAAATTATATAGCTGAGCGCTTTCGAAAACTTCTGATGTTCTCATATTCATCTTCATTGCAAGACAGTAATTAAATACAACTTATGATCAAGTTGAATGAGACCAAGCAAATAAATCAATGGATGGAATGCTTGTTTTTCTAGACATCATTATCTACATCGTCCATTTAAATAAAACATAGATAGTGAGTGGAAGTAGCTTCATTTTTTTTCATCGTTTTTGTAGCTAGACTTTGATGCTAAAGTTCATTTTATGTAATATAGTCAGTGTTCAGAAGTACATTTCTCCAAATATTAAATGTTATTTAGCACTGTGTATTTAAATATTATATATGTAATGAATAAATAAATAGAATCAGAATTTGGGCTTTTATTCTTAGTGCATCTATATTCATTTGACCACTATAGTTTATTTTGAAACCGTTATTATTAAAAATTATAGATAGATATCCATTTACCAGCCACTGCTCTGGGTTGACTACTTCAACTAAAAATTCTAAGCCTCCCTGTGATCTACAAACCTTGGACTTGAATTTAAAATCATGGGACCGGATGCAGATGTGTTGATCATTTCTCATTTAAATTGTTCATATATATATTATTATTAAAACATTTTAACAAATATATCTGGAAAACTTACTTCTGTGGCTTGAAGACTGTATATAATAGTAATTACCATGATATTTATTGTTGTTACAATAGTTTACACGCACGCACACACACACATATATATATATAAGATGTGAATAAAAATTGTCTTGCCAACAGATTGAAAAATTTTGATATAGATATGCATGAACTGCTTGTATATCTGGTAAAATGAAAATCCACATAGAGAGAGTAGTTTTTTAAATATTTAGCTTTATTACTGCCTAGCATGTTTTCAATATATTTTTATTATATCATATTCATGGTATGTAGTGGTGTGATTAAAGGGTTCTTTACATCAGTGTTTAATTAACTGTTCACATATTCAATTTTAATTTGAATTTGAATATTTAAATAACCTGTACACTTGTTTCTTTTTTGTTAATAAAAAACAGTCACCAGCTATTGCCCATGCTTTTTTAACATACCACTTTATGTTCTCTCTCTCAGTGTACACTATCACTGCTTTTGTTAGCTCGAATGGATGACCAGTTTTCTGCCTGTAAATATTGAAGTTTATTCTTTGTCTCTGAGGGCTCTATTATATAAATGTCTGTGTTGGGCATGTCTTGTTGAAAAATTGGCCCTTGACTCCCCATAATATGCATTGCAACATTGCAAGCTGATTGACTGCACTTAATTCTATAGATCATTTGATGTGCAGGTTCATTTGGTATAGTGTCTTTAGAGTTATTGATTAATTGGTTAAGTGATGGAGCAGTTTGAAAGCTTATATTAAATTTATTTTTATATGTATTTTTTAATTTATGTGCAATCTTTGGAATATAAAACTTATCCAGTTCCACTTGCTGTTTGGGATGAGGAGTTCTTATTGTTTTTATAAAATCTCTTTATGGAGTTTATGATTTTATCATGATTATATCCCATATAGCAATTTCTATATCTGTAAAATTGAAGAAGGAACTATTCTTCACATAGTTATATATGAGAAATTTTTTTCTTCTCTGTCATACATAAACTAAATTTGTACAAGTAATATATCAATTTAAAAATCAGGCTCATAATAAGTTCTAACCCTAATTTAGACACAGTCAATAATTGTTGGTTTATTTAAGGAATAAGCCCTAACATCAAGCATTGTCAATAATTGTTGGTTTATTTAAAGGAATACACTCTAACCATAGATAGGCCACCTATAGTTTTAAAACAATTATTGACAGGAGAGGGCGTGCCAATTTTAGCGTATGTGAGAAGAATAATTTCTTTCACATTATATATATATCCATATATATATATATATCCATCAGAACCAAGTCAACACTTAGAAAATCCCAATATTGATAACAATCAACAATCTCAAACTCTTGTCAAGGCAACCTCCTTTTAACAATATATATATATAATCAACAAATTCATTACCAAAAATAATATATAATTACTGGAGTGAATTTCAGAATTCTCTCACAGATAAACATAAAATCAGACCAATCTGCCACACTACATGCACACATGCTTAACTGAACAGGAAGTAACTGAATATTTCAAATTGGTTATAAACTCATTAGAAGATCCAATTATTTCCTGTTCAATTACATACACTCTGAGTTATTTATTACTTATATATATACTGAAGTGAAGATTTTTATGATCAAAAAGTGTGGTATAATGCAAAGTAATTATAGATTGCACTATAACCACCATCTAGTTTTAATTGTTAAATGTTTTTATATAAATTCAAACCATATTTAAACTTTCCAAGTACTAAACCATGATGAATATCCAAAGCAATGTTTTGACGTATTTTCCTCCAATTTCCTTCAAGTACTGCTAATGACCATTGCTTGTACTAGAAATATTTGAAAAAGAGGAACCTCTCATGCTCTATATTAACCTGTATGTTGTTCTTGAGAAGTTTAAATAAAATATGATCTTAACAAAACTAGACAATAGACGAACATTACTTTAATATTTTAGATAAGTATGCAAACCATAGTAACATTCTGCGCTAACTGTGTGAAATGTCAAAATATATAATTTCCAGCATCCTGGCAAAATAACATGTCTTCAATGGGATAAAAGCATTACTGCACTGTCATTGCAATGTACTACACTGTAGCAATGACTACGTAAAAAACATGTGTAATCAATTGAAGGCAAATGTTATTTGCCAAAATTGTAGTTTTACATTTTAACATTCTACACAGTGGCTTTCAAGGATACTACAAATTTATACATAAAGAATATATTCTACCAGAGTAAATAGACAATTGTCAACAATTACGGTAATAAATCTTAATACTTGGTTATTTTGCTGAGGCGCAACTTTTGATACCGCATATCATTGTCAAAGAAAGACTGCAATGAATATTAGCATATCCACGTGCATATATACATAAACCAAATTGATTGCTGATTATGATACATATTAGCATATTTGCATTCTATAACTGTAAATTGACCTGGGTTGGTTATGTGATTACATTAAATGATCAATTCTTGTTGAGAGGAAAGCTATTGGCTCTTACATTTACAGAATTCTTAGAATTAATTATACGCCAAGCTAACTTTTGATACAGCATATCATTGTCAAAGAAAGACTATAATGAACATTAGCATATATCCACATGCATATATACATAAACTAAACTAGTTGCTGATTACAAGAGATATTAGCATATTTGTATTCTATACCTGTGAAGTCATCTAGGCTGGCTATAAAATTGCACTAAATGATCAGTTCTTGTTGTGAGGAAAACTATTGCCTCTTATATTTACGGAATTCTTAGAATTAAATATGAGCCAAGCTTTCACATTTTTTGTGATTATTTTCTAAACAAATAATTTTAGGGTCAACAGGTTTGAACGAATGAGCAGACTTTTTCTCATGATCTACAAACACCAAAGTGCATGTGCTACCGCACGTGACTTTCCATAATATCTAGCATTACAACATTGACAATTAAGGGCATATATCAATTGAGCATTATCCTCATTTTTAATCCTATCCTTAGAATTGTTAATAAGTCTATTTAATGATAACGGTATAAATGAGTAAAAAGTAAAAAAATAAGTTAAAATAATTTTTTAAAAATATTTTTACTTTTAATCATTTATATATAAATGGTTTGATTAATATTTATATTCTTTGCCTTAAATATTTAAAACAATCTTCTTTATATATAAAAAGAACCAATAAGAAAGTGACTTCATTTTCTGGTAACAATATTGTTGAATATTGAGAAGGAAGTGTGTATTATTTACTATAACAATCTTCACTATTTAAAAAACGACTGTTTAATGTTATATATATATGTATGTATACACAAGCAGTAATCTATCATAAGTAATAATAATAAAAAAAATATACACTGCTTTAACACTTAATTTTTTAACCCCCCCCCCTTAATTTTACAGTATTTTTTATAAATAAGCTATAACCTCCTTGTCATTTGCATGACAATTTAAATTAATAAACATAATCTTTTCAATACTGAAGTTTATGACCTATGACTTTTGTTATCAAAAGTAACTCGTTTGAAAATAATTGAAATAATCATGAATAAATTAGAATTTTATTAATTAAAACTAAATATGTCAAAGAATTTTAAACATTACATACTGTTAATAATACAGTTGCATAATTTATTATATTAAAAAAAAAAGCGAAACTTGATGTGATGTGATGTACTGTGGCTTCTCCTTAAACGAAGTCAAGAATATCTCAGCAATTATGCCCAGATAAACCTGTTAGCCACTTTATTTTCCATTCCACACTCTAAATTTTCCCATATTCGGTTCCATCCCATTTCCACAACATAATCTTTGTTAACTCTATGGCCTTTATATCTAAATCCCCCTTATCTTTTCCCGAATCCAGCACAAGCAAAATACATAAACTCAAATTTATACATTTTTTGAATAGTTACTTAATACTTAATGCTTTCTACAAAATTCAGATTTCTGATAGTTACTGAAGTTTAGAACGTTTTACATATTTCATGATGTCTTCTCTCTTTTTTTTAGTAATAGTTCTAATTTTTTTTCTTATTGGAGGAATAAGATTATTGCCATTACAAAAATGTTGTTTTACATCTTTTGAAACTTTTATTCTTTTCTGTAGCTTTTCTTGTTATTTCACAATTATATTTTCTTATAACGTTATTAACTCTTTAACACAATTTTATAAAATTCTAGACATTTCAATCCTTCTTAATGCATCATTTTTCTATATTCCACGTTCCTTCTTTTTTTCATAAATTGTCTTGTCTCAGAAGAAATTTTATTGGTCAATTGCTACTTTTTTTGTACCATCTATCTTTGTTGCAGTTTTTAAAAGTGTATCAGTTTTTTTTTCTATTGATTTCATTCAAGTTGTGAATAATATCCCAAATCTACCTACCTACCTACCTACCTACCCCCCTACCTACCTAACTACATCTATCTATCTATCTATCTATCTATCTATCTATCTATCTATCTATCTATCTATCTATCTATCTATCTATCTATCTATCTATCTATCTATCTATCTATCTATCTATCTATCTATCTATCTATCTATCTATCTATCTATCTATCTATCTATCTATCTATCTATCTATCTATCTATCTATCTATCTATCTATCTATCTATCTATCTATCTATCTATCTATCTATCTATCTATCTATCTATCTATCTATCTATCTATCTATCTATCTATCTATCTATCTATCTATCTATCTATCTATCTATCTATCTATCTATCTATCTATCTATCTATCTATCTATCTATCTATCTATCTATCTATCTATCTATCTATCTATCTATCTATCTATCTATCTATCTATCTATCTATCTATCTATCTATCTATCTATCTATCTATCTATCTATCTATCTATCTATCTATCTATCTATCTATCTATCTATCTAAATAATAATAATTAACCCCCCCTCCCCAAAGTACAGATTCAATCTGTATGCATATTTATGTCAATTTTATGAATGTTCTTGATATAGAAATAATTGCAAGCAGAAAACCCTGAAATTGTAACATAATCTTAGGAAGTTTATATTATTTATATATGTGAATTGAAATATATTAAAAATATTATTAAAATAAATTTACTAGTATAATTAAAATCTATTAACAAAGCCTGACCAACATTGTAATGGTTTTCTTCTGATATAGGGATATTTAGTTCATAAAAAGTATACTGATAGGGAACAACTATCCTTTCAAAATATACATGGGCAGCCAACCCTCTTTAGAAAAAAACATGGCTTTGACGTATTGATTCATTCAAATGTAAACCAGCTCAAATTCCGAAGTTAGCGTGAGGATAGATTTTTCAATCCATATTGCAACCCTCTTAATCCATATTGCAACTCTTTTAATCTAACTGTAACTCCATATCTTTCTGAATGAACAAAAATGAAACTGGTGGAATTGAAAAAAAAAAAAAGATTTAAAAAGTCTTCAGAATATATATTTTGGAATCATGCAGCAAAACAAACATGAACCCTATCTGTGGTACTTACCATTTCATTCCATCTGTTGTTTAATAAAATTACTATAACAATCTAAAGTGAAGCTGAGATTTTTAGGAAAGACCCATTAGTATGCACATATATACCAATGACTGAACTAATAGAAAAATTTGTGGAACAACTTTCAAACAACTTTATTTTTCATTCCATATTTCAATCATTTAACTAATAACAATAATTAATCAATGATGTATTTTTAAATATTTATTTTGTTACAACGTACGATGAAGCCATGGAGCTTTGAAAGTGCTAAGCATAAATAAATATTGATAGACATAACTTCTCTAACAAGCGTAAAAGCACAATTTTTGGTATCATGAAATAAATTTTAAAATATAAGCTTAAAATAAATCCATGATTTGAAAATAAGATTGCATTTTAATTCTTTCAGTGTCCACCCTCTGGCAAATTTTTGAATAGACTCTAGCAATGGATATTTTTACTATGACGCCATATTTGATTTTTTTTTTTGTGCAATTAAATCTTTTTTTTTTTTTTTACATATATTACAACATTCATTTATAGATTATATTATAAACATTTAAGCCTTCTAATAATTAAAATTCTAAAATTTGAAAAATTAATATTTTAAAATTGTGAAAATAAATATCTAACTGGAGGTCTTACCAAAAACAAAAGAACAGATCATTATTGGCTTCATGATATCTATTCAAAAAAGTTAAAAGAACGAAATATTAGACATTAGAATTTCATGTTATTAAGAAATGATAAATTTAGAATTAGTTATCATCAAAGAAACAAAAAAATTGTAAAAGTTAATAAATTTTTAATTGTTCTTAAAATATTTCACTTACAGTTTAAAAAAAACAACGATGCCTCTAATGGCTACTTCCGAGGTAATTTCCAGTTTTTGTAACATACTTTGTATACTTTCTAAGAATTGTATTTTTAAAAATAAAATGTTTTCAAAAGTTTTTTACTAAAATATTATATCATAATCATTAACTATTATGAAAATCAATTTTTTTATGGTATTTAGTCACAGGGGGAATGAATCTAAAGCAACAGCCAATCACAAACTGTCCCCTCCTTCACATCTTTCTCAGCACAGCAGAATTTGCTGTCAATCACAGACAAATATCTGTATATTATTGGTATCTCTTGCAATTTTTTAAAATTAATACATTAAAAATGGAAGCTTCTTAGAAAGAATTGCTACAGCTTGTCACGTGGTATAATTTAACATATGCAATGGTTTAAAACAGTGTAGAAAAGTAGCGATTACAGCTCAATTGCGCCATCTAAAATGAATAGTGCTATCACAGCTTACTTTTGTGATACATTTATTAACTAATTTCTTTATTACTTTTTGTGAATATGGTATTAATTCCGGGTCATTTTAATTCTAGAACTAAATAAGCCTGATAATGAAATGAAGGGAAAAAAAAGGATAGTTTCCAAGTAATATACGGAAAATAACAAAGTTAAATTGTTAAAAAATGCTTTTATCTTTTAATGAATCAGTTCTCACATGCAAGACATTACAGAATACTGTGATATCAAAGTTATGCTTCAGATTTGAATCCTCTCTTGTGGTTGGCTACTATCTTTAATGCTATTTTACTAGCTTTATGTTCTCTTGCTGATAAAATTGAAAATGAAATAAATATTGGTTTATTAGTTAAAAAACAATCCAAGATGTCACTAGTTCACAGACTAGGAAAGTAGTTTACTGTTTAAGGCTTGAGCAGGATCTTTGGCAACAAGGGAATATACACATAAATGGAAAAATGTGGGTGTTTTAGTCTGCAAGTTGTGTAAGGAAGGCATAGAAAATATTAGGCATCTGTTAAATGAATGTAAATGCTTGAAAGTAGAAAGGGCATAAATAATGAAGTTATGGGAAAATAAATATATACATAGGGATTATATAGAAGGTGGATTCTTGGTTTTTATGCTGGCTTTGGGGAAAGATAAGAGAAATTTAGATATAAAGGCCATGAAATTGATAAAGTTTATGTTGTGGAAATGGGATAGACCAGGATAGAGAAGAATATGGGAAAACTTAGGGTGGGGAATAAAAAGGGAAGGTAAAGTGGCTAACAGGTTTCTCTAGGTATGATAGCTGAGAGATTCCTGATTCTGATAAAGGAGAAGCCATAGTCCATTTCATCATCTCTGAATCATAAAGAAAAACATCAAATAAGCCAACAAAATCCCAGAAGATTGCTGATTGATAAATTCTTTGACCTTGGATGTAAAAACTTGTAAAGTTCTCTTTGTTGTTAGCAATGAACAAAAAAAAATGCTATCTTTTCCTAGTTTATTTAAATACTTATGCTTATTTTTACAAAATATTTGTATAGTAGTTATTAAAAAATATTTTAATGTTTACCTTCAAATTTTTTAAAAACCATGTTTCATTTTTAAAAAATTGAAAGTAACACTAAAAAGAAACTAACATTGTTACGATTATTACACTCTGTCTAACAACACAAAGCTTTTGTGATTTTTTAATAAATGAATATACAATTTTATATTTAGAACATAATTTCATAGCTGGATAATGACTTTATAATTCATATTTAAAAAATGAAAATCAATCAACAACGATCTTAGTAATTTACTTTTTTTTCAATAATATTATGATAATGACCCAATAAGGAATATTTAGACAGTTGATTGGTGGACTTATATTTCTAATAAATTAATAATAACATTGAAGAAAAATTTGTATAAATTGCTTGTAGGAAATAATGGAGAATTAGTAATATGCAGAAGAATTAGAAACGGTAGCATCTGCTAAAATGTAGCAAATCTGAAAAACAATTCATCATTTTTATATGCCTATATTAATACTAACAAAAGTAGATTCATATAACTAACTGAATTAACAATAATTCATAAAATTTGTTTTTACTGCCAAATAAAATTGTATGTAATGTATTTTGGTAAGGTGTGACTTTTTTGTTATTAATCTATCCTTAATCTTGTCCAAATTAGTATAATGATAACGTAGTGAATTCAAAACCCAAAAATCCTTGGATCAGTGCACTTCCAGGAGAAATAAAAAATACTCATATGACCCCCACAGCAACTACCAATACATTTATATTTATGTCTCCTTGTTTGTAATTAAAATAATATTAATAAAACATTATTTTTCAGAATTTCTTTGAAAAAGAAGATAAAACCACTAAACACCACATAATCACCATTTCCTATGCTTGCAGTGCTATCAGATCCAAGGCTTCTCATTGATGAAAGCCACAAGCTAGAAACTAATCTGGGGATATTGGATGAGTAGGCACTAGATAGGGATTTTATGCACAAGCCTTCTGGCATCTATTGGTTACTCTGGCTTGCACTGAATGGTACTACTGTATGGAGAGTTTTGCCTGTTTTAATAAAAGTTATGAGTAAGCATAGAAAATGGTGATCATGAGATGTTTAGTGGCTTAATACCAATCCTGCCTAATAGGATAGTGGTGGATATGATTATTAACCAAAGACACCAAACTGTATGGGTACTGAACTGAGTTCAGACCTATATGACTATATAAGCTAATGAGCTTGGATTGAAACTATTATTGTGTTTTCAATTTTATTCTCATAGTTTTGTAGTTAAATAGAGATAAAAGATGGTTGCTGGAGGGTTGCATTAGATTGTAAGATTTAGGAGCGGTGCTCTCAGATCCAAGGCTCCTCACTGACGAAAGCCACAAGCTAGAAAGTAGTCTGGGTATATTGGGTGAGTAGGCATTGGGCATTAGATGGGGATTTTATGCACAAGACTTCTGGCATCCATTGATTACTCTGGCTTGCCCTGAGTGTCATTACTGCATGGGGAGTTTTGCCTGTTTTAAAAAGAATACATATATGTTTTTTAAAAAATGAAAAATTAAAATCTTGTTAAACTTTAGCCTTATAAACCAAGCTAAATTCCAACTTATTTATTCGTATAATAATAATAATAAAACCTTAATATATTCTCATACATGTATAACAACTTTAACGTTTTCTGCCTGTAATGAAAACCTATCTTATTATCTCAACAGCTCATCTTCTCTAAAAGCGCTAATGCTAAGATTAATGAACTCAAATATCTGAAAGTAAAACCATTTACTTCGAAAATGATCTAATAGAATGATTTTAAAATGCAATAAATTTGTATTTATAAAGATCTTTACGAAATAAATGGCTTTTAACACAATTATAAATTTCCTTTTTTTTTTATTGGATTATATGAGCAATATAAATTTTTCGTTTTTTTTTTTTATAATTCAAAATTTTAAAAAACAAAAATCTGCCATTATAATATGGCATATGGTTAATCTAAGATATTTAAAAAAAGAAGAATAAAGCAGAAATTTAACATTGCCCGGATGTAGATATCTTTTCTTTTTTTATCAGAGGCGATACTGTATCATGTTAACATTATCTTTTATAATCAATGATTTAACACTCATGTGACCCAGCTAGATTACCTTGGAATCATTATGGTCCTGCTAAAGTAGTTTATTTTTTTTTTGTTCCAAAAGAAATTTGAGTACCAAAAGTGACAGAGAGGAGCCACGAACCATGATATTTAAGCTCCCGTCTATGCTACTCTCCTGCTGCACCAATCCACAAAAAGCTTGCATGACTCAAATACCCATTTACCAACCAGTAGTGAATAATTATTTAAGACAGCAATAAGCTGGTTACCTAAAATAAAAATGTAAGATTGTTTGGGAAATCATTAATTATCTTGGAAAATTTTCCAGATTTAGATGCCAGATGGCAAGTGAACACTTGGACAAATAATTTCAACTTAAATATTGGAAATGATGGAGTAGAATGGCACCTTAGCACAATGAGCTGCAGAGCCAACCATTTGTACTACTATATTAAATCATGCAAGGCTACTTAAAAGCTGAACTGACAATGAATACCTTCTGTGCAATCTATCAGTAGTGTGGGCATTTGGAGAGTTTTAGGTCCCATGGCTAATTCACAGGTAAGAAAAGTAAAATAAAAACTCAGTTTAGTCAACTAAATAGAACTGTTACCCTCAACTGACCATTCAAGTGCCCATGCCAAAACCATATGATCTCCCACATATCTAACTCTATGATTATTATTAATAATAAGTGATTTTACAAACAAAATAAATAAAACAATAGAAAACATATAATGTCAGGTCATAATTAGCTTATGATCCTCAGATATTTAGATTAGTCTAAAACCTGGTTGTAATGGGACTCATGTTATCAGTCATTTCTTTGTGCTAATTATAAGGATAAAAGAATGCATTTGTAGAATGATACCTATATTTTAATTTTATGTACAGTAATGATAAATTTAATCTTTTTATATATTTTTTCCTTTTAGCATGTCTATATTATTTAAGAATATCTGATAACGATTATGAGGACTTTATTATAGATCTAACCCAATGATTTATTGTTTAGGATTTCAAGATTGAGCACTGGACATGACAGAACTAAAACTGCAATCCATGACCTTTGATCTCCAAAGTCCATCAATCCAGTACTACATTAAACTATTCAGAGCAAAAATAATTGAGTATTCTCTGAGAGTTTTGAGCTCAGGAAATAGTAGAGCTGTGCCATAATCCATGAACCTTGAACTCCGAGTCTGTTAATCTCATCAATTGCTGTGAATGTCATAATTTGAACAGATAAATGATCAAATGGCATTCTATTTCATTCATCAGATTGATGTATGATCCTTCACTTTGAAATGCTTTTAAGAATCTTTAATTCAGAGACCAGATAGTTACTTTAACCACTGGATTACCTTTCAGACTTCAACATTAATTTGTTAGAAAACAATAGTGCTATCTCCATTTGCCTGATCACAGTGTTTTTCTTCCATGAACAGTTCGATGAATTCTATACTAGAACTATCTACAGTAAACTTAAATAATCTGTGGATACCAATGATATAGTATTTTAATATCTGACTTTTGCTTACATCAGTGAAATCTACTATTCAAAGCTGGAAGTAATATATTTATGCATCTGGCAGCCATCTTTTCCTCCTTTATATCATCCAAGCTAATAACTTAAAATTTAAAACAAACCCCCCTAAGTTTTGAAAACAAGATAAATTCCCTTGGATAGTTATATAGATCGGATACCAGGTTGGTTTACATAATTTATATCAAGTGTAAACATTTCTACCCATTGATTAGAAATGCTAACAACATCTCAGGACATTTGCACAGGCCCTTCATTCTATGCTACAGTCAACCATTATAAGCTAGTTGCATAAATATATAATTTGCAACTTTGAACCTAGAGTATTAATTGATGAAAATAACATTCAAAAGTCACACTTAACCTATGTTTTATTATGCAAGCTAAAAGCCTGAAATCAGTACCTTAGAGTAGGAATATGCTCTTGTTTTAAATCATATACAGTGTCAGATAAATAATGAAATGATTAGTTATATACATAAAAGAAAAACACAGACACTTTACAAAATTCTTATCTTTATGTAAGTAGACAAATAAGATGTTTTATATATATCACTCCAGAACAAAGGTCTCTTCAATGGTCTTTCATAGGAAGATAATGAAGATGCATAATATTTCTGTAATGTACTTTTAACTAAACCACCTCATGCAAGGTAAGTAGAGATTAGTCATTACACTGCATGGAGTGCTGTTGTGAAAATACACTACAGAAATATTATTCATTAAATGGATAATTTCTAGTCTAATAAATGCTTAGTAAAAGTTATTAATTTAGTTCCACCAAGTGGCTTGTGTCGAAATTATAAGAGCAGAAAGTTTGATACTTATCAATTGAAATGCAGTAATTAGCTATCTATATATACTGAACATTGATAAAGATATGTGTAAGAGATTGTGATCTGGGCCAACTGATGAGTGCTCATTCAGCATAAAATATACATATGGGAATCATACAACTTTTTCACATGATGTTGATTATACCCTCCACAAGGTGTTAAAAGTAGTTAAAAATGAGTCCCTACCTTGCATGAGGTGGTGTAGCCAAATTACACTACTAAATTATTATCCATTAAAAAGATAATATCTAGTCCAATAAATGACTAATACCAATGAAGATTAAACAGGCAAAACTCTCCATATAGTAGTGCAATGTGCTAGCATAAGAAATAGTGATCATGTGATCTTTAATGTTTTAACACCAATGAAGATGTCTTGCATCAGGATTTCGAGCATTGGTATGCTAAGAATTTTTTAATGATTTTCATAGCTGTGTTAAATTTAAGTAAATATAAATACATAATCATTTATAAAAACCACTGTACAATTATATGTATTGGCTATGAGCCAGCTATCCCTTTTGCCCCTCAAAAATCCTAAGTCTGTTAGGAATTAAAGAAAAAGTTCCAATATTTACTCAGCTAATATTTGAACCTTAGTTTGTCAGCATAACAGTTTGAATGTATGAGTTAATATTCAATGTTATTTCTTATATACACATATCTATCTAAGAAAGTGCATTATGGCATAGTGATAAGTGTAGGCAGCAATATTATTTAAGTTTAAGTTTCAAACTTAGACCAGATAAACCTTGGATTTTTTTCTTTTGAGGTTCTTAATAATCATAGAATCTTTTTTCAGATATGAGGATTACACATAACCCAATTCGGGCTCTGCAAATGATTATCTACATATGGAAGAGCATCATGGCCTAATGATGAAAACATGTACCAATATTATTGGTGATTTACGATTAAAATTCCTAATATTAATGGAATCTTTTTTTTTTTCCAGATTAGCAGATCATATCTACCTGAATTTTTGGTTAGTAAAAATGTGCCTATCTATTCTTGGAAGATGTTAAAACCAAAATACAAAAACACTAAACGATCATCACCTAACAGGTGCAAAGCCTAATGAAAATTATTATTACTATTTAAGTTTACTCAGTCTACTTAAATTCATTTAAATATAGGGGGTTTGAACTCAGACTTTCAAGCACCCTTCAACTATCCACACTATCTCATACCACAGATTCACAAGACGTGTGTGATCATGTGTTTCAGTGGTATAGGATAGTGTGGATAGTTGAAGGGTGCTTGAAAGTCTGAGTTCAAATCCTCTATATTTACAATTAAGCTCCAGGTATATGAAAAATGCCTGTATTTCAAATATTTAAGTTCATTTACTATATTTAATCTTTGTTGTAATATTTTCATATTATTATTAATAATGACAGAGAACTTGGATATTATATATATATTCCACTTTTATTGTTAAAAATGTTGATTTGACAACACTTTGAAAATTGTTGATTGTTATTGATATTGGGATTGTCTAAGTGTTGACTGGTTTTTAATGATATATATTATATGTGTGTGTGATAATTGACAATTGCATAGAAGCATCATATGTAAATAATCAAATCACAAATTTTATAGAGGATTTCCCAATTGAAAATGATTGTATTGCACTCTATACACAATTTAAAGTTTAATTTCTCTCATTATACATTTATTTCCAAAACAATTTTTCATCAGCAGGTTCATAACTTTAAAACTTCTGAATTTCCACAACAAAAATGATAGTGTGATATAAATATATATGTATATGTTGAATTAAAAATTTCCATGGATTTTTATTATAATAAAGATAGAAATGAGATAATAACCATGTAAATAAAAATAACCTTTAACCTTTGATATTACCATGAAATTATCAGTTACTCTTAATTGGCAATCCCTTAGCCAAAACAGTTGTTTCATTAAACTTATAATAACTCCTTTATTTACTTCAACAAAAAAGTCAAATAAGAGCTATTATGGATTTAATGAAAAAAAAAACTGCCTTGATCAATTAGCAATAATTGATAATTTCTTGGTAACATCAAAGCTAAAGATTATTTCTATCTTTATTATATAATATATATATGTGTGTGTATAAAGAGTGTGCTAATAGCTCTAAACAAGCTTTTTTATGATAAATTCTACAAGAGAAGGCATTCAAATCATCTTTATCTAAGATTGTCCTCATCCCCAGGCTGGTTTCAAGCTATGGCTCTCTTCAGTGAAAAGCTAGGACATCAGATTCGAAAAACCAACTCAAGCTAAGCATTTATTTAAGAGTTAACTCTTAATAAGAAGATCTGAAAATTTCAGACATCTATATGTCTTTAAATTCGGCTCTCCAATTGAATGAATTAAAATATCCAATTGAAAAAAGTCATATGGGTCTGAACATAATTCAGATACATCATATATTAATAGGCTTAACAAATTAATTTAGCCCAAAGCCCCTAATATCAAAATAATAATAACAATAAAATCAAGTCATATATCATGTGACAATCTTAGATAAAGATGATTTCAATGCCTTCTCTGTAGCATTCATCATAAAAAAAAGCTTGTTTAAAGCTCTTAGCATGCTCTTTATTTTACATATTTTCAAAATTCAAGCTATATAAGTCATGTGATATATGACTTGATTTTATAACTAATATATATATAATATTTACTAAGGCTGTAACCTTAGGAATAAGTGTCTGAAAACTTCGAAAGTAGGGACCTCTACAGGTCTTAGCCCCAAGCTTACGCTTGGCAGAAAAGAGGGCAACCCTTCTTTACTTCAACTTACTTTTATATATGAATAGGTGAAGCTTAAGTGGTTAGATCTAAGAGTGTGAAGCTATTCAATACTTCACTAATTAAGTCCACAATTCTTATTATACATTAATACTCGCGAAATCTTACGATTTACAATGAGTCAATGGAAAGATCTTATAGTAAGAAATCTATTACGATAATTTAAAGTTGTAAATTATAAATTTTATTAAACACACATTATTATATTAAGTAACATTTACTAAGGCTGTAACCTTAGGAATAAGCATCTATATATATATATATATATATATAAATTGAAACTGGTTTGATGCCAAAACTTGAATTTAATATAATTATACACTTGTATATGGTATTTAACCTATTTATCATATAAATATCACACAAGGTAAACAATTTCGTTACACAAAAGAATACCTTATGAAACAATAATATGACATTGCCAAAAATATACCTAAAATAATGCAATATTCTGTGGGAAAGTGTATCTAACTAATCAAATTGTAGGGTTTAGAGCACACCACTCTAATGAAATTTATTATAACGTAAATTTATAAAATCCATGTGAATGTATGTTTGTCTATAATAATGCCAGGTGGTATTCAAGTTAAACATTTATTTGTTAGAGTATATTTTTTAAATAAAAAAATAATTATTTGTTCCACCATTAATAAAACCTTATTTTTTTTAGAAAGCATTTTTTACAAAAGAAGTAATTTGTTAATTAAAGTGACCGATTAAAAAACTATTCCAAAAGTGATGGCCTTTCGTAGGCCGGGTACATTTCTGGATTCTAAAAAAATATGGAATTGGAAGAAAACTTTGTGAAGGAGAAATCACTCGGAAAAAAGAGTTTGGAAAAAAAAATCAGTACATGTTTGCTTTTAACTGAATAGGTATAGTATTTAAATCATGAAGAAAATGTGATTACAGTATATAAATTTTGTGTTTAAAATGTAATATTTAGTGAAGGAAAAAATAGATGTTAGAGTTCTATATTTGCTTAGAGTATAGTTGAAGTCACGTGATTTGATATCATGTAGTTTGTGGCACCATACTAATACAATGCATGATTGAAATTTGCTAAAGCAACCAATAAGCATTTATTTTTATATGACGCTATGCATACACAATTAGCTTGAAAGGCTGATCTTTGAATGTAAAACAACCAATGTAAATGGATTATTCTCCAGTACATGAGGGATCAGAATGACAAAATGGTCAACATGGGTAGGATGACAACCTTGGCACTAACGAGGGCTTGGAACATTCCATCATCAGATTTTCAATGAAATGGATGGCCGAAGAGATGTGGGTTGGAGTAGTTTGAAGCCTGTCCATTAAAGCATGAAGATTGTCTATCTTAATATAAAGCTGAGCACCAATTGTATATATGTGTGGAGATGGCAATCTGGACCAACTGATGATTGCTGGTTTAGTATGAAATACATATATTGGTGATTATTTATCTTTTCAACACGTGTATGATCAGGTGGGTCAGCAATATGAGATGGCATGGAGAGCTGAGGGTCATGTGAAAGTCTGAGTTTGAATCACTTATATATTACATTATAAGTGCAGGTATGTAAGCCTGTACAGTGTATTAAATTACATATTGAAACATAGTGTGTTAAAGATCTGCCCATCCCTTGCATATGTATGTAAATGGATTATATCCCTGTACAAGAGGAATGAGAAGGATTAATGTCAACATGGGTAGGATGACAACCTTGGCACTAACATGGGATTTGAACATTCCGTAATCACATTTTCAATGAAATGGATGGCTGAAGAGTTGTGGGTTGTAGTAGTTTGAAGCCTGTCCATTAAACTATGAAGATTGGCTATCTTAATATAAAGCTGAGTACTAATTGTATATATGTATGTAGATAGTAATCTGGACCAACAGATGATTGCTGGTTTAGTATGAAATACATATATTGGTGATTATTTATCTTTTCAACATGTGTATGATGAGGTGGGCCACAATATGAGATGGCATGGAGAGCTGAGAGTCATGTGAAAGTCTGAGTTAGAATCCCTTATATATTGCATTATATATGTGCAGGTGTGTGTAAGCCAGTACAGTGTATTCATTTACAATTAAGCTATAACATTATAAAATTAAAACTGAAGTAATTGCAACTCCTAATGAGCTATGAATAATCAGTAGTCAAACGTCAATAGGCAATGAAAAGAATAGAATGCTACCATCTAATCTTTTAGCTTTGTTGGTATTTTAAGCTTAGTTCATTGACATCATTATAAATCAAAGAATAAAATTGAATATTAGTTTGATATATGTAAAGCATACACGATCTGAATCACTATTTAACTATTCAGCGAACCAAGGCATTAGTTTTAATAAACCCCAAATACCAAATAAAACACCAGTTTAATAAATGCAACTATAAACGTAGAATTGAAAATACATTAATAATAATGTATTTTATTTTAGGAGTGAACTATAAAATCTTCAATTTACTTGGCCAAACACACATGTATGTATGATTATTCTCCCTTCTACAGGATAGAACAGGCAAAACTCTCCATACAGTAGTGCCACTAAGCGCAAGCCAGAGTAGTCTATGGATGAAAGAAGGTTAGTGCATAAAATACCTACCTAGTACCTACTCATCCAATATCCCCAGACTAGTTTCTAGCTTGTGGCTTTCATCAGTGAGGAGCTTTGGATCTAAGAGCATTGCACCTAGATCTTAGGATAATGTGATGTTTAGTGGTTTAATACCAATCCTTTAAGATATTAAAAAAATGGAGAAAAACCCATCCCTACTTATGAGGGAATGGTCTAATGGGAAAATATCACTTTCACTATGGTGTAGAAGTACAGGTGTGTAATGCCTTTACATCTCATAAAAGTACTTTATAGAAAATCAAAGAGCTGTCTGCACTTTTTGCTAGAGAACTATTGCGATATTATAATTTTAGACACATAATTCTTCACCAGTTCTATGTCACTTACTGTAAACTTTAGTAAATAATAACAGATGCAAGATGATAATGTTTATTAAATCTCTATCACGTGCTGTCGTATCCAACATCCTCAGTCTAATTTCAAGCTTATAGTTTTCATCAGTGATGAATCTGGAGATATTTGACAGGACAGCACAGGATAGCTATTTAATAAGCATTCTCATCTTCATCTATCATTATTTATTAAAGCTTACAGTGTGGCATAGAGATGATGATAATTATGCTGCTATAATAGCAATATCCACGCTAAAGTCACGTGACAGAATCAGGTGACATTTGAAAATTTTAGACAAGAGTGAGCAGGTAAATTTAAGGACGACAATATATGTTTGCATGTGTATATGAGCACAGCATAGGGAATTCACTTTGGCCTTAAAAGAACATGTAATAAATTAACAAGTTGTCTCATATTATAAAAATTAAAGCGGAAGTTATTGCAAACTCCAAGCCAAGTATGTATGCCGTAATTTCCGTTTTAATTTCATTTACGTTGAGTTATTATTGCTTATAATATATGTGTGTGGGAGATGATAATCCGGACCAACTGATGAGTGCTGGTTCAGCACGAAATATGTATATTGGAGAACATTTATCTTTTTCACATGTATGTGGTCATATGTATCGGTTGTACAAGATGGAGTGGGTGATTAAAGGGAGCTTGAAAGTTCTGGGTTCAAATGCCCTCTTTCTACATCTAGGCTTATATATATACTATATTTGCATTTAAAAATGTAAAAAAAAAAAAAAATGTAAGATACAACTAAAAAAATAAATAAATAGAGAATTGACTATATTCTTCACTAAAGGTTCTTTTTTTTAAAGAAGAGTAAATTGATTTTTGTGCATACGTCAGTGTTCATACGTACATTATTTATAAATAGAACTCCACACGGACACACGCGTACGTAGATAAATATCATTTGAAGGATCACATTATTTACAAACTAACAGCGCAAAAATCTAATTCACTCTTTTATTAAATTTGAGATAATAATTTCTTTTTCTATTTTTATTTATTAGATTATTTTGATGAACAAGATATTTCAGCTTTGTTTCTTTGCGGAAAAAAAATTAAATCTTTACAAGGTATTACTTTCGCCCCCCCCCCCTCATGCTTTAATAACTTCATCTTTGAAGACTGCAAAGCTGGTTCATCCCATTATCATATTGCACTCTTTTTCTCCATTATGCATCAATTGCTTTTCCTCTTTTTTACAAACATCTTATGAATGCTTTATAAAATTATATAACTGCTCTTACTTAATGTGGACTTCTTTTTTTTTTCTGAATCATTAACTTTTAAATCTTTCTGGAGATTACATAAAAGAACTTAAAGTTTTTAAATTTATTATTTTTAATAAAGGAAGTTTTAAATGTGAATGTGTTAATGCTCAAATAAACACAAACTTATAAAAAGATATAAACACATAGGCATGTATTGTGTGTGTCTGTGAATTCGCTACGTACGGGGAGAGGGGGAAGTAAGTCTTTTAGCATATGTTGAGACAGATAAATATAAATACATCCATTTTTTAAATTTCATCGATATAATAAAATCACATGTGAGCTGAAGAAGTATTTACAGCTTTTAAGGAGGATGATTTTGAATTATTTAATATCATTAAAAACCACTCAACGCTTAGACAATCCCAATATCAGTAACAATCAATAATTTCAACCTGTTGTCAAGGCAACCTTTTTAACAATAAGGGTGGAATCCCATCTTTATTAATGGTCTAATATACTTTATATAGATAATTAAATATTGCAACTTGACCACAGAGATTAAAATTATTGACACAAACAAGTTTAAAGAGAACTCTTTAAATAGGTAAACATAACCTATTCTAAATATAAACTAGTTAATTATAACATTACAAAGACTGCAATTAATACATTGTACAGGCTTAAACCTGTATTTATATATGTAATATATGCGGGATTCGAACTCAGACTTTCACACGACCCACCACTCTTAGTGCCATCTCATATTGCTGACACACCTGATTACACACATGTTGAAAAGATACTTTAATGGACAGGCTTCAAACCATTCCAACTCACAACTCTTTAGCCTTCCATTTCATTGAAAATCTGATGATGGAACGTTCAAAGCCCTTGATAGTGCCAAGGTTGTCATCATACCCATGTTGACATATTAGTCATTCTGACCCCTCATGTATGGGTTTTAAATTGCATTCAAAGTATTATTTACATAATAAATGTAATAATGTAATAATGGGTTTTGTAAGTAATCATTAATTTAATATATATAATGATAATTAATTGGTTATAAATCAATGCTTCAGTTGTGTATTACTGATAAAATAAGTAACCAAATGGTTTGCATCTTGGGAGTCTTTGAGAAGTTCAAGTATCAGTGGTGGCAAAACGGAATCACGATCCATGCACTTCGAACTCCAGTTCACTACTTTTCCACTGCTCCAAATCCTGACACTTCCAATAAAATATTTGGAATGAAGCTGCATTATCTCCTCTCTTTTGTTCCACGGTCCCTGATAGATGATTTAAATTAGCAAATAATAATTCATTCTACACTGAAAATTTTACTATCGCGTTTGTGTACATTAATTTTCAATATACTCATATATATATATATAAGTACTGTTAATAACGCATGGATGAAAATATATATCTTTTATATCGGTTGCTTGTAAAAATATAATCTTTTTAAAAATAGATCATTGCAAGAAAAAACATCCAAACTTCTCCAATAACAGTTCCAACAAAAACAGCTGAGGAGGACGCATCAAATCATTGGTGTTTCCAATTGCAAGGTGGTAAAATTTGGGTAATTTTTCATTATTATTGTAATCTCTAGTTAAGGATGACTGACTACCCATTTACCACCCACTATTAGATGGTTAAGTAGGTTAGTTAAGGGCTACCTACCTGAAAAAAAATCTTAGATTGGTTAAAAGCTGATAATATTGAATCTGGTCTAGATTCAAACACGCCATGAGAATAGCATGCAGATGTACAACTACTATACCATAAAACTCTAATAAATATAAATATATATATATACATATTACTCACACATATAATAAATTTGAGATAACAGATATAGATGCACCATGTATAAACTTCGATTAGAATCAAATGATTTTCCCCCACCTTTTACTTTCATCCAGTATTAACAAAACATAGGCAAATATGATCATATTCTATTAAGAATTATAAAATCTCATCGGTTACGCAAACGCAAGCGTGTACACACGTCCAAAATAAAAATAAAAAACTTACATTTTTAAAGCTTAATTAATGTAGATTTTTGAAAAAACAAAAGCAAATTATTTTTGGGGAAAAACAAAACAAAAAACAAATTATTAACAATAAATTTCATGTGTAAAACGCATATATATATATATAATATAGATGTTAATGTTTATAAATTTATATAAGCTTCTGCCTTTTGTTCCCATTTACTGTTGTGTAATAAATTGCAATGTATAAACAACTGCTAAAAAAAATAATGATATTAATAAGTGTAATAATCATAAACAATTATGTAGAAAGAGATATAAATTGACATAATTCATGAGTGAAACAAGGTGAGGTAACACGTTAACTATAATTTCTTTTATATTCATGAACAACGGTAGGAATTAATGAACGTGAATAATCAAAGAAAACCTTCATTACGAGGGAATACAAATTTTCCACGATTTTTACACATGCGGCTTCTTATTGTTTCGTCAATCACGGCTAACAAAGAAAAGGATAGATTATACTATATTTTGCTTTTACAGTCATGTGTCGAGTTTTTAACACTTAATGTACTATAGATTTTCGTAATTACATTTTTTTTTTTCATATGTCATAGCATCGGCCGGTAGGCGAATCCCCAACCGTCTGTAACCAACTACTTGCTTGCATGGCGGCTGCGATGACCTCTCGGCTAAAAACGCTTGACATTTTTAAAATAAGAAATGCAATGACAGTCATAAATATACTCTACTCTTGGCCATAGGTCTTTTAGAGCCTCAAGATGTAGTGATTAATGCATTTGGTCACCATACTCACGTATAAAGGTTGAATATTTTGAGATAAAAGATTACCATCCTCATCTGTGCATATTTTCCGCTTTTTGCACACACGTGCGCATATGAACAATTAGTAGTATGTGATAAATTCTTTACATGCTTGTAGCATTGGAAACTTCAAGGTCTGGAAGATTGCAAAATAAGTTATTTCACAGAGGAGAAGCTAAAAATAAATGTGCCCGCACAAAAAAAAGATGTGCAAACAATTTATAAACATTATTTATCGTATTGTAAAAAACTATTTACCTTATGAAAAAACAATTTGTAGACTTTTGTATAATTGGCAACGCAGTTTATAAGTTCTTTGTTATAGTGTTACAATGTCTCCAATATTTTCGACCCAAAAAACACCGTAATTATAGGTTATATATATATAAATTCATATGTCAATGCATTGACCAGGAAGTGAACTCAGACCAGCAGCTTGGAAGGCAGCTATGCTAACCACTAGGCCACCAACGCTTGACAGGTTATATTTAAAGCAGAAATTATTAAAAGACCTAAAAAACATAATGGACAATATATACATATTGCTCACTATTTAAGAGTACCTTTCTCTATTATTAGGAGTTATCTAAAGACAAGTAAGGAATTGGAACAAAGGGCTTACAACAAGGTTTTTCCATTAAAGAATTAAATTAATACAGAAAATTGACTGTGTTGTGGAACTAATGGAGTATATGTGTTTTATCTCACTGTATCCAGATTCAAATTTATCTTCATCAGATTGAGCATTCATCGATACAGATCAATAGATATATGAATAGATCAAATATATATATATATATCCAATAGCAAAACAGGACAATGGTTGATGATGCTCAGTAAATCCAATTGCTCACATGATGTATGGAGACCTGGCTATAAATAAGCAATCCACTTGGAGGTAAAGCAAGGTAACAACAAATTATTGTCAGAGCTGGCATTAGGCAAGTTGTTCACTACATGATCAAACAATGAGGCAAGTTCATACCAGAACTGGAAGCTGCTAGATCATAAATCAGACATGGAGAAAACGGTCCTAAAACAGCTGGAAATGTCATCATATCTATACCTGAGGTAAGCTGTTATGGAATAGTTGGAAATGTTAGATAAACTTAAAAGAGCACCTGAAATCTCTTTCTTTTATAGTTGTATTGCAATCAAATGCTATACCGAGCCAATGTATCACATTATTGCATATATATATATGATCAATAGATGGTGTTTTACCAAAACCACCGGACAAACATAAATTTGTTTACATAAAATTCAAAAGAGTCAGAATTCACTATCTCTTTCATTTGCCCACCCTCAGATCAGCTGATTTCAAGCTAATTTGCTGTCATCAGTGAAGGATAGAGCTAGAAACTAGATCTAAACACTGACTCCAAGCGTTTATGCAAAAAAGTTTCTATCAGTTTGCAAGCATGAATTTTTTCAGACCGGTAAAGTCTTCAAACCCAGCCTAACAAGCCAGATAGCTACATGGGTCTGATCTCAGTTCAGTTTCACCATATAGTCAAAGCCTCTGCAATATATATCATTGCAAAAACCTTTAAAGCTACATTTATGAAAAACAAAAACAAGTTATAATCACTTAACTTTCTGTCGCTTGTATTTATGATCAATAGATGGCGTTTTACCAAAACCACCGGACAAGCGTAAATTTGTTAACATAAACATCAAAAGAGTCATAATTCACTATCTCTTTCATTTTCCCACCCTCAGATCAGCTGATTTCAAGCTAATTTGCTATCATCAGTGAAGGATAAAGCTAGAAACTAGATCTAAACACTGACTCCAAGCGTTTATGCAAAAAGTTTCTATCAGTTTGCAAGCATGAATTATAACTTGTTTTTCATAAATGTACCTTTAAAGGTTTTTGCAATGATATATATTGCAGAGGCTTTGACTATGTGGTGAAACTGAACTGAGATCAGACCCATGTAGCTATCTGGCTTGTTAGGCTGGGTTTGAAGACTTTACTGGTCTGAAAAATTCATGCTTGCAAACTGATAGAAACTTTTTGCATAAACGCTTGGAGTCAGTGTTTAGATCTAGTTTCTAGCTCTATCCTTCACTGATGATAGCAAATTAGCTTGAAATCAGCTGATCTGATGGTGGGCAAACAAAAGAGATAGTGAATTCTGACACTTTTGACGTTTATGTAAACAAATTTACGCTTGTCTGGTGGTTTTGGTAAAATGCCATCTATTGATCATAAATACAAGTGACAGCAAGTTAACGTGATTATAACTTGGTTTTGTTTTTCACACACACACACACACACACATATATATATATGCCAACATATATTGTACAGATTTTTAAATTTGTATATAAAGTGGAATAAATATTCAATTGTATTTATGAATTTGTGCTTATTACAATTATACATAAACACAACATGATGTTAGCAATCTGGATACAAAATCTTTATGTTATGCACAGCTATAGGTATGTGCCTTATCCATGCAAAATAAGTCTTTGCCCAAAGTTATTTATAAAGAGTTTAAAAATTAAAAGTTTTTCTACATCAAACAACTAGATTTACAGATTTTGAAAATATTACAGATTTAAAAACATAAAAATTTCAAGGAAAAATTGTAAATGCAGATGTTAATGTCATTAAAATTTTCCTTATGGATTAAAATTTTTCATAAAAGAAGGAGCTATACTTCAGAAAAATTTTGAATGTTAATGAGATGAGATTTCAACAGAAATGAATGCCACCCTCTATTTAGATTTCAAACACAAAAAAACTGCTTCTGTATTTAAAGCATATAAAGAACACATAATGTTACTTTTTGATAAAAACGGTTATAGTGACAAAAATAAAAGGTTAATGAGAATTGGAAAGTTCTGACAAACATTTCCAAATCATCATTACTCGTTATTTGGAAATCTAATACAAAAGTCTGAGTTATAAGATAATTTCATATAGACTTGGTTTAAAAATTATTTTGTGTTGGAAATAAAGGAATATTATCAGAATAAAAATCGATTTTAAAACCATGATAATTTTGGATATGGTCACAGCTCATAAGTGGATTTTGATCAACTGTGTAACAATGTTAAAATTGTAAATTTTTTTTTTATTAATGTAATGACCCAATTATTGTTACAAATGTTTATGAGTGATACATTGGTACAAAAGTAGTTATCAAGATTGTCCTCCAACATTATATTGTATCTGATGCAGATATAAAATTTGAACAAATTCTATTAAATATAAATATATTAAACCTTGATTTTAAAATTTTATCCAAACAGAGAAACAGATTGTGATTTAAATAAAAGCATTTAATTAATGCACTATAACCCCCCCCCCCCCCAAAAAAAAAATTCTATCTTCATTCTAGAATTTTTTTGTAATATTTAATTTGAAATAAAAGTGTGGGTCAATGCATAAATTAATTAATTTAATCATTGACATAATTAATCATTAAATAGTGATTGGAATAAGTAATTACAGATGCAGGAGACTTTTATTTCAAGTTAAATATAACAGCTAAAATGGTTGTAGAAGACATTAGTTTTTTAATATTATTCTATATATCATTTATTAGTATCTAGACATTTTCTGAACATTGATGACATATTTTTGGATTTGAAATAAAATTTATAATCCACAAAAAATCATTTACAAGATTTTTGTGTTTATAAAGGCAGCATTTTAAAGAAAGCAAGTTTTAGTTAAACATCAGAAGAAATTAAGATTTTATTCTACACATTTTTTCTTTCTATTTTAATTAACTGTAAACACTTTTTAGTGAATCAATTGTGAAATTTAATGAAAGGGTATTTTTAAAAACTATACTGCCATCTACTGAGTATCACTGAAAACTTACTAAACTAATATCAATGTATTTTGAAATTTGACCTACAACACTTTTAATTAGCTCGATGTCAGCTCCACCTGGTAAATTTTTTAATAGATCCTAGCGACTGTTCTTTTTAATATGATTCCATATTTGATTTTTTTCTTTTTTGCAATTAAATCTTTTTTATGTATATTATATAATTAGTTTATACGTTATATTAAAAATATTTAAGCCATCTTATAATAAAAATTATAAAACATTAAAAATTAATATTTTAAAATTGTGGAAGTATCTAACTGAAGGTTTTATCGATAAAGGAACACATTGTTTTTGACTTCATGATGTCTATTCAAAAGTTAGAATGAAATATTAAATATTAGTATTTTATTTTATTAAGAAATGATATATTTAGAATTAGTTATATCAATGAAACAAAAAAAAATTCAAAAAGTTAATAAATTATTGTTATTAAAATATTTCATTTACAGTTTTTACAAAAACGATTTTCTTTTAGGCTGCAATGGCTGTTTCTGTGGTAGTTTCCGGTTCTCATAACATACTTTCTAAGAGCAATCTTTTTAAAAATAATATATTTTCAAAGACAACCCCCCCTCCAATAATATAGTGTTTTGTTTAATAATGTCTTTTACAAAAATAGTGTCATAATCATTAACAAGTATTGAAAATCATGCTTTTTTGTGTCATTTAACCTGAGGGTAAAACAATCTAACGAATGCATGAGCCAATCACAAATCACAACCTCCTTCACAGCTTTGTCAGAACAATAGAAGGTGCTATCAATCACATACAAAAATCCATAAAGTCCTTATAATGCTGACATCTCTTGAAATTTTTTTAAAATTAGTACATTAAAAATGAAAGCTTCATAGAAAAAAATCATTGCAGCCTGTCACCACCATAATATATATATATATACACACCTGGGTCTTTTTTTACGCAGATTTATTTAACGCAATTTTGAAGTTACTTGATTCACGTTTCTCCGGAAGTCGAACTCTGATAATGCCCTATTACTTTAAATAATAAATTTCACGTATATTGAAAGTAATAGCACATTATTGGAATTCAACTTTCATCTTAGTAATTTCAATATTTTCGGTGCTTTATAATAGTAAGATTTTATGCAATAATGAAATTAAAATCATGATTTCCATATTTTATGTATACACACATTAAATTTTACAAGATTATACTGTAAATTTGTTCAAACATCGTGCGTGTTAATTTTGCATTTTAAATCACATTCTGTTTTTGCTTTATAAAAAACAACGTAATCAATTATTAATCATTTAGTGTCCTCAAGTTTATTTTTAAAAGGTGACTAATAGCAGTGGGCACAATTAAAATTGAAAATTAAAAAATTAAAGACAAAAATAAAAATTTAATTTTTAGTTGTTAGATTAATTACTAATTACGTTGTCACCAGAAAACCATTAACACAACATGAGCATGATGTTGGCGCTAGTTGTATTTCCTCTTGTGAAGAATCTGATTTTTTACCAGTTTGCAAACGAACCTGTTTAACAGCAATAGCGATAATAATTAAAACATGTATAAAAATGTAAATTACTGTAAATTATGCATAAAAATATATTGTTTTGAATAAAATTAAATATTATAGTTAAAAAAAGTTTGTCTTGTATCAATTTTTTTCAAATTTGAAATTTTTTATTAGTCATATTTTATTTCCTTATTTTTTTTTTTGTGCGAATTTTAAAGTAATTTTACATTGGTGCTTTGCTTTTAGGCAATTTTTGAAAAATCACAGTCCATATCCCCCCTTTTTCAAGGTAAGTTACATCTATTTTTGCACAATTTCCTTTGTGCGTATTTTCTGAGGAACCTATCTATCGCGCAAAATGAGACCCAGGTGTATATATGTTTTAAAGCAACGTAGAAAATTAGTAATAAAAGTACCATCATGCCATTTAAAATGTCAAATATGATAGAGCAATCACAGCTTACTTTTGCAAAATAGTTAAAGTGGACAATCCAGAACTATGTCATTGACATTGATACCTGTGTACAAAATCTGAAAAAGATGAGTTTGATAGAAGTATATTAAATCTTTGCATTCTGACACTTTGTATTCTTCCATCTGGTGAGAGTTTTTGGAAATACTCAATCTTTTGTTCAAATAAAATCTTTATTTTGTACCAAAACACAATAAATTGGACTTGATTTATTTTTAATTTAATTTTACAAAGAAATAATATTTGTTAAAAAAAATCATATTTGATTGTCTTAAATATTTTATAAACTGACCTGTAAAAATGACAGTGTACCAAAATATCACACATATGTGTACAGTGATATTTTTCAGAAAACTTTAATTCTTTTTTTTCTTTAAAATTTATTTTTAATGTGAATGAATGAAGATAGATTTATGATAACACTAGTAAATTCTGCTTTGAAATCTGATATTTTCTTACAAAAATTACAATATTTTAAAAGATTTTAATACCAAATCAGTTCTGGCAGATAATTAATGATGTAATAAACACTGTCATTTTTCCCCTTTATATTATGGTCACATTTATTAACTTCTATTTTTATAAATAAAACATAAATGTATAAATTGAAACTTTACCTATATATTTCTTTAAAATAATCAAACAATTATTGTTCAAAAATAATCAAAAATACTCTATAAATAAGCAAAAAATAATACTTCATTATACTTCAAAATCTTTGCATGAAAACTAGACCAGAGGGAAGTGAACACCCTCTGGACATTTTTTTCTGTTAGAAAATAATGAAGTCTTTTGATTTTAGATGCAGTCTGTAAGATGCTGACTTTTGCAGATTTTTTTTTCCAACTTTAACATCAATAAAAGCATTATGTAAATTCTACTTAAAAAAACTTTTGGTCATTATCACTTAAGATAAAATTAATACTATGACCTAAGGTTATGAAACAATAGCAATTTTTTTCTGAGAAAACTTTCAATGTGTTTCAATGAAGCCGAGGGTTTACAAGTTAAAATTGGTTATAACGATTAAAAAAAACAAACAAACAAAAAAAAGCAGAAAAGATAAATAAAAGCATTTACAAATTATAGCAACAAATTATTAATTCCCAGCTCACACATTATGCATTAGACACAACCCTACACTACAATGCCATCTAACATAAGCTTGAGTAATCATTGAGCAACAAATTCATTTAAATTTCCATACAAAGACTGGTATTTGGATTTTGGCTTTATCAAGGATGTTTGGGATTCAAAACTGAAAGGAATACAATTATTCAATGAGCAAATAACTTGAACTCCATTTCACTTGATAATTCAAATGAGACTAAAGTTTTGAATCCAAGTCAATCTGATTGACAAGATGGCACTAGAGTGGAATGTTCTTTTTGTATGAATTTGGAAATTTAAGTATTTTGTTGTTATTATTAACATTACACTTTTAAAACATCACATGACCATTTTTTTCTTATACTTACACAAGCTACTAACAATAGTGACTTTCTGAATACAACTTATTGATTACAAGAGCTTGTAGCAGATAGTAATATTGTTGGGGAAAGTTGCTATTATTAACATTCACAGCCAAATAAATAAAGTACTTACAATTAACCAAAAACTGAAGGTACTAAAATATATAATTATTAATATGGATATATATTTCTACGGTTTTCCAAGGACATGGGTTCAAAATCTTACATCTTCTTTGAATTTCAGATTTTTAGCAGGTCAGGTAAAGTAAAGTTAAAAGTGGTTCCTTCCAATTCTGAATTAAGAGTCCTTAATGATGAAGGTGAAATCCAGAATATAGTCTAGGGGTAGGGGTTCAAATCTATCTAAGAATCAGTGGCTACCCAACCTTACGGTAGATGATTATATGAATGGAGAACTACTTTTTTACAAATTACAAATCATATGCAAAGCACAAATATTATTGAACCCATTAAGCCATTATTGCACTCAGATAATATAAATTATATTAAGATAACCTAATTACCAAACTCCTCTGCAATCGATCAGATTTTTCCAATTACTTCAGTGAAACATTAGCTTACAATTGAAGTTCAAGATGAAGCAAAAAAAATCATTATATGACTACCTAAGTTAGCATATAAAATTGCTCAGACTCATGTGACATACAAGCACTTAAGGGCTGGATGAGGACAGCTGTTTCACCCACAACACCTAGGTTCTTTAGCACCCAAATTCTCTTCTAATAATGTATTACACTACCCAAGGAAGTATTTGAATGTTATTACATAAGATAACATGACTACAGGATCAAACATGCAATATATGGATGAGAGATCATATGGCTATCATTGACAGCATTGAAATAATTAAAAAAAAACTGAAATGGAGCTCAGCTGGATGTATTTCTGGAAGAGATTATAATAGATGGACAGTTGAAGTGTTAAATTGTATCCCAAAAGGATTAAAATATCTAGAAAGAGACCTGTCTGGGATGAATGGATAAAATAGACAAGTTTTCTGGTGTGTTTCGGAGAAGTTAGGCTAGGGATCAGAAAAATTGTAACAAATTTAGAGATATCTTCATTCTGCAGTGAATCGATAATGGTTAAAATGATGATGATGATTACGAGATAGTGTTCATAAGCTATGCATTACCCGCATTTGAATTTTTACAATTATATGTATTAATCCTACTAAAGATAGTGTAACAAGTGAGATTTAATGCAATGGTAAGATTGATAGACTTCAGAGCTAACAGTCCTTCGGACAACTAATCAATTCATTATTTATTTTATTAACGATAATAAAAAAATTTACATTCTTGAACATGGTTATAATTATATTATAAAGAAAATAAATATTAATTATATATGAGCATATATAATTACATCAAGCTTAAATATTTAAGAGAGTTTGAAGAGGAAGAATAGAAAAGAAACTAAATAACATAGCTATAATTAAATAAATATGTACTCTATTTTTACCCAGATAATTATTCCGCATTAAAGAAAATTTTTCAGAATAATATCTTAATACTCATCATTAAATAATTAATGAAATAAAGGCAAATTAATTAACATTATTTTTAGAAACACTTAATGCCAAACTCATTTAATTTTCTTTCATTTTAAAAATATATATATATTTTTTTGCTTCATGTATATATGTTAGAAATTAATCCTTCGTGAGTAATGCCGTTGCAAAAAATCAGTCCCTGGATTATAAGATTCTTGGATTGAACTCAGTGCTGGCTATTTTGGCACTCGAAATTCTTATAAATTCTTGAGTAATAAGACCATTCGATGATAATGATTATTATTATTATTATTATTATTATTATTATTATCGTCGTTGTTATTATTATTTTTAAAAAAATATTAATTAATAAATAGATTTTATATAGTTTAGTCTACAAAATTAGCTAAAAATTATCAGTTTCCTTAGCATATTTCTTTATTTTTAAATAATATTCTAATTTATAAATAATAAGAATAATTGTTCTCTCTGTAACCTAGCGCCATCTATTGTAAGCCTGAGTTATCTGTGATAAAGAGAATGAAATACAATTTAACCACCAATCATGCTTCAGAGTCCAGTTTTTGCCCTGGTTCCTACTTTGAATTTCAAATCTTCATGCATAAGGCAAAAAGACACTGGTTCAGTGATGGGGATTAGGTTACACTGCCATCTAGTAACGATTGATAACTCAGGCTAACAGTAGGTGGTGATGGAGTATATGAAAGAAAAAAGATCTTGTTAAGTTACTAACAAAACATCACATGACCTTTGCTTTACACATTATTATTCATTAACAAATTCTATATTCTCTCTACTCTTTTGCCATCTAGTGTAAGTTTTAGTAATCATTGGTTAAGGATTGAATAAGAACTACTATCTAGCATGTATTGATTGCTAAAGCTTACACTAGATGGCATAAGAGTAGGAATAATAAAAATACTTTTTCAAAGTTAGAGGTTAAAGTGCATTCATACGTGTATATGTGATTACATATTCTGAAAATATGATGACAAGAATACGACCAAATGATATCTCAGATTGCTGGATGACATGATATTGAATCTATTACTATAAGTTAAATAATAGTTGGTCAGGCCTGTGTAGGCATGCAAAGTTAATTCCAAGTAACAGACACATGAAAAAAATAGTTTCATGATGAAATTGAGTATGAAAGAAACAGATCCTGCTTACAACCTAGTAACTGTCTCAAACAAATTATTTCCTGGATAGCAAATGGCCAAGAATATAATGAATGCAATGGAAAGCTACAAATATAAGAATTGATGCTTTTCTGAAAGATAAAATGATTGCAAAAAAGACTAAAGGACCAAAAAGCATCATATAATAATATATTTTTGTGAAGTTTTGTGATGATGGTATTTTAGTTGTATTTATATATTGGACTATTTCCATCATCTAATATTAAGTATTGAATGTCTTTAGAAAAAATAAACTTTTATTTAAATTTTACAATTACATTCAACTATTAGTAATAGCAGACAGGTTAGTTTATGCACTACATTTTGTAACATATTCTACTTTTCTCTTCTTCAAGTGTTGCTGACCTGACCAGTAATAGGACCTGGGTCCTTAGATTCCTGAATATTGAAATTGTAAAATAACAAAAGGCATTTGATCAGAGGAAACAGCATTTTAAAATGGTTATGAAAGACTTTAATGCTAGAATTGGTAAACAAATAAAAGATGAAAGTGCTGTAGGTAATTTTGGTTATGGTAATAGAAATGAGAGAGGACATAGACTTGCGGAGTTTGTAGAAAAAGAAAAACTTTATATTATGAATTTTTTTTTTTTTTTAAAAATATGTTAAAAGAGATGGACATGGAAGCATCCAAATAAAGATACAGCAGAATTGGATTATATTTTGACTAACAGAAAATACACATTTCAAGATTGTAATGTTTTTTATAAATTTAACACAGGAAGTGATCATCGATTAGTAAGATGTAAAATACGTGTTAATGCAAAACTAGAGAGACAAAAATTATTAAGAAAAACAATATTTACAGTTGATATTCCTAATCTTCAGAAACATTCTAAAGAATTTAAATTAGAACTTACAAATCGGTTTCAAGTCTCAGTAGATTTTGAACATGATTCAGATTTGAATGAGATTAATATGAAAATAACTGATACACTTTTAAAAACTGCAACGAAGATAGCTGATAGAAAAAATCAGCAATTGACCAATAAAATTTCTACTGAGACTAGAGAATTTATGAAGAAAAGAAGGAATATGAAGATATACAAAAATGATGCATTAAAAAGGATTGAATATCTCGAATTTTGTAAAATGGTGCAGAAAAGAGTTGAAAATGATTATAAAAAAGTATAACTGTGAACTAGCAAGGAAATCTGTAGAAGAAATTAAAGGTCTCAAGAATGTAAAGCAACATTTTGGTGTTGGTAGAAAATTTATATCTGCAATAAGAAAAAAAAAGATGGAATTATTACTAAAAAGAGAGATGACATCATGAAATGGGTAGAAGACATTTATCAAGAATTATATAGTAATAAAGAACAAAGAGCTCCTATATCTATTGCATCTTCTGAATTGCCTAGAATTTTAAATAAAGAAGTGAGAAATGCAATTAAATATATGAAAAAAGGAAAGGCTCCAGGTATTGATGGAATTTTAATTGATATATTAAAAGAAGTAGGTGAAGAAATAGAAATTTTTTTGCTAAAATTATATACCAAATGTCTAAATAATAAAGATGTACCAGATGATTGGAAGAATGCAGTATTAATATTATTATTTAAAAAAGGTGATAAAGAAGATATTAGAAATTACAGACCTATCAGCCATTTATTAGTTTTATACAAAAATTTTACCAAGATAATTACAACTCGTCTACCGAGAACATTGGATTTCCACCAATCAAGAGAACAATCTTGATTTAAAAGTGATTTTAGTACAGTAGATTATATCAAGGTATTGAGAGAAGTTATAGAAAGAACAAATAAATATGAGAATTGCCATGATGTTTTGGATTTGTAGATTAGTAAAAAGCATTTGATTCTATAAACATTTCTTCAGTGATTAAAGCATTGGATCATCAAGGCATAGATCCAGGATATTGTTATATTTTAAAGAATATTTATAAAAATACAACAGCAATGATTAGAGTACATAACGATACTGGAAAAGTCAACATTGAGAAGGGTGTAAGACAGCGTGGCTCCATATCTCCAAAACGTTTTACGGCAGTGCTGCAAGAAGTATTTTGTGGATTAAAATGGGAAGCTAAAGGAGGGAAAGTAAATGGATATTATTTAAGTCATTTAGATTTTTCAGATGATGTAGGTGTATTTGCAAATAATGCTTTAGAGTTACAGGAAATGTTGCAGGAGTTATCAGATGAAAGTAGGACTAAAGATAAATGTTAAAAAGACTAAAGTAATGTTTAATCGATTTTCTCAAAATATGAAAATAAAGATTCATTATGATGAGTTAGAAGAAGTTAACAGTTACAAATACCTTGGTCAGATTATTAATACAGATGTAAACATAATTGATGAAATTAATCATAGAATCAAATTTGGTTGAAGTGCTTTTGGTAGAAATAACTTGATACTAAAAGGAAATATGCCTATGTATTTGAAAAGGGTTTTTTTTAATAAATGTGTTTTATCAGTTCTTCCTTATGGATCTGAGACTTGGACACTTAATAGAAGAGCAATATAGAGACTTCAGACTACTCAAAGAAGTATGGAGAGATGCATGTTGGGAGTAACAAGAAGAGATCAAAAACACAATGTATGGGTAAGAGAACAAACAGGTGTTACTGACCTCATTGAAAAAATTAAAAGATTGAAGTGGAGTTGGGCTGAATATATTGCTAGAAGAGATGATAATAGATGGACAATTGTGATCTTAAACTGGATTCCAAGAGATTGTAAAAGACCCAGAAAGAGACTACATATTAGATGGATGGATGAAATAAGAAAGGGTGTAGGGGTGATGTGGAGAAAAGAAGCTAAAGTGCAGAGAATATGGGTTGAACTTGGAGAGACCTTCATCCTGCAGTGGATTGATATTGGTTGATGATAATGATGATGATGATGACATATATAAATATATTAGTCCCAAAATCTATATATTAGGTATTGTGTGGTGCTATAATGTCAGTAATTAGGTATAGAGAAAATGTAGTTTTTAAATAACCCAGTGAAGGTCAATGATATTTCCAACTACCTTTTTTAAAACAACGAGAAAGAGTGAAAAGTATTGACCAGGTGTCAAACTCTTAAAAGAGCAATATTTACTAGTAAATATCCGATATGTAGCTGAGCTGGCCATCAGTCTGAATATACTTGGTTTAGATTTATCCTAACTTATAAGCATGGTAGGAAGATACACTACTAGGGTAATAGGCCTGTCAACATATAACTAAACATATAACCCACATTCGCCAGCATCATGCGCATCAAAGGGAATTTCTCCAAAGTGCAAAATAAAGGAGGCGTAGTACATCTCCAATAACTTAAACTCCATAAATAAAAAGGCATTCTGCTTTCCCCTCTCTCAAAAGTGGGCTATCAAATCCATTCGAATATATTTACATAAATTTACATGGCATTTATATCCACCACTCTCCTTTCCACTATCCATTACTATGAATATGATCTAACCAAGGTACCGAAAGGTTTTAGCTCAAGATTTAAGACGCCTATACACTGAAGCTTTTCTTATTTAGCGTTCCTAGCGCTTACAATTCGTCTAAGAAATATTTATCAATTTATATATAATAAATAATTATATGCATATAATATTACTATTTTACATTTTTGTTTGTATTTGTAATTTTATTTGACAAAATGTTTTTAATGTCTGTCTCCAAAAAGGTTTTTTTATTATTTTTCTTGGATGAAATATTTACTTTTTCTTAAATACAGATGAATATATTTAGGATGTGGTTCACTAGAAAGATAGCTACCGTTGATTGGCTAGGTGTGCTGCCTTATTAATATTGAAGAGTAATTATGTATGCATAATTATTTAAATTAGATTTTTGTATATTTCATTTGGTTAAAAGTCCTCAATATTAATAAAGAAACACACCTAGACAATCAGAGAGAGCTATGATTTTGTTGAACCACATTGAAAGTATACTCTTATATCTAAGAAGAAGTAAATATTTCATATGATGGAAAATAATTAAAAATTCTTTTCAACCACAGAATGTTAAAAACTGTTTGCCAAATTATATATATATAATATTCAAAAATTTTTTACAGTAATAAATATTAGAGATGATTAGAAAAAAGAAAAAACAAATGTTATGGGTGAAAATTGGGTTTTGGGTTTTCAAATATTGAATTTTAATATAAATAAACAATTTTTTTGGAAAGGGGGGGGTTGAGGTTTTTGAGATGTTGATATATGGGGTTGGTCGTTTATAAATATATAGTTACTTGTAATTAGAAGGGATTTGAATCCAGACTTCAAGCTCTCTCTAGTCATCCATTCCATCTTATTCAACTGCTACACATGACCACACACGTTCTTGTGTATTTAAAATGAGCTTAAGGTCCTACATATGAGGGGTTTTGCAAACAAGGGATTTGAATACACCATCATCAGATTTTCAATGATATTGATGGCTGGAGATTGGCGAAGATTGAACCCTGTCCATTAAAGTTTGAAGATTTACTTTGATTGTATATATGTGTGAGAGATGATGATCCAGATCAATTGATGAGTGCTGTTTCAGCATGAAATAGGTATGTTGGAGATTATTTACTTTTTTTCGCATGGGTGTGGTTATGTGTATTGGTTGTATGGAGTTGATACTAAAGGGAGCTTGAGGGTCTGGGTTCAAATCACCTCTATAGCATAAAATATAGATACTTTACATGCATTGAATTATTCTATATAGTTACTTGTCTAATATATATATATCATGAACAATTGTCACTATTGATGATAATTAAATAAACAGATCTTGAATATTAATTATCTATCAACTTGCATACAGTTAAATATTAAGGGTAACTATAAGATCAGCAACAGTGATGAGCCTTATCAGGTTAGTGCATATAAACAATCCAGCTAGGAATAGCTAGATACCCATTTATCAACCAATATTGATGCTAGCTGCGTAAAGTATGAGCCTCTTATTCTTCTCTTTCACTTTCTTTGCATATATCTTCATATATATATATATATTGTTTGAATACTTCTTTCATATACACTTCAATGCAAACAAATAACAAATTTTCTTAAAAAAACTTCTTTACTTTTCTTACAGTTTCGACTGCCCAGCAGTCTTCATTAGAGCTACAATATTTGAATAATATAAATACATAACCATCATTTCACATATATATAAAAATACATACATATATAACAAAATATACACATATATTTCCAATATACAAATATAGATCGATATCACACTTATATAAATTCCATACCTATATCTATATATACATATGCAGATCCAAATATATACACATACATCTTTTAAACATACATATATATACACAGATACACATACACCCACAGACATATACATATATATCCACATATACATTTATAAATATACATCCATATATATATATATTCAACTTACATATAAATTACACATATATAAAAAATATATCCAATACACCATTTTTAATAAATTTTTTAAAAAAGTAAAAATAAAATAGTTTTAAAAGGTAATTTTTAAAAAAACGGTGTATTGGATATATTTTGTATATTTTTTATATATGTGTAATTTATATGTAAGTTGAGTATATATATATATTGATGCGTATTTATAAATGTATATGTGGAATTGTATATATATGTCTGTGGGTGTATGTGTATCTGTATATATATATATGTTTAAAAGATGTATGTGTATATATTTGGATATTCATATGTATATATAGATGTAGGTATGGAATTTATATATATATGTCTTAGTGATGTGGATCTATACACATATATATATATAGTAAATATGTGTATATTTTGATACATACATATATATATGGGTATATATATATATGTGTGTGTGTGTAAAATGATGGTTATGTATTTATATTATTCAAATATTGTAGTTCTGATGAAGACGGCTGGATAGTCAAAACTGTAAGAAAAATAAAGAATTTTTTTAAGAAAATTTGTTTGCATTGAAGTGTATATGAAAGAAGTATTATAAGCAATATATATATATATATGAAGTAAGAGCCATTGGCTAATTGAATAAGCATTGAACTTGCTTTAAAAATCTTTAGCTACCTAAAACAGCATCATGGCTCCTCCTAAATGAGAATCTATAAGCAGCTAATGTATTAACTACTATGCCATTAGGGCCCTATGCATGCAGTTTCTCTTGGAATTTGAATCCGAAATAAGATCAAAACAGCTTAAAGCATTAATCCTTATCAGAGAATCCTATAAATGTAAATATTCATAACTAATTGTCAATGCTGGTTGATTTAAAATATCTAAGAATTAGTTTTTGATATATCAAAAACAATGTGCATTTAAAATTAAACTTAACTATTGGCTCAAATATAATAATTCCTCAATCAGAAGTCATGTCAGATTACAATCATTTTTTAATCATGTGATTAACTGTTAATTGGGAGCCTATACTCATTACTAATTAAAAACAGTTACACACCCTTTTGGGTGGCTATAGAGCTGTCTATTATCTAATAAAATAATTTTACCCTGTTGATAACTTTTAAGGTTTATTTGACTGGAGCTCCAAACATCAAATTATTCGTTTGGCAAGTGGTTTACATTACGCTATAAGAATTTTTTTCTACAGTACAGGCTTTTTCATATCTGCACTCCATATTTAATATATAGGGGTTTGAACTCAGACTTTCACATGACCCTCAACTATCCATGCTATCTTATACTGCTGACACAGTTGATCACACACATGGCAAAAAGATAAATAATCATCAGTAAACGTATTTCATGCTAAACCAACACATGTCAGTTGGTCCAGAACATCTCCACACATATATACAATCAATGCTCAGCTTATATTAAGATAGCCAATCTTCATACTTTAATGGACAGGTTTCAATCCACTCCACACCACAACTCTGCAGCAGTCCATTTCATTGAAAATCTGATGATGAAAGCCCACATTTATGCCAACCTTCTCATCCTACCCATGTTAACCATAAGTCACTCTGACCCCTCATGTATCTTAATATAAGCTGAGCATTGATTGTATATGTGTGTGGAGATTATAATGTGGACCAACTGATGAGTGCTGGTTTATCTTTTCGATATGTGTGTGATCAAGCATGTCAGCAATAAGAGATAGCGTGGATAGTTGAGGGTCGTGTAAAAGTCTCAGTTCAAACTCCCAATATATTACGCTATAAGGTGATTCGTGTACTGCTTGCATTTAACCACTATGTCAGGATATATTTCCAGGATTAGTCTCTTCACCCTCCCTATATCAACATACTGTATATGTTGCTATAAATATGTTGAATATCAACCCTTTAAATATTTTTTTTTAAAAAAAGAAAATCCAAAATAAAAAAATAATATAATAAATAGAAAAGCATTCGGTTTAATAATTCCACAAAAGGTTTAAAAAAAATAATAATTTATATTTATAAATAGAATAAAGAAAAAATAAATATTAACATTTAGTTTTTAAAAAAAGCGATAATACATTTTAGAGTAAACAGTAAAAAAGGAAAATTATACTTCTGTATATACTGAATAAAGTGTCAACTATTTGTCCATATTACTTATATGCTTTCACAAACACCGTTCAAACGGTTCAACCACACCTGCTTATATAAATAAGCCAGTCTAAATCTTTTTTTTAAAACTCTATGCTTCACTACACATTAAACTTATTTATAAAAGATATATTTACAAAGAGAAAAAAAATTTTTTTCTCCATAGCACTGAATATAACTTGACATCAAACACAGTTCGCGGCAAACTTCTTGAGGTCCGTTCGAGCAGAGATAGGAGTTGGTCGGCAATAGACAATCGTAAGAAACATGAAGGGTTAAAAAGTCCACAGTTTACTTTTAAAATATATCCGATGTTTTATACTGAATCCATCTATATCTTCACCTTAATAAGCAGCTGGCGACCTTTGACCTAACAGCTCTGAATTGAGCCATTCTAATCTTAATTTATATATATTTAACTAAGTGATGAAAAGAGATAAAATTAAATTTAAAGTAACAGGTACATACACGTAAACATAGTTACGGAAGGCTGGGGGATATCGGTAATGTGATCTAAAAAGTCTCTGGTCACATTAAGTGGTAAAGAAATTTAAATACACAAACACAAAGCAATATTCAGAAGGAAAACAGTCTTTCGTGTGACCATCACTGAGAAAGACTTGTTCAACGGCTTTTATAGTGAAGTGAAATACATTACTCACCTATGGTAAGAATTATGATGTTTTTCAATTCGTTTACTTTCTTAGTAAGCAAATACCGACTTTCTGACCATTTATAGTTTGGATATTGCAGGGAAATTCAATTTAATGCGTGAGTACAACAATGAATGAGAAGTGTGGTTTTTAATTCTTTAAAATCAGAAGCAGTAATGTTCTCTCTATAGAGGTAATTGTTCTGTATCTCAAGTAAGTAAAATATCTCAAAATCATTTATAATTTGTTAAATAAACTTACATACCTTACTAAAGTATAATTATTATTTAATACATATAAAGATAAAACTTGAAAATTTGACTTAGTTGTTGTATTTTTTTGTTGGTGGTTATCTTCAGTCAAAAAAAAATTGTAAAATAAAGTTATCCAACAGACTCTCATAGGAAAACAGTGAAGCAGAATGCAGTATTCACTATACTTGTTAGGGGATGAAGGTTTGAACTATGATGGAGAAAACAGTACCCATCAGGTTTTTCATTTGCATCTTAGCAAGAATTTGAGTGATTTTCACTCTAGTTTTACACTGGCTAAGAATAAAAGAATACTCATTTACGGCTGTCTGGGTTTGTTATGAACTATCTACCTGATAAAAAAACTAAAGTCTATTAACCCAGATTCAAATCCAGGTCATAAGAATTGTGGCAGATATATTACTGTTGCATCATGAATCATTATATATTATTAAAATCAAGCATCACCATCACTGTTAGCAACTATTAATAAATAAATGCAAAGATTCAAACTCAAGAATAAGAAAGACAAAGAATGAAAAGTTAAATTGATTTTAGATATTAATTTATAAAACAACACTAGAATACATCAACATATATTAAACACCAATTCTTTAAAATGCATGGCATTTGATGAGATACTATTTTTTAATCTTCTGCAGTAAACTTTCTTTATAAAACATTTCATCATTAAGACATCACATGACCAAGATGACCTCATCTGACTTTTGCATATACATTAGTATTCATTAAAAAATCCTTCTATACTCTCTAGTTTTATGCCATTTAATGGAACTTTTAGTAATCAACAGATGCCTGTGCTTATAAATCCCTATCCAGTGCTTTTATCCAAATATTCGCAGACTAATTTCTTGCTTATGCTTTTTATCAGGGAAAAATGTTTTGGATTTGCCTGCATAGCTATATAAGTCTGAAACATGTTCAGTTTCTACTGGACCTTTGTTTTTTTATAATCTTAGGCACTTTTATTTCTAGAAAAATACGAGAGGAGAAAAAAAACTGCTCTAGAAATGAGTTTTGCAATGACCTATACAAACCATTCTGTGAACAATAAAAGCATATACAGGCAGAACATGCTGGTCCAGTTTTCTGTTGGTCTTATATTTTGTAATGCTGTCTTTTCAGTTGCTTCAGAAGTAAACATTTGTTTCTCAAATTCTTTAACACGTCTATTCCAATTCACTTATGTTTTCCCTTTCGTTTTCCCTAAGTTCTTTTATAATATACATAGGACTTACTCCTCCCATAAAAACGAGGCTCAAGATCGCCATAAAACACTTTTTTAGAAAGTTTACTATTGTTTGTTAAATTTGAATGCCAAACCAACAAAAGTGTGGCTTTACAATCTATAGTATCACAACCTGAAAAAAACATTCGTAAATGAAACTTCTATAATGCCTTTACACTGTACCTATAGGGTGTCCAGATTCACTTCCGTACAATAAATTAAGTAACATAATGTTTATATACAGCTAGCTTAGCTGCAATACCCCCCCCCCCCATGATAAAATATCTTGTTTCAACTTGTTAAAAGCTGCAGCACATTGAAATAGCTATTTATTAATGTCATGCACGCACACGTATGCATTAAGCGTGCATTTGTATTATCCTTTACGTGATGAACCAGACAGCACATTTATAAACATATTAGTTCTTACAAAAAAATATGAATTTCTCAAGTCATTACCTATGAATAAGGCACTGCTGATTATAAATCTCTATTGATAAAGATTACTTTAAAGTAAATTTACACCTCTGAGAAATGAGAGGAGGGCTAGGAATAATAAATCCATTAATTATTTACATCAATTAATTAAACCATATTTTCCTTTATTTTTAATTAAATAGAATGTAAATCTATTTATCACTTTAAAAATCAGAGTTTTAGTGACAGCTAATAATTACTTAATAATTAGATTTAAAAAAAAACAACAACAACTTAGTGGCAATTTTTGAGAGAATCTAGAAACAGAAACGCCAATGATGTAATAAATGTATTTATAAATGATGAATAAAAGATTGTTAATAGACTTTTTTAACTATTTACTACGCAATCTATTAAAGACGCAAATGGCTAGAGAACTCATAAGAGGTTCGAGCGCGCTGGAAGTACTAGCACCATTCTAGGATCTCTCATCGAGAGTCTAATTACAACTGTGCAAAAGCAGAAAGTGTTCGTATTCTTTTTATAAATATATATACTACACAAGTTCACCCATTCTTCTCTTAAGAGCTAATAGTTAAGGCAGAAATAAAGTAATCCAAAATCCCTGGTTCCTGGGCTATGTAAACTTCAAAAAGACATTCTTTAACCCTCCCTGTAAACCCAAACTGCCAAAAGTGTAAATAAACATTAAATTTTACTAAGTATCTGTTTGTTTATATATAAATATTTTCTGATAGGTCTAAATTTGCTTTATTAATAATAATTTAAAACGCAATAAATGCTTCTTTTATTGTCACTACAAAAATTTTTATGGCGGAAATTAAAATAACCAATTAAAACAATAATTTACCTTTACTGCAGGTCAGTTTTTCATTTAGCAATTAATGTAATATTTTTAAAGATTAATTATACTATCACTATTCTATTTTACAAGGTGTTTTTCCAACAGCTCTAAACATGGATTCTGGAATACATATGGAAATTTATTTAAAAAAATCAGGAATAGCGGGTTTTGACTTTTATGGGTTGCTACTGTGTCCTGATTCGCAAGATATAGGGCATGGATATAATTTGATTAATATACTTCTTAATAATATTACAATAAATATGCTAAAAGATAATATTAATAGTGATCAAGTTTTAGCGGTAGATTCCATTTTAAAATCAGTACATAAATCAAGTTCATGAAAATGCTTTTATAAAGATGATCCAGATGGATATGGAAAACATTTTTCTATCATGTATTAAGTTAAAAAAAAAGCTTTAACTGATTAAAAAACAATTAATTGTTTCATGGACTGAAATAGTAGCTAATTTATGAGCTAATTCTTTAACTAGAGTAAAACTGTGCAAAACGATGCCCACAGGTAACATGTGGCCTGCAGTGAAGATTTGTGCATCGGAGTATAACTTATTATTAATTTATTTCAAATGAAAATATTTTGGTTTCAAAAATAAAACAATATATTTTTGGACAATGGAAATATACTCTGAAGCTATTTACAAGCATAATTTACTATGCAATCATGAAATTATATTCGTGATTATGAAAATATTGTAATTTTCTCAAAAAATGTCAAAAATTTTAAAATCTTTTAAAGCATAACTCATTATACTTAAGAGAAATAGATATACATTTATTCAGATTTAAAAAAGAAATCATAAATAACAATGTACAAAATGTCATTTGGAAGACAAAGACAAGAGTAGGGAGTGATACTGCAGATAAGAATAAAAACATATTAACTAATAGCAATGATATATTAAAATATGGAAAGATTATCTTCAGTGTTTATTTAGTAGAGAAGATAATTTAATTAATTATGAACTTGAAAATGAAGAAGATATTAAAATAGATGATAAAGGAATGGACATATTGCCAGATGAAGTAAGAAAGGCAATTGCACAAATGAAGAATAGTAAGGCTGTTGGATTTGATGCAATTACCTATAAAATTTTTGAAAGAAATGGAAAAATTTACTATGAAGAAAGTAAGCCAATAAACATCACATGACCACCACTTCTTATGTTTGTGTATAACTGTTGTTAATGTTGATAACATTAAGGAGATTCAGTTTAGGACTCATAGTTTTGTAGTTAAGTGGAGATAAAATGTGGCTGCTGGAGGGTTGCATTAGATCCTAAGATCTAGGTGCAGTGCTCTCAGATCCAAGGCTCTTCACTGATGAAGGCCACAAGCCAGAAACTAGTCTGGGGATATTGGATGAGTAGGCACTAGATGGGGATTTTATGCACAGGCCCATGGGGATTTTATGCACAAGTCTTCTGGATCCATTGATTACTCTCACTTGCTGTGTGTGGCAATACATATAGTGAGTTTTGCCTGTTTTATGAAGGAAATAGTTGAACTTTGCAATTTGATAAATGGGGGGGGGCAGACCCAAAAATGAGCAGAATCATCCTCTGGTTTTCACACCTGTTATAGTAAATGCTTCTGCTTTTGCAAAATTCTTGCAGAGAGCCTTCAGCATCAATATGCCAAATGACATCATCATGTGAAATTCTGGAGCCATGTAACACATTGTTTTGTAAAGTGCACTTTTGTCAATTTTTTTATAATAATTGAAAAGTTTGACAAAGTGAAATTCTGTTTTCATTTGCAAGAAGTCCAAAGTCAAAACAATGCTGACTTTTTTTCATGCAAACGGCATTTTCCGTTCAAATTTAGTTCGTAATGGTCAGGCATTTTTTCTGCAAATTCAGAAACATTTATATGATGTGGTAAAATGTAAACATCATATTTTATGACAAAGAAAAGAGTGCAAACTCCATTTCCACAAAGTGTCATCTCTCAAAGCCTTGAATGTGAAACATTTGAAAATTAAATTCAGCACAATCAAGATTACTTAGCAGCCGTATTCACTCAATCTCGCTTTGTGTAATTTTTTTAAAAATCTCTTGAATGGAAAAATGGCTCAACTTTTTTTTTTTTGCCGATGTAGAAGTGGTGAAAAAAAACTGCAGGCATTAAAAGGCAAACACCAGTGTATTGTATCAAATGGATAGTAATTTGAAAGAGATGAAATTTATAACACTTATAAAATAAATAATATATAGGATATATAAGCACAGACTTTCACACAATCCACCACTCTCCACTCTATTTCATAATACTGATACACTTGAACACATCTTTTCAAAATATATGTGTTCAAGTGTATCAGTGTTATGAGATAGTGTGGAGAGTGAAAGTCTGTGCTCATATACCCTATATATTACATATATAGACACAGGTATATAATAAGCCTGTGTGTTTCAGTTATTAAAAATAAACAAACAATTTTTTATAATAAAATTCCAATCAATTTTGGGTACTCCTGTGTATAACTGGAATTTGGCCTGAAGTTTTTTTGAGGACTATAATGATTCTAATTGCTAAAAAGAACAAAAATGTTAAATGGGAAGAGTACAGAAAAATAACTTTGTTATCTCATGTTACTTAAGTTTTACTGAGGATTTTAACTCAAAGAATTTCTAGGAAGATATAGTATTATATTGGTGAAGAACAGTTTGGCTTTCAAAGAGAGAATAGTACAAGAATGACTATTGGTGTTATTAGAACAATTACAGGTAGATATATTAAAAAAAATAAACAAATTGGCATATATTTTGTGGATTTGGAAAAAGCATATGATAGCATAGTCTGGAATAAACTTACGACTATCTTAAAAGGTAAAGGAGTATTTTGCAAAGAGAGAAAATTGATTTGGAATATGTATACTGGACAAAGAATAAGAATTAAATTGGGGAATAATAAGACTCATAAAGTGAATATATAAAGTGGAGTTAGCCAAAGATGTAGTATTTCACCTGTTTTTTTTAATATTTATTTAGAAGACATACAAAATAATTATTTAGACAGTGGAAAAACAAATATTGGAGGTAGAAAAATATCAATTAAATTACTTGTTTTGTTAAATGGAATATAAGAATTAATTGTTGCAGGTACACTATTCGGGAAAGATTCTAAATTTATTTAAAAAAATTTACAGCTTAGCACTGCTTTCGACCAGAGGTCAGTCATATCCACAGAACTAAATAAGTCTAATAGTGAAGGTACATTATCCTGGAAAGATTATAAATTTATTTTTAAATTTTTTATAGCTTAGCATTGCTTTCCATCAGATCAGTCATACTCATAGAACTAGTATAAGTTTATATAAATAGAATTTATAAGTGAAATAATTTATATATACCATTTACATGATAATGCAGTGCACGAGTCTTTCGTGTTTATTGTGTTGATGTTATTTGCAATAAGGCATGCCTCTTTATATTTTCTTTTTTGATCATTGCGTCCAAATTGTGGCCAGACTAGACTTCAGATTCTAAAAATATATTTAACATTTGGGTCTGCTTTAGCATGTTTGTGTATATAGTTGTGTTGAGCTAATCTTATAGCACAGTTAACATGAGACACTATATTAAATTGTATTACATGTTAGTTCATTACATTTAATTTTATAAACTATTTGGAGAGCTTGGTTTGGAGATAACCTATTTATAGTATGGTTCAACATTTGATTACGATTACGAGGGATTGTAAAATTAACAGTGAATTCACTTGAGCAGATTCTTTTCATCTTTTTTAGATATATGAGATACAAAATGAAGGATGATCCATATATTAACCTTGTTATTAATGTTCCTGCTATTTAAAGATGAACATATTTTTAAGGGTTTTATTTAATAGATGAAGATTATACTCTGAATTGACTAAGTCTTTTATATAGTTTTCAATGTTGTCTCTTGTCTGCCTCAATTTTGCATAATTTATAGTTTCTATACAAAAACATTTGAATCCAGTCAATTTATGTAAAATTGGAGTATATGAATTTGGGTGAATTAATATTAAAGTAGTTTTACACTGAGTGTAATGATCAAAAACGAAAATATAAAGAGGCAGGGCTTATTGTAAATAACATCAACATAATAAACAAGAAAGACTTGTGCACTACGTTATCATGTAAATGGTATCACATAAATTATTTAACTAAGAAATTCTATTTATGTAAACTTATATTAGTTCTTTGAATATGACTGACCTGATACAAAGCAGTGCTAAGCTATAAATTGTTTCAAAATAAATTTATAGTCTTTCCAGGATAGTGTACATTCACTATTAATTTTTTTTAATGTATAAGATTTGCAGATAATATGGCTCTTATAGGTGAGGATGAAAAGTGCCTTCAGAATAAGTTGAATAAATTAGAGGAAGGATATATGAAATATGGAATGAAGATTAATGTTGAGAAGACTAAGTATTTATAAACAGGGAGAAATGCAAAAAGACAGCAAATTGAAATTCACAATAACATAGTTTATCAGGAAAAGGGGTTTAGATATTTGGGTAAATGGTTGAGTGAGAATGGAAGAAATGAAGATAAAATTAAAAGATGAAGAGCATTGGCAAAGGAGGCATTTATTAAGAGAAAGAAAATATTTTGTGGAGCTTTGAAGAGAAAATTAAGAAAAATGATTAATTAAATGCTATGTGTGGAGTTTACTAGTGTATGGTTGTGAAATGTGGACAATGAGTAATAACATTAGAAACAGATTGGAAGCCTTTGAGATGTGGACTTGGAGAAGAATGGGAAAATCAGTTGGATGAATAAAATAACAAATGAAGAAATTTTGAAAAGAGTAAATGAAAAAAGAAGATTGATTGAGGAAATCAGAGAAAGAGAAACTGGATTGGACATATATCAAGGAGAAATTATTGTTTAATGAAAGATGTTTTGGAGGGAATGGTAAGTGAAAATGGACAGAAAAGATTGACATTGTTGGATGATATAAGATATGAGAAGAGTTATGTGGAATTGAAGAGCTGGGTTGTGATGAAAATGAAATGGAAAATGGATGAATTGATGAGGTGACTACTCTCTGGACCTGTCCATTTGATAGAATACTGGTAATGATTAATGTAAAAATAAATAAAAAATTTGTTCTCATTTTTGTGGATTTTAAATAATTTAAAAGATTACTAATTAATAAATAAAAAAAAAAGGTTACTATTAAAATATCAAACAAAAACATATTTGATGCAAAAACAATTAGCGTTAGAAATAATTCAATTGTATTCATATAGCATAAAGAATTCTAACTATTTGTGCAGTGAGTATGTTCAATTGTGATCTATTCTTATTTCACATACTGCCATTTAAGAACAATAGTAAAATTATAGATTCGTTATTGTTAAATTGCAACAATTCATTGCAATATTACAGACAAAACTTAAGAAGAAATATACTGATACAAATCACTCTGTTACCCAAGATGTACAATTTTGTAATCATACTGATAAATTGTGGCCCACTAGAGGTCAGTACTAGCACTGTTGTAATTATCCATAAAAAATATTACTTAAAATGTTTTTAACTGAAATACAGGCTTATTATACACCTGTATCAATATGTGTAATATATAGGGTATATGAGCACAGACTTTCACACTACCCACCATTCTCCACTCTATCTCATAACACTGATACACTTGAACACATATATTTCGAAAAGATAAATAATCACTAATATACGTATTTCATGCCAAACCAGCAATCATCAGTTGGTCCAGATTATCATCTCTACACATATACGCCATAAGTGCTCAGATATATATTAAGATAGCCAATCTTCATACTTTAGTGGACAGGCTTCAATCCATTCCACACTCCAACTCTTCAACCGTCCAAACAATTGAAAATCTGACGATGAAACGCTCAAAGGCCACCCTGAGGCTGAGATTCTCTTTTATAAAGCTCAGATTGTGTGAAACATTTGGAATATAACAATTACAATTAAATTGCTGAATAGAATAAAAATAGTAGATGAGACATGATTGATAAATTTTTTAATTATTGCTATGCCATACGAATATGATTAAGTATAAAAAAGCAAATCATTTAGATTAATTAGATTTATTATCTAAGCAAAATTAGTGGTTTGAATTTTTTTTAAAATCGTATTATTATAAATTTTCTTAATGTATATAGCCTGAACCGTTTTGCAATATGCAAATTTATAATAATTACTGGACACTTTGACTTATATTTTACATACAGATGGATATTGTTAATATTTTGCTAATTTTATTTCTTGATGGTACTTTGACAAAGATACGCTGCTGTATCAAAAACCTGCCTTGGCAAATAATGTTTTAAACTTAAATTTATTATGGTATTTGAGTTTGCTTTCTTATATATATATATATATGAAATTTAAATCTATTTTGCATTACGTCATGTATTTATTTTTTGTTTAATTTCCCGAGATTTTGATGAAATCACATTCATTCTTAAAGAAAAAATTACTGCACAATTTGACCCCAAAAAAATTTTAATTTCATCATATAACTGGGAAAATCTTTGCTATAATATATATATAAAATTAGCTTATTCATTCAGTGTACTGAATGTTTCTTACATAAATAAATAAAGGGATTTGAACTTAGGATTTTTCAGCCTATGTTCATCCTCCACTCCATCTCAAATAACTGACACCCATGACCACATACATGCGAAAAAGACAGATGATGCCAAATATACATATTCCATGCAGAAACAGCACTCATTAGTTGGGCCAGATCATAACCTCCCACTCATATATGCAATCAGTGTTCAGTTTATATTAACATAGCAATTCCTTAAACTTTAAGAGGCAGGCTTCAATCTTTTAATCCTTCCAACTATCTAATCATCTATTTCATTGAAAAACCAATGATATAATGATCAAAGCCCTCATGGATTTTATAGATGCAATTCTCTCTCTTTATATATATATATATATCTTTCTAACCAATAATACTAATAAAGCTATTTTACTTAGACTCATAATTTCTGGAAATTTATTCTAAGCGCTGAAGAATATATGTATATACACTCTTAGCAAACAGGTATCCAAAAATTTTCTGCTTGGAAAAATTATATATACACAACATCCCCATGAATAGTCACTCATAAATGAGTATGACCTTGGGTGATTTGATACAGTGTTAGAGATGTATTTTATGATTAAGGTCCATAAAACAAAAGACCAGCTCTTTTATTTCCGATGCTCAAATTTATTATGAATGTTGACAATAGAGCACTGAGTAATTTTAATGGGGATAGCTCTTATGACTCCACACAAAAAAAGAAAGATAATAAGTGAAAGGTATGATATGCAACGATAATGCAAACCAATCTGTGAAGCCCAAATACATCCAGATATGTTACATGTAAGTCCTTTAACCTATTTATCTGACATCTTGTCAAAAAAAAATTTTCTTTCATTATAATTATGCCATCTAGTGTAAACTTTAGTAATTAACATATTCCAGACAATAATTCTTACATATTCCTAAGTTGTGAAATGCACTACTCTTAGACATCTATTAGTTGCTAAATCTTGCACTAGGTGGCACAACTGTAATGAAAGAAAAACGCATGCTGCTGACACAGCAATGTGTAAGCTGAAGTCATATGATAAAGTCAGGTGAGATTTTATTAATAACTTGCCAAGATGTATATATATAAATACAGATTGCCTAAATGGCTTTTGAAATAAAGATCAAAAGCGAAATAGTTTAAAAGACCTACATTATAATCTTAAAACGTCATTTACAGAAGTCAGTTTTATTAGTATCCATTATTATTTCATTTTTAAAAAAAGAATTCTCCCTGGAAAAGACTCAGTAAAGATGCTTTTTTTGTTCATTTTTAAAGGTTGTCAAGATTGGTAAATTTAATTTCAAATTGTAATTTGCAGACAGAAGTGGGAGTAAAAAAGCCTTTTGTACCACTCAAAGTATTCATTGACAAAAGGTACAGGTTAGTTAGTAGTGACAGGTAAATAAAAGATTGATTAAACAGACTCCTGCGATCTACAGCTGGTTTTCAGAAAAATTTAATTAAAATTTCTTACCTGTCCCAAATTAAAGTTTGTGACTAATGTCATAAGTAATTGTTTTTAGTTTGTTTATTTAGTTTGTAAGTTTAACGACGTTTTATTAGTACAAATTTTAATGTGATGTGTGTATTGTTTTTTTTTTTAATGTGAAGAAAAAGATTGTTGCTTGAAAAGGTTAGTAATTTTATGACAACATATATCTAAAGTGACACAGCCAAGATTATATACAGTTAATAGCAAATAATGAGTTTAAAGCCATGTGTTAGATAAACAGTCAAATATTTAGTACTAGAACAGAAGACAACCATAAATGCACAAAAGCACCATGGTTGCTGACGCCATAGAGAAGATATCAAAAAAGGTACCATTTCAAAAACTTCAAGACTTAGTGAAAATTAGAACTAAATAAAAAGCCTTATCTGTAACTACAGTGGAATTTATTTATTCAGGTAAAGTTTGCCATTAGAAACACAAAAATAATGGAAGGGTTCTTATACAGGGTATTAAGTGATATTTGATAACTAGATGCTAAAGAGTTGAATAGTGATCCAAATATTTCTATTTCAAATCCTGCTGTAAATTCTTTCTAACTTATTGGAAACTTACCTTCAAATAATGAACTGAACTTGACTCCAATATTATCAAGGTTGGATTGAATAGACAATGGAGTTGGCCAATGAAATAACAGTAAAAGTAAATAAATAGCCAATGACATAAACTAACCAATTGGAAAGTTAGTTCAGTGAATACTTCCAGTAAAAGCACAAATCTCACTGATTACTGAAGTGTCAGCATTAAAAAAGAAAATCTTTCCTAAGGCACCTGTCAAAGGCAGCTTCTATAATATAAATATTGTACATATTTTGCCAATATAAATATCTTTAATAAAAATTTTAACATGTAGTTAGTGAATTGTATGTTATTATTGAATAGTGGAACATTTTTCTGCCTGTTTCATCATTCAATGGTTGGGTTGACCAGATTCATTCAGAAAATGAATAAAATATTTCTTATTTGATCTTTATATTTAAAATGTGAATGAATAAATATCAATATCTGATAAATCTATCAAATTATGTTTTAAAAATTTAAAATTTTGTAATAGTTGTTACAATATTGCAATTATTTTCTAACAGACTGTGGGTGGGAATGTGTTAGAAAACAGCTTGTAACTGCCATCTCTGTAATTTGCAGTGTTAAGTTTAGGCAGAAAAATATAAACTTTTAATTTAAAAAATAAAACATTTATGGGATTTGTATTAATATATTTTCTTTATTTTTAATAATTATTACACAATTATTGTGCAGAAATAATTGTGAATCTTAAGAAACTTTATCAAAAAAGTTTTTAGTCATTCAAAATCTTTTCTCAAAGTAATACACCCCGGTCTCATTTTATGCAGATTTATTTAATGTGATAAAAATGATTAGATCAGAAGTCGAGCTCCGATAATGTGCTATTACTTTAAATATTATAAATTTTGCACACTCACGTCATATTTAAAGTAATAGCGCATTATCGGAGTTCGACTTCCATCTAATAATTTCAATATTTTCAGTGCTTTATAATAGTACTGTAATAGATTTTAAGCAATAAAGAAGTCCATAATTCATTTAAAATCAGAATTTCCCCATTTTATATACACACATTAAATTTTACAAGCTATAAGGTAAATCTGTTCAAACGTTATAGATGAAAAATACTATGTATGTTGTTATTTTTGCATTTTAAATCACGTTCTATTTTTGCTTTTTATAAGAAGAATATGTAATCAATTAATCATTTAGTATCTGCAAGTTTATTTTTAAAAGGTGAGTAACAGTGGTGGGCACAATTGAATTTGACAATTAAATTCTGATTTTTAATTGTAATTAACAATTTAAAAATTATGTAACATGATCTGAAATTAAGGTGATGTGAAACAATAAAATTTGATTTTTAAACAGAATTGAAAATCAAAAAATTAGACAAAAACAAGAATTTAATTTTTAATTGCTAGTTTTAATTAAATTTTGCCCAATAGTAGTGAGTCAGTGTCTTTTTATTATCGTAAGTCTAAGTTCTTATTTTAATTTTAAACTTTTAGTTTACTCTCATGGAGAAAAAGAAACACCCAAAAAATGAATTTATTTGTAAACAAAAATTTCAATTTTAGATCACTTAGCAAAATGGGAAGGATCAACAGCAATTGGAAAATGTTTTAGTTGTATTTCCTCTTGACTTCGTTTAAGGAGAAGCTACAGTATCTCACATCACATCACATCATGAAATAGCGATATTGATTAAAATACGATACATGTATGAAAAAAATGTAAATTACACATAAAATTATATTGTTTTGAATAAAATTAAATACTGTAGTTAATAAAAAAAGTAAAAAAAAGTTTGTCTTGTATCAATTTTTTTTCAAATTTGAAATTTTTTATTAGTCATATTTTTATTTTCTTATTTTTTTTATGCAAATTTTAAAGTAATTTTACTTTGTTGCTTTGCTTTTATGTGATTTTTGAAAATTACAGTCACCTATCCCCCATTTTTCAAGGTAAGTTAAGTTTATTTTTGTGTGATTTCTTTTGTGCGCGTTTTCTGAGGAAGAATAAAAGGCCATCAGTGTAGGTTTATTTTTGTGTGATTACCACACTTTCAATTATCATAACATTGATATTTTATTGGAATTAAAATATTAGAATAAAATATACATAAATTTTAATGATCAAAGAAAAAGTCAGCTAAGTCTATGAGTAAGTACTTCATTTGACACACAGAGAGAAATTAAGTAGAAAAAAAGATTAAAAACATTTGTGAATAATTATTAAATATTTCCTTTTTTACTTTTAAGTACAAATCATTTATTCTACCACTGCATAAAATAACATATACAAGTACTTAAAATTAAAAAAGAAATATTTCTTTAATAATTATTCACAAATGTGTTTTTAATCTTTTCTTCTACTTAATTCCTTCTTCCATCAAATGATAAACTTCATATGTGAAATCAATAAATTCAAGTTGCATGTATGGTCATCTATTGAGAGACTTAGCTAACTTTTTTTATCTTTAAAAGTCATGTATATTTTAGTCTAATATTTTAATTCCAAAAAAATACAGAAGATGTCAGAATAATTGAAAGTGTGGCAACTTGAAAGACTTTTAAATTTCACTTTGATGGCACTTTATTCTTCTTTGAAAGTCTCAAACTTTGTGACATTACTTTGAGAAAAGATTTTGAATGACTAAAAACTTGACTTTTTTGTAAAGTTTCTTAAGATTCATAATTATTTTGGCACAACAATTGTGCAATAATTACTAAAAATAAAGAACATATATTATTAGAAATGCCATATTTTATTTTTTAAAATTAAAGGTTATATTATGTTAACACTGCAAATTACAGAGATGGCAGTTACAAGATGTTTTCTAACACATCCCCACCCACTGTTTGTTAGAATATAATTGCAATATTGTACCAATTATTACAAAATTTAAATTTTAAAACAATTTGATAGATTTATCAGATATTGATATTTATTCATGCACATTTTAAAAATAAATAAAAAAGATTTCATTCATTTTCTGAATGAATCTGATCATCCCAATTACTGAATGATGAAACAGCGCTTTGTTTTGATGATAATCTCATTTTTTAATATTTGGAACTTACAAATGTGATTTTTATAAAATTTATTTCATTTCTAGACAAAAACATCTATGAAAGGCAGTCAACTTATTAAATTTTGATATATAATAACAGTTTAGTACTAAAATAAAAGCAAAGTTTATTGCAAGTGTGAAAAATGAAAACTGTTTTACTATGAGAGAACAAACCATTTGCTTTTGACATTTGTCAAAAATGAGGTGCTTTTTCAGTAGAGAATTATTTTAAGTAAGATTATGATAACAGGTTGGCAAGAATATTATATAATGAATATTAAAGTATTTGCCTATGGTCACAGTCAATGATTTAATATTTAATTTTAATGTTATTTATATTAAATAACAAAAATGATAAATGTTATGCAATTGGGTTGATTGTATGTATATATATATATATATATATAACTACAACCATTAAATGTCTGTATTTTTAAATCATATAATAATAATTCAAACAAATATATTTAACACAGTATTCAAAATTAAATAATATATTCTTTACCAGTAGTACTTTCAATTGTTTCACTGACAATCTTTATCAACTGTTAATATAAATGTACAAAAAATAAAAACTTGTATTACCCATCAGTCAATCTATTCAAATTTTCCACAATTCTGTTGTCTTTATATTAGCCGATTGTTTATTCATTAAACCACCTCTATTCCTAGATATCATCATTGCCTCTTTAATTTTACGTTTTTCACTACATCTTTCAATTTGAATAATTTTTATATCTCTATTATTAAATTTAAAACCATAATTACATGTTTTATTATGATCAAATATAATTGATGGAGTATTCATATTTACCGAAGATATATTTTCTTTCTGTGCACGTTTATATAATGTCTTATGATCATTATATCATTTTTGTAATGTACATTTGGATTCCCCTATATATTTAATTTTGAATACTGTGTTAAATATATTTGTTTGAATTATATATATATATGTTTGAATTATATATATATATATAAAGATTTTTATGAATGTATAAATATAAACATTGAAATATGACAGGAATTTTTCTGAGTGATAATAAAATTTCAACTCTAGTTTGCATTAAACTGAAACAAGATCCTTTTAGCTAAGAATAGTAAATCAAACATAGCTACTTTATATGTGTGAAATTTTGAAATATAACAATTTATCTGAATTTTCACAAGTAAATAAAAATCTATAAAAAGTTGTATATATTAAAATATTTTTACAGACTTTTATATGTAAGCCTTGAAATGTGATGGAGAGGTTTTCATATAATAAACTATATAAAGTCTCAGCTACGATATAACCAGGCACCAAACACAAAATTTTAAATTCAAGCTGAAACTATCTGACTTATTAATAATGATAGTATTTGCCTGGGTTACATTAAATCAAAAGTGGCTAGTCTACTATTCTAGATGATATATAAATATAAACTAATCATTTCATTTATAACTTACATAAACACTTTATATCAAAACTAACAGTTTCGACTGTCCTGCAGTCATCATCAGAGCTCTTTACAATCCTATTTTTTCGGTTTAGAAATAGGATTGTAAAGAGCTCTGATGATGACTGCAGGACAGTCAAAACTGTTAGTTTTGATATAAATAAAAAGTATTGATAAAGTGTTTATGAAAGTTATAATTGGTATATGTTAAAGAGCTCTGATGATGACTGCAGAACAGTCGAAATTGTTAGCATTGGTGGTCAAGTAGTCAGAACAGCTGCCTTACAAGCAGTTGTCCTGGGTTAGTGGGTTCACTTCCCAGCTAATGCTATGACACATGGAAAAAAAGATTATTGATAAGGTGTTTATGATGTGTTAAAGTAGAAATCAATACATAGGAAAAGGAAGAAGAAGAAAAAATATAAACTAAACAGAAGCAGATGATCTTCAACCATTAAGAATGATCATTCTCAAATTTCCAACAGAAATTTGGAACAATAAGATAGACTGTCCACCATTCAGCTTTGATATTATTTAAGAAAATAAAACTGAAGTGAAGGACAGTTCATGCTTATCTTCAAAAGTTTGTTGATACACAAGTGTGAACATTATCTGCTTCTGTATAATTTCCATATATACTTTAGGCTAAGTATATTTAAAACATGGTTATTAAATAAATTAAATGCTTTATTTCAAGCATCATCAACAAATGTTTGCTTAGGTAGATGTTTCATCAAAGTGAGATACTTCATATGGAGAAATTGAAAAAAAAAAGCACTGGAGTTGACTTGCTTGTAGAGCCATCTATTGAGATGTTTTGCTAATTTTTTTTTTAATTGCAAGGCTCACATATATTTATTCTGATATTTTTTTAATTCCCCCCCAAATCTAAAGATAACAGAACAATAAAAAATGTGATGATTTCAAATAAATTGCGACAAGACTTGATGTGATGGTAATTATTATAAGATTTCACATGCTCTTCAAGATTAGAAAAACTTTGATTTTTTTTATGAAGTCTTTTATGATTCCTGATTAGTTTTGCTTGATAAATATATAATAATTATTAAAAACAAAAGTATATATGATTACACATTTATTTTACATGTATAAGTTTTTCATTAAAATAGAAGTTATGAGTGCTAGCACAACATTAACAAAGCAAATTATGATATTCCAATAAACTTGCCTTTCCAAACTTACTACTAATACTGTCTGTTAAAATATGCTGCAACATTGTGAAAATTATAAAAAAAGATTTCATATTCTAAACCATAATTTGATAGATTTATTAGATACTATTTATTCATTCACATCTTAAATGCAAATTAAGACTTAAATATTTTAAAATATTCTCTAACCCTGCATAAGACAATAATTAACAAAAATAGAGCAGCCATCTATTCTTGTACCTCATTTTTTGTTAATTATTATCTTATGCTAAGTTGGAGAGTATCAGTAATATATATAAAGAAGCACTGGAGGTATTCTATTATATATATATGTTGAATTAAATATTTCCATGGATTATTATTATAATAAAGAATAGAAATGAAAAAATTATATCCATGTAAACAGAGATAACTTTATGTTTTTGGTGCTACCAAGAAACTATCAATTTTTACTAATTGATAATCCCTGAGGTTACACAAGTTTTCTCATTAACATATAATAACTCTTTTGTTTAAGTTTTTGTTTATGTAAAATGAGGAAATAGGGGCTTAATAATGATAAGCATTCTTGACTTGATCTGCATACCATAAAATTATAAATTCCATCACAAATTTTTGTTGCAGGCACATATTGGTATCTCAAATTACATAATGGAAAGAAAGGTAACCCATCAATATGGTGACTATGGTTAGACTATAATGACTAAATATTGGCTTGTCAATTTTCTGCAGTGCTTGATTTTCTGCATCCAAATCTATGCAGTTGTAAAAAACAGTTATTGAAATCTAAAGCAAAATTGGATGATGAAAAATAATTAAAATATGAATTGAAAGTTTTATTATTTTAAGCCAGTCTTAATCCTTTTACTCTATTAATCCAATATTTTTTCTGTTTCTTATGATGTTGTTTTGATGTAAATTGGGATTCACAATCTTGAAGATCTCATGTTTTTACCAACAACATTCATCAAACAATAGAAAAGTTTTAAAATGATGATAACAACATAATATTTTCACATACTGCAAAAAGAATTTGAATGTTTACAACAACATTTTAATATGAACTTGCTTCGAAAACTTTGTGTGCCAAAAATTATATGAGTAAAACTATATTGGTGCTATCAACACCTAAGCCACAAAGCTACTGTTTACATTTATTATTAAATTTCTCTGCTGAGCGCTTTTGTATTTAGCAGTAGAAAACTCACCATACCCTAGTGCCACCAAGTGCAAGCCTTAGTAATCAATCAATACAAGAAGGTATGTGCATAAAATCCCTATCTAGTGTGTATTCATTGATTATCCCCAAACTAGTTTCTAGCTTGTCACTTTCACCAGTGAGGGGTCTGGAATTTGAGATCAATGCATGTAGATCTTAGGATCTAATGCAACTCTCCAACTCTCCAGAAACCATCTTTTATGTATTTAGTTAACTATAAAGCTAGGAGCTCAAGATGAAAACACAATAAATGTTTTCAATCTAAGATCATTCTCTTGTATAGTTATATATATATGAATTCAATTAACTTTATAGTTAACTAAATAGGTTAAAGGTAGCTTCTGAAGTGTTGCATTAAATCCTAAGATCTAGGTGCAATGCTCTCAAATCCAAGCTCTTTACTGATGAAAGCAACAGGCTAGAAACTAGTCTGATGATATTGGATGAGTAGCCACTAAATAGAAGTTTTATGCACAAACCTTCTTGCCTCCATTGATTGCTAATGCTTACACTTGGTGTCACTATTGTATGAAGTTTTTTTTTTTCATATGTCATAGCATCAGCCGGGACGTGAAACCGCTAACCCAGGACAACTGCTTGTAAAGCAGCTGTCGCTGACCTCTTGACCACCAATGCTTGACACTATTGTATGAAGTTTTCTATTACTAGTAACACCCTGTGCAAGCACATGAAATGGTGATCATGTGATATTTTGATCATTTTTGTATTTATAGTATTTGAATGAAGTAAGGAATGTTTATTATTATTATCAAGTTCTATCTATTGACACAAAGTGTTACATATCTCATTACTGAATATCATCGTAGTCACCTTCAGAGTACTTCTGTTAGAAAGCAATGCATTAACACCAGTGCCGAGTGCATCCTTCAAAGCAATTTTGGAATTCTTTTTCTGGAATGGCTAATCAAAGCTGCTATCATATTAAACTTGATATCATCAAAGTGTCTTATTTTCAATATTTCCTTTATCTTCATGTAAAGAAAAAAGTTATTGGAGTTAGGTCAGGTAAGCAGAGAGAGTGTTTCAATAGTTTTTTCTTTACTGGCTAAAATACTTCTTTATAAAGTTTCTCTGTCAATGTTTACTTGGTCTGTTATTCCTATCACAGTCAGATGATGATTTTGATATACAATTTGATAAATTTTGCAATGTTTTCACCAGTGCTGTTGTCACTGGCAGCTCTGTCTGCTCTTTAATTGTGACTATCTCTGCTCACAAAAATGTTTAATTCCTTTTTTCACTGCTGTTTCTTTCAGGTATTATCATTATAAACTGGGAATAATATGTCCCTGATTTACCTTTATATCTGCCAAATTCAACAAGAAATGTAATGATTTTTTTGCTGCCATGATTCAATATTATCAGCACATATAAACATGCAACAATAATGAATGCCACTCAACAAGACATCACTACATATGACATGAAACACAGAAGCAAGACACTAATATACCAAGATTATAATACTTTACAAGATTTTTTGTACATTTCTGTCAATGTGTGCATCGTAAGCAAATTCACAAACTTAATTCTCAGCCTACCACCCTCGCTGACACCTCAGGTGGTCTATAATATTGCCTGTCTTGAAAAATATTGTAAATCATCATATTCTGGTGAAATCAGGGCCTCTTTGTCCACTAGGCTATCCCAACACCCATACTCCTATAATAAAGCACTGGTGGAAACTTCTTATAGTTCAGTTTTTACCTAGTACTGTACATCAGCCAGTCACGGTTGCCAACCTAGAGATCCAGTGATGGATTGCAGAGAACAACACAATCTCAAAATGAAGATAAAAAAGGCTTACTTTATCACTAGAGATAGTGATGCCATAAATAGAAAAGATTCTTGCTACAAAATATCCAGAAAATGAAATACATAACTATCGCATTTGCATAAATTTACATTGCTCTTAATCAATTTCTTGTCTAATTACAAAATGGCTATGAATATGAGGGTTCTGACACTTGAAAACACTTAGCCACTTAATTAAATATATATATTAAAATAAAAATAAATAAATATATACATTTCTTTATTTGTCTTCAGCTTTGTGTGCTTGTGCGTGTTAACACATTTAATATTTTGCACTTTAGAACAATTAGCCACAAAGTTTAAACTGTTTGCTCATTTCTCATATTTTGGTAATATATATTGGGTTAAGTCCTTAATAAATTGAGTATTATATGAAGTTGGAGTACAGGAAGTGACGTATCATAGAGTTGTATTCCTTGCACACTGAGTTCCAGAGTATGACCTCCTACTGCTACAATAAAACATACAATATTCTTCTTTGACTCCTGCATAATCATCTTATAACATTTGTAGCAATAATAGCTTCAATTCCTTTATCTTATTTTGAATAATAGTAGCTAAATAAAAGATAAAATGGTTTTTAAATATCCCAACGCTGGATTAAAAAGACTCCCATGAACTTCCTATAAATAAACAATGATTGAGAAAGCAATGTTCACTAAGTTTACTATTTGCTGGGTGAGGCAAATTTTCAGTGGGTTTTTAATCTTGTTTTATCCTGTTAGAATAGTTAGATACCCATTTACTGATCAATATTAGATGGTTATCTATATTGTCTATGATCTATCCATTTAATAATATTCTATCCCTGTTCAATTTCTTTTTTCAAATTTATTAAGCCCAGATTTGAACCCAGGTTATACGTATAACATGCAGATGTATTGCAGCTGCCGGATAAACTCATTTGTAATAGTAATATAGTGCTCTATAATGACACACATCTAATATAAAAAAATAAAATTCCTATCTATCTTTTTACCTCTAATCTTATTTTTTTTTGTTTGCTTGAAAGTAAATAATTTTTAAAAAGATAACAAACAACAAAATATTATTTAACAAAAAAAAAAAAACGAAATTAGGATTTTTCTGTAAATGGTTTACATAATAGCTATTGTTTTTATAAGCATGCTGACTGAAAAAACGTTAAATGTAAAAAATAATAATAATAATAAAAAACATAAACTAGTTCACTTTTAAGTTAAAACAAAATGCAAGCAAAGAAAATCGCATCAACAAAAATGACATTAAAAAATGTCCCCAAGATTTTGTTTACAAACGAATAACCTTCTCGTAGTAAAAAAAATAACAAGGTAACCAGGCAACCAAGAAAAGGTTTTTCTTTTGATCTTGTTTCTTTATACAGTAATAATGTCTTTAGAATGTTCTTAATTAATTACCGATTTAATTAATCAAAGATTAGATAATAATTAAAACATTAATACAAAATGTTTGAAGTAAGATACGCTATGTAAATATATACGGTAGAAATATGAAAGAAAGACTGATATTTAATTTATTACGAATACGAACAAGAGAATAGTATATAAACTATTAGGATTATGAGAGAGTAGTACACAATTTGGTAGGATTTTGAGCAAAAGAATAAAATATATTTACTAAGATTATGAGCGAGAGAAATGTATATAATTTACTATGATTACGGGTGAGAGAATAGTATATGATTTATGCTAATGATTAAAGCATCATAAAAGTATATAATATTTTTCTCGTTAGTGGCAATAGCTATTAAATATTATAATCATATTTTTTGGCCTTAGATTACAGTTAAATTCAACTAACAATCCAGAATCTGGGAACTTCTCTATAACTGATAATAGCTAGACACCGTTTTCCAATCAATACTGGATAGCTCGCTAAGTTATTTATGAGCTGGCTATCTGAAAAACCTGGTTGCATTATAATTTTTTTTTAAAGTTATCCTATATTGCATCTAAGAGAATAAGCATGAAAGGGAATTGCACCAACTACTATGTTACAAAACCCTCATATATATATATACACACACACAGTTAAAGCAGATCAAAGAATAAAGTACAAAGATATGCATATTAGGAATATCAAAAAGGAATTAAAAACTAAATGCTTAGGTAAAAAAAAATATACAAAAAGATATTATTAACATAAGAGAAAAAGATAAAAAGCTGAAAATAAGTTCTAAGATACTGTAAAAGGCAGGTTTGAGGAGTATAGAATAGATGAGAAAGTTTTATACAGTGTTTTGGAGAAGAAAAGCTGTGATCAACAAAACCTAGATTAAACATAGATAGATCATTCTGAAATGGATTGACAATGGTGAACCAATGATAGTGATGAGTTAGTTTATCCACCTTCCAGGTCTACAATCTGTATTTTAAATCTAAGTGAAACATTTCCAGAAAACTGAATATCAAACAACCAAATAGCTGACTCATAGGTAAACCAGCTACCTATTCAGTTATTGATTGAGAAGTGAATATATAGTTTCTTAGCTAGAAGAAAACTCAAGAATGGACACCATTAAAATGTTCACCAATAAGTTACTAACTAGGTGTATAATATTTTCCTTTTCTTCTATCTTATATGAAGGAATATTCAAAGACTATTGTCACTGGATTGGGTTATTTAATACAGTTCTACTATTTACCTTTAGTTCAACTTGTGATAACATAATTATTATCCATTACTCAAATATGAACCAATGTAAACTATTTCTAAATCAATGTTTTTGTTCTGAAAAGAGGAATATGTATTGATCCAAATGGTTATTTTTAGTATAACATATTATATACATAATTAGGAGTGGGACTCTAGAAAAAAAAGTATCAGCCAGGCGATGAAGTTATTTTCCTACCTCTTTTTACACTCCTCTTACATAAAATGTTATTACTTATAAGCCTCGATATGTAATGGTGCAAATTCGCTGCTGTTCACAAGTTATTATAAGGTATGTAAGAATTTTCCATCTCATATAGAATCAACATGAAAAGGAATCACCAGATAACATCACCCTCTGCTTCATTCTTTCATTCTACAGTGCTACATTTAATAAACCCAAATTCATTGCACTACAGGTATTCCTGTTCCACAATGTATTGTATATTTTCCATTTCTTGCAAATGCAGCATAAGGAAGAATAGGCCAATAATATCACCCTCTTCTTTCATTCTACAATGTTACATTCAAAGAAAACAAATTCATTCCACTAGATACTGCTGTTCCACATTGTATTATAAGACCATAAATGTACCTTCCTAATCCATCATAACATCACAGTGAAGAGGAATAGACAGATAATCTCATTCTCTGCTTGGTTCTTTCATTCTACAGTGCTCCATTTAACAAAACAAATTTACTGCATAATAGTATTACCTCATGGCATTATATGACACATAGCATATCTTCCTCATCTCATGTTAAGAATAGCGTGAAGAAGAATGAGTAGATAATCTCATCCTCTGCTTGGTTCTTTTATTCATTAAAAATTATATAGAACATTGATGCTGTAATTTATTACACACACATTTATATATATGTAGTAAATAATTATAGTATTAAATGTTAACATGTAATGTTTTGAGATTAACTCATTCCAACTATTTAAATATAATGAAGTATCCCTCTAGTGTCAACAAATGACAATACATTTTAAAGTTAAAAGAGATACTTCTTTAATTTTCTCTCCAATATACCTGAAAAAATATTTACGGTGCCTTTACTAGACGTGTTTCAATCAATCAATAATTTATTTCTAAATATTTTTAAACCTGTTATCATATATATCTGGCAATTATGAAATCTCTTTTATTTTTTAACTTGCCAATAAAGACTGAAATTCTAAAAAATATGTAAATATGTGAAATTTTTAAATGTTAGCTTATTGTAACTGTTTTAAATCTAATTAAATAGCTCTCTAATGTCAGCAAATGATAATAGATTTGAAAATTAAAAGATATATCTTCTTAACATTTCCTCCTTCACTATAACTGGAGGATTATCTACAATGCTTTTACTGAAAGGGATGGAATTTTTAATAAATCACATATTTTTAAACCTGATTGACACACACATATATCTGGCAACTATGAAATAAGTTTCATATGTATAATATATATGTAACAATATAATTTCACAGTAGTAAAGCATATGTAACATATGGAGTGATGAAACACATGAAGTGATGAATCTTTGAATGTGATGTGATGCACTGGGACTTCTCCTTATACGGAGTCAGGAATCTCTCAGCAACAATACCCAGAGAAACCTGTTAGCCACCATACTTTCCCTTTCCATTCCCTACCCTAAGTTTTCCCATATCCTGCTCCATCTCATTTCCACACCAAAATCTTTGTCCACTTCATGGCCTTTATATCTACCTCCCCCTTATTTTTCCCCAAACCCAGCATAAAAATCAATAACCCACTTTCTGTATAATCACTTTCCTTATATTTATTCTTCCACAACTTTTATTATTTGTATCCTTTCTGCTTTCAAGCATTTACATTCAGTTAACAAATGCCTAATATTTTCTATGCTTTCCTTATACAAGTTGCAGACTAATCACCCACATTTTTCCATTTACATGTATAATCCTTTGGTGCTAAAGATCCCATTTGAGCCTTAAACAGTAATGTGATGTGATGCACTGTGGCTTCTCCTTAAATGAAGTCAGGAATCTCTCAGCATCTATGCCCAGAGAAACCTGTTAGCCACTCTACCTTACTTCGATGTGATGTGATGCACTGTGACTTCTCTTTAATGACTCTATTAAAACAGCTTCCTCTGGTATCAAAAATAATCAGGGTACAAATGAAAGTGTATTGACTTCTTCCTGCTATCCAAACATTTATGTGGATTGTACATTAGAATAATGATGACTTCAAAGATGAATATCAAACCAACTGAGTTATTATTATAGCTTCATATGACTCAATTTATATCTAAATTTACAATCCATAGTTAATTTCTATTTATTTTAATGATTTTGTAAATAAACCATCAGATGCCTTCTAGTGATCTAAATTTCCGTTTGGATCACTACAAAGAATCTAATGGTTTATTTACAAAATGATTAAAAATGAATCTACTTTCTTATGCCATTGAAGCTATTATATATATTAGATTAAACCATTAAAACATTATAACTACTATATATATATAAGATCTCATTACCTCGACCGTTGTTACTGGATCTGCATTTAAAATGACTTCTATTTCAATTTACCTGGAAGAGTTAATTTCTATTTATGTTAATAATTGTTTACGGGAAACATTCTAAGTTTGAAATACCTAAACCCAATAAAATATCCCATGACTCTATCACATAACTTCAACTTACTAACTGGTGTGTCACATCATATTTTTTTTTTACTTCACACAATCTATACCATTTACGGTAAGCTTAGTAAATAATAGATTCAGGATCATAGTGCTTAATAAATCTCTATCCAATGCTGCCCTATCTGATATCCCCACCTAGTTTCCTTATGGTTTCATTAGATAAGATGATTCAGATTGAAAACATGAATATGTTTTTTCAAATTTGGCTGATAACTTGATAGTGAAACAGAAACGTAAATGGTGGCTGACCAAGTAAAAATGGATTAGAGACTAAAGATTAAGACACTGCTTCAAGATCCAAAGATCATACATGATAAAATCTACAAATTTGATATTAGTCTGGGGATATGGGAACATTATCTATCAAAGAACGAAGTCAAAAATGAAATAGAGATTTGGATTGTACATATAGTTTATGTGGAATGGGAGGAAGAGAATTGGTCATTTATTTTTGGAGTGCAGCATTATCAAAAAAAAAAAAAATGTAGGGAAAATATGAAAAATTCAAAGCAAAAGAAGTAGCTATTTTATGAGTTTCTTGTTTTGTTTGTAACTTTGTATTAAAAATATGATCATATGACAGTGAAACTATCAACACAATGGGATAAGAGAAAAACAGAAATGAATCAGGTTGGAAACATAATTAGTTAATAAAAAGTTAGATGAATTTATTGCAGTACATAATAGTTTTAGAGGAAGGGAATACTTTGAATGAGTAAAAGGAATTCTGGGCATATAGCCTGTACAAAGTAACACATTTCATTTAAGAAGCCATTTTGTATCATGTTGTGTGCATGCATGCACACACACTTATACATAGGTACTAATCCTAGCATCAACATTGACTTTTATGATATCCTGTAAAGCTTTAACGCTTTTGTTAAAGAAATACATAACATTTTCTCATTTCCTTGTTTATATTGCAGCATTTTTTAAGTTCCCCTAACAGAATTTTATGAATTAACCAAATCACATTTCAATCGTCGAAGTGCGATTTTTTTTTTTTTTTTTTTGAAAGTGTGCACCTATGAAACAAAATATCTTCAACCTTATAAAAGTCCTACTTTATTTAGTGCAAGCAGATTTTGGAGTGCACTGATCTCAAATGGTACAGTGTCAGCTACTAGGGTCGTCTGCCCAACATTTTGACTTCTCATGAATCCTTGAGCAGTAAATTTTGTCATTTGATTGATACTACTAGGCAACAAAATACAGGGTACATTAAGCACATACTACTCTGTGCAGTTTGGCGCAATTGGTAAAGCGCCCGACATGGTATCCGAAGGTCCCAGGATGCATTCTGATGACCGGACTTCTTATAAACTCCTGAGCCATACGCGTATACAGGCTGAGAAAATCAAATACATATATTGAGATGAGACATTTAGCAATAAAATAAAAAATTTTCCAATAAAACTTCGATCACAAAACATTAAAAAATTAATATAATTTATATATATATATATGAATAAATGTCTTCGCTTCTTTTACTTGGATAAACAAATTAAATACATTTTATTTATTTTAAAACCATTATTACATTTAAACATAATAAAACTGCAAAGTAAAATGAAATTAATCAATTGGGAGATTATTAACAATATCAAGGTTAACATTTGGATAGACTAAAAACAATAAAATTATTACAGTAATTCCATTATAAGTAAGTCAAACGGAGAACCGTAAAATCAATATTCTTTATTTGAATAGATTAAGTTTGCGGTGTCCTTGCCGACTAATGTCTATTATTACTTGGATCACTTAATTTAAAAGTAGGAAGTAATGGAAAAGCCAATCGAAGTAGACTGGAATGAACTATAATTTTCCAAGTCATAAAAATGAATGCCTTTAATTAAAACTTTATTTATTTGATTTTGTTCAGTAAAAAAACAAATAAATAAATAATATTTTCTGCAAAAATAAATGTAATATATTTATATGAATTATAATATATATATATCACGGATGTAGTCCATAACTAACTCAGCAAGCAATCAAATTAGTGGTTGGTAAAAGGGTATCCATAAAACAAAACTGTATCTGTAAATGGCGCCGCTTTCATAAATGGTAAAAAGCTATCAAACTCCTATGTCCGTAAGCCAATTGTTTACCTTTCACAATATATGTATAGATTTGTGAAATCACTTTAAAATGGCAAACTACCATTTAAAAAAGATCAGATGTTATCATTTCACCATGAAAAAAGAGCAACCTTAGTGCCATCTACTGTAATCTTGAGTAATTAGTAGTTAACTGCATTTTTAAATCCCATCTTCTAACCAATTTCTACCGTATGCTCTTTGTTAAGGAATCTCTAGATTCAAAACTGGCAATAATGCAACTATGTATCTAGCAATTAAGTTTATCTTCATTTCACCAACTAAACTAATAATCTTAAATTTAAATCCGGACTAATGTTTTGAATCCAAGTTACCATGCTTGAATGTTTATATAGCTATGATCCAATTAGGTGTTTATTAATTGTGACTGATTTGCCATCTGGCTAGGAATGGTAATAATAAATCAATTTATTCTTGACTCTTGATAAATATATAACAATGCAAAAAGCAGCTTTCTATTCCAGTGCCACCTATTGTAGACTACTTGAAATTAGCTTGAATGGTAAAATGAATTTAAAGATGGTTGTTAGATGCATGCTGCATTATATCTAACTTAGAGCAGCAAACTTCATTTATAGAGACAGAAGTCAGAAACAAGTCTGAGAATAAAGATTTAAACTGGATTTGGTACTTGCTGATTGCTCAAACAGGATTATTAGCAACAAGGAAATGTAGACATAAATGGAGAAATGTGATTGATTTAGTCTGCAAGTTATGTAAGGAAGACATGGAAAAAAATTAAGGCAACTGCTAATTGAATGTAAATGCTTACAAGCAGAAAGAATAAAATAATGTTATGGGAAAATAAATATAAACAAAGTGATTATACAGAAAGTGGGGTTTGATGTTGTTTATGCTGGGTGTGGAAAAACAGAAGGGGGGGGGGCAAGATATAAAGGCCACAGAGTGGACAAAGATGATGTTGTGAAAATGGGATGAAGCAGGATAAAGAATATAAGAAAAACAGGGAGGAATGGAAAGGGAAGCTAGGGTGGCTAACAGGTTTCTCTGGGCATACTGGCTAATTTCGATAAAGGAGAAGCCATAGCGCATCGTATCACAGTGAATGAGAGCTGAGGTATTATGTGAGTTATTATTATTATTTGATCATATTAAAGAACCACTTTGCCTAGATTTTATCTTGTTGTAGTTGGATAATGTGTACTCAAAAATGTTGTATATATTTTATAAGAGCAATTATACGATATGCAAGGCCATTACATCTCTCTGGTACATATAATATGTTTTTAAAATACTCTGTAAACAGTTGTAAGTAAATGGGTAGCCAGTTATTCTTAATTATATGGACATTTCTCAAATGTGTAAAGATGAAAACTGAATAAAGTTTAAATATAAATGTATAATTAACCTGCTAAAATTTATTCATATTTTACCAATATTGCTGTTATATTTTTATATAATGAATCAGTCGCAAAAGAGGTCAAAAATGTGAAACTATTAAAGTAAATCCTTAACTGACTATTGATTTCGATCTTCATTAACTATACTCCAATGTTTTTATAATAATAAGCAACCTTTTTGAATATACGTAATAAAGTTGTCTATCTAAATACAAGTAAAGATATATATATATATATACACACACTATTAGTATCTTAACAGTAACAATTTGTCCATAAACAAAAAAATATTCTATCATTAAACCAATTATTTGCCGTAAGTAATTTTATATTAATTTCACTCATACTAACCGAAATGTTGGCTCAATCGTTGGAATAACTTTTTGAAGAGCAAAAGTGTTTTAATTAATTTCCAATTGTGAAACATGATCAGATTTTTTTTTTTATTTCAATAGAACAGGGAGCTACTAATTAGTACAAATTTCAGACAACCCAGTGTAATATGGAGAAGTGTATATAAGAGGAATGAGAAGGAACAGAAAATGAAATATATGGCTGGGAGAGACATGTCAATGACATCATTGAGAGAATTAAGAGAATGAATTGATGCTGGGCTGGATATATTGATTGAAAAAAAATGATAATAGATATGGGCAATTGAAATTTTAAATTGAATCTTGAGATATTATAAAAGACCTAGAAAGAGACCATAGGTGAGGTGAATGGATGAAGTAAAAAGGTTTTCTGCTGTGTTGTAGAGAAAGGAAGCTAGGAATCAGAGTAACTGGATTATACTTGTGCTGAATTTCATCTAGTAGTGGATTGATGATGATTAAAAGTAATGATGATAAATTATCAGAGATAACTGATACCCTAAAACTTGGTCAAATTAATTTTCTTTCCACTCCTTCTCATTCTGTAATCAGTTCTAGAAATCTTTTCTCAAAGGCAAATTTCTGAAAGAACTACTGAGAGAATTAGCACTTAAGAAACATTTCCTTACAATGGGATTGTTACAGTTTTCAAATCGTGAGAGATTTAAATTGTAAACGTTTCCTTAAATAGATTTTTAACATAATTGTTATAATTTGATTTAAAAGTATCAATCTCACCCCTCCCACAACTTTTACACTATCCACTTCAGATAAATACAGTAATGGTTATCATCAATTATTTATTAAACTAGAGATTATCAGATAAATACAGTAATAATTATCATTAATTATTTATTAAACTAGAGATTATTTTTAACATAAACACACTTCAAATCTTATTTCATCAACACCGTGACTGTGTAGACCTTAAATCACTAAATCCCTCGAAAAGAAATGGCAATCGAAAATAGACCGGAGCAGCTACAAAGCTTATCATATATATATTAAAACCGAAAAGATAGTTGGATAAATTAAAGTAAAAACCATGGGGAGATCGAAGAACAATTACTAAAGTAATACCACCTTCTTCCAATCAAAACCCTTTAAAGCATATAAAAACGTGTAAAACTGAGAATTAATTTTCTCAAATAATTCTAATGGAAAAAAAAAGTTTTATTACTAAAAAATTGTATTTCAAAATTATTTACTCAGAAATATTATATTGGCAAAATCACTGGAGTTAAAATGATGTTCCTAAGGCTATTAACAAAGGAATACATATTAAAATGTCTGCTTCATCAGTAAAGGTAAAAGAAAATAATCATGGGATTATTGATTCAATTTAAAATAATTTACATCATTATTTCTTCATTAGAAACTTCCATTAATATCAGTAAAAAAATAAAAAGCAAAATTCCTACAAATATTTGATTTATTTTATTTTAAGGTTTACTTCAATTAAAAAAGAATAATCGATCTAAATATTTCCCATTAGCAACTATTTTAAAATCAGTCATTAGCAAACAACTAAACACTGACCAATCAGAATTGCCTTATAAATAGTGAAGACTCAAAAAGATGCAGCACAAACATACAATCCAGATGTTTTTCTTAATACAGCAAGATAACAAATGGCATGAGAAGGTCATGATAACTGGGTCTACACTAAATTTATGCAATTGAGAATAGACAAAGAAAGGGATGGAAGAGACCATTTTTATTGAAAACAATATCTATTTTATGATAAAACAACATATCTTATGAGGCAGTGAAAGATATTTTTGCAGGGCCAATCTTGATGATAATTCACAGAAAACCATTATACATGAATAATATTCTCCAGTCACAGATCTAGCTGAGCACTGAAAAAGATAAATTTGGAAAGATAAAGAATACAAAACATTAAAGATAGGTTTTTCCCATAAATATGTTCAAATATATATGGTTTCTCCTTTAGTCTCTTTATACACCATCTCAGAATGCTGTTTAACTTCTGGTAACAACTTTTCTTCAATATCTTTATCTAAATATAGCTTCTTCTTGCATTCAATCCTCAACCATATATAAAAAAAAACATATGGCTTTAATGCTCAGTTCATGAGTACCAGAAATGAGAGTGCCAAAATCTATCCTAGGACCATCTGATCCTCTATCAACTGTGTCAAACCATGCAGGGTCTCATGCATATGATTCCAATAAAAGCAACCATTTTTTACACATTCTTACACATATATGTATAACAATAATTGTAATTCAACAGGTTGACATTTCCATGGATCTTTCCCTCAGGTGAAAATTTTTATGTATGTTCATTTTTTGGTTTTAATATTTACCTTTATTTTATAAATACTAATTCTTATTAAGCGCCATGTCAGCACATAAAACTTATATAAGGCTAAAACCTTAGTACATGCGCCTTGAGTGCTTAATTTTAGCAAGAGAGACCTCTACAAATCATAATGCAAGATTCGACTTTATAAAGATAAGAGGGATCCCCTCTTATCTCTGAAGCTATTTTCTTAATTATATAGGCAAATCTAAAGCATACATGCTCCCAAATCAATATGCTTTAGATTTGCCTATATAATTAAGAAAATTGCATTATGATTTGTAGAGGTCTCTCTTGTTAAAATTAAGCACTCAAGGCTTATGTACTAAGGTTTTAGTCTTATATAAGTATTACATGCTGACATTGCGCTTAATAAGAATTAATATTTACAACTTTAAATTGATTCATTGTAAATCGAAAGATTTCAAAAATTTTAATGTTTAACAGAAATAGTGGACTTAATCAGTGAAGAATTTATTAGGTTCATGCTCCCAAATCAATATGCTTTAGATTTGCCTATATAATTAAAAAAATAGGTTCAGAGATAAGAGGGGGTCCCTTTTATCTTTATAAAGTTGAATCTTGCATTATAATTTGTAGAGGTCTCTCTTGTTAAAATTAAGCACTCAAGGCACATGTACTAAAGTTTTAGCTTTATTTTATATTAAAATGCAATAAATTGGTTTAATTTATTAGAAACATAAGTTTACAAACAAAAAACATCCTAAAAATCATATTAAAATTTTGTAAATATGCATAAAAACAATAAAGTAAAATATGTATGAAAACAGCAATTTCTTTCTTAGTTGAGAATTATTACAATAATGGAGAAAATAATATTCATTAAGGCTGTAGCCTCAATCACATGTGTATAAAATGCGATAGTAGGGACCTCTACAGGTCTTAAAACCACAAGCTTACTCTTGGAAGAAAAGAGGGGAACCCCTTCTTTACTTCAACCTACTTTCTATTTAAATACGTGAAGCTGAAGCGGTTCGATCTGAGAGTGTGAAGCTATTCAATACTTCACTAATTAAGTCCACACTTCTTATTACACATTAATACTCACGAAATCTTTCGATTTCCAGTGAGTCAATGGAAAGATTTTATAGTGAGAAATATATTACGATAATTTAAAGTTGTAATTATAAATTTATTTAAATGCACATTTTTATGTAAATAATATTCATTAAGGCTGTAGCCTCAATCACATGCGTATCCCTACTATCGCATTTTATATACATGTGATTGAGGCTACAGCCTTAATGAATATTATTTATGTAATGAATGTGCGTTTAAATAAATTTATAATTACAACTTTAAATTATCGTAATAGATTTCTCACTATAAAATCTTTCCATTGACTCATTGTAAATCGAAAGATTTCATGAGTATTAATGTGTAATAAGAAATGTGGACTTAATTAGTGAAGTATTGAATAGCTTCACACTCTCAGATCAAACTGCTTCAGCTTCACCTATTTAAATAGAAAGTAGGTTGAAGTAAAGAAGGGGTTCCCCTCTTTGCGGGTTCCCCTCTTTTCTTCCAAGAGTAATCTTGTGGTTTTAAGACCTGTAGAGGTCCCCACTATCGCATTTTATACGCATGTGATTGAGACTACAGCCTTAATGAATATTACTTATGTAATGAATGTGCATCTAAATAAATTTATAATTATAATGGAGAAAAATATATTATCAAAATCTTTATTAAATGAATTTTGTTTGTATAATGATCACAAATTAATGTGAAGTTGTATAAATCCATAAATTCAGCTCTAACATTTACAATTGCCTTTAAAATTACTAAAATATGACAAAATTTCCATACTATTCTATATAGCATCTATTTCCAATTATAGTTTCGTTGTTGTCATTTCAATATATTTCTTTAACTTGAATTTTGCAATATATATATAGGTGCTGATTTAGTCTGTACTGATTACCATTTTGAATTCTAAGAACTTCCCAAAACAACTGCTGATACATCCAATGATAAATGACATTGAATAATCCACATGGGGTTTCTTGGATATGTCAGTAATGATTTCGTGTAGCCCTTAGAATTCAGAATAGTGGTGAATACAGTTTAAATACTAAAAGCTTATAAATTCTAAAATGTGAATTTTATTATAATAATGATGGTATGAGCACTAAAGTATGTAGGTAGGGGTAAGGAAGCTTTTGAACGACGTAGCATCCAAAAAATGCAAAAGAATGATTTAACTAAGTTTATAATTTTGAAATACTAAAAGCTTATAACTTTTAAAATATGAACTTTATTATAATATATGTCTATAACTACAAGTTGAAATAACATATAATTGATCAAAATTAGTTTTTAATTTGGAAATAATAAAAGCTTATAACTTCTAAAATACAAATTTTATTACAATATATGCCTATAACCACATATTGAAATAAAGCATATTAATTTTATAATTAATCAGATTTTTTCTTACTAGAAAGACACTGTGATGTTATATGCTTTCTTCATTACATGTAGTGAGAAAAGCAAATGAAGATAACAAAAAATATCATTGTTCACCTTTAATATTCTGACATGGATATCAAATCTACACTTGATTGTATGAGATCCTTATGAAATTTGCACTTTAATTTTTTAATTATTGATGTAAATTGTGATTTTGTCATGGATGGTCATATCGTTGACCGCATATCGATTATCCAATATCATTTATTGCATGGATGTATCAGCAGTGGTATTGTATGGTCTTTAGAATTGAAAATGGCAGTGAGAACATTCTAAATCAGTACCTATATATATATTGAGATAGTTATGTGTCTCATAGGATACAATAACATAGTAGTGTGTTTGCACATTTATATATAAAGTTGAAATAAAAAATTAGAATAAACACAAACAAATTTTTTTGTAGATATTTACTATAATTCAAGGAAATAACAGTTAAGAGTTAAATAATAATGTTGAATTAAAAAATTTATTGTAAATTAAATATTAAAAAATTTCTATTTAATGTTTTATTCTGATTTTGAAAGTTTAAAAAAAATTGAAACAAGTTTGTTTTTATGTTAAAATATATAATACCAGTAATTATAATATTTCCCTATCTATTTTTAATTAGATAAAGAAAATTATTTTTAATTAATGCTTGTGATAGAATTTAATATAATATCTTCTGTTGGAAGAATTAAAAATAGTTTTAGATAAAAAAATCATTTTAATTAAGATAAATTGAAAAGCATTATTAACTTTTTTTCAAGATAAAATAGAATTTACTTAATAATTTTAATAATTTTTTAAAATTCCATCATACAATATAAAAGATGGATTTACAAGATCAAAAAATCATTGGATTACAACAATATACAGCATTATCATGATGAAGTTGTAACTGAAGGCAAGATAATGTATCCACCTGCAGTTACTAATGTTACACCAGGAGAGTTTGAATTTACATGGAGGCAAGACCCAGCTTTTATGTGTTTCAGAGCCTGTATATATGTGTAT